>CM041781.1:175298515-175909755 GCA_023374045.1 Limonium bicolor
TGGGAAAAATAAAAGAAAAACTACATATTAAACCGTAAACAACATAGTTTTTTTTATAACATTTATGTGTAATTTTATCCAATGTAATTAATGTAACAAGGCTAGGTATTTTAGGCCATCTAATTTAATTGCTATGTTAAGTTAAGAAAAATGAATTTAAAATGAATTTAGAATAAAATATATATTACCGAAATGGTTTGGGGTCAAATGGTAATTTTGAGAAGGTGTGGTCAAAACCGCAAATACATAAACCTATGGTCAAACTAGTGTATATTGGGTCAACATTGACCAAGATAAAACCCTTGACCAAATTTAATGTCATAAATAATTAATTTATGAACTCATATTAACATTATAAGTGAAATGTGGAATTCATGAAAATTTCAAGGTATAAAACGTAAATACCGAAAAGTAGAGGTGTAGTTTGGTTAATATGATGGTTTATATCTTAAGTATTAAATTTGGGAATTTTTGGAGTTATATAAGTGGGTATATTAATAAAAGTGTATAATATATGGTTTTGTGACAAATAGAGAGTATATTATATAAGAAGGGGTCAAAATGAAAATAAGGAAAAAAGATTTGTGGACGGAAATAAGATTTTTAATAAGTTCATGGAGCTGTGCGCAAATAATGGTAAGAAACTATAGGTTATATCAATAATGAGTATTAAAACTATATAGTATAACACACATATATACATTATGATAATATATGTGGCTAATGTGTAAATAAGGAAAATAATGTTGCTGGAAAAAGATAAGCCAAACAGACCTAATATATGTTTGGATGATATAACATATGTCATGTAAAAATATTCAAAGATTTGTGGTAAAAGTATAAATATGGAAAGTTGGAGGTTAAAAAAAAACAGAACCTAAGGGGTTGTTTGTATTTTCGGAAATTTTAAGACCATATTATATACATATTATATGGTTTAAACGTTATAGTATATGGTAAGCTAAGTATGTTATAAAATTGTGGTGAGATTGTAATATTTGGAGAGTATGGGATTTGAAAGGAAATGAAATAGTAAGTATATGCCTAATCGGCAATAACAGGGGAACATTACAAGACTATAGATAATATCTTATTGCAAAGTTTTGATGTTATAAAATGAGGTATTTATAACATGGTATAATGTATGTGGCTATTGTAACACCCCTAATACGCACTTGACACTAAATGAAATCGCAGCGGAATAAAACAACTAAACAGTAACTAACGCTTCGGTGCTACAACGCCGTCAACCACCCACGTGGTTGACAAGGCAGAATAAATACAATTGTACCGGTCTGATGATCAGACTCCCGAGCATAAAACTAAACCATAAATACATTATATACAATACCGAGTAATACATACATCCTTCACTGTCAAACATCACTGTAAACTGTCACAACCAAATATAAACACGCCACGGGAGCACAGGCGCATCCCGGGCCAACATCCCAAAAGTATACAAAAGTAAATCACATCCTAGGATCTAGAGCCACTCCGCTTCTTCGATCCTCATCCTGCAGTATAAGAAATATGGATCCCCCGAGGGGGTCAGCAACCCTTGGCTGGTATGGCTAACGCGCAGCCCATCGGCTACCGGGATACGCAGCTACTTGTCATTATAACATGGCATTCAATTATATACATAACATAACATAACATGGAGCATGGCATCAATGGTGCATAGCTCAACAACACATACACAGTGGATTTTCACTCCACGATAACAAACCACAAGGGTCAAATAACATAAGAGCCTAGAGAGTGATTCACTCTCATGTCAAGCTCGTTAAACACACTCATTACCGTTCTGTTAGTCGAACGAGTAACTTAAGTCACAGATGGTTCGGATTTAGTGACCCGAACACACCACACAAACACAGGTTCCCACTAAACCGATCATAAGTCAGAATAGGTAAGCTTTGGAAGAAGCTAGCGGGAGATCGAACGCCAATTTAAGGAGAACAATCTTAACAACATAAGAGTCGAATCTGATTCAGATATCTACTCTTAACTTACATGCATGACCGGACAACCGGATTCCTCACTTCCCAGTTAACACTTGTTAGAAGTTCATAGTGGAACTTAACAACCATCACACAATAGGTGGTAAGTCATGTTAGACACACACAAGGGAAAATGAGGCACAACAACACATCACAATAAAATGAACAACTGTAAACTCATTACATGTTTAAATCTTATAACGTTGTAAACACACAGAAAAACATACAACACACAAACCGGTGTAAACCGCTAGGCAACAGACTGCAAGAAAACCATACCTCGGTCCTTGCCTCGTTTCGTTTCCACCTTGAGAGAATCCTAAACACATTAGTAACGTCGGTTAATTAACGCACTAATCCATTATTAACATTATCTACTCACATTACTAGTTTATTTTTATTTTACACTTGTTACATCTTTTCATCCTTTTTAATTGCCTTTAAAACCCACCTAACATGTCTTATATAACCTTATTATATCATTACTAACCAACTACTATTTTTAGATAACAATTCCCATCTTGAAACAATAATTTTTGGTCCATACAGTGGCCTGTCCGAACTTGTGTCCGAGCTTCCAAGTTCGGACACAAGCCGTGACTTTAAACCCAAAACAGACACATGTCCGAACTTGTGTCCGGACTTCGGAAGTTCGGACATGAGTCGAGGAAAATCCAAAGCAGAATTCTATATGTCCGAACATGTGTCCGGACTTCGCAAGTTCGGACACAGTTCGAGGATAATTCTAAGGAAAGCAACAGGGACGTCCGAACTTGTGTCCGGACTTTCCGAAGTTCGGACACAGTTCGAGAGTGAAAACTCCTTGCCCAACAGAGCCTGTCCGAACTTCCACATCCGGACGGAAGTTCGGACAAGGCATTATACTCAAATTTCTAAGCCTTTAAACACTTAACCAAATTTCTCCAAAGCCTCCAAACCTTATAGTATCCTCTCCTAAAGCCTCCTAACAACATTTGGTACCCTTATATCACATACAACATCCATGAAACTCCTTTTCTAATTCCTTAAGCCTTTACTTATTTCTTCACAAAATTCCTAACACTTACAACATTTTACACTAGGTTTCTAAATGGTGTTTCTCACCTATGATAACTACTACCCCAAAATGTTTTCTCCTTATCTTAACATCATCTCTTAAGCATTATTTCTCACAACCAACTCCTTATGTCACTCTTGAGGTTCTTTTCCAAGTTTACACTTTCTTCTTATTTACCAAAGTTTGCCTAAGTCTTTACCTAAGTCCCAAAATGCCTTTGGTACATACTAAAATCTCAAGCTCATGCCTAAGTCCTTGTTACATCCCAAATCACCTTAATGCATGTTTCTTACACAAGAACAACACTTAACCATTTAAATACTCCTTAACTTATCAAACACATTTTAACACTTAGAACTTCACATTTGTTACCTAAATTTCGACATAGGTTCTCCTAGAACATTACTAAACCAAAACACATTGTTTTTACCAATAAACAACCAAGAACACTAAAAATCCATCAAGTACTTATTATACACAAACTTCACTCACAAGGCACTACATCACAATATAGTGCACAATTTAAATTGCATGGCACTTAGGCCCTTAAATGAATGGCTCCTAGGCCCTTAAAATGCACAAATCATAAACACTGAATTTCCACAATATATTTGCCTTTAACCTGCAAATACACTCAACAACACATATGCCTTTTACTAAGCTCTTGGGAACACTTTACTAAGTCATTCACCATTGGCTCTTTAGGTAGTTTTAATAAGCATTTATAAGCTCATTTCTCCTAAGGCATTAAGCAACATTAGGTTAGTAGATTTACCTCTTTTGCAAAATAACTTCTTTCTTGTTTCCTTTAGAAAACCAATAGAGTACTTGATTCTTTGACAAGTTCTAAACAATATACAAACATTATAATGAGTATTCAAGCTATAAGCTCCATCACATTGTAAACCCTAGTTTTACATTGTTTCAAAAACATTAATGTAGTTGTTTTACCTTGCTCTTTGAAGAGAGTTTGAATATCTAGCAAGAGAGGACTCCACCTAGTCCATGAAGAGTTGGAATGAAGCTAGAACAAAGTCACATAAAAAGCTCCTTCAATATGTATTTTCGGACATGACAAAAACAAGGAGGAAATGAAGTTTTTATTTGAGATTCCTTACCTAGAAGTCAAGGAGAGTAACAATATGTAAAAATACAAGCTCAAGCTCCTTCAATGGAGAAACTCCATGGCACCGAAATGGTTGTCTTGGACTTTTGAAAAGATAGGAATGAAGAGCTTGATGAGAGGAAGAAGATGGTGGTGTTTGTTTTTGATTTGGACAAGTGAGCAAGGTTTTACAAGAGGTCAAAGCTTGTGTTCTAATGGTGATAGTGGTTTTTATCGTGAGAGAACAAAGAAGGAAGGAAGAAGAGAGGTGGGAAACCGTGTGAGCAAGGAAAGGAAATGAGAGAATGAAGATTGGTTTTACTTTAGAAGATATTTGTAGTTTAAAAGCAAATAGTACATTCTTAGTCATCATTATTTACTTAACAAATTAACAAGAGGGTGGTGAGTCACCAAACCTTAGAAAACCGGCCCCCTAAGTATAATGAGGGTAATATAGTCTTTGTTTGTCAATTTAATTACTTATACAAACATATGTTACAAAATAGCTTATAAAAGTTACTATTCATAAAACAAGGCACATAGAAGTGAAATTTTTGATTTCCCACTAATATAGACACCCAAATGTGATATTATATAGTACACATATATATTTAAGAGTAATGATGGACATTTAGCCATTCAAAACTCATTTACAAGACAATTTTTGAAAAATGTGCTTTAAGACTCCTTAAAGCACATTTTGTGTTTGAACTTGTTTTCAAGCTTGGTTTTCTTTGGTAATTGATTTAATATGTTCCTTAGTGTATAAATGAGGTCTTGGTAAGTTCATTAGGTCTTAACCAAGTTTATCCCAAGCTTAGAGCACATTTTGGCTCTTATTGACTTTAAAGCACATTTGTGTTTCCTTTTGTTTAAATTTGTTTACTAATGTTTCTAAGACTCTTTTTAGTCTTAATACACCATGTTTAAGTGTTTAAACAATATATTAAGGTTTGGGGTATTTCAATCTACCCCCCTTAAAAGAACTTTGTCCTCAAAGTTCATACTTCCACATATCCTAAATATTAGCACACGGGAATACTTATAAACAATACTTCCATACATTACTAACAACATACTTACATAACATTGGACACCAGGTCCATACAACATAACATAACATTGGACACAAGGTCCATACAACATTATCCACATCAGACACAACGGTCTGTAACATAACACATAACATAGACGATGTATTCAAATACACGTCGTACACACATAACCGAAACGGCTCTACCCCCCTTAAAAGGGGTACGCCCCGTACCCTATACACATAAGGACTAAGAAGTAAACAATGACGGGTACTTCGCCTTCATCTTATCTTCCAGCTCCCAAGTGGCCTCCTCAACGTCCTGGTTAGACCAGAGAACTTTCACCAGTCTCACAGACTTATGGCGAGTGTCTCGAGTCTTAGCATCCAGAATCCGTACCGGAGTCTCCACTGATCGCATGGTCGGCTCTAAGGTTAGCCTTTCAGGCTGAAGCACATGAGACGGATGAGACATATACTTCTTCAGCTGGGACACATGGAATACATCATGTACCTTGCCCAGCTCGGCGGGTAGGTCTAGTCTATAGGCTACCGGGCCGATCCGCTCCGTCACAACATAAGGCCCCACATACTTTGGGCTCAACTTGCCCTTCTGGCCAAAACGAAATACTCCCTTCATGGGGGATACTCTCAAAAATACCTGATCGCCCACGGCGAACTCCAGGTCACGTCTGCGCACATCTGCGTATGACTTCTGTCTATCCTGAGCTGCCTTCATATTAGCCCTGATCTGGCGAACTTCTGCCTGAACTTGCTCAAGATACTCTGGTCCTATAATGACCGTCTCACTCGACTCATCCCAGCATAATGGTGTGCGGCATGGTCTACCGTACAAGGCCTGGAAGGGAGACATCTTAATCGAAGCATGATAACTGTTGTTGTAACTAAACTCGATCAGATGTAACTTATCAATCCAGCTGGTCTGAAAGTCAAGTGCACAAGCACGTAGCATATCCTCAAGTGTCTGAATAGTGCGCTCACTCTGACCATCGGTCTGTGGATGAAACGCTGTACTCAATTTCAATTCAGTACCCAATGCCTCTCGTGTGGACTTCCAATATCTGGATAAGAATCTGGTATCTCTGTCAGATACAATCGTTTTTGGTACACCATGATGTCTTACAATCTCTTTATCAAACAGTTCTGCCAATCTTGCCACTTTCCAAGTGTCCTTCATCGGAATGAATCGGGCCACCTTGGTCAGTCGGTCAACTATCACCCATATCATATTCAGACCTCCCCTTGTAGGCGGAAGCCCTACTACAAAGTCCATGGAGATATCATGGAACTTCCACTCAGGCACTGGCATTGGCTGTACCATACCACCAGGCCGTCGGTGCTCAAACTTGACCTTCTGGCAAGTGAGACACCTCAGCACATAGTCATTCACATCCTTTTTCATTCCAGCCCACCAGAAATATCTTTTCATACCTTTATACATCTTTGAAGCTCCGGGGTGAATCGAAGTAGTAGAACAATGGGATTCACTCAATATGCGCTCCTTCAACTCAGCGCTACTCCTAGGTATACACAAGCGGCCATTCAGCCTAATCAGGTCATCATCGTGGAGTCTGAAGTCGTACTTCTGACCCTCGAATGTGCCATCAATAAGCTTCTGCCGGATCTCCAGCATGTACTGATCCGTCATCTGAGCACTCCGCACCTCTTCAACCAAGCCAGTATAAGAGACTAGCGAATGGAGAGAGTGTGCTCGGCGACTCAGTGCGTCAGCTACCACATTTGCCTTACCCTCTTTGTATTGCAGGTTAATATCGTAGTCATTCAGAAACTCAACCCACCTTCTTTGCCTCATGTTCAACTCTTTCTGAGTGAACAAGTACTTTAAGCTTTTATGGTCAGAATAGATTGTCACACTTACCCCATACAAATAATGTCGCCACATCTTCAATGCGAAGACAATGGCACCCAATTCTAAGTCGTGGGTAGGGTAGTTCTCCTCATGCTTCTTCAGCTGACGGGAGGCGTATGCTACGACCTTCCCGTGTTGCATCAACACACAACCCATACCCCTGCCTGATGCGTCGCAGTAGACCTCAAAACCATCTGGACCGTCTGGTATAGTCAGGACTGGTGCAGATGTCAGAGCATCCTTGAGACTCGCGAAAGAACTCTCACAGTCAACTGTCCACTCGAATGGTGCATCCTTCTTCATTAAGGAAGTCATCGGCTTCGAGATACTGGAGAAGTCCTTCACAAACCTCCTGTATATCCTGCCAGACCGAGGAAGCTCCTGATATCAGTGACTGTCTTCGGCCTAGGCCAGGTGCGCACTGCATCTATCTTTGCCGGATCAACAGCGATCCCGGCCTCAGAAATCACATGTCCAAGGAAAGATACTTGGTTCAACCAAAATTCACATTTCGAAAATTTTGCATACAACTGGTTTCTCCTCAGAGTTTGTAACACATCTCTCAGGTGGCTTTCGTGCTCACCTTTCGATTTAGAATACACAAGAATGTCATCGATGAAGACTACCACTGACTTGTCCAACTGATCTTGGAACAAACGGTTCATTAAGTCCATGAACTTAGCTGGTGCATTCGATAAGCCAAACGGCATAACTGTGAACTCATAGTGCCCATACCTCGTTCTGAAAGCTGTCTTTTCAATATCACTATCGCGGATGGCAATCTGATGGTATCCGGAACGTAAGTCTATCTTGGAGAATACTGATGCACCCCTCAGCTGATCAAATAGATCGTCGATGCGTGGTAAAGGGTAACGGTTTTTCACCGTAACAGCATTCAGCTCCCGATAATCAATACACAGGCGGAGGCTACCGTCCTTCTTCTTCACGAAGAGGACCGGCGCTCCCCATGGTGACACACTAGGGCGGATGAAGCCCTTGTCGAGTAGGTCTCTCAGCTGCTCCTTGAGCTCTGTCATCTCTGCTGGAGCCATACGATAAGGTGCTTTCGCAATGGGTCCAGTGCCCGGTACTAAGTCGATCTCAAACTCAACCTCTCGTGCTGGCGGCATGCCCGGCAGTTCCTTAGGGAATACATCAGGAAACTCCGACACTACCGGCACATCTGGGCTAAACTCAGGGTCTCTCTCTATGTCCTGGACATAGCAGAGGTACACATCACTCCCCCGTCGTAACTCACGAAACATGGCCATGGCGGTGATGATCTGTGTCGAAGGCTCCCTGGGCCTCTGGCGGTATGATATGGTAACCCCAGATGGACTCCGAAGAAGCAGTCGATGCTCGGCACACAGGATTCTGCCCTTGTACCGCTCCAACCAGTTCATCCCGACAATCACATCAAAGCCTAGTCCGTCGAACTCTATCAGGTCGATCGGGAACTCTTCACCTCTGACTCGTACAATGACATCTCGGTGGTAGCGGGTACACCTGATCCGCTCTTTCGATGGAAGAGTGACCAAGAAGTCTGGCATCTCCTCTCCATCTAACCCCAGCCTCTTCGCAAAAGATAGCGAAACAAATGTGTGTGAGGCTCCAGAGTCGAACAGGATCGATGCATCCACGCCATTCACTGGAAAGGTACCGGTGAGGATTGTGCCGCTCTTGCCGGCTTCTGCCTTATTGCAGACACTCAGTGTACCTCCCGTTCCGAGTGCACAGCCTAATTCATTGGCAAACTAGTAAGTACTGGGTAACAACACGGTTGATATACTTCAATAACTCCACTTTATTCATTAATACTTCCTTTTTACAACATTGTTGGTTTACATGGTTGATACAACTTAACACATACATAACTTCCTTAACATACACTGGCTTAATACATTACAAAAGTATACAAGGCTTAGTACTGTCTGAAGGTCAAATTCAAACGTCCGGGTTTCATGTGTGTTGTATGTGATATAAGGGTACCAAATGTTGTTAGGAGGCTTTAGGAGAGGATACTATAAGGTTTGGAGGCTTTGGAGAAATTTGGTTAAGTGTTTAAAGGCTTAGAAATTTGAGTATAATGCCTTGTCCGAACTTCCGTCCGGATGTGGAAGTTCGGACAGGCTCTGTTGGGCAAGGAGTTTTCACTCTCGAAACTGTGGTTCGGAAAGGACACAAGGACTCCCTGTTTTTCCTTAGAATTATCCTCGAACTGGTGTCCGAACTTGCGAATGTTCCGGACACATGTTCGGACATATAGAATTCTGCTTTGGATTTTCCTCGACTCATGTCAGAACTTCCGAAGTCCGGACAAAAGTTCGGACATGTGTCTGTTTGGGTTTAAAGTCACGGCTTGTGTCCGAACTGGAAGCTCGGACACAAGTTCGGACAGGCCACTGTATGGACCAAAAATTATTGTTTCAAGATGGGAATTGTATCGTAAAAATAGTAGTTGGTTAGTAATGATATATAATAAGGTTATAAAGAACATGTTAGGTGGGTTTTAAGGCAATTAAAAAGGATGAAAGATGTAACAAGTGTAAAATAAAAATAAACTAGTAATGTGAGTAGATAATGTTAATAATGGATTAGTGCGTTAATTAAACGACGTTTAATGTGTTTAGGATTCTCTCAAGGTGGAAACGAAACGAGGCAAGGACCGAGGTATGGTTTTCTTGCAGTCTGTTGCCTAGCGGTTTACACCGGTTTGTGTGTTGTATGTTTTTCTGTGTGTTTACAACGTTATAAGATTTAAACATGTAATGAGTTTACAGTTGTTCATTTTATTGTGATGTGTTGTTGTGCCTCATTTTCCCTTGTGTGTGTCTAACATGACTTACCACCTATTGTGTGATGGTTGTTAAGTTCCACTATGAACTTCTAACAAGTGTTAACTGGGAAGTGAGGAATCCGGTTGTCCGGTCATGCATGTAAGTTAAGAGTAGATATCTGAATCAGATTCGACTCTTATGTTGTTAAGATTGTTCTCCTTAAATTGGCGTTCGATCTCCCGCTAGCTTCTTCCAAAGCTTACCTATTCTGACTTATGATCGGTTTAGTGGGAACCTGTGTTTGTGTGTGTGTTCGGGTCACTAAATCCGAACCATCTGTGACTTAAGTTACTCGTTCGACTAACAGAACGGTAATGAGTGTGTTTAACGAGCTTGACATGAGAGTGAATCACTCTCTAGGCTCTTATGTTATTTGACCCTTGTGGTTTGTTATCGTGGAGTGAAAATCCACTGTGTATGTGTTGTTGAGCTATGCACCATTGATGCCATGCTCCATGTTATGTTATGTTATGTATATAATTGAATGCCATGTTATAATGACAAGTAGCTGCGCGTATCCCGGTAGCCGATGGGCTGCGCGTTAGCCATACCAGCCAAGGGTTGCTGACCCCCTCGGGGGATCCATATTTCTTATACTGCAGGATGAGGATCGAAGAAGCGGAGTGGCTCTAGATCCTAGGATGTGATTTACTTTTGTATACTTTTGGGATGTTGGCCCGGGATGCGCCTGTGCTCCCGTGGCGTGTTTATATTTGGTTGTGACAGTTTACAGTGATGTTTGACAGTGAAGGATGTATGTATTACTCGGTATTGTATATAATGTATTTATGGTTTAGTTTTATGCTCGGGAGTCTGATCATCAGACCGGTACAATTGTATTTATTCTGCCTTGTCAACCACGTGGGTGGTTGACGGCGTTGTAGCACCGAAGCGTTAGTTACTGTTTAGTTGTTTTATTCCGCTGCGATTTCATTTAGTATCATGTGCGTATTAGGGGTGTTACAAAATATGGTATCAGAGCCAGGCCCAGGTCGGTGTGCCAGCGGGGACGCTGGGCTCCCAAGGGGGGTAGAGTGTGATACCCAGTGTAGGGGTCACCTCCCACTCGACCGGGAGAGCGCACGAACCACCCTTATAGGTGTGGGGATACTCTCCCCTTGTGAGAGGCCTTTTGAGTGGTGTGAGTACATCACCCTCAGAAACAAAACCGTGCGGGCTGCGGCCCAAAGCGGACAATATCTCACATGTGGGTTAAGACTGGGCTGTTACAGCTATATTGTAATTAATGGAAATTATAAGAATAAAAGGTAAAAGTGTGTTATAAATATACGCTATTTTCAGTAATAATATTAGTTACCAAACGATATGCTATAAAGTTAATGTCTCATAAAATAATCATGGTATACAATGTCATGATTAAGTGTAACACCAAATAATATTGTGGTCAAAAGTATAGTATATAAAACTATACATGCTGGCGTATGCATACATTATTATCAAAAATGAAGATATAAACTATAGTATACAATGACATAAATGCTATGATTAATGTTTGATTTTATAATGGTTAAATAAACCTTGCACAAAGAATAATATGTACATAATATAAGTTTCTTACTTCATCAGAAATTAAAGTGTATACATATACAAATGCTGGCGCAAACGATACGCATATATAATATGGGTTGCAAACCATATAGTAGTCAATAATAAATGTTAACATGTAAGTATAATTGTATACCATAATGCCATAAGGTTTGAATGAACACAACTTGTTAAATGAATAAGAAGTTGTGTAACGTAAGGTGTATCTGGAATAATAACTGTCATACTTATAAAATAACGTTGCATGGAACGCATGCAACTAAGGGTTATGAAATATAACCATGCATGCAACTATAAGTTATAACAATACTTAAGCATGCAATATAACGGTGAATTAACGTATACATGAACGAATTTATATAAAACGCAACGCTCATAAAATACTACGAGTAGGAAAAATATAATACCTATGTTAGAAAACGTTAATGACGACGTTCGTATAGAAACCGACGACTTTGCTAAACTGGATTTTAATACTTACTACGAGTAAGGAATTTTTAAGATAACTATACGTTAATGAGTAACAATTGAAAATCCGGGGCGTAGTACCGGGATTACAGACGTATTCGGAAATACAGAAATCATACTGTCATGTGGATTGACATATAACGTTCTTCGTGTTGTTAGATCACCTGTCAGACGTGTGCGTGCTCGAGAAAGCTTAGTGGTCTACACTGCGCGACCTTGACACGGTGTACGGTATGTAAAGGGGTTTGATCCGGGTTGTCCTGAGGAATTCCTCGGGCTCGGATTTGTTTGATAAATAACTTGTGTGAATGTATGTATGTGATTTATGTGTGTGATGAGTAGCCATGATTACTGCATTATTTATTTATGCACGAACGTCCTACGGGACTAATACTACGTCGACTATAGATCGACTTATACAAAACTACATATGCGAAATGTGTGATTGTGACCACCGTTACCTGACCTAATATGTTAAGTATTACAAGTATGTAGTTAAAACCTAAGTAAAACACTTAGGAACGGGACACGACATTGTCGGTCTCTAGAGCTTTGACTCGAACATGAATACTACCTAGAATAATTCTAGGTATGCGTAAGACCCATAGGGCAGCCAACAAATTAAGTGATGTACTCCATAACTAAAACTGTAACTGACTATCTAACTAACAAACTTAACAGTGGAGTGTGAATGAATGTGATGATGTACCTTAATCCAGACAGTCACTGGCTGCTGGTCGCGCGTAAAGATCTCTTGGGTTATCCCGTATCGGGTTTACCCTAGTTAATCCTGAACGAACCTAGATAGATCGTCAGGCGGAGTGTGCTACCGTTGGCACCAGGCCCTTGGCCACCTAAATGGACGCCTTTACAAAGGCAAAGTGAAATAGTCCCAGAGTCTTCGGATGATCAGGGCAGTGAGCACCTTGTTGTACGTGGGACTACTTTCCAAGTGAATATATTTCGAGTTGTCCTAATTGACGCCCGACAGTGCTAACTAAAACAAATGATATGTGAGGGCCCGGGGGGCCGAATGTTGTAATACATGATGATGATAAAATACGACGTACGATTTACTAATGTTGCTGTATTGTATGATGCGTGATTGTGCTGTATATTTCTACATGACTGTTTGGATTGGATGAATGGTTATATAATCATGCATGTTGTTTACAGTATTTATTATATCTGTAAAATGATAAAGCATGAAATCAATCTAATATCAAGACGGTTAAAATGACAAGTGACCAATAGGGTCCAGATCCGGCATACTCAGCGTCTATCGCTGAGACTACACCTATTGTGCAGGTTGTTGATCTTCGTTGAAGCCGAAGTGCGGGAACAGGGTAGCTAGGGTTACTTTAATTATTGCGTAAGAAATTTATTGTATAACGACATCAGCCTGTAGAGGTATAACAATACGGTTGTATTCATGTGGGATTTGGGTAGATGCTCACTTGTCGACTGTTATGGATGTGGACTTAGTATGATGTATAGGAGATATCTCGTCATCACTGCGGTTGAGTAGTATTGTTGTTTAGCGTTGAATTTAATTACTGCTTCGTTACTCGCGTGGGCGAGTAATGGCAGGTGACACCCGAGTGAGTTTAATGTCGTTGTTTTTTTTCCGCTGTGAGTCGTTTTACTTTCTGTTAACGTGAGTGACTATTACGCATTTGTTTATGAGGGGTGTTACAAAGTGGTATCAGAGCGGAGTACCGCTCTGATGACGAGATACTAGGTTAAGACAGTGAGCTTAGGACTTGGGAAACGTTTGTGAGGTACGAAACATCTTTGCCTTAATGAAGTTATGTGTTAGCAGAGCCTTTGGCTTGCAAGAGTTAGCCCTTGAGGCACACAGACGAGTTGATTGTTATATGATGCGTTATTGAAAAGACGACGAATAATACTGAAGTCTAGTGGTGGTGTGAGCCAAGAAGCTAGCCAAGGGCGTAAAGGCCCGGGAATACCACCCCCGTTAAGGGCCAGCTGAGAGCTCAGCCAGGAGGAGACACAAACGTCATGAGTACATTGGCGACGGTCCATATTTATGGGGAAGTCCAGTACGGACCACCACCGACAGTACCCCTCCCGTCATAACCCAATGAGTATAATACAACTGAGAAATATAATCCCCGAATATAGGGAAGAGGGCTACCAAGCCCGAGGGACCGTCTAAAAACTCTTGCAGCGAATGAATAATTCCAGCTCCTGTAACATTAATACAACCTCATATCATACCCCCATTGACGACCAAGCGCTGTATCAATAGGCACTGCCAGAGGCGAGCGCCACTATTACCATAACGTCGTGGAAAGGGTCACCCAAGAACATCAGGGCAAGTGGACCGGGAGCACCATGAACTCCGCGGAACCGTCGCCCGTAATGGGACCTTTAACCACCAAACTGTAAAAAAAAATTATATTGAGAATGTGGAAGGATTCTGCGAGAATACCGTCCTGTTATGTTCAAACTCCAATCCTAAACTTGTGTACACACAATACCGTGACGCTAGGACCCTGTCGTGGCGATACCTGTAGGAAACAAAGTCCAAGCGGTTATACTATTATAATATAATGTGAGAAGGACTTGGTTTTCTAATGACAATGTGGTTAGGAAAATTTCCCAATCCAAATACCGTCTTTTTCATGAACAATCATTCTAACGGTACTTAAGCAACCAATGCAGCAGTAAGACAACAAGTCAGAAACCGACAACTCTACTTGCATGGTGCGCTTGCCACTGCAAGCGCTGATTTAAACAATGTACCAATAATTCCAGCTACCCCGCGCACTTGCTACTGCAAGTGCTGCAAACAATTACGACTGCAGCTACCGCTGCTACTATCGTTACAAACAAATTTTGTAAACTGTATAGACCACTGGTACAACGCCATGGCTACCAATAATCATCAAACAATTGCACAACTCTAATATATAACTACAAAACTACAATTGTTGCAATAAACCGTTAACATACGAGGCCGACAACCTCTGGAGGACCCGACAAGTCCGAGTAACATAATAAAAAAAAGGGCACACAGGCCTATAACAAGTTATAACTACTTTAGCAAATTCAGGATGGCCCAAATGGCTGAAATCCGTCAGTGCACAGGCCAAGGCGCACATTTCTAACTTCTTTAGCAAATTCAGGATTGCTCTCATCAAAATGTTTCCATGCTCTAGAGTCAGATGGATGACACATCTTGCCATCCTCCATTGTGTGCTCAGCATGCCAACGCATTTCACTTGCTGTTGTCGGAGAAGCGTGCAGTCTTTGAAGTCTTGGTATGATGGGAAAGTAATGCATTTTCTTTCTTGGGATCTTTGTTTTCCTTCGTTTAGAACCCTCAGCCACTGGTTTATACCTTGGTTCGTGAGAAAACTTGCAAGAATCAGATCTTTGTCTTCCCTCCAGTATATCATACAATGATTGATGTATGAGTGAATTATCTCCACAGGAAGCCCAAGACCTTTGACTACTTTTTTAGCACCATAGTAGTCCTTTGGAATATCATTATCATTTGGCCACAAATCATGATATGATTGACAAACTTTATCAATGAGTGTTTGTGAGGCTTGATGGTCAGTCTTCATTGACAGCAACAGAACAATCAATGACAATAGTGTGTGTTTTCCATCAAATACTTCTTCCTGGCAGCCTCCATAAGCTCAAAATTTTTTTAGCTTCTGGGTTAGGAGGCTCCTCCACATCATCACTTATGTCCAATCATCCTCCGTAACTGCTTCATTGATAGGATCATCATCCATTGGTTCGTACTGAGCATCAAAAGCATTGACAACCATTGTCTCATAGTTGTTCAATGTTGATGTCTGATCACTTGCTGTATCAATGTGACTTGACAAATCAGCCGAATTAATAGAACCTACTTCACCATGGAAGTTCCAGACAAAGTACCATACATGAATCCCTTCTTTGCCAGATGTACCTTGACCATATCAGCACCTAGATATTGAGTATTCATGCAGCGACGCAAGGGACAAGGACATTTGATTTTGTTGTTCTCCCTTACACACTCAGGATGTGATAGTGCGAACGCAACAAATTCCTCTATCTTTGCCAACCATTCTTGGGTTGGCCTCCTATTTCGCATTCGCACTAAATCATACATCCAACGTCTATCTGAACTCATCTTATCTACATAAGATTAATGTGTCTAATGGTTAGTGTATAAAAATAATGGTGTCGGAGTGTTAAAGATTATGAATCTACTAGTATGATTGTCAATAATAATCATATTAAATAGTAAGAGAGCATAATAATAACATCAATCAAGTATTACTTAAGTGTATAAACAATTTAGAGTATGACTTTTTGTTGTTGTCAAGAAAATAAATACAGTAACGCAATCCTAGTGAAGGCCAAGTTAAGTATATTTATAATTTTAACTCTTTCTGTGCTAAGGCCTATAAACATATTGTTATAATTTTAACTCTTTCTGCGCTAAGGTCTATAAACCTATTGTTATAATTTTAACACTTTCTGCGCTAAGGTCTATAAACATAGGCCAATACTGAATATCATGATCATTATCCCTAGCTTGAAAAATACTAAAGTCGGTACCTTTGATATAGCTAAAAAACAAAAACTATTTTCAAAGCAAGCTGCAATTTTTAAGTTTCAGCAGTGAATGTTTCTCCTAGAATGGCTACAATGGAACTAGATGTGTCATACTTGATATGTGGAGTTGTACTTCAACCAGAAGAAGAGATTGAACAGCAGACCACGGTTTTGTTGTTTTATCTCTCCTGTAATAGATACACAAAATTGATAGAAAGAATTAGAAAAGTTCGATTACCGCTTTTGTGAATTTGCTTTAGAAGGAGGAACTCGAAATGGGGAAAAGCTAAAGCGATTTCAAGCCTTTTTAGAACTTTGATAATTGAAAACTGTTTCTGTATAACAGTAAAAACAGAGGTAAAATGACATAGTTTAGAAGGTATGAGACTAGCTGAAGTCGGTTCAACAATATTGCAGTAGCATTATCATTCAGATCTAGAAAATTAAATAGCTGATGAATTTGCTTGGAACCGGGGGATAATTCAAGGCCTAGGTGCTGTCAGACAAATCCGGAACCTAAACTCCGTAACTTAGTAGAGTGATGAATAATGGCATAAATGCGGAAATATACAACAGCCAAAACAATATTTAGAAAGTAAGAACAAAACACAATTTTAGGAAGGAAAAAACTGGAAGCAATACACTGATTCAAAAACCAACAGATTCTAACAAGTGTAACTGATAAGTGAGGATGTAAGTGTGGTCTTATCTGCACAAAACATACACTACTGTGAAAAGCAATAACAAGAGCAAGCAGCAACAACTTGAGTTATAATTTTAAGATTTCAAGTAGTATTAACAAGTTAATTAGTTTTGCTAACATTTGGTTGTCAATACCAACAGCAAAGCCAAACGAGAGAGGCAACCCTAAAAACCCAATCAAACTGGAGCCTTGAGAAAGAATATTTAGTTTTCAATTTTTTAGATACTAAAACAGCTTTAAATAACAAGTTATAATACTTGAAAAGTAGCTTTAAACCAAAATGGTTTAAGAGGTATACATAACCAGAGAAGGCAAAGACATCATGTACTCGTCATAAATGAGTACAGAAGATGAACAGAACTACAACAATAATGACGATAAAATCACGAAACTAGGAAATGGGTGGTTTGCATCGATCCCCTCATTTCACGAATAACAATCAGTGGAGAAGAAGAAGAATATGATGAATAGTCTAGTCTTACTTCTTACAAGAGGGATATCAGAAGATTTTACTCGATCAAAGCATGCAGTTGCAGCACATCTCCAGTGCACACCAACAGCAAAACGTAACCAAACTGATAGAAAAAAGGGCAAAGATTGATCAGACTGATTTTAATTTATTAAAAAAATCTTTTATTTCTGTCCATATATACTTCATTGGATATTCTGACACACTTTTATTCATACTTCTCATGTTCTATCTCACACACACACACACATATCTTTACAAGTCCATGAGGTCTCAGTATTATTTTACTTTGATGCTGCCAACAAATAAGTTTTGACTCTTGAGGGATTGTTTCTGAATATAGGGTATATGAGTTTTTCCTTATGTAATGGTCATATCTGGACTTATAACTCCTAGAACAACTCTAATTATCATCAGAAAAAAAGCATGAACCCTAATTATCCAACTACAGAAAAACAGAACCCTAATTATCATATGAGGTGTGATAGAAAAATTAAATATCGTCTAATTTTGTAGTTTCCAGTGAATAAGATAAGTTCAGAGTATATTACCGGTTTCAGCTCCTCCGATTTCAGCCCCTCTTCACTTTGGCATGAAGATCTGAATGGTAAAGGCAAAATGGTATTCTAATGAAGATCTGAATGTGAAAGCTGAGAAAAAATGACAAAAAGGCCACCTGTATAGAGGAATGACAAAAAACTTCTAGAGAATAACAAAGCATTTTCTATGTTTCCTAACTAAACACTATCAGAATTGGAGACTTCCTGATACGGACAATAAAGTGAAATTATTCTAGCTAGTTTGAGGGAAAAAGTGTATGACTTGTTTATTAATGATTACTAATTGTCCTATTTAGCTCCTAGCTTTATCCATGTAACTAACTAAGTAACACCAATGTTTCTGGAAGACAATATTAAATTTTATATTCAATTTGTATAGATATATATCCACTACACTAGGTAGGAGAGGAAGAAAGAAGAAGATGAAGAAAAATGCAGTTCAAGGATGAAAAATCTAAATTTTATTATTAATACAATCAAAAGAAATATTACTCACAAGTATGATTCATTTTTTGCAATAGAAAAATTCTATGGCGTCATGGCAGGAATAAGTATTAAGGTTTTTAGCAATTTCATCTACTTATCAATTACTTAATTGTTCGCCAGTTAGCTTGCAAAATTACCGTGACTAAACTGAAGAGAAGAAGACAAGTTAGAGTATATTACCGTGACTGAACTGAAGTGTTATCAGCCCTGTCTTCAATCTAATGTGCGGGCAGCAGTGAGTCCTGCACAACACAAACACAATAAGAGATTAAGACAACGTATGAGTATAAATCTGGTAAGAAATATGCCTCAGTTTGAGTATTAATTAAAAGATTATCTCACATGTTCCTTTAAATCGTCACATACAAATTAAATTCTCCAATATTCACTTCATTATTAGGAAATAATTAAACCTCTTGGTTTCTTTATATACACCATTTTTTCACATTAGTCGACAACTACACCTCTGAAATTGACAAAAGAGGAGAGAAGAATAAGTCTGACTACTTGAATGTTGGAGAAAGGAGTGGAAGAAAGAAGGAGAGGAAGAAAAATGCAGCTCATGGTTTAAACACTTGCCTTAGATTTATTAATCCATTATCTAGTTAGCAATTTCTTGCAACTAAACTACAATTTAATCACCACTATTACTAAACTCCAGCATCATTTTTTCCATGACTGAAGCTGTCATATAATCACAACAACATTTGTGTGGTGGACATGGCTATGGAAAATTATACAAACTGAAGTTATCAACATTTATTTAGTAAAAACACCCAGGTGAGGTGCACCTGCCTATAGCGTATGATACAATTATACAGAATGAAGCTACAACTGCTCTGTTTAGATCACCCAGGTTAGCATTTACAATAAATAGGGCACTATCAATGGTGTTGTCAATGCAACCAATGAAAATTACACCTACTTATCTGACGGTACTATCAATTGTTGGTTGTTAGGCTCTGTGTCATATATCAAAGGAAACTAGTATAATGTTGTTCATGCAATACGCATTAGCCAACCAAAATCGGGACAATAGTCACCGCACAAGTGGTTTCACCAGAAGGCACTATCGAACACTGTTAGCCCTAAAAGTAATACATCAGAATTCACATGTATATGCTTATTAACAAGGGCTGAGGTTTTGTTTGTAATCAAGAAAGCAGCTAATGAAGACAGGGTTGAGTAGAACTGGTAAATAAGAACAAATAATCGCAAAAACTGAGAAGAGACTAAAATGTACAGAGCCGCAAGAGTAACAGCAGAGGGCGACACAATCTTACACTCCCAAGGAAGCTTATGTTTCCAGTCAGTTACGATTCGAGAATGACAGAAGAAACAATAACCTGGAAGTGAACGAGGGGAAAGAACCCTAATTATCCAGCCCCTCTTCGCTTTGGTGTAAGAATGACAGAAGCAACAATAACCTGGATTTGCGAGAGAACGAAGGAGGAATTCAACGGAGCAGAAGCGCGGGAGAGTCTATGGAGTTCTTCAATGGATTGGCTTTGTAGAGCGATGGAGTGAGTTATACGAGAGAAAACTTCTGCGAGATAGAAAATAGAGGAAGCAGACGTTGAGGAAGAATAAACTGATGCGCTTCGTTTTTTCTTTTACAAGCTTACCGACGGAACGTTTTCCGACGGTAATTATAGAATTAAAATGACAGCGTTGGCTAATTACCGAAGGTAGTGTGGGTCTATATCAGTACTAATTACCGACGGACAAAACCGAAGGTAATTACCGACGGACAATCCGTAGGTAAACTTCATGTAAAAAACGCCGCGTTTCATCTACTCTCGCCTATCACTAAGAAGCAATTACCGACGGAATATAAAGCGTAGGTAATTCCCGACGGATGATTCCGTCGGTATCCATCCTTTAAAACGACAGCGTTCTCTATTATAAGTAATCTCGCCTGGGTAATTATATAAAAGAGTAATTACCGACGGAAATTATCCGTAGGTAATTACCGACAGAATCAGTCCGTAGGTAATCTTTACGTAAAAGAAAACGCCGCGTTTCAGCTGACTCCTGTCTTCCAATACAAAGCAATTACCGACGGATTATTCCGTCGGTATAAGTTCACTAAAACGACAGCGTTTAGTAATAGCGCCTGCTTATATAAAAAGTGTATTTACCGACGATATTTGCCGTCGGTAACCTTCTTTCAAAATCCTGCCTATTTACCTACGGAAAATATCCGTAGGTAATTTGATGGCATTATACGCGCCATTATCAGCCAATCCTCCCGCATTTTTCCCTACACATTTACCTACGGAATATTCCGTAGGTAAAATTTTTGTTGGAATTCCGTCGGTATTCCGTAGGTAACATCTTAACCTATGGCTGGTGTTATGATCCGTAGGTATTCCGTCGGTAATTACCTTCGGAAATAATTCCGTAGGTAATTTCCGTAGGTAAACTACTGTTTTCTAGTAGTGCTACCTCTAGTGTAATATTGAGGACATGAGTCCAGGGAACAAAAATAATGTTTTTAACCACTTTACCACCATACCACCAGAACATTAGTACCTACGACAAGATAACCGACAATGCGGACCAATTAACATCGAGCTACAACAAGGACATCCATCAAAAGGGAGTTTGACAATAGAATACTTCACAATAGCCGTGTGACGGACGGTACCAGTTTACTAAACGAGACATGGGACGACCGCACTCCGATAGGAGCATGTGGGCCTGACAGACTTATTTATAAGTTAGTCAGGTAAGTAGTAATGTATCAGTATGGTACCCCATGCATGTAGACAAGTAGTGTTAGGAACACGAGAAGTAGTCAACTCTGTGCTACGGACAGTGATGCAGATTACCTCGAAGATAACGAGAAGAGCTGCAGTTAACCACCGGGCTAAAGAAACCAAAAATCTTCAACACAGAGCAGCAGACAGTACACAATGAAGACAAGAGGACCTTTCGAAGACGACGACGCTGATGACAGGAACAGGAAACCCATTGTATGGGCGGATGATATGTAGAACCCTCGTAAGGATAGAGCAAATTCTTTCAATTCAGTGGAAACGACCGATAATGTGAACTTAAACGCGTGACTACGCAACAATGAAAGACAAAGCTTGTATACTAACACATGCTTTTAACAAGAACATAAACGTTAAGATAACTGAAAATCGTCGAATCGACTAGAAATGTGGTACGCGCGGAAGCGACCAACAGGAACAACCATAAACAATAAAAATGTGGGCAAAATCTAAACGAGTAAAACTCGACCTGGCAGAAAGCAGGAAGAACCATACGAATGCTGATGCTAACCCGACACACGCGAAGACGTAACGGATATCAAAACGAAGCCAATGTCAAATAACACCTCAAGCTGAGAATTATTAAGAGCAAATACACGCATGTATGCTAGTAATCCAAACAATGGGATGTATGACATAGAAAGAGGCAAACCGAGCCTATGACCATGGTCCGCACCTCTGTACGGAGCGAGTGGGCCCCTTAAATCCAATTCGGGAGAGAGCACAAAAACGTGCCTCACCCCTTTAAATGTTTTGCAGCCCGGGAGGACTAGAGCCATACCCGACTCTCTGATAGGAGAAAAATCTACTCCAAGGGTGGAAAACGCCACATAAGAGTTAAAGAACTCTATGCGAGCCAAGTATCCAGTGCTCCTTGTTGAGCGGTTGTTGTATACTTGTGGGGTACGGGGGCGTAACCCTTTTTAAGGGGGGTAAAGCCTCTTGGCTTTGCACTGAATTTTGTTGTTTCGTATGCAGGGCATACAATGGTTTGATGGCATGTTTGTTAGTATACGGGGCTTACATTGTTCGTTGCTATTGTTTGGTCATTTTGTTGGTGTTGTTTGGTACGCGGGGCGTACGTGGTAGATTTTGTTTGTGTGAGATGTGCACTTATATGTATGAATCTTATGAAATACTTGTTGGAATGATGTGTTTACATCCATGAATGTAGTACTTTTCTTTATGATATGTGTGATATATATATTTTTAGTACCTTGTAGACTGATTACATATGGTATCGTCTAGATACGAAATAAATCATTAGGTATGGAATGTTGAATGATGGCATGGTATGGACACCTCGGGGAGGTTGTCAGAGTTGGTAGAACTGATAGGAAATAATGGTGCTGATGGATCGCCTACATCCATATGTTTGAATTAACGCCGCAAATGATGGCTATGTGCTGTATAAGTGCAATACGATGTGTGTAAATGATATATCACATAGATATACATTATGGGGTTATATGGGTATTTATTAATACACCTATTTAAGTAAAGCGACTTCGGGACGAAGTCTTTTAAAGGGGGGTAGACTGAAATACCCCTACTTAATTAAACATGATTTAAACGCATAATTAATTACATTAAGGCCTAAATAATTAAGCATACAAAACCTTATGGAGTAAGGTTTAAATTAAGGGGAATGTGTACATTATTATGAGCATGTAACGACTTGTGAGCGAACGAACAATTAAAATTAGTACGAGCATATACATGTCCGAAAATATGATGACGTTACAATATTATAACGTTGTACGTATAACTAAAAACACGACATGACAATATAGTCGCATAGGTACATATAGCTAAAACACGACACAAATAAAATCGTATTCATATATAGGTATAATTAATAACGTGACATAACAAATAACCGCTTATATATGTATATACAACTAAAAACGCGACATATTAATACAGTCGCACATATACAGGGAATAAGCATAAATAAGGCTGAAACAAAGAAGGAGCAAACATGCTCTAGATGGGATTCGAACCCGAGACCTTTCGTACCATTCCCGTAGCCTTAACCGGTTGAGCTGTGCTCGAATTCGGTAATAAACTACAACTAATTATTACAAGTAGCAAATTTACTCACGTATTCCATACTGAACTAATACCTTGACCATTACCGTTCGATTTGGAACGCCTCGTTCACCTACAACCACCGAGTACACATCAAAATATGGGCATTACAGTGTCATCAACATTCTTCTTATATAATAATGTTAATCTACCTACTACATACCCATCCTGTCTACCCAACTTGACCGACAACTACAATCTAATTGACTACTTCAAAGACATTCTAGCCATACTAAAACGCACTACTACCTATAGCTGCTTACATTTTTTTTCGGTTACCACCCTGGCTTCTTCTTCTACCCACGGAAGCTCCAGTTTCTTTCTTGCTGAGTCCAACCCGACAGCATCTACAAGCATAAGAGGTTCCCCAGTAGCCAAAAAGATGTACCCAGACTCCTACAAGCCCATACCTATTACATGATTACCGAGCTCCTTTCTTTTTCTCATGCGATTCTTTTTTTTCTCCTTTCTTCCAACAAAAGCGCCTCGGTGCTCTTCCTTCATGTGCTGCTCCATAACCGAGGGAAACTTCACCTGCCATGTTCGCTGCTACTTGCTACAGGTGAGCACTCCTGACTCCAAAAAAAAATTCCCATCTCTCTCTCTCGGTATCCCTGTTGAGTTCAAACCGGAAGTAACAGCATCTTCCTCTTCTTACTCATCCTCATTCTCTTACCCAGCGAACCAAGCCAAGTCTTTGTGTGAGGTTGAATAACTCCTCGGCTTGTAACAGAAGAGGAAAGGAGAGTGATCTCCACAACTTTTCCAAAGTAAACAAACATACCATTCTCTTCTGCATAGCCGGTAATATTACCAGTCTCATTGAGCTCCTTCCTCCTGTTTCTTCATGCTAGAGTCAGAGGAGAACAACCAGCATGTAGCGAAGGAAAAGCCCAAGTTTAGGCCTTAATTTCATCCATTGTGGTAAGGTCTCTCCATCTCTAATACCAGGCTTCGTTCCCCCTTGCTGTACCGGTAATATGCCTAGCGTTTTCTGAAATTTTCTACCGGTTTCTCTTCACGTAGAAAACAGAGGAGGAAGGAAGAATTATATTAGAGGAGCTAAGGTAAGAACCCGCATGAAACAAGCTCACTCCATCTTCTACATCTCGTTAGTTTCTCCAGCCTTTCCTAAGTTCTTCTTCTGTTTTTTTCCTTCTCGCAATAACCAGAGGAAATTCCTAGTTTCTTCGTGCCTTTCCAAAACTGAGAACACTACCTTCCATGGCTGCTACGTCGAGCTAGGTAAGCTTCTATGACTTATCTATCCCCTCCTTCCTTCTCCTCTGCAATGAGTTTATTTTCCCTTCAATCTCGCCCAGCTCAAGAGGTTTTCTTCACGTAAAACTAGAGGAGAAGTGCCCAGATCTATATAATAGAACCCAAACAACAACTGCTTGCTGTACCATGTCTCGGTAAAGTTATTTCTTCCCCATGTATACCCTTGTTATACCAGCAATATGCTCCAGTCTCTTGGCTTAAATATGTGGTCTCCTCCATGCAAAAAAATAAAATAATAAGAGGAAGAACATTCATGCTCCATGCAGTAGCGGTGTCCATGCAAAGCCTCATTTCACTCATTCTTGTAAGGAAACCTTGCCTGTCTTTCTTCTTGTTCCCACCGGCAATATGTACTGGTTTAAGCAGCAGATTAATTCCTTGTTTTGCCCACTAAAAACCAGGCCTCAACAAGCCTTGAAACCAGCTCTAAACTAAGGTAAATAGCATTCCAAACTTAAAACAACCTATAGTAGCCTTGTGTACATGACTAATCTGTGTGCTTTTTATGCCTGAAATACTGCTTGCGAACCCATGGAGAACTCCATGTGCAAACCATGGGAAAACAGTCCCAAATACACCATACCAAAGTGAGTGTTCATACTCCTAATGACATATTATTAAGTTCATATGATTAGAGCTTCAAAAACTGAATTGGGTCCTATGTTAAAAAAACAAATATAGGCCGAGAGTTGCAAGAAGTGTTGGAGGTTTGGATTGCTTGGAAACCATTGTAGATATATGATAAGTGTCTAAATGAGCATGTTTTATGGGTGTATTTCATATATTATATCAGCACTTTTCTGCTAATTTCTCACTTATCGTATGTTTTTCCTCTAGTTTATGTTTTATTGATTATCTCACAAATTTATTTGTTTAAATATGAGGAAAAATTAAGCTAGGAGCAAATTACATGAAGAGACGAACGCATAGGCACAGACGGCTCGTAAAACGGAGTCCAAACGAAGAATCTAGAGCCGGTCAAAGTTTGTGTCCGCATGGTGTCCGCATGAGCGTCCGCCCAAAACTAGGAGGACACACACGAGGACACACAGGCGGACAGGGAATGTATCGCGTAAGGACTAGTTCTGTCCGCGTGATATTAGGCGGTTAGAAGGGAGGACAAGACACGTCCGCATGAGCGTCCGCCCAAAACAGCGAGGACACAAGCGAGGACACAAGCGTGAGACGTCCGCATGATATTAGGCGGACACACAGGCGGACAGAATTGTGTCCGCATAAAACTGGGCGGACAGCCACGCGGACAAGAGTAAAATGCAGCGCAGATCCACTGTCGCGACAGTTTTCTTCCCCAATTGCCCAGTTGCTTGTTGCGGCGCCTACAGACATGTCGAACTGCTCCGTTAACAATATCAGGCACCTCCCTTATCCTGTAAATCATTTCACGCGTAGAGCCACCCCAATCAACTCAAGTTCTGTCTCCTCTCCAGCTCTATCTTCAAGCTTCCTCTGCCTCTATATAAACCCACTCCTTCTACCATAAATAAAACTGCACCACGTACGAGAGACTGAAAGAAATCACACAAAAGCACCACACTCCATTCTCTTCCATTCAATTCATCCCGTAACACCATAATTCTCCATCTTTTATTTATTTCACCACTCCACCACATTTACTCACGTACGTACTCAAACAGAAGCAGTATTTTACAAAGAGAGAAAAGAGGCAGCAGAAGTGAGAGCGAGTGCAGACCCGTTCTTCGCAAGCAGTTTCTGAATAATGGCTATTTCTATCTTTACTCTGTTTTTAGTACTGTCAATGTCTGAGTAATTTTATATTTGTGCTTAGGATGGGTGTTTAACCCCAAAATAATTCAGACGTATTTATAAAACCGGGTTTGCTTATAAATATTTGTTTTATCTCTCGAAATTATTAAATGCTTAACAACTGATCATTTTATGCATTTACGGTTTCTCTAATTTCAATGATTTTGTAAATTAGAGAATAGGCCACAAAGAGAGATAAACGTTAGATATTATCTCCTTGATTAGCAGATAAAATCCATCGCTGTTATAAAAAGAATTCTCGCTTAAAGCTAATTAATGATTTTACACTTTTTCTGATTGTAAAAAGTCTATTGAATTAATTAAGAGTTGTCCTTATCTATGATTTAGGAAGGCCACAAGATAAATTCTTAACAGACAAATAAGAGCAAACCAGGATTATAATTAATATCTGAATTATATTTGGGCGATTTCACCTTCCTTAGCACATTTTCCATCCACTTAATACACAACTGTTTTTACTGTTTTTATTATTTCTGTACTAATCCAACAACAAATCAAGCTTGCCTCCGGCTAAACCCCTTTTTACAGTTTTTATTAACTACCAAGACTAGGATAATTGAACAATTTCCCTATGGATACGACACTTGTTTTACTACTCCGAATAGGTGCACTTGCCTATTAGTTTGCTATAAATCTATATATATTAACGTGTAGTTTTATCTCAACAAGTTTTTGGCGCCGTTGCCGGGGAAATTGATTCCATCAATTTCCCTAGTTTCCGGTAGTTCACTTGCTATACTGTAATATTTTGTTTATATTATTCTGTTGATAATCTAACTTCGGACATCTTGTAACACCCCAACTCAATCCAGATGTGGTCTCGCAACTTAACAGTATATATATAAACATGTCACAGCGGAATTCTTTACAATCCAGGACCTTGCCACGGTCTGACTACAGAATATACCGAACATTAGTACAATAACCTTAACCAATTACATATCCTTCTTACAACCCTCTCACATCCTATACATCTTACTAACTCAAATTGCCATACGAGTGTACATGCACAACTCGTAGGCCACACTTAACCCGTAACACTTGTACCCCTTCTTATTCACGCGACGGCCGCTTCCTGATGTACCTGTGTAGTAAAAACAGCCCCCAAGGGGGTCAGCACGAATGCTGGTACGATCCCCTCATGGCCCCCAAGCTAACGTGGCTACAACGACTAATTGTCGATAGCATGGAGGTTGATTAAATGCACAACATAATAGTAAATGCTGTAAACAACCATCCAAATATGAACAATCAAAGTTCACACACAATGAACGACTTAAATGCATTCCCTTAATTAGGGAGTTAGTTATTTAACTCCTTAAGTAATGTTCCCTCTCAATCTTAGTCCATCCTTATCTCACCTCAATCTTAGTCTTATCTTAATCTTAGAAACAACCATCCTTTGATAAGGAGTGGATGTCGCTTATCTTAATCTTAATTATACAAACCATCCTTTTAAGAGGAATGGTTGCAACTCGTCTTAACCTTACCTTAATCTTAAACTTAACAATACAAACCATCCTTTGAAAAGGAATGGTTGCAACTTATCTTAACCTTACCTTAATCTTAACTTAATCTCAATATACAAACCATTCCTGGAAGGGAATGGTTGTAGCTTAATTCGAACCTGGGATTTAGGTGATCCCACCGCACCATCTTAATGCCACCTACTCTGGACGGGAGTCCAGCGTAGCTGAGCCGGCAACCGGCCCTAGGCTACAACTCCGAAGACAAGTCCTCAAGCGGAGGGCGGATCTGATTCAGATACCGTCCCCCTTTTTCCTTAGCATGCATGACCGGAGATCGGTCCCGGGTTTCCTCACTCAAGTTCCAGTTAGTAGTAGTCTCAAGACTATGTTTGTTGGTTAGCCTCTTTCGGTTTATATCGTCCCATATTAGGGAGCGTTCCTTAATCTTACTCATTTCCTTACTAAACGATGGTTAGTAAGTTCTCACACTATGTTGTGTTAGTTTTCAAACATCACACAACAATATAATAAATATAATATTCCGGTTGCATGCTTTATCTTGTTTAGTGAGCACATAAAAACAAATAGCACACAAGCCGAGGGACACCTCGTTAGCAAGCAGGTCACAAGAGAACTGTACCGTTCACCGTTGGTCGTTTGGTTGCTTACTCTCTTCCGGAGCCCAAATTCCCAAGTCCTAAAACATTCATTCAGTTTTAGGTTGTTAATCACTTAACTTAATCCAACTTACTTAACTTACTTAACCCTTAATGATTCCCACCTAACAACTCTTAAGTCTTACAACTTAATCTTACAAACTTAATCTTAAACTTTTAAGTTTAGTCTTAACTTAATCCCTTAGGTCTTTATACCTCTAATCATCATTGCCCCCTTAATGGGGTACCATTAATACCACAAAACTCTCTTAGGTTTCTTTTTTTTTTTTAAATCTTAAGGGTCGTCCGACCCACCGTCCGACCCACCGACTGGGTCGGTCCATTCCAGAGACTCTCCCGTCTTTTAAAACCCCTCCGTCCGACCCACCGTCCGACCCACCGACTGGGTCGGTCCATTACAGAAACTCTTATGGTGGCTTAACAGAGGTCCGTCCGACCCAAACTTGGGTCGGACCCCTGGGTCGGACGCCACCAGAACATGTCCAAAAATTTTTAAATCTTCACCAAACTTCTCCTTAAGCCTTCTAATGTGTTCTAACATCATTTAGACCCTTAAACCCTCCTTTAATCATCCTCCAAACTCATGAAAATCACCTCCAAAGATCATTCCAACCTTTAGCTCAATTCTTGTAAGAAATTCCTAACACTTGTCGATTAATTCCTTATATTTCTAACATGTACATTTTGTCTAAAACTTCAACTAACCAAAGTGTTTCTTTTCTACCCATATAACTCCTCCTTAACATCATTGCACTCCATCTTTGCTTGTTAAACCTTCCAAGGTTATCTTGCATGCCCATGCACAATTTCTCTTCTTTTCACTTGTTACTCATCACTCTTAAACTCTTAAGCTTGCTTATACATTTCTTTCCATTATCTTAATACCTTGACATTGTTCTTCTTTTACCTTAACCATGCAACGCCCTCCTTAGACATTTCCACTTCTTTTATGCAACTTACTCACCATTCTCATGATCACAACCTCTTATACGTTTCCAGTCATTTTCCTTGACGTTTGACAACATTCTCCCACACCTTTCTCTTACATCACCTCAGTCCACTTATTACAATCTAAACTAAACCTCATTAGTCCTCTACTAACATCATCACACTTACACAAGGTTCTCAAAACTCTCATTGTTTTACTCTCGAGTTCATACCTAAATCACCTTAAGGCATTATACACCTTTCCTTAAAACTTATGCACAAGTCTTACATTCCTCATATCATGATTTTGGTGTGTTCAATGCACCCATCTAAACTCTAATTTCCTCATAGACATCTCTAGGTCATTCTAAACCTCAAGAACTCCTTAGTTAACTTGTTTCCACTCAAATTCCTCATAATGACTCCTAGTAAATCCTAGGTCATATTAATTCACCACCATCACCTAAACACTTATTTTCTACTCAAATTTCGCCATAGCTCCTCTTGTATCTTATCATGCCCAAACACATTATTTTTCCTCATTCAATCATCTCACACACATCAAGTTCTTTCTCATCACATCTCATCACCAAACCAACTCATTCACAACAAACTCAATATTTTGCAATAATCTTAAATTGCATAGCACTAAGGCTCTTAAATGACATGGCTCTTAGGCCCTTAAATTACTTAAACTTAAACACTGAATTTCCCACATATATCAGCTTTCAACCTGCAAATACACCCATCAATCTCATAGTAATTATAATGCTCTTAAAATCCACCTTAAACTTATATTACTAACTCATTCTCATTGACTCCTTAGTCACAAGTTCATAAGCTTGTTTAAGTTCTTTTTCTTAGGTTACATAACCCATTACCTAATGTAAGCCCTAGGCTACATTGGTACTCATCTAAACTCATTCCTTAAACCTTAAACCACCATTAGGTAAATAATTTACCTTGTTTTCTCAAGCTTATCTTAACTTCCTCCTTAGACCTTCTTCTTGAATGAATATCGGCCACCACTTAAACTTCCCTTGCCAATGTTCTAATCAATATTCAATGACTCATATGAGTACTAAACAATACACTAACCTCAAGGAATGAAAACCTAGGTTAGAAATGTGTTCTAAGGCATAAAAGTGGATGATTACCTTTGAAGTCTCAAGATAGACTTTGGCATTGAATGAAATAGGACCTCCACTAGTCCTTGGTGAATAAATCAAGCTAGAACAAGGCATAAAAACAAGGCCCCATGAGTAGAAATTTTCGGCCATGTAGAAGAAATGATGGAAACATGGTTTTTCTTACATTTTCTTTACCTTAAGAGAATGGAGAAGCTAATGAGCTCTTCAAACTTGATTTTCCTCCATCAATGGAGTTTCCTCTTGGCACCAAAATGGAGCTTTGAAGGATTTGAAAAGATAGAAAGATAGGTCTTGGCCTAACTAAGAGAAATACGTGTTTAGTTTTTGATTTGGAGCTAAAATGAGTAAGTTGTTGCCAAAGCAAGGTGGTGGTGCCATGGGTGCTGCTCCTACGTGAATGAAGGGAGGAGGAAGATGGTGAAATCGTTGGAAGAAGAGAAATGAAGAGAGAGAAGAAGAAAGGTGGCTAATATAAGATATTTGCTTTAATAAAGCAAATAGTACTCCTTTTAATTATCTCTTCTTTTCTTCCTTATTTGACTACCCATGGTAACTCATGTGGTGACTCACCACCTAAAAACCGGCCCCCTTATTAAATAAGGGCATGTTTGGCCTTTATTGACCAATTAACTAAACTAAGTTAATTAAAGACTAAGCTAGTCACTATTTGGCACTATTCATAAATTAGTGCACATATTTCTGAAATTTTTGATTTCCCATTGATTTAGACCTCCTAATGTGATACTAATTAGTACACATGTTGATTAAAGAGTAATGATGGACATTTAGCCACTCAAAACTCAATTCTAAGACAATTTCTCAAAAAATGTGCTTTAAGACTTCTTAAAGCACATTTTGTGTTTTAACTTGTTTTCAAGCTTGGTTTTCTTTGCTAATGATTTAAAATGTCCATTAGCATATTACTAAAGTCTTATAATGGTATTTGGGTGCTAATCAAAGTCACTCCAAGCTTAGAGCACGTTTTTTCCCTGATTGCCCTTAAGGCACTTTCTTGTGTTTTCCTTGGTTTAAATTGTCTACCAATCTTTCTAAGGCATATTCTAGCCTTACTACATCATAATTTGATGTTTACTTAGCATACTTAGGTTTGGGGTATTTCAATCTACCCCCCTTAAAAGAACTTTGTCCCCAAAGTTCCCATGCATCTTATCTTATTAGAATACATGTCTTACCTCATTCCTTAGATCATATAGATCATACTTATGTATACTTAATCTCATTGGATCATTAGATCCGCCATATTCTTATACTTAAATATCACACAACATGCTTAAGCATGTATAGCACTCAAAATTCTTTTGGTTCCTTTTTGATGATTAAAACATTCACATAACTTCCAACGTATTCTCCCATGTCACCGGTCCGTAGACAATGGCTCATTCGTCCTCGTCACCATGGGCCAGAATACAAAACACGTTGCTCTCCCCATGTCACCGGTCCGAAGACAAAGGCTTGTGCGTCCTCGACTTCATGGGCGAGACTCAGTAAAAAGGTAATCATTTTTACGAGGTCATGTGAGGAATAATTCCTCTAATTAAAAATACAATCAACTCCAATTTCATTTTATCCTAAGGCCTCTATCCATAGTGTGATTTAATTGTGACCACTGATAGGGAGTTTCAGGAATCATCCTACCCTGATGTGATCAGCATCAGTGTAGAACCATCCTTCCACTCCAATTTGTGTTCGGTTTCCCTTGATCCCTAGAAAATCAAGTTCCACCTCCCACGTCATTTTCAAACATCCAAATAATTCACTCATGTCCAATTTTCTATCTTTTTAGTTCTTCTAATCATAATCAATACATCTCCAAAGTGTGGACTCAGTCCATCAAACATTCCCAATTCATCTCTTAGTACTTACCTCAGGGCTTAACTTCCTACTAAGTTCTATTACAGTCACATACCATTTCTCACCATCTTATGTCTCATAGCATTACTATTTCCTTCTTCATACTCATTTCAAATGATATCTCATAGTGTCATCTTATTCTTATCTCACACCTAGTCTCATATCGACTCATACCTCATATATTCCTTATTTCTTAAGTCTCCTTAATCCTTTTCCTTAATTCTCTTAACTTGTACTCACACCGGAGTTAACAAGACAGGTACTTAATATGTATGGCATTCACATCTTCTGTGTGCAATAACCATGATTTATCTCAAAATGTTTGTGTAAAACATATTCTCATATTCTTTTGTGTGCTATGCACACCGTAGTTTATGTACTAAGTACTCAAACATACGATAAGCGGTTTTCGCTCTACCCCCCTTAAAATGGATTACGCCCACGTAATCAACACCATCACATTCTTGAACATAAGTTCAAGATGTCTAATTCTCACCAAGCATTCTAGCTTCCACGTCATCTATCTTACTTATAATTCGATCAGAAATGACTTAGTCTCTGAATCGAGGATTCTTAACGGTACTTATACCGTTTTCTTAACTTAGTCTGGTCTAATCTCAAAGGTAGTGGTCTGCTAGCTTCCGCTGCGCGACTCTGATAATCTTAGGGTTAATTGTCTCAATGGACACGTGTTATCTTTATATATACACGGCCTCAATGAGTTGTAACTCGTCTATCTATTCTCCTTGAAGATCTTATGCTCATACTCTTAGTATTTTCTCGAATGTTTAAATTGTTCTCCCCAACTGACCTTTGGTCTGAGGATGATTCTTAGTCTGAAAGTACTGTTTAGTGCATATTACGCTTTACAGTCTCAATCCCTTACATCTTAAGACATGTCCAATGTCTGTACTTAATAATCCGTGCTCTTCGCACTTCATAGTCCTTAATTATCTGTTCTCTGGTTCCTCTATGTTGTTGGTTCAACTGAATTATTCTCTTCGACTGTTTGTGGTAATGGCTGCTCTTGTCTGATCTTGTGTCGTTGTCCGTGGTACGGAGTCGACTACCTCCCGTGTTCCTTACACCACTCGTTTACATGCATGGGGTACCTTACTGGTACATTACTACTTACCCAACTAACTCATAAATGAGCGTGTCAGGCCTGCAAGCCCCTGTGGGGTGCAGTAGTCCCACGTCTCGTTTTAGTAAACTCATAGTGTCCGTCACACGTTTAGCTATTGCTAATTATGAAGTATGTTGTCGATCTCCTCTTTCATCATTCCATAATAACATTTATTGTTCTTCTTGAAGTCAATCAAGGGAAGTCTATTTACTGTATGCTCCAGCTCCTTTCTGTATTCCGTACTGATTTGGTCTCTTAAAAATTGAGGTCTCTTTCCGTAGAGCCTCTTATCTTGTTTCTCATATTTGTTCTACTAGGAATGCACTTCTAGTTCCATGAGGAATGGGTAGTGTGCTTCCTGTGAAATCTTACCTAGCCAGGTCCAGACTACTGGCATCAATGCTCAGTTCGTCTACCATCTTATTTCCTTACTTATACTGGTCTTAACTCATAAATCTAATTGCCTCAGTGTCAATATTTGACGGCTCATACATAATGGTCGCCTTACCGCGTACCATGACTTAATCCACTTATCTAACTATTGTACTCACGACCACTACTATCATGGTAGTTGGCCCTTACCATGTTGCCCATTAATGGTGCAACCTCTTATTCACTTGTTCTAATGCCTTACCATATACTCAATCCCTTCTTGGTGTAAACACACTGGGAGTTCTCTCATTCCGGTATTGGTGGTTGTCGTACCGTGTTGTAAAATAGTTGTCTCTTGATATGTAGATGTTCTGCTCCAATCTCAGATTCGTAAGTAGGCTAATTACTCTCGCTTTCTTTCATCCCTAGTGATGTTATTTACCATGTAATTTAACCGGTTCCTGAAGAAGTCATCCACTGAATCACAAGCTCTTCTGAGCATTGGTCACTTGACATGCCATGTTGTGCACTCACCATGTTTATCTCTGCCCATTACTAATTCTTACATCCTGGGTGTTGGATATGGGGTCTATCTGTGCAACCTTCCTTATTACTCAAGTGTATCTGGTATGTTCTAAGGTAATCTCAAGGTTCGTAGTTTCCATTTTCTAAATAAAGTGTATTTTACCTCTAATATGTGAAAGCCCTTTTTGAGGGGTTCATTCCCACTCATGGCCTCACAACAAGGAGAGGTATCCCCACCCTAAAAGGCATGGTTCGTTCTCCGCTCTTGTACTTAGCATTATCTCAATATTCTCATTGGTACCCTTTCTTGGTAATATTCTTCCCAATCTAAGTTATAGGTTTGTAACCGTTCACATCTACACATTGTAGTCCCTTCATGGCTTAAACAAGCTCTCTTATAACTTACTGCGCCTCGGGATCTAATGTGGTTAACATCCTTGGCTCGTAGGCTCTTAATGCTTAATGTCTCAGTTCATTATTTGTACTCTTACTCATCTGCAGGTCATCCCTATAAGATCTTGGTTCTTTGAGCACTATCCACCGTTAGGTTACATACTAAATGTAGTATCGGGTTTCATGATAAGTTGCTGTATCCTGCTTCCTGCTAGGGAAGTTGTTCAGGTATCTGAGGTTACTTGATGTCTTTGACAATGCTGTCATTTTACTAGACTTATGTCTTTTAATAGTCAAGGTTAGGTTCGTATTAGGCGTTTGTCTTACGGTGTCCAAGTTGGATATCATCCTGTTGTCTTATACTTCCATCTCAACGCTTCGTTCAACTTCTGTTGATTACGCCACCCTCTGATGATCAATCATACTTGGGTGTTAATGAGTTAGACGAACAGTACTAGTTTGTTCGGCTCGACTATGCCCGCTCTGTGGGGGTAGTCCTCTGAGCTCGTATGTCCTTAACTCTTGGTAGGTTATATCTTAAGTCTACTCTCTCTGTCCTTGTTTCCGGGGTTACTAACATATTCATCAAAGTTTGTTGTTATCGGCAGGTTTTAACGGTCATCTCGGGAGTTTTATCCCGCTCTTTTTAAAGAACGTTATGTTAACGGTCTCAATGGTATCTTATTATACATTCCTCATATGTTATTGCTTACATATTGTTTTGCTCAGATCACCGAGCGATCTCTTAGGTTTTCCTCGTGGAGTTTGAGATTGGTGTTCTTACCGTACTGTCGGTTGTTGTTGTAGTGGGTTATACCGTTGCTAATATTTATATGGTTTAGTATCTCGTCTAAGCTCAGCTCCCTGCTGACTGATGTGTCGGTTCATCTCATTATGGTCAGGCCGTCAGGCCCTTCCAAGGTCCTATTTTTCTGTTCTTATGGATTTACAATCCGGTATTAATATATGCTACAACTGTAGCGTTCTCCTATTTCGCCTTGATGGCTTTTCGTGTGGCTTAACCGTGGTAGCACTTGCTATGGCAAGTGCGCCATGCAGGATGGGTTATTGGTACAAGGTACATCGGTAGTGACACTTCCTTCTAATTTCCATGTAATTGGTAGTCCTCGGGACTCCTTCGATAATCTCTTATTTTGGATAACCGTCCATCCGGCAGTTTCCTTGTTGTTTGATAGTACTGTTGCAGACGTTATATGGTGAGTGGTTAAACTGGTGTAAAATAAAAGAAAAGAAATTAAAACTCAAAATAAATGTCGGGCTGCAAACAAATCCCGGTCGTAGTAGTATAGTGAAATGTAAGCGACCGGATGTCGAACCGTGGGACTAATGTACATATTATAGTACCTAAGCGTGTCACAAGAGGGGGGATTAATTGACTTGTTTTATATAAATAAAAACAGTAGATAAAATTAACTAAGTAAGCAGATAAACTAAATGGGACTCTGGTTCACATTAATATAATATCTGCTCTTTCATACTAAGTTTACTGATTTAATTATAACTGTTTGGCAAGATTCCTGTTATTTTCTTAAGGTCCGATGAAAACTCATAAGAACTCGTTTACCTGTAATGCAAGGTCCGATGAAAACTCAAGCAAAATGCCTGTAAACGGCAGAGGAGTATGAGGCTTTATTCTTGCAACTTGTACTAACTTAAACGATGAAAATAAGTTCCTACAGTTTTACGGCTTAATTAACCCATCTGTTTCTAACCGATGAAATTAAAGACAGACTAGTAAGCATTTTAATAAATTCGTGAGGTTTATTAAAAAGATGCGAGGTAACCTTTAAGCGTAACAAACTTCATTAAAATTAAAACCAGTAAAACATATTGCATAATTAATACAGATACATAATAATTATTCCCAGAGCATACGTAAACTAGCCTAACATATTAAATAGTTTGATCTTCTATTTAAATACGTGAGACTAGAGGTGAAACTAATGAGATGAAAAGAAAACAAATGGAGAAGCGGGAGATTAGAAATGAAATGAACGAGTGAGTGAAAGTGTAGTGGTACGAAGATGGAATGATGGTGTGAATTGGAACTCCAGGAGGAACCACGGACGGAACCTCTGGAAGGACACTGGAGAAGGTAAATGGAGCGTGGTATTTATAGAGGAAGAAGAAGAGGCAGAGTTGCAGCTCATTGATTGAGCTCGTTGATTGAAGCTCATTGATTGCAGGGGACAGAAACAAATGCGTGAGTGATTTCAGGTAGGCGCCGACTGCTTAAAGGATATGGCGGAACCAAGTTGCAGAGCGAGTCGGCGAAGATAACCCGTTTCAGATCTGTAATTTTACATGTGTCCGCATGGGAGTCCGCTTAATTTCATGCGGAAATCCTCCTTTGTTCCACGTCCGCATGCAAATGGATGCTCTCACGTCCGCCTATAATGAGGCGGTTGCATGTGAGTTGTCCGCCTATTATGAGGCGGTAGTAGAGGCGGTTCCATGCTACTCTTGTTCCTCTTCTTGTCCGCCTATTACAAGGCGGTTGCCTAGGCGGTTCTCCTCTTCTTGTCCGCCTATTACAAGGCGGTTGCAGGGGCGGACACACCACTGCACCTGGCTTACGCGTGACCTTGTTTAATCCCTATAAATATATGTCTTTGTTTGTCATTTTTCCTACATTTTAACACATATAATACATCAATTAATATAACAACATAAATATAGGAAAAACCCAAGATAAGTGAGAAACATTAATAAAAATGCTGCAATTAATAAGGTGATTAAACCTTAATAAGTCTATATGTTTTGCACTTATCAAACTTCCTCACACTTTACTTTTGCTTGTCCTCAAGCAAATAAGGAATATAATTATCTCTAAGCCATAAAAATAAAACAAGATTAAATAAGTGTAGGAGGGAATTTAGACAAAGTGACAATTGAAAGAATAATTCTGTTCTTAGAAGTAGGTTTTTATAAACAGTGAAGAAGAATAATTTAATTTAATAAAAGCATAGAAAAACTAGACTGCAGAAAACAAGTTAGATTAACCTGAGATTTTCAACCAATTTCATTCTCTAACCCGGGATGACAAGGGGTGTGAAGTAATGCCTTATTCCGCAATACCTTTCAACACCACGTACTCATGTTTATAAATATAAATTGCAATTTATTATTTACATCTTTTTTTTTAATGTGCAAATTGTATATACAAAGTACATATTATTTTATATATATTTTTTTGAATTGCATTATTTTTCTGTACCCCAGACTTTTCTCTCTATCCTTGTAGCGGTGTTGGGTCTTCTATCCCAGATCACGAGACCTTAGGTAGATAGGTGTTAAAGCACCCCAAAGAACTTAATAACCGGATAGACGAGGCCTGTTTCTGGTAAGAAAAATTCATAAACAGCGGAGTACCTTGTCTTTATCCTTTTCTTTCCTTGACTTTCCACATATTTCCATAATCCCAAGCTAAACTAAATTGGTTTTTACAATCAGCAGATCTATCATTTTTCGAGTGAAAATAGAGTATTTTTGAAGGAAAATAATTTTATACAAACTCCTTTAAATAAAACTATCTTTCAGTTGTCACTTGACATAATTTCAGACACTTCTACAATTATTTTACCTCATTTTTTCATTTCATTTTTTTTAGGCAGTTTAGAGTAGCAAAAAGCGAGTGTGGCATTATCGAACAACTGTCATATTTTCAGGGAAAGGTCTCTCCTTCCTCACACTTAAGAGGAGCAATGTCCTCATTGTTCAGAATTAAAATCAAGAAAATGACCTTTCAAATTATGACAAACTCATAAAGGATTAAACTCATATAGGTTGAACAACAATATAATAAAGGAAGAATTGAAACTCCCCTTGTATTGTAGATTGAGGAAGGTATCCTTCCTCACACTTAAAGCTTTGGTAGGGGTGAGACGTTCCTCACACTTAAGTTTGCGCAAGTGTTCAACCGAAGATATCGAAATTCCTAGAGCAACTGAGGTTGCTTCCATAGGCGAGTTCAGCTATATGTTCGAATATAGAATTTATTCTGAAAAGGGAAACATATATAGCCAGCAGAACTCAAGTGGCACCAAAAGAAAATAATAATATGAAAAACATAAATAATAGGCATAAATAATAATGCAAAAATAATAAAGCACTACATAGATAAAAACATGAAGTAAACTGAACTGTTACCTTCCTGAAGTTTGATAAGGTTTAAACAGTATTAGTTTACAAAATGTTAGTAAACAACAGGGCAAAATAAAATACAATAAAATAAAGATAACAATAAAATAAAATCACTGCGGTGGTGGTGGAGGATGTGCTGGTCCCTGGCTTGTCTGATCGAGGAGACGCTGTAGGAGCTGAGCGGTCCGCTCATGCTGCTGCGCTGCCTGTGCATGCAGCTCGTCACTCCGGTCTAAGCGCTGTGTCACCCGTGACTGCTCAGCCAGCATCCTCTGCTCAAAGCTCTCAAAGCGCTGATGCATCTGCTGCTGCATCTGATGGAAGGCCTGGAGCTGAGTCTGTAGATCTGTCGAGTAAGGAACAGGAGCTGGAGTCTGCATCACGTCAGTAGTCAGCACGTAGGGCTCCTCTCCCTGTGCAATGTCAGCGGACGGGTGGTCGGGATCAGCAGAAGGTGTAGCTCCCGTAGAGGGTCCTGCTGCTGTGGATGTGGCAGTGGAAGAACGGGCAGCGCTACCCTTCACCCAAGTACCGTCGTCCAAGTGCATAAAGCCCCAGCGCCGCACAGTCTGCAGTGTGACTGGGCGCTCTCCTGTCCTGAGCTCTGCAGCTCGTGTGCTCTCTGTGGGGAGGACAGAGAAAAGGTGGTACCAGATGAAGAAGGGAAAGATGGGAGTGATCTTCTTCTTCTTCGTCCTCAGATAGGAGACCACCTAATGGAGCTAGCCGAACATGATGTGGCTGAAGGAGAGGCGCTGTGCAGGTGGAAAAGGAGAGAGGAAATAGTCTAGTAAAGCGCAGTCCTCATCAGAAGCATCATGCGCCGCAGATGGGCGAATCTGATGACCGATGATGTCCAAGAGAAGCCTCTGCTGTAGTGTAGGGAAGCTCGCGAAAGGGAGGACATCCTTGTCCTCCTCCCCTCGATGTCGGATCCTCCGTCCTACATCCTGAAGCCACCTCAACTTCGACATATGCATGTGGTCCTCTGTGAATCCCCGGTACTCGTCAGGACCAATCGGGATCTCTAGGATAGATGAGAATGTCGAGGGTGTGATCTCCACAGGGTGATGGCGCACGTAAGAGGTAATGCTCAGATTGCCCGCCCGGGCATTCGCATAAAACTCTCTCACTAGCTCCTCACAAAAGATTCCCGCACCTAACTTCAGGACCAGAGAAAGTCCATGTCTGGCAAACAGGGTGTCCACCCCTGCAGCCTCTAGCACTTCAGGAGCAAATCTCCTCTCCATAATAAAGTCCTTGCCTAGATCAAACCAGGCCCGGGCTTCTGCTGAAATAAACCCGTCATCCCGAAGATCCGGATGACGATGAGGAGCAGAAGAAGATGATGCCCCGGGGCAGTTGCCCCTAGCAGATCCAGAACCAGATAGACCACCACGCATACGAGGAGGCATACTAATATTTTTGGAAATTTGAAGTAAACAAAAATTAACATCATAACAATTAATATTAAATAATTAAACAGAGTAATAATAATAATAACATGAAAATTAACAAAAAAAGCAACATAGAAATCAACAAAAATTAACAAACAATAAAAACATGAATAATAAATAAACAACAACAGCATAAAAATTTAACAAAAATTAATAAACAAAAAGCAACATAAAAATTAATATTAATAGCAACATAAATATTAATAGCAACATAAATATTAATATTAAAAACAACATAAAAATTAATATTAATAACAAGCATTAATATTTGACATAAACATTTCAGCAAATTTAGCAAAAATAGAAAACAAGTAGAATAAATAAAATAAACACAAACAAAAATAAAAATAAAATAAACAATAAAAATTCTATCGAAAATTCGACAGAGTCTCCCCTAAAATTCTTCGTTTCTCCACAATTAATTCAGTCAGATTCAAGGTATTTTAATACGGTCATCAAACAAATCCATAAATAACAACCTATAATCATAATCTATTCTTTTATTAACAACAAGGCAAAATAGAATTGAAAAATTCTATTTTTTAACAAGCAATTCGAAATGCTCTTCTACCGAAATTGGAATTCATCAAAAACACCAAATCTAAGTGTAATTAGTGTAGATTTAACCTTGTATATGTATATTATGATTAATAGAGGACAAATTCGAGGGAAATTTAGCAATTTAAGTTCGAAATTTTCGAATTAGTGGAACTAGGGATTCGAAACTTCAGTCCCTAATTTCTCCTAATGTAGTTCATCATTTACAGATTTGAAGCTATAGAAACGTAGAGAATTGAAAAACGAAGATTTCGGTACTAACCTTGCGTGATTTGGTGGAGAATTGAAGAAGATGTGTTGATTTGAGGAGGAGGGGGCGTGCGCGAGCTGGTGTTCTCCTTGGCGTCGGGTTCGAGCTGGAACAGATTTGGGGAAGAACAGAGTGTGGAGTGAAACGCGGTGTTTCATTTTTTTTAGAAACTGGGGACGTGTCCGCCTGGACGTCCGCTTGGGGAGGGCGGGCATGCATTTGGTGTCCGCGTTTATTGAGGCGGACACGGGGGCGGTTGCTTGGCAGACTGGCGGGCATATCAGGCGGTGTTGTCCGCGCCTGTTGAGGCGGACTGCAAGGCGGACAGCCCCCTGTTACGTTTTTTTTTATTTTATCCTTATTTAAACAACAACAAAATTATAATATCATAAAAATTATAAGTTAGTAATAATATGACATAAAATTATAAGTTAGTAATTAGATGACATCAGTTATAAGTTAGAAGTTAAAATGACATAAAATTAAATGTTAGGGACAATGGAAATTAAATGTTAGGGACAATGGAAATTAAATGTTAGGGACAATGAAAATTAAATGTTAAGGACAATGGAAATTAAATGTTAAGGACAATGGAAATTAAATGTCAATAATATAAGAGTTAGAAGTTAGATGTCAGAAGTCAGATGTCCATAGTCAGATGTCCAAAGTCAGGTGTCCAATTAATATTAACAGATTATTAGATAATTAATATTAACATAATATAGTAGAAAATTAATATTAACGATAAACAAAAATATTATGGACATAATATTAACAGAAATAAGAGAACAAAATATTTATAATTAAACAGGTGAATAATCCGGGCTTAGGGACTAGAATAAATCTAGTCCCCGGCAACGGCGCCATTTTGCAGACGTTATATGGTGAGTGGTTAAACTGGTGTAAAATAAAAGAAAAGAAATTAAAACTCAAAATAAATATCGGGCTGCAAACAAATCCCGGTCGTAGTAGTATAGTGAAATGTAAGCGACCGGATGTCGAACCGTGGGACTAATGTACATATTATAGTACCTAAGCGTGTCACAAGAGGGGGGATTAATTGACTTGTTTTATATAAATAAAAACAGTAGATAAAATTAACTAAGTAAGCAGATAAACTAAATGGGACTCTGGTTCACATTAATATAATATCTTCTCTTTCATACTAAGTTTACTGATTTAATTATAACTGTTTGGCAAGATTCCTGTTATTTTCTTAAGGTCCGATGAAAACTCATAAGAACTCGTTTACCTGTAATGCAAGGTCCGATGAAAACTCAAGCAAAATGCCTGTAAACGGCAGAGGAGTATGAGGCTTTATTCTTGCAACTTGTACTAACTTAAACGATGAAAATAAGTTCCTACAGTTTTACGGCTTAATTAACCCATCTGTTTCTAACCGATGAAATTAAAAACAAACTAGTAAGCATTTTAATAAATTCGTGAGGTTTATTAAAAAGATGCGAGGTAACCTTTAAGCGTAACAAACTTCATTAAAATTAAAACCAGTAAAACATATTGCATAATTAATACAGATACATAATAATTATTCCCAGAGCATACGTAAACTAGCCTAACATATTAAATAGTTTGATCTTCTATTTAAATACGTGAGACTAGAGGTGAAACTAATGAGATGAAAAGAAAACAAATGGAGAAGCGGGAGATTAGAAATGAAATGATCGAGTGAGTGAAAGTGTAGTGGTACGAAGATGGAATGATGGTGTGAATTGGAACTCCAGGAGGAACCACGGACGGAACCTCTGGAAGGACACTGGAGAAGGTAAATGGAGCGTGGTATTTATAGAGGAAGAAGAAGAGGCAGAGTTGCAGCTCATTGATTGAGCTCGTTGATTGAAGCTCATTGATTGTAGGGGACAGAAACAAATGCGTGAGTGATTTCAGGTAGGCGCCGACTGCTTAAAGGATATGGCGGAACCAAGTTGCTGAGCGAGTCGGCGAAGATAACCCGTTTCAGATCTGTAATTTTACATGTGTCCGCATGGGAGTCCGCTTAATTTCATGCGGAAATCCTCCTTTGTTCCACGTCCGCATGCAAATGGATGCTCTCACGTCCGCCTATAATGAGGCGGTTGCATGTGAGTTGTCCGCCTATTATGAGGCGGTAGTAGAGGCGGTAGTAGAGGCGGTTCCATGCTACTCTTGTTCCTCTTCTTGTCCGCTTATTACAAGGCGGTTGCCTAGGCGGTTCTCCTCTTCTTGTCCGCCTATTACAAGGCGGTTGCAGGGGCGGACACACCACTGCACCTGCCTTACGCGTGACCTTGTTTAATCCCTATAAATATATGTCTTTGTTTGTCATTTTTCCTACATTTTAACACATATAATACATCAATTAATATAACAACATAAATATAGGAAAAACCCAAGATAAGTGAGAAACATTACTAAAAATGCTGCAATTAATAAGGTGATTAAACCTTAATAAGTCTATATGTTTTGCACTTATCAACTGTCATCTATTAGGGCATTCCTCTTTCTGAGGGAATCCCTTAATATTTTCTTGTGTCTTAATCCTCGCTCCTGTCTCCACACATTTTGTTGTGGTTACTCAGTAATGATTCTCCTTTAGGCACTACCTCGTAGCCCTATTTCGGTATACAATTTATATGGGTTCCTATCATCGTGAGCATTATGTTGGCCAGGTTTTATAACCCTCCTCATTGTATGGGGTTTGGAGTTCCCGTTTCTAACTGGACTTTCCAGTAATCTCAATCCTCATGCTTTGTATTATCTAACTGTTATGCTCTCTCGGACCGCTGTCCGGTACTCATGTCTCTTATTATTTCCTTATCCATTGCACGCGTAGTGCTTTCCTTACCATTAGTATTGCGGGTTATTTCGACTGCGTAGCATGTCGACCCATGTTGCCGGTAATTTCCGTTCCCTTACTGGTAGAATTCCCTTGATAGCGCCTGTTTCACCGCTGCGCCTCAGTTAAAACGTTCAAGTTCTCATAAACAGTTGTTCAACAAGATGTTTCTCGTATTGCTTACTGTTAGCTAACTGCCAGATCGGGTTTCCCCGAGCAAGAGAAGGCTTTCTTCTCTCTAGCGTTTGTTCCACATATTTAGGGATAGGGACGTGGAGGGCGGGCCTAGGTACTATGGATGTCCGGTAAACACCGGGAAGTCCTGACCAACGCACCTCTCACTCTATCTCTCAACCCTTAACCCATAACTCAAACTCAACCTCAATTTTCACCTAAGTTCGGTAATTCCTTGTCTTCAGAGCGTAACTACGCTCTGATACCACTTTTTGTAACACCCCAACTCAATCCAGATGTGGTCTCGCAACTTAACAGTATATATATAAACATGTCACAGCGGAATTCTTTACAATCCAAGACCTTGCCACGGTTTGACTACAGAATATACCGAACATTAGTACAATAACCTTAACCAATTACATATCCTTCTTACAACCCCCTCACATCCTATACATCTTACTAACTCAAATTGCCATACGAGTGTACATGCACAACTCGTAGGCCACACTTAACCCATAACACTTGTACCCCTTCTTATTCTCGCGACGGCCGCTTCCTGATGTACCTGTGTAGTAAAAACAGCCCCCAGGGGGTCAGCACGAATGCTGGTACGATCCCCTCATGGCCCCCAAGCTAACGTGGCTACGACGACTAATTGTCGATAGCATGGAGGTTGATTAAATGCACAACATAATAGTAAATGCTGTAAACAACAATCCAAATATGAACAATCAAAGTTCACACACAATGAACGACTTAAATGCGTTCCCTTAATTAGGGAGTTAGTTATTTAACTCCTTAAGTAATGTTCCCTCTTAATCTTAGTCCATCCTTATCTCACCTCAATCTTAGTCTTATCTTAATCTTAGAAACAACCATCCTTTAATAAGGAGTGGATGTCGCTTATCTTAATCTTAATTATACAAACCATCCTTTTAAGAGGAATGGTTGCAACTCGTCTTAACCTTACCTTAATCTTAAACTTAACAATACAAACCATCCTTTGAGAAGGAATGGTTGCAACTTATCTTAACCTTACCTTAATCTTAATCTTAACTTAATCTCAATATACAAACCATTCCTGGAAGGGAATGGTTGTAGCTTAATTCGAACCTGGGATTTAGGTGATCCCACCGCACCATCTTAATGCCACCTACTCTGGACGGGAGTCCAGCGTAGCTGAGCCGGCAACCGGCCCTAGGCTACAAGTCCGAAGACAAGTCCTTAAGCGGAGGGCGGATCTGATTCAGATACCGTCCCCCTTTTTCCTTAGCATGCATGACCGGAGATCGGTCCCGAGTTTCCTCACTCAAGTTCCAGTTAGTAGTAGTCTCGAGACCATGTTTGTTGGTTAGCCTCTTTCGGTTTATATCGTCCCATATTAGGGAGCGTTCCTTAATCTCACTCATTTCCTTACTAAACGATGGTTAGTAAGTTCTCACAGTATGTTGTGTTAGTTTTCAAACATCACACAACAATACAATAAATATAATATTCCGGTTGCATGCTTTATCTTGTTTAGTGAGCACACAAAAACAAATAGCACACAAGCCGAGGGACACCTCGTTAGCAAGCAGGTCACAAGAGAACTGTACCGTTCACCGTTGGTCGTTCGGTTGCTTACTCTCTTCCGGAGCCCAAATTCCCAAGTCCTAAAACATTCATTCAGTTTTAGGTTGTTAATCACTTAACTTAATCCAACTTACTTAACTTACTTAACCCTTAATGATTCCCACCTAACAACTCTTAAGTCTTACACCTTAATCTTACAAACTTAATCTTAAACTTTTAAGTTTATTCTTAACTTAATCCCTTAGGTCTTAATACCTCTAATCATCATTGCCCCCTTAATGGGGTACCATTAATACCACAAAACTCTCTTAGGGTTTCTTTTTTTTTTAAATCTTAAGGGTCGTCCGACCCACCGACTGGGTCGGTCCATTCCAGAGACTCTCCCGTCTTTTAAAACCCCTCCGTTCGACCCACCGACTGGGTCGGTCCATTACCGAAACTCTTATGGCGGCTTAACAGAGGTCCGTCCGACCCAAACTTGGGTCGGACCCCTGGGTCGGACGCCACCAGAACATGTCCAAAAATTGTTAAATCTTCACCAAACTTCTCCTTAAGCCTTCTAATGTGTTCTAACATCATTTAGACCCTTAAACCCACCTTTAACCATCCTCCAAACTCATGAAAATCACCTCCAAAGATCATTCCAACCTTTAGCTCAATTCTTGTAAGAAATTCCTAACACTTGTCGATTAATTCCTTATATTTCTAATATGTACATTTTGTCTAAAACTTCAACTAACCAAAGTGTTTCTTTTCTACCCATATAACTCCTCCTTAACATCATTGCACTCCATCTTTGCTTGTTAAACCTTCCAAGGTTATCTTGCATGCCCATGCACAATTTCTCTTCTTTTCACTTGTTACTCATCACTCTTAAACTCTTAAGCTTGCTTATACATTTCTTTCCATTATCTTAATACCTTGACATTGTTCTTCATTTACCTTAACCATGCAACGCCCTCCTTAGACATTTCCACTTCTTTTATGCAACTTACTCACCATTCTCATGATCACAACCTTTTATACGTTTCCAGTCATTTTCCTTGACGTTTGACAACATTCTCCCACACCTTTCTCTTACATCACCTAAGTCCACATATTACAATCTAAACTAAACCTCATTAGTCCTCTACTAACATCATCACACTTACACAAGGTTCTCAAAACTCTCATTGTTTTACTCTCTAGTTCATACCTAAATCACCTTAAGGCATTATACACCTTTCCTTAAAACTTATGCACAAGTCTTACATTCCTCATATCATGATTTTGGTGTGTTCAATGCACCCATCTAAACTCTAATTTCCTCATAGACATCTCTAGGTCATTCTAAACCTCAAGAACTCCTTAGTTAACTCGTTTCCACTCAAATTCCACATAATGACTCCTAGTAAATCCTAGGTCATATTAATTCACCACCATCACCTAAACACTTATTTTCTACTCCAATTTCGCCATAGCTCCTCTTGTATCTTATCATGCCCAAACACATTATTTTTCCTCATTCAATCATCTCACACACATCAAGTTCTTTCTCATCACATCTCATCACCAAACCAACTCATTCACAACAAACTCAATATTTTGCAATAATCAAATTGCATAGCACTAAGGCTCAATGACATGGCTCTTAGGCCCTTAAATGACTTAAACTTAAACACTGAATTTCCCACATAATAAGCTTTCAACCTGCAAATACACCCATCAATCTCATAGTAATTATAATGCTCTTAAAATCCACCTTAAACTTATTACTAACTTTCTCATTGGCTCCTTAATCACAAGTTCATAAGCTTGTTTAAGTTCTTTTCTTAGGTTACATAACCCATTACCTAATGTAAGCCCTAGGCTACATTGGTACTCATCTAAACTCATTCCTTAAACCTTAAACCACCATTAGGTAAATAATTTACCTTGTTTCTCAAGCTTATCTTAAGTTCCTCCTTAGACCTTCTTCTTGAATGAATATTGGCCACCACTTAAACTTCCCTTGCCAATGTTCTAATCAATATTCAATGACTCATAGTACTAAACAATACACTAACCTCAAGGAATGAAAACCTAGGTTAGAAATGTGTTCTAAGGCATAAAAGTGGATGATTACCTTTGAAGTCTCAAGATAGACTTTGGCATTGAATGAAATAGGACCTCCACTAGTCCTTGGTGAATAAATCAAGCTAGAACAAGGCATAAAAACAAGGCCCCATGAGTAGAAATTTTCGGCCATGTAGAAGAAATGATGGAAACATGGTTTTTCTTACATTTTCTTTACCTTAAGAGAATGGAGAAGCTAATGAGCTCTTCAAACTTGATTTTCCTCCATCAATGGAGTTTCCTCTTGGCACCAAAATGGAGCTTTAAAGGATTTGAAAAGATAGAAAGATAGGTCTTGGCCTAACTAAGAGAAATATGTGTTTAGTTTTTGATTTGGAGCTAAAATGAGTAAGTTGTTGCCAAAGCAAGGTGGTGGTGCCATGGGTGCTGCTCCTACGTGAATGAAGGGAGGAGGAAGATGGTGAAATCGTTGGAAGAAGAGAAATGAAGAGAGAGAAAAAGAAAGGTGGCTAATATAAGGTATTTGCTTTAATAAAGCAAATAGTACTCCTTTTAATTATCTCTTCTTTTCTTCCTTATTTGACTACCCATGGTGACTCATGTGGTGACTCACCACCTAAAAACCGGCCCCCTTATTAAATAAGGGCATGTTTGGCCTTTATTGACCAATTAACTAAACTAAGTTAATTAAAGACTAAGCTAGTCACTTTGGCACTATTCATAAATTAGTGCACATATTCTGAAATTTTGATTTCCCATTGATTTAGACCTCCTAATGTGATACTAATTAGTACACATGTTTATTAAAGAGTAATGATGGACATTTAGCCACTCAAAACTCAATTCTAAGACAATTTCTCAAAAATGTGCTTTAAGACTTCTTAAAGCACATTTTATGTTTTAACTTGTTTTCAAGCTTGGTTTTCTTTGCTAATTGATTTAAAATGTCCATTAGCATATTACTAAAGTATTATAATGGTATTTGGGTGCTAATCAAAGTCACTCCAAGCTTAGAGCACGTTTTTGCCCTGATTGCCCTTAAGGCACTTTCTTGTGTTTCCTTGGTTTAAATTGTCTACCAATCTTTCTAAGGCATATTCTAGCCTTACTACATCATAATTTGATGTTTACTTAGCATACTTAGGTTTGGGGTATTTCACATCTAATTTCGGATATCTGACTTTGGACATTTGACTTCGGACATCTGACTGATCTTCTTATTGTCATTTAATTTCATTGTCCTTAACATTTAATTTCCATTGTCCTTAACATTTAAATTCCATTATCCTTAACATTTAATTTCCATTGTCCTTAACATTTAATTTTCTGTCATTAAAATTTCCAGTATACTAACTACTAACTTATAATTTCTGTCATCTAACTACTAACTTATAATTTCTGTCATCTAACTACTAACTTATAATTTCTATCATTTAACTAAACTTATAATTTCTGTCATTTAATTTCCCTTGTCACTTTTTCTGTCATTTTACTCTTGTAAAAAAAATATAAAAAAAAGAATATATATCAGTGTTGTTTAATTAACGTTATCAGCCAACCAATCTCTGCCTTCTATCTTATTACTAATATTTCACATTTTCTGAAACCAAAAGTTTATCTTCTGTGCATGCCAAATACGAACCGAGGTTCTCCACCTATCAGTCGAGACCCGAACCCGAGCCACTTATCAAGACAAGAAACTGAGAAATCAAAAAAAAACCAGAGAAATAACGACATGGCCGTAACGAAGTTATAGAGAAACTGGACCATGAAAACCAACCAAATCAACCAGAACACCGTGCTCTCTCTGACTACCACCAACCGGATACCGAAGGAAGGGCATCAGCCATAGTTCTCCCCGAACTAACACCGCTAGAAGCCGAACGATGGGCTTTCAAAACCCACTACATCACCGCCGTCCGGGATTTAGGCAAATTTAGTGGAGCGAACCCAGATGAAGCCCCAAATCATCTGAGTCTCTTCCTAGACTTCTACAATTCCTTTGGTCAGACCGGCAACATCAAAGAAAGAATCTGTCTACAACTATTTCCTCACTCGTTGTCGGATTCAGCAAACAGGTGGTACCGAAGGCTTCCGTCCCGATCAATCACCACATGGCTGCAAATGGCCCAAAAATTCCTTGCCAAATACTACCCAACCAGTAGAACGAGGCAATTGATCGGTGAAATCAACACTTTCTGTCATGAGCCGGGAGAAACGTTGTACGACGCATGGGAGAGATTCAAGGATATGCTAATGAAGTGTTCCCACCATGGTCTTGACGATCAATCCCTCTGCCTGTCATTCTTCAACGGTTTGGATGATGGGAACCGACTACTCGTAAGTTCCTCTGCAGGAGGAAGTTTCATGATGAAATCTCCTAAACAAGGAATGGACCTTCTCGAAACCATGACGAGCAATACAAGACAGTGGACGAGATCCAAGGGAAGAACGCCACGAGCAGCAGGCCTACTCCACATTGAGCCTACGGATCATTTATCAGCCCAGATCTCGTCCCTTGCAAAGATGGTGGAAAAGCTAACAACATCTCAAAACGAAATAGTAAAAACAATAGCTTCCCCACCTACAAGTTCACCACCAGTTCCACCTACAGAAGGATGTGTCATATGCGCCGGTCCTCATGAAACCCATCAGTGCGAAGGTAAAAACCAGTACGAGGATGTAAACTTCATAGGAAACCGCCCCGGTAATTCCTAAAACAATAACTTCAACAACAACTACCCATGGAGAAATCACCCGAATTTCTCATGGAAAAACAATGATCAGAACCAAGGAGGGCAGAACAACAATTCCAATACCTATCAGGGAAACAGACCCCAACCAAATTCTAATATGGGTTATAGAGCACAAGGTGCCCCTTCAGGTTTCCAGCAACAACAACAACCATCCTCATCCTCTGTTGTAACACCCCATCCAACATCAACACACTTACAATAAACTGCAGCGGAAAAACAAACCTCAACCCATTACTTAACTCGTTGGTGTTACACGCCGTTAACCAACCACGTGGCTAACAAGGCTAATACATATACATTGTACCGGTCTGATGGGCTAAATTCCCGAGCGACTACCCATTACCATCCCTTTTCAATAACAACAACAACATACACCTTTCAACTATACCGAGTATTTATAAACTGATGCCGACAACAATTTCGGTCTTACTGCACCTACTGTATATATACACTTAAATGATTACCCATGTACAATGTCTACCCCGTCCTACTCTCGAACGGCTTCCAGCTCTCTGTACCTGAAATAGGAAAAGAAGAGAAAGGGTGGCCCCCAAGGGGCTCAGCACCTTTGCTGGTATGGTAATCCCGCAGCCTACATGCTACCGGGCCACGCACAACTAATTGTCGTCTTAGCATGCGGTTGATTATATTTAAATCATGCATGTAACAGTAAACACGCAACACATAACATTTCGCCTCAATGGGCTCAACAAACGGATAATATATCCTTATTTGATAAGTCACTCATGGTATTCATTATTCCTAGAGTGTTTCTCCTCTAATGGAGCTACTTCCTTAATAGACGACAACTACCCATTAATCGGGTTATCCTTAAACGCCTCTTATCACAAACTGGGATTCATATCCATGATCCACACACTCCATATCTTACAACATATATCATTCCTCTCATAACAAAACTTAACAACACTTTCACGTATCGACGTGCACATGATAACATCGCAATAGGAATTGCTTACAATAACATCACATAACATAACGGGACGGTCCTCTTAGGAACCGACCCAAACATAGTTAAATCACTGGTGAGCCTAGAGAATGGTGTCACCCTCATGGTAAGCTCGTTATACAACAACAACACTCATTACCGTCCTAATAGTCGGACAAGTAACTTAAGTTAAGATGGTTCGGGTTTGGAGGCCCGAACACACCACACAAACACATGTTCCCCCTAAACCGATCATAAGTCAGAATAGCTAAGCTTTGGAATGAGCTAATGGGAGATCATAACCCGTGAGGGAAACAACCATAACAAAGAGAAGGGTAAGGCTAAGAAGGATACCCTCTCCCAAACAACGCGCGACCGGCCAAACCGGATTCCTCACTACTGTTAGTACATACTTACTTTAGATATTAATTAGAACCCCACTATGGAGTCTATCACATCTACACATCATACAACATTACAACTGTGTTAGACACACAAGGGAAATCCCTACATTCACATGCACATATCACACAATTAACGCACGCATAGCCGTGGTTAGTACGTCCCATAGTTCGGGTCGTTTACTCCGAATACCGAACTCTCATGTGATCCAAGACTCAGTTAACTAAGGTTAACACTTCCGAGGTTAAATGGTATCGGAGTAGCACACGCCACATAAATGAATTACTGTAAACTCATTACATGTTTAATCTTACAACGTGGCAAACATACAGAAAAACACATTGGCATACAAGCCGGTGTAATCCGGTAGGACACAGGTTGCAAGAAAACCATACCTGTCACCGGAGTCCACTCTACCATGTCCACTTACGTTCCTCAAACAATTCTCGAACAACTGGCACATTAAAGTTACCTTCATTAACGTTGGGGTAATATGTTTGTGTAACGTCGAATGACAATAGTTAACCCCGTTTACTAGTTAAATATCTTTACATTTTAACATGTTTCACTCTTTCACTTTACTTCAACTTTTCACCCACCAAATTGTGACTATAACTCACCTGACATGTCCTACACAACCTTATAACATCATTATCCATCAATCCCCATCATTAGACATCTTTTAATAACCTAAAACCATGTTTTTATAGTGGTCCGGGACTTGGTCCTCTTCTTAAGTCCCGGACCATATGCTAACTCAAGTCTCGGCCTTTTAAAATGGGGTGGTCCGGGACCTTATACAAGGCCTAAGTCCCGGACCACATCCTTATGTGACTCTCGGCCTATTTTACACCCCTGGTCCGGGACTTGAACCATGACCTAGGTCCCGGACCAAAGCTACAGACTTGGTAAAATTGCATTTTTCAAACCTTGTTGCACTATTTCTCCACCTCCATTAACTACCCAAACTTCATACATGAACTTAGACATATTCTAATACCAAAATATCACTTTGATTCTCCTTACAACATTGTCTTGTTTTTTTTTTGCATAATTTTGGGCCGTCCGACCCACAGCTGGGTCGGACCGTTCCAGAAACTTTTCCCATTTTTTTAAATACACATGTCCGAACATGTGTCCGGACTTCCCAAGTTCGGACACAGTTCGAGTGTGCCAAATTCTTACCCAACAGAGCCTGTCCGAACTTCCATGTCCGGACGGAAGTTCGGACAAGGCAAAATGCTCAATTTCCAAGCCCTTAAACACTTAGCCAAATTCCTCCAAAGCCTCCAACACTTATAGTATCTACTCCCTAGGTTCCTAAGTGATGTTTCATGCCTGTTCTAACCATTATACCAAGACATATCTTCCACACAAACATCATCGTCCAAACATCCTTTCTTACAAATCAAAACTCCTTATGTCATTCTTACAATTCCTTTTCCAAGCTTACACTTTCTCCTCAATATACCAAAGTTTGCCTAAGTCTCAACTTAAGTCCAAAATGACTTTGGTATATACTAAAACCCCAATATAATGCCTAAATCCATATTACACTCTAGAACACTTCCTAGTTCACCAAATTCCTTTAAAACACTTTGAACTTCTTATACATTTTCCTAAATTTTGACATGGGTTCTCTTAGCACATCATCATTCCAAAACTCATGGTTTTCACCACTAAATATTCAAGAACACCTAAATCCATCAAAAACACCATCACACACAAGTCTTCACCAAATTTACACTACATCACAATGTAGTGCACCATTAAAATTGCTTGGCACTTAGGCCCTTGAATGCATGGCTCTTAGGCCCTTAAATTGCATAAACCATAAACACTGAATTTCCACAATATATATATGCCTTTGACCTGCAAATACATACACCAAGACATATGTTCTTTTACTAGTCTCCTTGAGAACACTTTACTAAGTCATTCACCATTTGCTCTTTAGGTAGTTTTAACAAGCATTATAAGCTCATTTCTCCTAAGGCATTAAACAACATTAGGTTAGTATATTTACCTCTTTTCCAAACAAACTTCTTTCTTGTTTCCTTATAAAACCGGTAAGGTATTTGATTCCTTGTCAAGTTCTATACATTGTACAAACAACATAATGAGTATTCAAGCTTTAAGCTTCATCTCATTGTAAACCCTAGATTTACATTGTTTCAAAAACATTAATGTACTTGTTTTACCTTGATCTTTGAAGAGAGTTTGAATATCTATGAAGAGGGGACTCCACCTAGTCCATAAGAGATTGGAATGAAGCTAGAACAAAGTCACACAAAGAGCTCCATCAATGAGTATTTTCGGTCAATAACAAAATATGGAGGAAACTTGATTTTTCTTTGAGATTCCTTACCTAGGAGCAAAGGAGATCAATAATATGTGGAAAAACAAGCTCAAGCTCCTTCAATGGTGGAACTCCATGGCACCGAAATGGGGCTCTTGAAGTTTTGAGAAGATAGAAATGAAGAGCTTGATGAGAGGAAGAGAATGGTGGTGTTTGTTTTTGATTTGGTTAAGTGAGCTAGATTTTACAAGAGGTCAAAGCTTGAGTTTTAATGGTGGTGGTGGTATTACCGTGAGAGAACAGCAAGAAGAGAGGAAGAAGAAGGTTGGAACCGTGTGAAATGAGAAAGAATGAGAGAATGAAGATAGAATTTGCTTTTGTTAAGATATTTATGTATAAAGCAAAAATAGTACTTTACTTTAAGCTTTACTTTACTTATTTGATTTCTTTTATAAGTTGGTGACTCACACCCTGAAAAACCGGCCCCCATTTAGTTAGAAGGGTACTTTAGTCTTTATTTGTCAATTTAATTACTTATGATAACATATGTTACAAACTAGCTTATAAAAATCACTATTCACAAAAACAAGGCACATAGAAGTGAAATTTTTGATTTCCCATTGATATAGACATCCAAATGTGATACTATATAGTACACATATATATTAAGAGTAATGATGGACATTTGGCCATTCAAAACTCATTTACAAGACAATTTTTCAAAAACGTGCTTTAAGACTCCTTAAAGCACTTTTTGTGTTTTAACTTGTTTTCAAGCTTGGTTTTCTTTAGTAATTGATTTGATATGTTCATTAACATATAATTAAGGTGTAGGTATGACCATTAGGTCTTATACACATTTATCCCAAGCTTAGAGCACATTTTGCTCTTATTGACTTTAAGGTATTTTCTTGTGTTTTGTTTGGTTTCATTGTCTACCAAGGTTTCCTAAGGACTTAGTTAGCCTTGTTAAATCATACTTGAATATTATTAAGTCTTGGTAGGCTCTTTGGGTCCTAACCAAGTTCGCTCATAGCTTAGAGCATGTTTTTGCTCAAACTGTGTCTTAGTGCTTTATTGCATTTTTACTATGATTTAAATTGTTCACTGATGTTTCTAAGGCACTTTTTAGCCTTTACATACCATAGTTTGATATTTAAACCACATATCAAGGTTTGAGGTATTTCAATCTACCCCCCTTAAAAGAACTTCGTCCTCGAAGTTCACATTTCCCACACATCATTAGATTAGAATACGGGAATTACTTATAGCCATAAAACTTCCATAACCAAACACACTTTACATCACAACCTCGGACTTAATGGTCCGGGCAACACATTCACATCCACACATAACATAACATATCACATGATAACCTCGGACTCAATGGTCCGGGTGTCTTAACAACACTTACACATACATAACAACCCCTTTGACTCACTGGTCTTGGGTAACATAACAACATTTAGACACATAGGTCTATGTAACACAACACATTTAGACTCATAGGTCTTGATAGCATACACTTTAGGAGATCAAAGTCAACATAACATTTATTACACATACCACACAACATGTCATAGCATGTATAGCAATAAAAAATATCTTGATATACACTATGATCCCGAGAACCCGGTCGCGATGGACACCTTCCGTCCCCGTGCCTTTAGGAGATCAAAACAATCATTAAATTTAAAATTTCCTTGTGAGGTTAAGTAAGAGAACTTTAATTATGTAAAGCATCTATCGACGTTTTATAAATACCAATCCAAAATCCTTTTTGAAAACACATACAACTGCAAGTTTAACTTATGATCTTTGCTTCTTTTCTTAGCGTGGTTATTTGTGACCACTTATAGGGAGCTTCAAGAATCATTCAACCCTGATGTGATCAGCATCAATGTTGAACTATCCTTCCACTCCAATTTGTGTTCGGCTTCCCTTGATCGCATGCAAATCAAGTTCCACCTCCCACTTCATTTTCAAGCATCAAGTAAATCACTCATTTCCAATTTTCTATCTTTTTAATCATTCTAACCATGATCATAACATCTCCAATGGATAGGACTCCGCCTATCAGTTACCTTCATTTACTTTAATGTTGTTACCTAGGGAATCTTATTCTCACTAGGTTCTATGTCGGTATCATGCCCTTTCATGAATCACTATAGTATATATACACATATATTTTATCAAAATACAACACACAGTTTCACATTTATACACTGTCGGGGTTTGTTCCCCCGGGAGTTTCACTACTCCCACACTTGTACTATCACACACAACTGTTAATAATTCAACACACTTATCACAATGGTATTCGCATCTTCTGTGCGCAATTACCACAATTAAACCATGAATGAATGCGTATGTTTACGTAACACACGCCCCAATCATCAAAACAAATTATTTGTGCTATGCACATCATAAATCACGTACACTTGTACGGTAATACACACTAAGTGGTTTTGCGCTCTACCCCCCTTAAAAGGGATTACGCCCACGTAATCAATCACTAAACATTGGCTTAAAATGTTCTGCCATCGTGAAGTGTTTTAACTTCCACGCGGTCTATTACACAATGGATTCTGATTAGAGGATCTTAACCATATTGGCGGTTAGTTCCTAAACCAAGAATTCTCATTGGAGTTTGTTTAAACTCTTAGTTGGTTTCGATTCTGGCCTGTTAGGCTTCTAGGCGTTAATAATTAGCTATTCACTCATGTTCACCATGTACATTCAACACTTGAATCACTGGCTCACTAGTTTCTGCTGCAAAACTCCAATAACTGTAGAGCTTAATTGCCCCATTTGCTATTCTTATTGTATTGTACATCTCACATATATCACCTTTATCTTGGTAATAATGAATTCTCAACCGACGCGTGGTATCTCTTACCGTTAGCGAATTCGGTGAGTTATAAACTTTCTATCCACTTCCATAACAATTTACTATGTATACAGCTATGTATTTCACAATGGTTGACTTGTTCCCTTCCGACTTATTGTCGGTTGAGATTGAGCTACTACCTAGTGTGTAGTGCTCTCTCAGCTATTTACAACATTTGGGGTATATTCCATACCGATATTTGGCAGTTAGTGCTACTGTAGTCACTTACTGTTAATCATGTCTCCACATTTGGTTTTGTACAAGTACTCTTTTATTGGTGCGGCCTTGCATTTCCTATGCATCGGCCATTAGAACATTATTCCTCCACAATTAACATGTTTCCAATTCCTAGCTATCCCACTCGATCATTACTGCGCAAGTGCAATACCAAAACACTCAGTCATACAGAGTGCAGAGGCGTAAACTCTTGACAGTAAATCCCTTATGCGATTCGCCATGGAATTCACACTGAGTTCCTCATCACATAGTACCTACCACTGGCTTATTGCCCAGTCCGTTTAACATCGCTTACCTTGCATCTCCACTGAGTTTAACTCACAACTGGTCTTATCTGCCACATTATTATTCAACAACACTTATACAACGGTCGCTTACTGCGCACCGTGCTTCTTATATAACACTAACTTACATGGTATTTACTGTCACATTAATTTCCACACATATACTTACATCATTCGCATTATGGTTCGTCATCATTTGGATGACTACCCAGTGCTCGTTGAGCGTTGTCCATGACACATTTAGCGCCCCACACGTACGATGGTTGCTATTAGACTTATTACCCTTCCGGTCTTCCCAAGTGGTAGTAACCATATTGGTCCACCCTTAACGTATTTCTTGAACTACCGCTCCTGCGGTCTCACAGCATCGAGAGGTATCCCCACTCTTAGTCCAGTGGTTCGTTCTCCACTTTATTCACTTATATAACATAAACTTTTGCAATCAATCTAATTTTCATAACACATTTTACTTGTGGCCTATAAGCCTTATTTGCCTTGAGCTGCGCTCATTGTAGGCTGTCCACACCCATGTACTTCTCTGTACAACATTACATGGTTTCTCTTCATGGGATGCCCCTTAGGATTGTCAGTCCGTTCCCTGACAACTTATGTCTAAACTGGGTGTTAGTTTCAACCCTTGTGTTTCTATCATGCATTTCGTTCAACAATTGTTGATGCGAACACCCCTCAAGGATTGCTCCTGGGTGTTGTTAAGTTATGCCTTACATTTGTTTCACACTTATTGGTACATTCCGTTAGTCACGCCTTTTGCGTTCTTAATTGGTTATTATCTTCTTCTGTGAAGATCAACATTTCCTGATAGTGTATGTACTCATTCTGGGAGTTTCATCCCATTCATTGCACATTAATGTGTCCACATCAGGCATCTTCCTTGCCATGCACAGGCTGGGTCTCCGTTCCAGCTATCATGTTTATCCCTGAGGATCCTTAAGACATATACGATGTCTTTGCATTATAGTTAGTGCACTTCGCACCTCCTGACTCTTAAACATTTCGTTGAAAGGAGTTCACTAATCCTTTTAATCTCGTTAACTTGATTAGGTTCTTTTATTTCAACCATTCCTTGCAATCCTTAGCTCTTGTTTGATTTATACTGCTGACCGTAGACGGAGTCTACTACTTCCCGTGTTTCGGACTCCACTCGTATACATATGTGGGGTATCATACTGATACATTACTACTTACCTAACTAACCCATAAGTAGGTCTGTCAGGCCCACAAGCTCCTATCGGAGTGCGGTCGTCCCACAATTCAGTTGGTACACTCGTAGTGTCCGTCACACGCCTAGGTGAAGTATTCTGTTGTCAACTCCCTTATATTGTCCCGTGACAATATTCATTCCTTGCTTCCCGAACTTAATCGAGGGAAAGTTTGTAAATTGTTGCATCCTTGTCAACTGTCCTTGGTTCTATTGGTTTGGTTTAAAAGAAGGTTGGAAAGAAGTGTTGGTTTGAAAGAAAATCTGGTTTTGAAAAGAAAAAGGGTTTGTGTAAATCTGAGTTTGAAAGAAAATTTTCATGGTTTCACAACATCTTCTTACCTTAACCAAGTCTAGCTTCTTGCTGACTGGTGTATTTACAATTACAGAGGTTAGGCTATCAAGCCCTTCCATGGTCATAATGATCCCGTTTAACTTCATGGTACTTTACTAAGTACCCTGTGGTGGTTATAAATTTCCCGAATAGCCCTGTTATAGCAGCACTTGCTATGGCAAGTGCGCCATGCTAACTGGCTATCGGTTCAACACATACTGGTTGTGGTATTGTTTTTACCCATACTGTCATCAGTGGCCTTGTTGGCCCTCACTGATCTTACTGCCTTGATAATAACTCTTCTAGGTGACTTCTCACCGTCTTCACATGACGATCATCAACTAGGGTGTTTCCCATTCTGGGAGACCCCTTTTTCTTACTATCGTATTCTCTTTGTAGCCCGTTCCACGTATTTGGGCACTACGTTGTAGTTCCCTTGTTGGTTGGTATACCGTTGGTGTATTACTTATCAACTGTGGTTCCGTAGACACTCGTCTCGGGTTTTATTAATCCATTTCTTGCCTGTTGCACGGTTGGTGCGTTGCAAGTTGGTTATTCTCAACTGCTTAGCATGTCGACCCAGGTTGCCGGAAATTCTATTCTTCTATACACAAGATCCTTCATTCTTTGCTATGAAATGCGGTTAACATTGTTTAGATGGGAACCGTCTCCGGGATTCCCAGTTTTCGGGATCTACCGTATGACAGGTTCTCCGTACCTTTAGAGGTACTTAATAACAGCCAGATCGGGTATTTCCGAGTAAGAGTGGACTTCCATCTCTCTGGCGTTGTTGCCCAAGTTATAAAACAGGGATTGTGGAGGGCGGGAAGGTTATTGTAGGTTTCCAGTACACACTGGTAATACCTAACCGGCGTATTTCTCACGCTATCACTCAACCCTTAACCCAAAGTACTAAAATCCTAACTCGGTACTTCCTAAGCTCGGTAATTCAGTCATCAGAGCGATACTTCGCTCTGATACCACTTTTTGTAACACCCCATCCAACATCAACACACTTACAATAAACTGCAGCGGAAAAACAAACCTCATCACATTACTTAACTCGTTGGTGTTACACGCCGTTAACCACCCACGTGGCTAACAAGGCTAATACATATACATTGTACCGGTCTGATGGGCTAAATTCCCGAGCGACTACCCATTACCATCCCTTTTCAATAACAACAACAACATACACCTTTCAACTATACCGAGTATTTATAAACTGATGCCGACAACAATTTCGGTCTTACTACACCTACTGTATATATACACTTAAATGATTACCCATGTACAATGTCTTCCCCGTCCTACTCTCGAACGGCTTCCAGCTCTCTGTACCTGAAATAGGAAAAGAAGAGAAAAGGTGGCCCCCAAGGGGCTCAGCACCTTTGCTGGTATGGTAATCCCGCAGCCCACATGCTACCGGGGGCCACCACTAATTGTCGTCTTAGCATGCGGTTGATTATATTTAAATCATGCATGTAATAGTAAACACACAACACATAACATTTCGCCTCAATGGGCTCAACAAACGGATAATATATCCTTATTTGATAAGTCACTCATGGTATTCATTATTCCTAGAGTGTTTCTCCTCTAATTGAGCTACTTCCTTAATAGACGGCAACTACCCATTAATCGGGTTATCCTTAAACGCCTCTTATCACAAACTGGGATTCATATCCATGATCCACACACTCCATATCTTACAACATATATCATTCCTCTCATAACAAAACTTAACAACACTTTCACGTATCGACGTGCACATGATAACATCGCAATAGGAATTGCTTACAATAACATCACATAACATAACGGGGACGGTCCTCTTAGGAACCGACCCAAACATAGTTAAATCACTGGTGAGCCTAGAGAATGGTGTCACCCTCATGGTAAGCTCGTTATACAACAACAACACTCATTACCGTCCTAATAGTCGGACAAGTAACTTAAGTTAAGATGGTTCGGGTTTGGAGGCCCGAACACACCACACAAACACATGTTCCCCCTAAACCGATCATAAGTCAGAATAGCTAAGCTTTGGAATGAGCTAATGGGAGATCATAACCCGTGAGGGAAACAACCATAACAAAGAGAAGGGTAAGGCTAAGAAGGATACCCTCTCCCAAACAACGCGCGACCGGCCAAACCGGATTCCTCACTACTGTTAGTACATACTTACTTTAGATATTAGTTAGAACCCCACTATGGAGTCTATCACATCTACACATCATACAGCATTACAACTGTGTTAGACACACAAGGGAAATCCCTACATTCACATGCACATATCACACAATTAACGCACGCATAGCCGTGGTTAGTACGTCCCATGGTTCAGGTCGTTTACTCCGAATACCGAACTCTCATGTGATCCTAGACTTAGTTAACTAAGGTTAACACTTCCGAGGTTAAATGGTATCGGAGTTGCACACGCCACATAAATGAATTACTGTAAACTCATTACATGTTTAATCTTACAACGTGGCAAACATACAGAAAAACACATTGGCATACAAGCCGGTGTAATCCGGTAGGACACAGGTTGCAAGAAAACCATACCTGTCACCGGAGTCCACTCTACCATGTCCACTTACGTTCCTCGAACAATTCTCGAACAACTGGCACATTAAAGTTACCTTCATTAACGTTGGGGTAATATGTTTGTGTAACGTCGAATGACCATAGTTAACCCCGTTTACTAGTTAAATATCTTTACATTTTAACATGTTTCACTCTTTCACTTTACTTCAACTTTTCACCCACCAAATTGTGACTATAACTCACCTGACATGTCCTACACAACCTTATAACATCATTATCCATCAATCCCCATCATTAGACATCTTTTAATAACCTAAAACCATGTTTTTATAGTGGTCCGGGACTTGGTCCTCTTCTTAAGTCCCGGACCATATGCTAACTCAAGTCTCGGCCTTTTAAAATGGGGTGGTCCGGGACCTTATACAAGGCCTAAGTCCCGGACCACATCCTTATGTGACTCTCGGCCTATTTTACACCCCTGGTCCGGGACTTGAACCATGACCTAGGTCCCGGACCAAAGCTACAGACTTGGTAAAATTGCATTTTTCAAACCTTGTTGCACTATTTCTCCACCTCCATTAACTACCCAAACTTCATACATGAACTTAGACATATTCTAATACCAAAATATCACTTTGATTCTCCTTACAACATTGTCTTGTATTTTTTTTTGCATAATTTTGGGCCGTCCGACCCACAGCTGGGTCGGACCGTTCCAGAAACTTTTCCCGTTTTTTAAATACACATGTCCGAACATGTGTCCGGACTTCCCAAGTTCGGACACAGTTCGAGTGTGCCAAATTCTTACCCAACAGAGCCTGTCCGAACTTCCATGTCCGGACGGAAGTTCGGACAAGGCAAAATGCTCAATTTCCAAGCCCTTAAACACTTAGCCAGATTCCTCCAAAGCCTCCAACACTTATAGTATCTACTCCCTAGGTTCCTAAGTGATGTTTCATGCCTGTTCTAACCATTATACCAAGACATATCTTCCACACAAACATCATCGTCCAAACATCCTTTCTTACAAATCAAAACTCCTTATGTCATTCTTACAATTCTTTTTCCAAGCTTACACTTTCTCCTCAATTTACCAAAGTTTGCCTAAGTCTCAACTTAAGTCCAAAATGACTTTGGTATATACTAACACCCCAAAATAATGCCTAAATCCATATTACACTCTAGAACACTTCCTAGTTCACTAAATTCCTTTAAAACACTTTGAACTTCTTATACATTTTCCTAAATTTTGACATGGGTTCTCTTAGCACATCATCATTCCAAAACTCATGGTTTTCACCACTAAATATTCAAGAACACCTAAATCCATCAAAAACACCATCACACACAAGTCTTCACCAAATTTACACTACATCACAATGTAGTGCACCATTAAAATTGCTTGGCACTTAGGCCCTTGAATGCATGGCTCTTAGGCCCTTAAATTGCATAAACCATAAACACTGAATTTCCACAATATATATATATGCCTTTGACTTGCAAATACATACACCAAGACATATGTTCTTTTACTAGTCTCCTTGAGAACACTTTACTAAGTCATTCACCATTTGCTCTTTAGGTAGTTTTAACAAGCATTATAAGCTCATTTCTCCTAAGGCATTAAACAACATTAGGTTAGTATATTTACCTCTTTTCCAAACAAACTTCTTTCTTGTTTCCTTATAAAACCGGTAAGGTATTTGATTCCTTGTCAAGTTCTATACATTGTACAAACAACATAATGAGTATTCAAGCTTTAAGCTTCATCTCATTGTAAACCCTAGATTTACATTGTTTCAAAAACATTAATGTACTTGTTTTACCTTGATCTTTGAAGAGAGTTTGAATATCTATGAAGAGGGGACTCCACCTAGTCCATAAGAGATTGGAATGAAGCTAGAACAAAGTCACACAAAGAGCTCCATCAATGAGTATTTTCGGTCAATAACAAAATATGGAGGAAACTTGATTTTTCTTTGAGATTCCTTACCTAGGAGCAAAGGAGATCAATAATATGTGGAAAAACAAGCTCAAGCTCCTTCAATGGTGGAACTCCATGGCACCGAAATGGGGCTCTTGAAGTTTTGAGAAGATAGAAATGAAGAGCTTGATGAGAGGAAGAGAATGGTGGTGTTTGTTTTTGATTTGGTTAAGTGAGCTAGATTTTACAAGAGGTCAAAGCTTGAGTTTTAATGGTGGTGGTGGTATTACCGTGAGAGAACAGCAAGAAGAGAGGAAGAAGAAGGTTGGAACCGTGTGAAATGAGAAAGAATGAGAGAATGAAGATAGAATTTGCTTTTGTTAAGATATTTATGTATAAAGCAAAAATAGTACTTTACTTTAAGCTTTACTTTACTTATTTGATTTCTTTTATAAGTTGGTGACTCACACCCTGAAAAACCGGCCCCCATTTAGTTAGAAGGGTACTTTAGTCTTTATTTGTCAATTTAATTACTTATGATAACATATGTTACAAACTAGATTATAAAAATCACTATTCACAAAAACAAGGCACATAGAAGTGAAATTTTTGATTTCCCATTTATATAGACATCCAAATGTGATACTATATAGTACACATATATATTTAAGAGTAATGATGGACATTTGGCCATTCAAAACTCATTTACAAGATAATTTTTCAAAAACGTGCTTTAAGACTCCTTAAAGCACTTTTTGTGTTTTAACTTGTTTTCAAGCTTGGTTTTCTTTAGTAATTGATTTGATATGTTCATTAACATATAATTAAGGTGTAGGTATGACCATTAGGTCTTATACACATTTATCCCAAGCTTAGAGTACATTTTGCTCTTATTGACTTTAAGGTATTTTCTTGTGTTTTGTTTGGTTTCATTGTCTACCAAGGTTTCCTAAGGACTTAGTTAGCCTTGTTAAATCATACTTGAATATTATTAAGTCTTGGTAGGCTCTTTGGGTCCTAACCAAGTTCGCTCATAGCTTAGAGCATGTTTTTGCTCAAACTGTGTCTTAGTGCTTTATTGCATTTTACTATGATTTAAATTGTTCACTGATGTTTCTAAGGCACTTTTTATCCTTTACATACCATAGTTTGATATTTAAACCACATATCAAGGTTTGGGGTATTTCATCTGTTGATCCAAACGAGGAATTCAGGAACCTTATGAAAGGATTCGTGACTACAACCCACACCAGGCTCGTGGATCAAGAAGCCACTAACAGAAGGGTTAAAGCCCAGATACAACAGACCAACCAACAGTTGGAGCAAATCAGCCAGCAGCTTGCACAAAGGCCACCTGGTGCCTTCCCTAGTCAGCCAAATCCAAATCCAAGGGAACAGGCCAACGCAGTGACGTTGAGAAGTGGTAGGCCGCTCAACTCATCTCTTCCCCGAGATGATACTGATAACCAAGAACAGCAAGCTCATGAGCCTCAAGAAAATCCAGAAGAAGAATAGGAAGATACTGAAGAAGCCCCACCTCCTACGAAAATTATTTCCGAGGAGAAGGAGCCTCCTGAATCTACTCCTTCCTCTCTCACTAAAATTCTTCCCCCACTTCCTTTTCCAAACAGAATAAGAAAGAAAAATTTAGATGAACAGTTTGGAAAGTTTCTAACTCACTTCAAGAAACTAACAATTAATATTCCTTTTGCAGATGCTTTAAAACAAATGCCAATATACGCAAAGTTCATGAAGGATATCATCACCAACAAAAGATCGTTGCAGGAAGTGGAAACTGTACACCTTACACAGGAAGTGTCAGCAGTGCTTCTCAAGAGTCTCCCTCCAAAACTTGGAGACCCAGGTTTGCCAATTATTCCATGTTCCATTGATAATGTTGATTGTGGTAGTGGGCTATGTGATCTAGGAGCTAGTATCAATTTAATGCCACTCTCAACTTTCAACAAACTTAAGATTGGTAAATGCATGCCTACTTCTATTCAATTACAATTAGCAGATAGATCTTTAGTATTCCCAAAAGGGATAATAGAAGATTTGATTGTTACTGTAGGAACTTTTGTGTTCCCCGCTGATTTTATTGTAATTGACATGGAAGAAGACACTAGGGTGCCCTTAATCTTAGGACGACCTTTCATGAGAACTGCTAGAGCACTAATCGATGTTGAAAAAGGAAAAATCATTTTAAGGCTGCATAATGAAACTTTAGAATACGACATGTCCAAGGTTATAAAGAAACCCGCTCATATAGAAGACACCTTTTCCATGGACATTGTCGACTCTATTGTGCAGGATAATTCATCTGCTATTATTCGTAATGATGCTCTTGAAAATGCTTTAGTTGAATCCTGTGATAACCAACTAATACACCCTGACACAATCAAAATGGTAGCAGCTCTAGATAAAAGAAAATTATATACCAAACCACGCTACCCACCACCAGAACCATTAGAGCATTCCACTCAACAAATTTCAAAAATTCATGATGACCGTCCCACCCAACCGTTGAAGCCGACTTCAACATTCATATTCGATCCCGGATGACTTCATGGTGAAAGCGTCTAGCCAAAGACGTTAAATAAGGGCAGCTTTCTAGGAGGCAACCCGGATGAACTTTTATTTTATTTTGCTTTTATGCTCTTTTAATTTTCAGGTTCTCTTTAAATTTTATTTTTGCTAAACTTTGAACTCCGTTTGTAGTATGGTTGCTTCTAGTGTCTTATGCAGGTGCAAATTCATGTCTACACTGCAACCAAGCTACGCTACTTGAGGCTGAAGCTCAAGTGTGGGGGAACTCCTAAAACACAAGCAAAAATAATCTCAGGGGAGTACCAGTCTCTTTAATTATGCTTTTATTTAAATAAATCATGCAGAGGAGAGTTTATGTGCTTAAATGTTTATTTGTGACCTTTGTGTTTTCTCTATTTTATCTACTTACCGAAAAGGTCTTCTGAAACTTTCCCTTGTTTTTTTTTCTGGTGAACAATGAGGACATTGTTCAATTTAAGTGTGGGGGAGTGTGCCCTTTTCGGTGACATTTTATGCTTAAATGCTTAATCTCTCTGCTTATCTTGCGTTTGTCCAAATTCAATATCGTGGACCCTTTATATGTGGGTTGTTCTCTTTAAGAATAAATACTGTTATGAATTGTGGGATAAATGGTACAAAAATGTACACAAATTTTAAAATTTTGATTACTTTTGAGGAGCATTTTTATGCGGTGTGACCAAATGATCTGAAATGGATGGATTTTTATTACTTAGGGGTTCTTTCTGTCTTCTCTCTTAGGGATTGCTAAGGGGTGCTTCTCTGTCAAAAAAAAGAGGAAAATATAATAAATAAGGGACTTGCGAGACACCATTGGAAACCAACAAAGAGAGTTGAGTGTTCTTAAATACAAAGACTTGATACCTACATATTATCTTCTCATCTCTTATGCAAAAGTGAAACAAATGCATAAATCTATTTTTCCTTTTGTTTTCTCCTCAATGCCCATTCTTGAGAGAAGTTGGCCATGGTAAAAGTTCTCAAAGTCACCTTAACTAAGAAGCATTGAAGTACTCCGGATCATACCCCGAAACTCTAATTTTTATTTTTACCCTGAGTACACCTATGCCACCAGTAGGTGATGGATCACACTCCTCTAAAAAGTTTAAGATCATGTACTATTGACTTCTTTATCCTACCCTTCATAATAGTATTTGTTAATATTGAGCATTCCCTACTTGTTTGGGTACATGGTTTTGCTTGAGGACAAACAAAAGGTAAGTGTGGGGGTGAGTATACTAAACCTAGCATACTATATGGTTTATATGTTATTTTGATGGTATACATATACAAAGCGTAGTACTATAATGTGTTGGAGGCATTGTGGTTATATATTGAAATACCCCTAAATTAATTTAGGGGATTTCTGTTATTAAACCTTTAATAATACTATTAAGTATTAAATTATTATAGGGAATTATGAATATTAAATTAGTATAAGGAATTATGAATATTAAATTATTGTATGGAATTATGAGTATTAATATTATATGGAATTATGGAAATTAATTTAGGGGATTACTCCTATTTAACTCTAAAGAATACAATTAAATATTTAATTATTATATATTATTATATAGTATTATGAATTTAACAATAAGATTTATAAGTCAATAAATCTTGGGGAAATTTCTAAACACTCCAAGTATATTATAAAGATTTTATAAAGAGTTGTAACATTGTTTTGAAACATAAAAGTCAAAATAAAATTATAGAAACCTTAAAGCTTATTAAGCCTTGCTAGGGTTGACTTTTTGAGAATGGACAAACTAGCACATGAAACCTATACCAATAAATAGGTTATGGAAAACCATGAAAATCGATAAAAAGAACGTCAAAAACGGATCATCCTAGCCAAAGTTATGCTAGATTGAAGTTTAGAGTCAAAACTTTGAGATCTGCCACGTGTCAGTCAATCACAAGCCGCCCAACACTTAGTCAATTTTCTCCTTATTTTTCGCCAACAGAAATCAGTTTGTTGCCCTATCTTGTGACCTTCATAACTTTCTCCTCTTAAGGAATTTTTTAGTGTCGTCTTCTTTGTTGCCTTCTCCTAAACTTCCTCTAAACAACCATAACTCACACAAACCCTAAGTCGTTCTGAATCAACCGGAAAATCGAATCAAAGTAGCCACCCTGCAAAAACCGAAACTGCAGTTCCAGTTTTTCCCTTCGAATCAGGTAACTTCGACTAGCCATAACTTCTTCGTTTCTCATCCACATTTCATGTTCTTTAGCTCGTTTTGAAGAGCTCTAATCCCTCTAAAACTTTCATGTTGATGGCCTAAGCCAATTCTCAACTGTTTGGAAGAAAAAGGTGTCTAAAGTCTCGGTTTCACCACCACATAAAATCACAGTTTTCTTTCCAGAAAACGCAAGGTAAACTCGCAACTTCTAGCTTCGATTTCTTTCTGTGTGTTGCGAGTTAGGATTAGTTCTTGTTATCAATATGTAAAGGTAAGTTTGCTCTTTCGATTAAGCCCTTACACATAGCCTAACTCGATCTGTGCTGCAAGTTATAGATCCTCAAAGTTGGTCTCGTGAACTGCTCAAAGTTCAAATTTTTTCAGATTTTCGAATTCGAATTCACTCAATTCGCACAACTCCGGTAAGTTTTCTTCAAATTCCTTCAACCATGCTAAACTATGTTACATTATCGGTCAAAACCATGATTTAATTGCATCAATTACGCTTTAGATTAAGGGAATTGAAGAGAATCGAATTCGGAAACCATTAAGAACCCTAGCTTCGAAACAGAAATCGAAACCCGATGAATACTGCATTATAATTGGGGAAATTGGTATCATTAGAGCCGTAATTGAATTTCCAAACCATAGAAACAAGAATCACTCAATTTGGTACTGTAGATTGTGAGAAATTAGTGATTTAGTACTTGAATAGGGTTTGGGGGCGGATGATGAACTCGACATACAGCAGCCGTCCGATCGTGGTTATAAGAAACGGACGGCTGAAATTTTAACCATAGATTCCTTATAAAATATAGTTTATTTTGATGTAAATTAATATGGTTTTGGAGTTTTTAAACATAAGTTATGATTTTTGCAAGTTTCGGGTTTTCTGGAATTATTTGGCTAAATTAAAAAGATATTTTTATGAAATAAAAATTTTATAATATGTCTAAAATGTTATAGTTACTGTATATTAAATTTGGGAATTTTTGGGCAATGGTAAATGGTTTTCAAAATTGTGTTTGTGAGTTTTTCATAAGAATAACTTATAATATATGGTTTTTAATGTAACCAAAAATTAAAGTATGGTATGTTAATGAACTTTTTAAGCTGGGGAAAATATGGGAAACTAAATTAACATTTTATAACAGTAAGTTTATAAATGTTTTGGTATTATCTTTTAAGAGAAGTGAAATTATTTACATATATGTATATATACTTATAAGGTAGGATTAAAATAGAAACTTATGTTAAATCAAGGAATTTAAATATTCTACATTTTATTTATTATAGTATATGGGAGTTAATATTTTTAATTAAACTAAGGAATAAATATATATATTTTTACGCATTTATAAAAAGGGAATAAGTAGTAACTTAGAGTAAAATAAGGAACTAATAAATTAACACTTATAAAACTAAATATTATAAGAGCTAGAATCCTAAGATATAGTAAAAGAAATACTTTATGAAACATACTTGGAATACAGTTAAGGGTTGTAGTAATAAGATAGTTTAAATATAATGGGTTACATAGGGGATGTCTTAGTTAAATTTTAATACAGGTATACGTATATATGTATTAAATAAACAAAGGGAAACACTTTATTTTATATACCGTATATCGGTTGTGGTTATGCCTAAAAGTTATTAAACATAATTAAATACAATTAAACTACATAAATAATGTTTTGAACAAATCCTAGTATATATAAATATATACATTTAACATAATAAAATTGGATACCTTATAGGAAATATAATACGAAGGAATTAATAAGTTAAACTAAACCTCTGCATAATACTAATAGAAGAATATTATATGAGGTGGTATTAAATTATAGTTATGTATTAGGCTTAAAAGTTACCTTTGAATTTCCAAGGTTTATATATAATTGTATTAAAATACATGTATAGTATTATTTGTCAATGACCAGGATGTAAATCTTAAATTGGGATTAAGTAATTAATAAGTTAAAACTTAGGAAAAATTGTGATTACATAAAATGTTGTACAAATAGATTTTATTCTATAATTAATGGTAAACAAATGTAATACGTTTACATCTAGATGTTCTTAATATATAAACCATAATAAAATAAGTAAAATACTTTTACATCTAAATGTGAGGTGGATTAGTAAGTCTAGATTTAATCATTTCTTAACATTTATGGTATTGAAATATAACTTAATGTTTTAAGATAGAATCATTAAAAGGGTTATGATATAATCTATATTAAACGATGATTTGGAAATTTATCTAAATAATTATCCTTAAGATTCTTAAAATTAGATAAGCCATATAAAATACATTTATTACCAATATTCAGGATGTGAGTTTACAATTTAGTGAGGTATTTAGTAGTGAGAATTTATAGGAAGGTTTATAAATAGGAATTTGATACTTAAAACCTTTGAACCTTTTATTAGATAAAACTAAGTTACATAAGATATTATATTGATATACTTTACGGTAATGGGAAGTAATGATAGGTTATTTGAATATAAAATATTAGAATTTTCATAATAGATTATCTTATTAAATAATTAACAATCTCACTTATGAACCAGAATTTAATTCTCTGATAAATTCTACTCTATGTAGATATATTGTCCATCCTAAATACAATAAAGGAAATTAATTTATTAGGTTATTCCTTTGAAACCTTAGGTTTTGTAAAACAATTTAAAACGTATTTAAGGCTTAAGTTTAATGAGGTTTAGTACAAAGGATTATGCATAGTCTATATAGAGAATGTGTGTAAAAATAAAACATTTAGGAAATTAAATGTAAGTAAGGATACATAAAAGGTTATACTAAACACCTTATTGTATAGGTAATAATAAAACATATAATATACCTTGTGAATACTAAATGTAAGATTAATTCGTTAAATCTAAGTTAACTATAGTATAGTTATTCAGGATGAGAAGTAGTTTAACATCTTATGACAAGTTTATTAGATGGTTGTAATTAAAAGTCATTCTGAACTAAGGATATGATAATTGAGTTTAGTGGCTCAACTAAGTTATAATAAAATGTATCTACAACACTATGATTCCAATATAAAAGATGTAGATCTTAATTAAGTTAAGGGGAAACTTAATCATGATGGTTTATTTGGTAATATTGATAAAGTACATAATCATTACATTGTGAATTAATAGTATAGTATTCTAAGATAAACCTATTATAGGTCATAAGACGATGTTTATTCTAAAGTAAGAGTAAAAGTATTGAGCTTAAGAATTGTTATTGAAATTCTAAGATTGATTGAATAACATATAATGCACTTATGTTATAAAGGTCTTTAATGTGAGAATTATGGTTAAGTATGGGTAAAGTGGATAAGGGTGGAACAATTAACAAGTGTTAATAAAATACATTCCTTGGTCTTACAACCTTGAGTTATACAACATTCTAAGACAAGTCAAAGGTTATACATAACATTTAAGTGAGGGCTTAAAAGACAATTGGGACTTAGAAATAAGAGTGAGGAGTTTATTTAAGCTTAACGTAGGCTACAAGTGATTGATGATAGACTACCTTTAATATTCTTTAGAGTACTATTGATTGTTTGCGCAAGTTGACTAGAACTGCTACAGTGTTATCCAGGTATGATTTCTCGTACTCAGCTTGATATGTTTTGGACTTTATGGAATGTTTTGTACTATTTCTCGTACTCCGTTACTTTTGCTGATTGACTTATGAGACGTTTTCGAAAAACGCTAACTGACTTTAAGATGAATTTCTAAAAAGGAAATGGTTGTGTGACTAACTCAGCTTGTGTGACTAACTGAGCCTTGAATGTGAAACTCACTTGGGTATTGGTTCCTTCTTTTTGGTTGTTCCATTAGACATTGACTGCTTAGGGTTTACGCTTCTGCACTCTGTAGGACTGAGTGTTTTGGTATTGCTCTGGGTAGTTAGTGATCTGGTGGGAATTTGAAAAAGGTCAATCTTGGAAATTCTTCTTTCGACTCTGGATATCGTTTCATCCATGAGCTGGTTCTTGAGGTTTCGACGTGCGCGCGTCTTCAATGGTAACAGTGAGGGGCTGTATATCCCCTGTCCCAAAAAGGGACGTGATAGACAGTGAGGGGCTGTATATCCCCTGTCCTTAGTGGACGTGATAGACAGTGAGGGGCTGTATATCCCCTGTCCTTAGTGGACGTGGTAAACAGTGAGGGGCTGTATATCCCCTGTCCTAAAAGGACGTACTTGGCGGTGGGGGCCATCTCTCCCAGTTGAATTATTCCATTCTTGAGTTATTGATTCTTGGATATATCTTATCATTCCTAGTCCTTTGTGACTATCTAGTTCTTTCTACACCTAACGGGAATTGGGTTTAACTAAGGCAATGGATGTTCACTAACACATGATGTGGCTTTGTTCCACTAACTTTACTTTAATGTTATTAACCTTTATTGAAATACCCCGTAATTAAAAAAATAGTGATTAATAAGGCTAATTATAATTTTAAAGGCTTAATTACACTTAAATAAATATGAGGGAACAAATCCCGAAGAAAATGGACCTTTAAAATGGGTTAAAAGCATAAACGAACCTTAAAGCGCGTTTTTCGAGGAAACTGGGAAAACTCGACTTTAAGCGGGTCAAATAGACTCGTAGTAATTTTGGTCAACTAAATAGTCACTAATAAATATTAGTGAAGCTTTAGAACCAATAAAATTAATTAAACGAGAAAATTCCGGAAAACGGGTTCCGGTAAGTAAAACTGTCAAAACCGAGAAGTTGTGGAGTGAGAATGCAAATAAACAAACTTAGTGTGTCCACTTTACAAAAAAAAATTAAAAATCTGTGTGTGTGTACATATGGGGGCCGGCCAGCTTCCCTCTCACTCACTCCCTTTATTATTTTGTAACTCACAAAAAGACAAAGAAATAAAGAAGGAACAGAGAATCTCTCTCCTCACTTCCCCACACCCTCTCACGTTGGCATCTCCCTCCTTCTCTATTCTTTCTTCTTCCCTGCGACATCCATGGAGAAATGAGAAAACTCACCCAACTCTCACCTTCTCTCCTCTTGTAAACCCATTAATCTTTCTCCAAAAATTACAAAATTAGTACCATTGGAATCCCCTTGCAAAGGAGAACACTTTCCTCCTTTTAAAAATCCAAAAGCTCCATTTTCGTTTTTATGGGTATCCTCCATTTGAAGATTCAAGTCCACCATTAGAAGCACCTTCACCTCCTTGTCATCTTGAGGTAAAAAGAATTTCGAAAATCCATCATTTCTAGCTCTCATTAGCATTATAAGGATTTTCAGTTTTTGAACCCTTGGCTCTTCTTGCTCCAGCCGATTTTGGCTACTTTTGTGGGCTACGAATTCTACTCTCTTGATAGTCAAGAACTTCATTCATCCATTGGAAGGTAATGGTTTTTCTTAAACCCTAAAACTATGCTTTAAGCTTTAGGTTAATTAAGGGTAGTAATTAAATGGTATTGTGTATTGATATGGGCTGTAGCACTCGGTGTGTGTGTACCCATTGGGACCGAGAACAAAGGAGAAGAAAGGAAGAGAAGGAAAAAGGAAAGAAAGAAAACTAGAAAGAACAAGGTAAAGTCTCTTACCTTGAACTAGTTTGTATTGTGTGATGTAACAGTTTTTGGAGTGGTAAAACGAGTAATGTATTTGAGTAATGAGTAGTAGCAATGTAGTAGTGTAATTGAGAAGAGAATCAAACAGTTTTTGAAGTTTTTAAATGATGTTTAAAAGCTTGGGAAACATTGGGTAATATATGTGTTTGTGCAGGAATTTATTGTGTTGTAGTGAAGTTGAAATGTGTATATAAAGTGTTGTATAAATAGGTTATGAAGATGAGCTATTGTGAGTTGAAATAGTGTGTGAGCAAAGTAAGAATTTTAGGGGAGACTATGTCAAATTTTACCTAGGAATGAGAGGACTTGAGTTGTTTAAGAAGAGGGAGTAACCTAGGTGATAACTAGGTGTATTTGAGGGGTGCAATGGGAGTGTTTTGTAGTTTGAAACAGATTTGGAAATGAGTGTGTTAATGGGATGAAGCTAGATGTAAAGTAAGGTATTTTGGATGCTAGGAATAGCATTATTTGAATGAGTAATGAATGATAGAAGTGTGAGTGGAAATCTGTAGCAAAATGCATTAAGGATGAAAACTGGGAAGTTGTTGAGTTGAAACTTAGAGAATTGTGTATAAAAGTTAGTATAGAATTGTACATTGAGTTAGGAAATGAATTAGCATGATTTGGAGTGTTTAAATTGTACTAAAACATGTTAGGATGTATGTAGGAAGATTGGGGAAACAATGGGTGAAATTGGGAAAGAAAAATAAGGCCTATAGCACAATCTGCTACTGTCCGACCCACAGCCTGGATCGGACGCTGGGTCGGACAATGCTTGAACAACGAGAATAAAACTTTCTGGAATGGTCCGACCTAGGGCCGGGAGTTGGACATGGGTCGGACAGGCAAAAAAAAACTGTTGTCGAAGTTTCTGACTCCGTCCGACCCAGAGGGTGAGTCGGACGTGGGTCGGACGCCACTTGGACAACATAACTGAACTTTCTGGAATGGTCCGACCCAGAGGAGTATGGGTCGGACGGAATGGTGCTGGGTCAGATGGGAAGAATTTCAGAGGACAAAAATCTACTGGAATGGTCCGACCCAGGGCTTGGGTCGGACGCTGGGTCGGACGACCCATAACTTACAAAAAAAAAAGAATGTTTTTATTATATGACTATAGTACTCACATGTATGTATATATATATATATATGCCTATACACATGTAAGCATATGCATGTAGTAATGCACCATTAATGAAGGTAATGATGATAAGAAAGTAAAGGCATGAGTAAGGAAACAAGTTTAAGAAGTAATAAGGAAAAGAATGGTTTTATAACCAAGTAAGATTGTGAAGGGTAGCAAGTATACATTAGGAGTATTAATGAAAGAGTAAGTTGGATCATTGATCATACAACTTCATGTATGTATAGGATCAAGTAGTTGAACATCGAAGGAACCCGGTAGTACGAAAACGACGGTGTACGGTATGATTTCTTCATGCCCTGTATCCTAACTTGGTTACCCCGATTTGTGTGCTTATGTGATCACCAATAAGATAATGCACGAATCGGATTTATATTGCACTTATCTGTGTTTGAACTATTTGTTCTTGTTGTATCTTCTTGAACAATTAGTTTGTATAATTCATGAAATGAATGAATGGAAATGAGAAGTATGTGTAAGTATTGTGTACTTGTGTATGGTATGTATGTATGTATGGAAATGAAGTGCTGACTTCTACTAATTCCTGACATTCTAACTCCTAACTTGTGTAATGAGTAAAATGGAATGAGTAGAAGTCCGATATAGTTTCGGCCACGCGTGAGGATAAGGAAACACAAGAGGTTGGATCCGAATCCTGGCTATAATCTTTTCCATGGACCAATTCCCTTGAATGGGTAGCATCCTGGATTAGTGGGCCACCCTAAGCCCGGTGGTGGGATGTAGTAATCCCTGCCCGGAGGTCATACCGACTTGACTTGAGTAAGTATGTAAGAAGTAAGTATTGTATGTGTAACGGTCTTGACTATTGTAAGTCATTGACCTTGAGTAAGAAGTATTGAACACCCGATTAACCCGGGTGTGTAATGAAGCTAACACGGCCTTCGTATGAATTGGGGAAGTGTATCCCCGTATTGTGGTGAGTATTCGGTAAGTATGAACGGTTGACTTGTATTGTCTTCCATGCATGTATTGAATGTGTGTATGAATGCCTTGCGAATTGAAATGTATTGTATGAAGCATGTATGTATGTATGAATGAAACGAACCGCATGTATTCAACCAATTAGTTGGCGTACCCTCGCTAGTACGCGGGGTATGCGGTTATCATATTCAGCGTAAGCTGACCCCCTTGGGGGAATGTTTTTATTCTACAGGTACCCGCGAGGCGTGATGGTCAAGTAAGGACCGGGTTGAATGCTTTTTGGGGTAGTTAGTAGATTGGAATAGTGTACCGAGTTGTACACGACTAAATCCTTTTGAGTAGCCGGTGTACCATGTGGTACACCTTTTTGGATAATGAATTCATGATTGGATAGAATGGAGTAGTTGTACAAACTCTAAATTTTTGGAATAGTCTTGGAATGTAATTCATATCTTTTGGATACTCGGTAATCAAATGTAAGTAAGTATTTAGTATTGTAAAGTAAGTAGTATGTATGCATTTTATTCTAATCATCAGACCGATACGGTAAGTAGTAGTAGCCTTGTTAACCTTGGATGGTTAACGGCGTTGTATCACCCGCCGGGAGTAGGTAAGTATTCCGCTGCGAGTAAGGCAATTATGGGAATGATTAGAGGATAGTGAAAGGATTAGCGGTTGGGGTGTTACAAAAAGTGGTATCAGAGCGAAGTCTCGCTCTGATGATTAGAATCCTAAGTGTAGTGATTACCGAGTTAGGATTTCAACCGTTTAAAAACGGATACTTAGAAACCTAACTAGGAACTACCGTTGTTAACAACGGATACCCTTAACGTCTGCAAAGACGATACCATTGTTGAATCAAGACCATGAGGTCATAGTTTCACCGTATCTAATGTAATCCACACTTGTTCAGATGTCAGGACGAGGTCCAGGTCGTCCCAGAGGAGGGACTAATGACGGACCAAGCGCGCAGACGATAGCCGAAATCGTCTCCGCCACGGTAGCACAGATGCTACCGGATGTAATCACCGCTGTACAACAAACACAGCAAAACCAGCAGCAGCAACAACAGCAGCAGCAGCCCGACCCACCTCATCCCGAGAAACGAATTGGGTAAAGGAAGTCGCCGACCTTCGTCCTCCATGCTTTAGAGGCGAGAACGACCCCGCCAAGCTCGAGGCCTATCTCTCCGAGATGGAGACGGCCTTCGAGACACTTGAGACTCCCGCTGGAGTTCGAGTGAGGATAGCTGCTTATTACCTCAAAGACGCGGCTATGGACTGGTGGAAGCTCGTTAAGGCCGAGCACGTAGCCGACCCTGCATTCGGTTGGGAAGCATTCACCTCTCTCCTCCGATCTAAGTACTATCCCGAGCATGTCAAGACCAAGAAAAGGCTTGAGCTCGATGCCCTGAAAATGACCGAGAAGATGACGATTGATGAATATTACCGCACCTTCACCTCTCTTCTCAGACTCCTACCCGACCTTGGGTATACCGGCCAAGTCTTGGTCGACCGCTTCTATGGATGATTGAGCCATCGACTCCGGTATGGCATGGGCTTCACACAGTTTACCTCTCTTCAGGTAAACATCGTTGAACCCTTAAAAGCCATGAGTAATGTGAATTAGTATTCCCTAATGGAAGTGTCACCTAATGCTTAAGTAATTCAGGAGTGTTACCACGCTGCATCTCGAGTTGAGATCACCTGCCAGCTGAGAGATGAGGAGCAAGCGCTGAAGTGCAAGGTGAACGGCAAGGGTAACACCTCCGATGACCAAAACCAATCCAAACCCTGGAAGAAGAAGAAGGGGAAGCATTCCCATCAGAAGAACACTTCAGGAGACGGCGGTGCCCATACTGAGAAGGGCAAGGCAGCCGAGCCATTGCAGCTTGCCTACACCGCACCAGTGGCAGCGAAGCCACTGAGGTCTCAGCCCTACAGGGGTAAGAACCCGAAACTGAATTAGTACACTTGTGGATTAGTATGTATATGGAGTATTGTAAGTATACCGAACCTCGCTAACTTAGAAGCTATAGGTTCTGGATTTGGCCAAGGCAAGAACCAATCTGATGGCCGCAGATACATATGCCGAAACTGCAACAAGGATCATCCCGGCACAGATTGCCAAGAAAGGGAGATCCGCTGCTACACTTGCCAGAAGCCGGGGCACCGTGCTAATGCATGCCCAGAGAACTCTAAGCCCAAGGGCAACTACCAGGGCTACAAGCAGCGTGAAGGCAAGGAGGTTGCATCTGGCGATGCTCATGCCCAGCACACCTCACAGGGATAGGGGTCCCGAGGTCCGCAGAAGGGCGCACCGCAGAGGCAGCCGGCCTTACACATCATTGACCGTGACGGGACCGGGACTAAGTCCGGCCCAGGTAACTACCGTAACCTTTAATCCTTGAAGAGCATGTCTAAGTATCAAAGTAATTGTATGAAAGGGAGCATGAATGCGTAAGTACTTGAAGTATGAAATTAAGCATGAGTAAGTAACATGGAAGTATGTATTGAGCATGAAATGAATTAGTAAGCCTAGAACTCACACTAGATATAATTTACCACCTTAGGGAAATTCCTTATCTACTACCCAATACCTTCGAACTCACCTCATGAAGAGACCGACATCGCCACTCACCACTTCGACAACAATCAGTGTCAGGTCATCCGCCCAAGTATGATCTTATTAAAAGGATACCTGACACCCGAAGCACAAGTCTCAATCATCTGATGATGCAACGAGTTAGGAATGGGTTCCAGGAGGATTAGCCACACCTCCAGCAATACCCCCTGAATTCCAAATGCTTGTCACGCAAGCTGTAGAAATTGCACAACATTACGAAGATGAAGCAATCCCTGCACTTGAAGCAGATCTATGTATCGTCAACTTCTATGGGAAAGAAGGACGACTTGGCTTACACCAAGATAAGGACGAGACAGCGGAATCTCTTGAACTAGGAGTGCCCGTAGTGTCTTGGTCCATTGGTGATGACGCCGTATTCTTGTATAGCGAGCAGAAGCGTGTGGACCTCACGGAGAAATTGGTATTGAGATCAGGAGATGTCCAAATCATGGGTGGAAAATCAAAGTTGCTGTATCACGGGATCCAGAAGATCAAGTTGAATACGGCACCACCGGCAATAATCAATGCCACACACATGAAACCAGGATGCCTGAACCTTACCTTTAGGAAGTATTAATCCTGTAGTAGCATGTAATCCAGTAGTAACGTGTATTAGAGACACAGTATGTATGATGGTTGGTTATTCAATAAAAGCAGTGTTGGTTATTAAATTCCACTTGCGTTCCACCATCTTTACTTATAATCTCATGAATCAATAGGTTGTGGACTCGGTACCGAAGGTAACCTGAGCATCCTCACCGAGGAACAAGCCGGCAAAAGCGGCACCATTTTAACGGGAACATTCCCAGTAAACGGCATCGAAGCCTCAGTATTATTCGACTCCGGGGCCTCTCACACCTTTGTATCGCCATCATTCACTACAAGGTTGGGGCTAGACGCAGATGAGCTACCAAATTTCTTGGTTACTCTCCCGTCGAAGGAGCGGGTAAAGTGTACTAAGTATTACCACACCGCCACAATCCAAATCAAAGGTGAAGCGTTTCCCATCTCATTCATTGAATTCAACGGGTTGGGATTCGACTTGATAATTGGAATGAACTGGTTGGAGTGGCACAAGGGGAGAATCCTATGCGCCGAGCATCGCTTGCTGCTCAAGAGTCCATCTGGGGTCACTGTATCATACCGCCAGAGACCGAGAGAGCCTTCAACTACAGTCATCTCCGCTATGGCAATGTATCGGGAGCTCAGAAAAGGACATGAAGTGTATTTATGTCACGTGCAAGACCTGGAGAGAGATCCAGAGTTCAGTGATGATGTAGCAGTAGTCTCAGAATTTCCTGATGTATTTCCGAAAGAGCTACCTGGTATGCCACCACAGAGAGCAGTAGAGTTCGAAATCGACCTTGTACCTGGTACTGGTCCCATTGCTAGGGCACCATACCGCATGGCACCAGCAGAAATGGCAGAACTCAAAGAGCAACTACATGATCTACTCGACAAAGGGTTTATACGCCCGAGCGTATCACCCTGGGGAGCACCGGTCCTCTTCGTGAAGAAGAAGGACGGTAGTCTCCGCCTCTGCAACGACTACCGCGAATTGAATGCGGTCACAGTAAAGAACAAATATCCATTGCCACACATCAACAACATGTTCGATCAGCTAAAGGGAGCTTCGGTCTTCTCTAAGATTGATCTCCGATCCGGATACCACCAAATTGCTATCAAAGAGCAAGATATCGAGAAAATAGCATTCCGAACAAGATATGGCCACTACAAATTCACGGTGATGCCATTCGGTTTGTCTAACGCACCAGCCAAATTCATGGACCTAATGAATCGGTTATTCAGTGATCAGCTGGACACTTCAGTAGTAGTATTCATCGATGACATCCTTGTGTATTCGAAGTCAGCAGAAGAGCATGAAAACCACTTGAGAAAAGTACTTGAGACACTGCGCGAGAACCAGCTGTATGCGAAGTTCTCCAAATGCGAGTTTTGGCTAGATCAAGTATCATTCCTCGGTCATGTCATCTCGAGCGCGGGTATTTCAGTAGATCCATCCAAAATCGAAGCAGTGCGATCATGGCCTAGACCTAAGACTGTTACCGACATCCGGAGCTTTCTTGGTTTAGCCGGTTATTACCGGAGGTTTGTAAAGGACTTCTCAAAAGTCGCTAAGCCCATGACGTCACTGATGAAGAAAGATGCACCGTTTGTATGGACAAGCGAGTGCGAGGTATCCTTCCAGAGACTTAAAGAATCATTGACCTCAGCGCCAATTCTCACACTTCCAGAGGGCATAGAGGGATTTGAGGTGTATTGTGATGCATCGGGCAAGGGCATGGGATGCGTACTCATGCAGCATGGCAAGGTTGTAGCATACACCTCCCGCCAGCTGAAAAAGCATGAGGAGAATTACCCGACACATGATCTGGAGTTAGGAGCCATTGTCTTCGCCTTGAAGATATGGCGACACTATCTCTATGGGGTAAGCATCACCATCTACTCCGACCACAAAAGTTTACAGTATGTATTCACATAGAAGGAATTGAATCTACGACAGAGGAGGTGGATGGAGTTCCTCTCAGATTACGACATCAACCTCCAGTATAAAGAAGGGAAGGCAAACGTTGTAGCCGACGCCCTGAGTCGTCGAGCACACTCGCTCCATTAGCTACTCGCTTCTTCTAGCTTGGTTGACGAGGTGCGAGACGCTCAGTTGAGCGACCCTTACTTCACTGAGATCAGACAGAAAATGTAACACCCCTACCGCTAATACCGTCATTACTGTACAAATACTTACCTTCGCAGCGGATACTACATACATAACGGCGGGTGTACAATGCCGTTAGTCACCCACGTGACTATCAAGGCGAGTTACAATACTATATACTATCGGTCTGATGAATATGAACATACCAAGTACTCTACACAATACAATACTTCCCATTGCATACTCATCCATAATCCAATTACAACTCCAATACATTACTATACCGAGTTTACTACCATCCTTACATTACTGATACAGTTTAGACTTCCAAATTCATATCACGTTACAAATACAATTCCTTCTACTCAACTACCCATGCTTATGTAGCAGTCCCCATCCTACTCTCTCGAACGGTGGTCAGCTTCGAATACCTGCACACTAAAAACGGTCCCCCTAGGGGGTCAGCTTATGCAGCATGAAATTCGCATATACCGCGTGCTAACCGCGGTACGCCGACTACTTTGGGTCAGATATACATGGAGTTCATTTTACATGCATACATACAAATACTACACAATACCTTACAACAATACTTATATACACATACAAGGTACAATACTTACCAAGGAAGACAATCCTATAGTCAACCGTTCGTATTAGTTACTTATTCAATACTCTTTCGTGGTGTTACTCATTACTCTGTTCGTACTATGTTCGATATTCGCTACTCTACTCAATCTCACTCCTTACTCTTGCATACTCATCACTCCATGTTTAGTACTTTACTCGTACACGATCCTTACTCTGTACTCGTTACTATACTTGTGTACACTTGCTACTCAATACTCCATACTACTCATACGTACTCAATACTCAATACTTACTCGTACATACTCAATACTCGGTGCTCATTACATACTCATACATACGCAATACTCATTACTCATTACTTTGGCCTCTGGGTGGAGTCATACACAAGACTCGCCACCGGACCTATAATACGAGGGCTATACGCTTAGCTCCTCAAATACTCAATGTCCGTTTTTACCGGACTACTCCAATTCCCAACACTCTTCTCTCAGAGTATATTACAATCTCATGGATTAGCCTAGAAGTATCTCTCTCGATTACCTCTGCTAGCTTAGGGAATTACCACCGTCTAGTATCCTCAGATTTAAGGGTTTCCCCAACATATCGAATACTCTCTCGTTCGGGGCATACTTACATCAGTCGGGTCCTCTCATAATGGATCGACTAATTACTAAGGGGTTTGGAGATCGCTCATCATTCTTTACTACTCTCATAGTTCATGCTTTGCACCAAGATTAATTCCTTTAATAGAGGTTACTTATATACTTCCACTACTTTTTGTTTGTGGATTATTCATTTCGTTTCTCCTACCGTTATTGGAAGGTTATTACTCCCGTACACTCTCTCACATTCTAGTGAGTTCATTGGGTTGCGTTATCGTTTATTGATTCGATAGTTTAATGCGTTGCTACTGTTCCATTAGTTCACGACATGACTCTTACTACGAGTCACTACTCAACAAGACTCATCTATGAGTCGTACTACGCACCAAATGAAGCCACACAATCAATCAAGAAGGGTTAGCTCACACAACATACATCAAGACATACAATGAAAGGCAATAAACCGTTTTCATGCTTTAGTCTTGATTAGCCGGCATACAGCACACAAATCAACGTAACTCGGTTAGCATACGGGGCATGAGAAAATCATACCTTTCACCGGAGTTAGCTCTACCGTGTGTTCCCTCGTCCCTTGTTTCACACTTGTTCCACTGATAATGTTCCAACATTGTTATTAATACTATACTCTTATGATACACAAATAATTACTACTCCCGTACTTACCCCGTTATTCCGGTATGCTTAATGTTCTTATACTCACAACTTATTTACTTACTTTCATACTTGTTTTCCTCTAGTTTTATGTTTCATTGGTGTCTTACACATTTATTGTTTAAACAGGAGGAATAACATAGATAGGAGTAAATTAGATGAAGAGAGGAACGCGTGGGCGCAAACGGATCCAAAATCGGAGTTGAAACGAAGAAGATACAGCATTTCGAAGTTAGCCTGCTGGAACCGTCCGACCCAGAACCGTTCCGTCCGACCCATACACCTCTGGGTCGGACCATTCCAGCAGTTTTTGGTCCCGGGGTCTGTTCCCGTCCGACCCACCGTCCTCCCCAACCTCTGGGTCGGACGGATCCAGAACCTACCTACAGCATTTGTTTTTCACTTCTTTTCTTACCCATTTCTTACCCATTTCTTCCCCAATCTTCCTACATGTAACCCCACATGTTTTAACACTAATTAAGCTTCCTAAAATACCTTAATTCATCCCCCAAATCCATTACTAAATTCATCAAACAACTTACACAATTTTCTTACTTCTTCTACAACACATGTAACAGTTTTTGTTACACCTATGCTACATATTTTACAATTCAACTCTCCCACCAATGCTTCCTCAACCAATGTCATTCCTAGCATTCTAAATACCTCTCCTTACCATGCCAATTCATTTCCAAGCCATTACACTTCCTACACCCAAGTTCCAACATCATTTTACAAAATCTTGCACATTAGTTTTTCTCTAGTTTCTACAATGTTTTACTACACTTCTTGCTACAGATTTTATACCCTTTCCTTCTTATACTACAACCACTACTCCATGGTCATTAAACATCTCTATCATCCCCAATACATACCTGGTTCTCCCATTCACCAAGTCATCCACAAATGTACATATTCCTACCAAAATTTTGCCATAGTTCACCTACAATTCTCACTTATCCACACATACCCATTATCACCAAAATCATTCCTATTCTAGCCACAACTCATACAAGGGTCCTACCAGCATACAAGCAATCTTAATACATCATTAATTCCTCAAAACACAATATCAATACACATACACAATTCCTTGGCTCTAAGGCCTACAATCCACATACTTGTTCACAAATACCCAAACTTTCACAATTACAATTCTACTACATTATTTTGGTTTCTTTAAATTGGTTTACATTCCCATTATCCTAATGCATTAAAATTTTAGCATTAAGGAAGAGCTCTTACCTTGAGCTATATTTCCTTCATTCTTTTCCACTTCTTCTCCTCTCTTTTCTTGCAAAATCGGCCATGTGGGGGATGGAGTTTCCAAACTCCATCCCAACACCTAAATTACATAAGGAGAATATAATTAGACTTCTAATCTCTTAAAACACTACTAATTCAATGAAGGGTTTAAATCACCATTAGTTAGGGTTTTTACCTTGGAGTTTTTAAGAGAGGTTTTTAAGCCTTGAATACAAAGGAGAGTTCCTCCACCATTGGAGAGTTGAACCAAGCTCAAATAAAGAAGAGAACAAGGTATTACAAGAAGGGCAAAAATCGGTTATACAAGGAGGTAGAGGGAACTTGAGTTTTTCATGAAGATTTTTACCTTGTTGGAAAGAGGAGACTCCAAGCTTCACAATGGTGTGCTTTTCTCTTCAAATGGGGAAAACCCATGGAGATGAAGTTGCTCATTTTCGGATTTTGAAAAGATAGAAATGTAGAGCTTGAAGAGAGGAGCAAGAATATGTACTTTTTTTCTCATTTGGAGTTTTAATATGGCTTGAGCATGAGGTAGAAGAGGGGCTGCCATGGGAGTCATTTTGGAGCTCCAAAATCGGCTGAGAGGAGCAGGAAGGAGGGAGTGCTCACGGTGGGGAGAAGGAAGAATAGGAGAGAGAGAAGGAAATGAGGGGAGAGGGGGCTACTTTTTACTTTTTGTTACTTTTTGTTTTCTTGTCTTCTAGTGTGTGTGAGAGAGAGTAATATTTAATTGAATGTGAGAGAGGGTATTAATTCCCTATATAAACCGGCCCCCTTATACTGTTAAGCTGGAGTAGTTTTTCATCTTTTACAGAAAACGCTCGTTATTTTACCCGGTTTAGGTACTATTCACTAACCGGGCCCGTTTTCCAGAATTTTCTCGTTTCTTTATTTTTATTGGCTATTAAGCTTCCGTTAGTGCCTAATAATAGTTATTTAATTATTTATTATTTTTATGGGTTCGTTTGACCACTTAAAATCACGTTTTCGGGTTTTCTCGAAAAACGTGCGCTAAAGCTCTATTAGTGTTTTAATACATTATTTGGATCCGTTTTCTTCGGGGATCATTCCCGTATACTAATTAGGCATGAATAAGCCTTAGGAATCCTTACGATACTATAACCGAGGTCTCGTACCTCCTATGGTTATTTAACGCTCATTTTAGCGTTTTCCGCTTTCTAAGCGTTTTTCTCATTTCTTTTGGATTTATTTTCTTTACCAAAACTACTTAGGCACTATTAGGCCCTTAAATACTATATTAAAATATTCTAATCACCATATTTAAGTTCGGGGTATTTCAGAAAATCACAGAGGGTACCTTCGAGAACCGAAAGTACGACTTCAAATTGCATGAAGATGGTCTGATCCGTTTGAATGGCAGATTATGTGTTCCCCGAAGCAATGCTGAGCTAAGGGATCGCATCCTGCGCGAGTCACATTGTTCGACATTGCATGTCCATCCGGGAGCCTCTAAAATGTACAAGGACATGAAGAGGTACTTCTGGTGGTCAGGAATGAAATCAGACGTGACTGAGTATGTTCTAAGGTGTCTCACATGCCAAAAGGTGAAGTTTGAGCACCGAAGACCGGGAGGAATGGTGCAATCCATGCCCATTCCGGAATGGAAATTCCACGATATCTCTATGGATTTTGTTGTTGGACTCCCACCTGCTAGGGGAGGACTCAACATGATTTGGGTAGTACTCGATCGCCTCACCAAGGTTGCCCGATTCATACCGATGAAGGACACCTGGAAGGTGGCGAAGCTCGTGGAGCTATTCGACAAGGAGATCATCCGACACCACGGAGTCCCGAAAACCATTGCATCTGACCGCGACACCAGATTTCTTTCGAGATACTGGAGAGCAACAAGGGAAACGCTGGGTACTGAGTTGAAGCTTAGCACCGCCTTCCACCCACAGACCGACGGTCAGACAGAAAGGACCATCCAAACACTAGAGGATATGCTTAGGGCGTGTGCCTTAGACTTCCAGGGGAGCTGGATTGATAAGCTTCATCTTATCGAGTTTTCGTATAACAATAGCTATCATGCTTCGATTAAGATGTCACCATTCCAAGCTTTGTATGGTTGACCTTGCCGTACCCCGTTGTGTTGGGATGAGTCAAGTAAACGGTCATCATAGGACCGAAGTATTTGGAACAGGTACAAGCTGAGGTACAACAAATCCGAGCAAATATGAAAGCAGCCCAAGATAGACAGAAATCCTATGCGGATGTGCGACGACGCGACCTTGAGTTCGCCGTGGGCGACCAAGTGTTCTTGCGTGTCTCACCTATGAAGGGCGTCTTTCGATTTGGCCAAAAGGGCAAGCTGAGCCCGAAATTTGTAGGCCCGTATACCATTACCGTGAGGATTGGAGCCGTAGCTTATAGGCTAGCATTGCCTGAAGAATTGGGGCGTGTTCATGATGTCTTTCATGTATCACAACTCAAGAAATACATAGCCGATCCCTCTCATGTATTAGAACCCGAACACTTATCCCTAGAGCCGACGATGAGATATGTCGAGACTCCATTGCAAATCCTTGATACAAAGACAAGAGACACTCACCATAAATCTGTACGAATGGTGAAGGTCTTGTGGTCTAACCATGATGTCGAGGAAGCGACTTGGGAATTAGAGGACGCCATGAAGGCGAAGTACCCGAATCTATTTGTAGACTAGATGTCTAGTATCCGTATAGCACGGAGGGTACGGGGCGTACCCCTTTTAAGGGGGGTAGAGCCTTTTTGCTTTTGCATTGCTTCGGGTTAGCATTGCGTAGTATGTATGTATTGTAATTGTATTTTGTTAGCACATGTAGTGCTAATTGTAATTATTGGCACAATGTAGTGCTAGTAGTATTCAGTATGTAGTACAATGAGTATGGTATGTGTGTAATGAGTAATGCATTTGTGTTGTACGGTATTGTGGAATGTGCGAATTGGATGGTGGATTATGCAGGGTATTTGAATTGAGTATTGTGTATGGTATTTGAATTGAGTACGATGTATGGTATCTGAATTGTGTATGCTTGTAGTGTAAGAATTGTGACACCTTGTAAGGTGGTAGTAGTATGCATTATGGCAATTGGTTTGCCAAATGAGTAGAATAGTAAACAATAAACCTTGAGCAACTTTGAGGGCAAAGTTCCTTAAGGGGGGTAGATTGAAATACCCCGTAATTAAAAAAACAGTGATTAATCAGGCTAATTATAATTTTAAATGCTTAATTACACTTAAATAAATATGAGTGAACAAATCCCGAAGAAAACGGACCTTTAAAATGGGTTAAAAGCATAAACGAACCTTAAAGCGCGTTTTTCGAGGAAACCGGGAAAACTCGACTTTAAGCGGGTCAAATAGACTCGTAGTAATTTTGGTCAACTAAATAGTCACTAATAAATATTAGTGAAGCTTTAGAACCAATAAAATTAATTAAACGAGAAAATTCCGGAAAACGGGTTCCGGTAAGTAAACCTGTCAAAACCGAGAAGTTGTGGGGTGAGAATGCAAATAAACAAACTTAGTGTGTCCACTTTACAAATAAAAATTAAAAATCTGTGTGTGTGTGTGTGTGTGCATATGGGGGCCGGCCAGCTTCCCTCTCACTCACTCCCTTTATTATTTTGTAACTAACAAGAAGACAAGAAATAAAGAAGGAATAGAGACTCTCTCTCCTCACTTCCCCACACCCTCTCACGTTGGCATCTCCCTCCTTCTCTATTCTTTCTTCTTCCCTGCGACATCCATGGAGAAATGAGAAAACTCACCCAACTCTCACCTTCTCTCCTCTTGTACACCCATTAATCTTTCTCCAAAAATTACAAAATTAGTACCATTGGAATCCCCTTGCAAAGGAGAACACTTTCCTCCTTTCAAAAATCCAAAAGCTCCATTTTCTTTTTTATGGGTATCCTCCATTTGAAGATTCAAGTCCACCATTAGAAGCACCTTCACCTCCTTGTCATCTTGATGTAAAAAGAATTTCGAAAATCCATCATTTCTAGCTCTCAATAGCATTATAAGGATTTTCAGTTTTTGAACCCTTGGCTCTTCTTGCTCCAGCCGATTTTGGCTACTTTTGTGGGCTAGGAATTCTACTCTCTTGCTAGTCAAGAACTTCATTCATCCATTGGAAGGTAATGGTTTTTCTTAAACCCTAAAACTATGCTTTAAGCTTTAGGTTAATTAAGGGTAGTAATTAAATGGTATTGTGTATTGATATGGGCTGTAGCACTCGGTGTGTGTGTACCCATTGGGACCGAGAACAAAGGAGAAGAAAGGAAGAGAAGGAAAAAGGAAAGAAAGAAAACTAGAAAGAACAAGGTAAAGTCTCTTACCTTGAACTAGTTTGTATTGTGTGATGTAACAGTTTTTGGAGTGGTAAAACGAGTAATGTATTTGAGTAATGAGTTAGCAATGTAGTAGTGTAATTGAGAAGAGAATCAAACAGTTTTTGAAGTTTTTAAATGATGTTTAAAAGCTTGGGAAACATTGGGTAATATATGTGTTTGTGCAGGAATTTATTGTGTTGTAGTGAAGTTGAAATGTGTATATAAAGTGTTGTATAAATAGGTTATGAAGATGAGCTATTGTGAGTTGAAATAGTGTGTGAGCAAAGTAAGAATTTTAGGGGAGACTATGTCAAATTTTACTTAGGAATGAGAGGACTTGAGTTGTTTAAGAAGAGGGAGTAACCTAGGTGATAACTAGGTGTATTTGAGGGGTGCAATGGGAGTGTTTTGTAGTTTGAAACAGATTTGGAAATGAGTGTGTTAATGGGATGAAGCTAGATGTAAAGTAAGGTATTTTGGATGCTAGGAATAGCATTATTTGAATGAGTAATGAATGATAGAAGTGTGAGTGGAAATCTGTAGCAAAATGCATTAAGGAAGAAAACTGGGAAGGTGTTGAGTTGAAACTTAGAGAATTGTGTATATAAGTTAGTATAGAATTGTACAATGAGTTAGGAAATGAATTAGCATGATTTGGAGTGTTTAAATTGTACTAAAACATGTTAGGATGTATGTAGGAAGATTGGGGAAACAATGGGTGAAATTGGGAAAGAAAAATAAGGCCTATAGCACAATCTGCTACTGTCCGACCCACAGCCTGGATCGGACGCTGGGTCGGACAATGCTTGAACAACGAGAATAAAACTTTCTGGAATGGTCCGACCCAGGGCCGTGAGTTGGACATGGGTCGGACAGGCAAAAAAAACTGTTGTCGAAGTTTCTGACTCCGTCCGACCTAGAGGGTGAGTCGGACGTGGGTCGGACGCCACTTGGACAACATAACTGAACTTTCTGGAATGGTCCGACCCAGAGGAGTATGGGACGGACGGAGTGGTGCTGGGTCGGACGGGAAGAATTTCAGAGGACGAAAATCTACTGGAATGGTCCGACCCAGGGCTTGGGTCGGACGCTGGGTCGAACGACCCATAACTTACAAAAAAAAAAGAATGTTTTTATTATATGACTATAGTACTCACATGTATGTATTATAATATATATATATATATGTGCCTATACACATGTAAGCATATACATGTAGTAATGCACCATTAATGAAGGTAATGATGATAAGAAAGTAAAGGCATGAGTAAGGAAACAAGTTTAAGAAGTAATAAGGAAAAGAATGGTTTTATAGCCAAGTAAGATTGTGAAGGGTAGCAAGTATACATTAGGAGTATTAATGAAAGAGTAAGTTGGATCATTGATCATACAACTTCATGTATGTATAGGATCAAGTAGTTGAACATCGAAGGAACCCGGTAGTACGAAAACGACGGTGTACGGTATGATTTCTTCATGCCCTGTATCCTAACTTGGTTACCCCGATTTGTGTGCTTATGTGATCACCAATAAGATAATGCACGAATCGGATTTATATTGCACTTATCTATGTTTGAACTATTTGTTCTTGTTGTATCTTCTCGAACAATTAGTTTGTATAATTCATGAAATGAATGAATGGAAATGAGAAGTATGTGTAAGTATTGTGTACTTGTGTATGGTATGTATGTATGTATGGAAATGAAGTGCTGACTTCTACTAATTCCTGACATTCTAACTCCTAACTTGTGTAATGAGTAAAATGGAATGAGTAGAAGTCCGATATAGTTTCAGCCACGCGTAAGGATAAGGAAACACAAGAGGTTGGATCCGAATCCTGGCTGTAATCTTTTCCATGGACCAATTCCCTTGTATGGGTAGCATCTGGATTAGTGGGCCACCCTAAGCCCGGTGGTGGGATGTAGTAATCCCTGCCCGGAGGTCATACCGACTTGACTTGAGTAAGTATGTAAGAAGTAAGTATTGTATGTGTAACGATCTTGACTATTATAAGTCATTGACCTTGAGTAAGAAGTATTGAACACCCGATTAACCAGGGTGTGTAATGAAGCTAACACGACCTTCGTATGAATTGGGGAAGTGTATCCCTGTATTGCGGTGAGTATTCGGTAAGTATGAACGGTTGACTTGTATTGTCTTCCATGCATGTATTGAATGTGTGTATGAATGCCTTGCGAATTGAAATGTATTGTATAAAGCATGTATGTATGTATGAATGAAACGAACCGCATGTATTTGACCAATTAGTTGGCGTACCCTTGCTAGTACGCGGGGTATGCGGTTATCATATTCAGCATAAGCTGACCCCCTTGGGGGAACGTTTTTATTCTACAGGTACCCGCGAGGCGTGATGGTCAAGTAAGGACTAGGTTGAATGCTTTTTGGGGTAGTTAGTTGATTGGAATAGTGTACCGAGTTGTACACGGCTAAAGCCTTTTGAGTAGCCGGTATACCATGTGGTACACCTTTTTGGATAAAGAATTCATGATTGGATAGAATGGAGTAGTTGTACAAACTCTAAATTTTTGGAATAGTCTTGGAATGTAATTCATATCTTTTGGATACTCGGTAATCAAATGTAAGTAAGTATTTAGTATTGTAAAGTAAGTAGTATGTATGCATTTTATTCTAATCATCAGACCGATACGATAAGTAGTAGTTGCCTTGTTAACCTTGGATGGTTAACGGCGTTGTATCACCCGCCGGGAGTAGGTAAGTATTCCGCTGCGAGTAAGGCAATTATGGGAATGATTAGAGGATAATGAAAGGATTAGCGGTTGAGGTGTTACATTTATTCTTATCTTGTTATCTTGATTTGGTGATTTGTGAAACGCCTTGTTCCTCTGTGTGGTTTAAGTGAATGTTTACCTGCTATTATTTATTTAAGAGTTGTATTATAAGTTTGTTTTTGGAGATTTGTACCAGTTCCATTCCAGGGAACTGACCTACCCCGTTCGGGGTGGGCTGCTTGGTTTCATCTTGGAGGTACGAATTGGTTTACAGGTGGCCACGAAGAGAATGAGTGTTTGGGACGGGACTAGGTTTATGGAGAGTGAATGTATTTTATTATTGTTATGTTATGTTAAGTTTTCTCGAAGTTCAGACCGTAACTTAGTTAATTGTAATGGTTGTAGTTGGTGAGGTTGGTACCGGGTGTTTGGAGCCCGATGGTCTGTAGCACCTTTAGTTTATTTTCCACTGTTGTTTTATTATTATTATAGGGCTGTTACAAAAAGTGGTATCAGAGCGTAGTTACGCTCTAAACCCGAAAAAACAAGCCGAGTGAAATACTTAGATTATAGGTGCACTTAAAACTGGGGAATTAGGGTAGAATTGGGAAGTGAGGATTCCAGTAAAGCACGACTCCTAACCCTTCTTAGATTAGTGAATGATTTCTTTATGCACTTTTCTTTTTATGAATGTCTGTAGAGAATGGTGTGCTGTTGTTCTGTTCGAACATTAAACTACAGTAGAAATATAGGTTGGAATATCATCTATTGAGTATGTTAAGATTTTGGTTGGGATAAATCATATATTAAGCTATTTTGAAAAGCATACTTAAGGAGAATACATGGCTAGGAATACAATTCCTTAAGAGCAAGTACACATGCTCCTAGAAATTTTAAAGAATACCTTTGGTTGAAAACAGTATACAAATAGAACTTTAAATAACTAAATTAGTATTGATATTAGGTGAAAGTACTTCAACTCCTTTATAGTTTGAAAATAAATCTCATGAACTACTTGGTATCAATTTATTACCTAAAGATAATGTTTAGGATAAATCTTAAGTCTAGAAAATTATTAAGCTAACAAGAACTAGTAGCGTATTAGAAAAGATCAACATCTGAACTTGTAAAACACACTAAAACTCTATGTTAACTTTAGAAAGAAAACATATAAACCTAACACCCTACGGGAAGTGCCTGGTGCGACGAACTCCTAGGCTGAAAGTAGTGGGGGTGCACACCCACTTCTGGAAGTTTAGGGGCTAGACAAGCCTTGTCATCTAACCGTAAATAATCTTCTACGCAGGTGATGGATTGTGCTGAACTTGAGGGGAAGTGGTGGTAAGACGTTACCATCATGAAATCTTGAGCTAGGCATATATCATTACTAGCCACACTGAACAATTCAAAACTTATATATTAGGATCCAGTACTAAATTCATACACGTAAAGAGTTTACTGAGTTAAATCCTTGGTGAAAAATACTTACCTATGGAGTGAAAACACATGAGTAATAATAAACTAAATATTATTGAGCCTTAAATATTTGGAGTATTGAGTGTCTAGTGAAAAATTGAGAGTTACTTAAAGATTTGGAAATCCTCATGTTTGTTTTGAAGTTTAAAGAGTGATATTTACAAAAGCCACCATTGTCTAAGGGAGTACTAAGATATCAGAAGAATACTTACATAGAACAAACCCTAAGAAAAATAATTACCAAGAGTGAGCGAGTTTTCATTAGACTAGTTCATTTGACTTAAAATTTTATATAGAGTCCCTACCTTAAAAAAATATATATAAATTTTAAGATAAAGGAATCAGATTTTGGAGCTACATTATAATTGATAAGAACTTCCTAAAATTCTGCCTTGGGTGAAATTATGTATATATATATATAATAAGTAAATTTTATGAAGTAAACACTGAATGAATCGTCTAAAATACGATAGTTAATTGTAAAAACAATTGAAACTTGAAAAGTCACAGAAAATATTTATTTTATAGAGTTTTAACATATGGTTGGCTAATAAACCATTGAAGATAATTTTGAAAGATTATCTTGGATTATTAAATGATCTGAAATATTGTTTTAAACTACTCAAGTGTGTTACACCTGAGTTGTAGCTTGTTAATATAATTGATATGATAAAATGAACATATAATGGACATATAATAAATGGATAATAATCATAAGATAAAATTTTATAACAATTAAGAAAATACAAATACAAATACAAAACAATCAAGAGATACAGATATATATATATATATATATATATATATATATATATATATAGATCATAGATAAAATCAACAGTGCAATAAAATTTACAATAAAGCTAAATAATAAGGTGTTGAATTCTTTGAGTGTGGCGTTTGAAATAAACACCATGTAATTTAAGAAAACAGAAACTAAATGTTTGGTAGTCCAATATGGTCCATGCACGTTGTTGTGATTGGGTTTTGAAACAACCTTGTTGAATAATGTTTTCCTATCCTTCTGTGGTTCTAGTTAGTAGCGGTACGAGGGCGTACCTTAGCTCTTTTAAGGGGGATATACTGGCATACTCTTCCTTCGTCACCTCATCCAGATTATGCCATGTTGCCTTATTAGCAGAATGAGAGGTGTTTGTATGTGCTTGGTTTTTACATTATGACACAGTATGTGACTGTTGATTTTCATCATGCTATGTCTTGGTATATCTTGGTTCGTTTTGATTTTGAGTAATCTCGAGTGGAATGTTGTTATGGAAATGGATGGAAATAAAGGAGTAGATTGGTATGGAATTTCATTGGAATTATTATTGTCTCAGCACACCCGAAGCGGTTTGAGTGCCTATTAGTTGATTTTTAAACTTCGAGGCGAAGTTTCTTTTAAGGGGGATATACTGAAATACCCCTAAATTAATTTAAATTAATTTAGGGGATTTCTGTTATTAAACCTTTAATAATACTATTAAGTATTAAATTATTATAGGGAATTATGAATATTAAATTAGTATAAGGAATTATGAATATTAAATTATTGTATGGAATTATGAGTATTAATATAAAATGGAATTGTGGAAATTAATTTAGGGGATTCCTCCTATTTAACTCTAAAGAATACAATTAAATATTTAATTATTATATATTATTATATAGTATTATGAATTTAACAATAAGATTTATAAGTCAATAAATCTTGGGGAAATTTCTAAACACTCCAAGTATATTATAAAGATTTTATAAAGAGTTGTAACATTGTTTTAAAACATAAAAGTCAAAATAAAATTATAGAAACCTTAAAGCTTATTAAGCCTTGCTAGGGTTGACTTTTTGAGAATGGTCAAACTAGCACATGAAGCCTATACCAATAAATAGGTTATGGAAAACCATGAAGATCGATAAAAAGAACGTCAAAAACGGATCATCCTAGCCAAAGTTATGCTAGATTGAAGTTTAGAGTCAAAACTTTGAGATCTGCCACGTGTCAGTCAATCACAGGCCGCCCAACACTTAGTCGATTTTCTCCTTATTTTTCGCCAACAGAAATCAGTTTGTTGCCCTATCTTGTGACCTTCATAACTTTTTCCTCTTAAGGAATTTTTAAGTGCCGTCTTCTTTGTTGCCTTCTCCTAAACTTCCTCTAAACAACCATAACTCACACAAACCCTAACTCGTTCTGAATCAACCGGAAAATCGAATCAAAGTAGCCACCCTGCAAAAACCGAAACTGTAGTTCCAGTTTTTCCCTTCGAATCAGGTAACTTCGACTAGCCATAACTTCTTCGTTTCTCATCCACATTTCATGTTCTTTAGCTCGTTTTGAAGAGCTCTAATCCCTCTAAAACTTTCATGTTGATGGCCTAAGCCAATTCTCAACCGTTTGGAAGAAAAAGGTGTCTAAAGTCTCGGTTTCACCACCACATAAAATCATAGTTTTCTTTCCAGAAAACGCAAGGTAAACTCGCAACTTCTAGCTTCGATTTCTTTCTGTGTGTTGCGAGTTAGGATTATTTCTTGTTATGAATATGTAAAGGTAAGTTTGCTCTTTCGATTAAGCCCTTATCCATAGCCTAACTCGATCTGTGCTACAAGTTATAGATCCTCAAAGTTGGTCTCGTGAACTGCTCAAAGTTCGAAGTTTTCCAGATTTTCGAATTCGAATTCACTCAATTCGCACAACTCCGGTAAGTTTTCTTCAAATTCCTTCAACCATGCTAAACTATGTTACATTATCGGTCAAAACCATGATTTAATTGCATCAATTACGCTTTAGATTGAGGGAATTGGAGAGAATCGAATTCGGAAACCATTAAGAACCCTAGCTTCGAAACAGAAATCGAAACCCGATGAATACTGCATTATAATTGGGGAAATTGGTATCATTAGAACCGTAATTGAATTTCGAAACCATAGAAACAAGAATCACTCAATTTGGTTCTGTAGATTGTGAGAAATTAGTGATTTAGTACTCGAATTGGGTTTGGGGGCAGATGATGAACTCGACATACAGCAGCCGTCCGATCGTGGTTATAAGAAACGGACGGCTGAGATTAGATCGTTTCAAATTAAGAGTATAAGTTTGTATTATGATTTCAGAAATAAACCCTAACTTGTTGAATTAATTTAAATATCTTCCCGAATGTATTTTGACTTGTAGTTTTAACCATAGATTCCTTATAAATTCTAGTTTATTTTGATGTAAATTAATATGGTTTTGGAGTTTTTGAACATAAGTTATGATTTTTGCAAATTTCGGGTTTTCTGGAATTATTTGGCTAAATTAAAAAGATATTTTTATCAAATAAAAATTTTATAATATGTCTAAAATGTTATAGTTACTGTATATTAAATTTGGGAATTTTTGGGCAATGGTAAATGGTTTTAAAAATTGTGTTTGTGAGTTTTTCATAAGAATAACTTATAATATATGGTTTTTAATGTAACCAAAAATTAAAGTATGGTCTGTTAATGAACTTTTTAAGCTGGGGAAAATATGGGAAACTAAATTAACATTTTATAACAGTAAGTTTATAAATGTTTTGGTATTAGCTTTTAAGAGAAGTGAAATTATTTACATATATGTATATATACTTATATGGTAGGATTAAAATAGAAACTTATGTTAAATCAAGGAATTTAATTATTCTACATTTTATTTATTATAGTATATGGGAGTTAATATTTTTAATTAAACTAAGGAATAAATATATATATTTTTACGCATTTATAAAAAGGGAATAAGTAGTAACTTAGAGTAAAATAAGGAACTAATAAATTAACACTTATAATAACTAAATATTATAAGAGCTAGAATCCTAAGATATAGTAAAAGAAATACTTTATGAAACATACTTGGAATACAGTTAAGGGTTGTAGTAATAAGATAGTTTAAATATAATGGGTTACATAGGGGATGTCTTAGTTAAATTCTAATACAGGTATACGTATATATGTATTAAATAAATAAAGGGAAACACTTTATTTTATATACCGTATATCGGTTGCGGTTATGCCTAAAAGTTATTAAACATAATTAAATACAATAAAACTACATAAATAATGTTTTGAACAAATCCTAGTATATATAAATATATACATTTAATATAATAAAATTGGATACCTTATAGGAAATATAATACGAAGGAATTAATAAGTTAAACTAAACATCTGCATAATACTAATAGAAAATATTATATGAGGTGGTATTAAATTATAGTTATGTATTAGGCTTAAGAGTTACCTTTGAATTTCCAAGGTTTATATATAACCGTATTAAAATACATGTATAGTATTATTTGTCAATGACCAGGATGCAAATCTTAAATTGGGATTAAGTAATTAATAAGTTAAAACTTAGGAAAAATTGTGATTACATAAAATGTTGTACAAATAGATCTTATTCTATAATTAATGGTAAACAAATGTAATACGTTTACATCTAGATGTTCTCAATATATAAACCATAATAAAATAAGTAAAATACTTTTACATCTAAATGTGAGGTGGATTAGTAAGTCTAGATTTAATCATTTTTTAACATTTATGGTATTGAAATATAGCTTAATGTTTTAAGATAGAATCATTAAAAGGGTTATGATATAATCTATATTAAACGATGATTTGGAAATTTATCTAAATAATTATCCTTAAGTTTCTTAGAATTAGATAAGCCATATAAAATACATTTATTACCAATATTCAGGATGTGAGTTTACAATTTAGTGAGTTATTTAGTAGTGAGAATTTATAGGAAGGTTTATAAATAGGAATTTGATACTTAAAACCTTTGAACCTTTTATTAGATAAAACTAAGTTACATAAGATATTATATTGATATACTTTTCGGTAATGGGAAGTAATGATTGGTTATTTGAATATAAAATATGAGAATTTTCATAATAGATTATCTTATTAAATAATTAACAATCTCACTTATGAACCAGAATTTAATTCTCTGATAAATTCTACTCTATGTAGATATATTGTCCATCTTAAATACAATAAAGGAAATTAATTTATTAGGTTATTCCTTTGAAACCTTAGGTTTTGTAAAACAATTTAAAACGTATTTAAGGCTTAAGTTTAATGAGGTTTAGTACAAAGGATTATGCATAGTCTATAGAGAGAATGTGTGTAAAAATAAAACATTTAGGAAATTAAATGTAAGTAAGGATACATAAAAGGTTATACTAAACACCTTATTGTATAGGTAATAAAAAATATATACCTTGTGAATACTAAATGTAAGATTAATTCGTTAAATCTAAGTTAACTATAGTATAGTTATTCAGGATGAGAAGCAGTTTAACATCTTATGACAAGTTTATTAGATGGTTGTAATTAAAAGTCATTCTGAACTAAGGATATGATAATTGAGTTTAGTGGCTCAACTAAGTTATAATAAAATGTATCTACAACACTATGATTCCAATATACAAGATGTAGATCTTAATTAAGTTAAGGGGAAACTTAATCATGATGGTTTATTTGGTAATATTGATAAAGTACATAATCATTACATTGTGAATTAATAGTATAGTATTCTAAGATAAACCTATTATAGGTCATAAGACGATGTTTATTCTAAAGTAAGAGTAAAAGTATTGAGCTTAAGAATTGTTATTGAAATTCTAAGATTAATTGAATAACATATAATGCACTTATGTTATAAAGGTCTTTAATGTGAGAATTATGGTTAAGTATGGGTAAAGTGGATAAGGGTGGAACAATTAACAAGTGTTAATAAAATACATTCCTTGGTCTTACAACCTTGAGTTATACAACATTCTAAGACAAGTCAAAGGTTATACATAACATTTAAGTGAGGGCTTAAAAGACAATTGGGACTTATAAATAAGAGTGAGGAGTTTATTTAAGCTTAACGTAGGCTACATGTGATTGATGATAGACTACCTTTAATATTCTTCAGAGTACTGTTGATTGTTTGCGCAAGTTGACTAGAACTGCTACAGCGTTATCCAGGTACGATTTCTCGTACTCAGTTTGATGTGTTTTGGACTTTATGGAATGTTTTGTATGATTTCTCGTACTCCGTTACTTTTGCTGATTGACTTATGAGACATTTTCGAAAAACGCTAACTGACTTTAAGATGAATTTCTAAAAAGGAAATGGTTGTGTGACTAACTCGGCTTGTGTGACTAACTGAGCCTTGAATGTGAAACTCACTTGGGCATTGGTTCCTTCTTTTTGGTTATTCCATTACACATTGACTGCTTAGGGTTTACGCTTCTGCACTCTGTAGGACTGAGTGTTTTGGTATTGCTCTGGGTAGTTAGTGATCTGGGGGGAATTTGAAAAAGGTCAATCTTGGAAATTCTTCTTTCGACTCTGGATATCGTTTCATCCATGAGCTGGTTCTTGAGGTTTCGACGTGCGCGCGTCTTCAATGGTAACAGTGAGGGGCTGTATATCCCCTGTCCCAAAAAGGGACGTGATAGACAGTGAGGGGCTGTATATCCCCTGTCCTTAGTGGACGTGATAGACAGTGAGGGGCTGTATATCCCCTATCCTTAGTGGACGTGGTAAACAGTGAGGGGCTGTATATCCCCTGTCCTAAAAGGACGTACTTGGCGGTGAGGGCCATCTCTCCCAGTTGAATTATTCCATTCTTGAGTTATTGATTCTTGGATATATCTTATCATTCCTAGTCCTTTGTGACTATCTGGTTCTTTCTACTCCTAACGGGAATTGGGTTTAACTAAGGCAATGGATGTTCACTAACACATGATGTGGCTTTGTTCCACTAACTTTACTTTCCTGTTATTAACCTTTATTCTTATCTTGTTATCTTGATTTGGTGATTTGTGAAATGCCTTGTTCCTCTGTGTGGTTTAAGTGAATGTTTACCTGCTATTATTTATTTAAGAGTTGTATTATAAGTTTGTTTTTGGAGATTAGTACCAGTTCCATTCCAGGGAACTGACCCACCCCGTTCGGGGTGGGCTGCTTGGTTTCATCTTGCAGGTACGAATTGGTTTACAGGTGGCCACGAAGAGAATGAGTGTTTGGGATGGGACTAGGTTTATGGAGAGTGAATGTATTTTATTATTGTTATGTTATGTTAAGTTTTCTCGAAGTTCAGACCATAACTTAGTTAATTGTAATGGTTGTAGTTGGTGAGGTTGGTACCGGGTGTTTGGAGCCCGATGGTCTGTAGCACCTTTAGATTATTTTCCGCTGTTGTTTTATTATTATTATTATAGGGGTGTTACATATATGGTTGTTGGCCGTGGGATATAAAGGTGTTTGGTAACTTAATTCTGCATTAAAAATGTTTAATAGCATTTCTAGTTGGTTAGTATAGTGTATAAATGACCTATAAGGTCAAGGAGATAATTTAGGGGTCAAAGACTTAATGTATAAAATATATGGGGGGCAAGGGGAGTAAACCGAGACCAAACATGGCCTTAGATTGCTTAACTAAATATAATAATGTTCTATAACATTTTTAGTTGGTAATATAAATGTAACACCCCAACCGTTAATCCCATGCTTACCATCTAATCGTCCTGTTAATCCTACGAGTTCGCAGCGGAAATATTACTACTTACTACGGCGGGTGGTACAACGCCGCTAACCGCCCATACGGCTAGCTAGGCTTACCATACTTACAGTCACGGTCTGATGAACATAATATACCGAGCTACTAAATTACTTATCAAAATATCATATGCCAAATACTTACATCCTGGATCACCGAGTATCTAAACTATATTCAATTACAACCCTTCAAGCTTACCAAAAGAATGAGTTTCTACCGGCTACTCATCTATACCAATTCACCATCCCTTTCTATATCCCAAAAAGGTGTACCCCATGGTACACCGGCTAATCAAAAGCTATGGCCATGTACTACTCAGTACACCATCATAATTCAGTGTTTACATCCAAAAAGAAGATAAAGAAATAAAATTAAGTCTTCACATCTTCATCATTCTCGAGTACCTGCGTGTAGTAAAAATGGTGCCCCAAGGGGCTCAGCAAACGCTGCGTATAAACTCCGCATATACCGCGTGCTAGCTAGGGCACGCCGACTATTTGACGTCCACTAAACATGCTGTTCATTTATTTCATACATACATGCTTTTCATACATCATACATGCTATACAATTCATTACACAATTCAAGGCAACAATTTCATAGCATACATCTCACTTACCTTCACAAGGTTAGCCAAATTATGCATCCGGGTTAATCGGAATGCTTTACTCTTTTACTCATTACTTACTTTTTCTTACTTACAATTACTTACTTTCATTTACTTTACTTACTCATTCTTACTTACTTACTTATACTCAAGTTAAGTCGTCGGGACCTCCGGCCCTGGGGACTACGCCGTCCCACCTCCGAGATTTACTTGACTCACCAATCCGGGATGCTACCCACTTAAGGGATTTGGGCCGCGGACCAGTTTAAGAGTCAGGAATTGGAGCCAACCTCTCGTGACTCCGCATCCTCACGCGTGGCCGAAACTATATCGGACTTCTACTCATTCCAATTTAATTACCAATTTAAGTTAGGATGGTTAGCTGGTTAGGAATAAGTTAGAAGTCCATTCATACAAATAATCGGTCACAATACAATACATCATGCATACACACATCCATATTCATCCAAACATTTCATGAATTATACAAACTAAAATTTAAGAGAATATTCACAACATACAACACTACATATTCACAAGTATGCATATTAACTCCGATTCGTGCATTTATCTTATTTGGTGATCAATTAGCACACAACACACAAATTAGAGTAACCAAGATAGCATACGGGGCATGAGGAATCCATACCGTTCACCGTTGTCCGTATTTCCAAACGTCTTCCCGGTGTCACAAATCAAATCCTATTATATACATACAATTGAATGATTAATTTACTTATCATCAACTTAACTCCTACTTACTATGTCTTTACACTTCTTACACTACACTTTACTTACTCATTTTTCATTACTTAAGTTCACTTTCTTACTTAACTTCGGCATGCTTCCATACATGTACATATATATATATGTAGGTATATACATATATATATATATATTATTTAATTTTAAATAATAATTTTTTGTTTTGTTTTTTTTGACCGGACCGGACTTGCGACCGACCTTGCAAGTCCGGTCCATTTCAGTAGCTCAGATTACCGAAATCCTTCTGGCCGACCGAACTTGCAAGTCCGGTCGCAAGTTCGGTCCATTCTAGAAGGTTTCCTCGGTGAATTTTTCTGGCTCGACCGAACTTGCATGTCCGGTCGCAAGTCCGGTCGATTCCAGTAGGTTCCATCCGTGAATTTTTCTGGCTCGACCGAACTTGCATGTCCGGTCGCAAGTCCAGTCGATTCCAGTAGGTTACATCGGGGAAAATTCTCTGGTCCGACCGAACTTGCAAGTCCGGTCGCAAGTCCGGTCGATTCCAGTAGCTTCCTGACGGGAAAATTTTCTGCTCCGACCGAACTTGCCAGTCCGGTCGCAAGTCCGGTCGATTCCAGAAGCTTTCCCGTCTTTGTAAATCTGGGCTCGACCGAACTTGCAAGTCCGGTCGCAAGTTCGGTCCGACCCAGTATTTGCATTTTAATTTCTGTTTTCAGTCCTCTATTTCACCCATTACTTCCCCATTGTTCCTACACTTATTCCCACATGTTATTACATTATTTAAACCTCTTTGTAACACCCCAACCGCTAATCCTTCCATTATCCTCTAATCCTTCCCATAATTACCTTACTCGCAGCGGAATACTTACCTACTCCCGGCGGGTGATACAATGCCGTAACCATCCAAGGTTAACAAGGCTACTACTACTTACCATATAGGTCTGACGATTAGAATGAATACATACATACTACTTACCTTACAATCCAAATACTTACTTTACAATACCAATTACTTACTTACATTTGATTACCGAGTATACCGAATATATGAATTACATTCCAACACTACTTCCCAAAAATGAAGAGTTCATACATCCTCTCCTTACTATTCAATCAAGAATTCAATATCCAAAAAGGTGTACCACATGGTACACCGGCTACTCAAAAGGGGCCTTAGCCGTGTACAACTCGGTACACCATCACAATCCTACTAACTACATCAAAAGAATTGCAACCAGCCCTTACTCTACCGTCACGCCTCGCGGGTACCTGTGGAGTAAAAACATTCCCCCTAGGGGGTCAGCTTACGCTGCATATGATAACCGCATACCCCGCGTACTAGCGAGGGTACGCCAACTATTTGGTCGAGTACATGCGGTTCGTTTCATTCATACATACATACATGCTTTATACAATACAATACATTACATCCATTTACCAAGCATACATACATGCAATACATACAAGGAATACAATGCAAGTCATTCATCCATACTTACCATACTCACCGCATCACGGAGATACAATTCTCCAATACATACAAAGGTCTTGTTAGCCTTATTACACACCCGGGTTAATCGGGTGTTCAATACTTTTACTCCGGTCAATGACTTACAATAGTCAAGACCAATACAATACAATACTTCTTACATACTTTACTTCCAGTTAAGTCGGTATGACCTCCGGGCAGGGATTACTACATCCCACCACCGGGCTTTAGGGTGGCTCACTAATCCAGGATGCTACCCATTCAAGGGATTTGGTCCATGGAAAAGATTACAGCCAGGATTCGGTTCCAACCTCTTGTGGTTCCTTATCCTAACGCGTGGCCGAAACTATATCGGGCTTCTACTCATTCCATTTTACTCATTACTCATGTTAGGAGTTAGGTTGTTAGGAATTAGTAGAAGTCCATACTTACTTCCATACATACACACATACACAAGTACTCATACTTACACATACACTTCATTTCCATTCATACATTTCATGAATTATACAAACTAAATGTTCAAGAGCATAAACAAGAACAATATAGTTCAAACACATATAAGTGCAATATAAATCCGATTCATGCATTTATCTTGTTGGTGATCACATAAACACACAAATCGGGGTAACCAAGTTAGGATACAGGGCATGAGGAAATCATACCGTTCACCGTCGAATACGTGCTACCGGTTCCTTTGGAGATCAACTATTTGATTCCTATACATACACGAAGTAGTATGATCAATGATCTATTATTGATCTAATTTACTCCCTCATTGATACTTTCAATGTATACTTACTACTTATTTACATTCATACTTGGTTATAAAACCATTCTTTTCTTTACTACCTCATAAACTTGTTTTCTTACAAACTTACTTACTTCCTTACCATTATTACTTCATCAATGGTGTATTACTACATATATATGCATATAGGTATATAGGCACATATATATATGTATATATGATTACTATAGTCATATAATTAAAACATTTTTTTTAAGTGTTTGGGCCGTCCGACCCACCGTCCGACCCAACCCTGGGTCGGACCATTCCAGTAGGTTTTCGTCCTCTGAAATTACTCCCGTCCGACCCAGCACTATTCCGTCCGACCCATACCCTCTGGGTCGGACCATTCCAGAAAGTTTCGATTTTTCATCCAAGCCATGTCCGACCCACGTCCGACCCAACCTCTGGGTCGGACGAAGTCAGAAACTTCGATGAAGAAAATTTTTTGCCTGTCCGACCCATGTCCGACTCACGGCCCTGGGTCGGACCATTCCAGAAAGATTTCCTGTTGATTATCAAGGCCCGTCCGACCTACGTCCGACTCACGGCTCTGGGTCGGACGGTTCCAGAAAGAATTACCGGTGTTTTCTCAAGGCCCGTCCGACCCACGTCCGACTCACGGCTCTGGGTCGGACGGTTCCAGAAAGTTTATTTTCGTCTGTCCAGGCCCTGTCCGACCCAGCGTCCGATCCAGCTGTGGGTCGGACAGTAGCAGAACTTTGCTACAGGCCTTGTTTTCTTTTCCCAATTCCACCCATTGCTTCCCTATTCTTCCTACATGCATCCTAACATGTTTTAGTACTATTTTAACACTCTAAATTACCTTAGTTCATCCATTAAACTTACTACTCAATCCTTACACATCTTACACTCATTTCCTCATTCTTCCCTCAACACCAACACTAGCTCTTACTCTTCTAATGCTACAGATTTTTAATTTCCTCTTTATGCTACAGATTTTCACTCAATCTTCTCATTCCATTACTCCCCCAACTAATGTCATTCTTAGCACCCAAAATACATTACTCACATCCTAGTTCCATTCCCTTCACACACTTCTCTCAAAATCTGTTGCAAACTACAAAAACACTCCTTTTTTAACTCTCCAAATACTTCCTCTTCTTAAACATCTTAAGTCCTCTCCTTTCTACACAAATTTTGACATGGTCTCCCCTATAATTCTTACTTTCTCCACACATTATCTCAGCTCACATATTCTCATTTTCACAACCTGTTACACCACACATTATACTCACAATTCCAACACTACTACAACAACATAAAATTCCTGCACATACACACATCCACTACCCAATGTTTTCCCAAGTTTCAAACATCATTTAAAACTTCAAAAACTGTTACATTCTCTTCTCCAATACACTACTACATTACTACTACTCACTACTCAATTACATTACTAATTTTACTTACTCAAAAACTGTTACAATGTAATACACACTAACCCAAGGTAAGAGCATTACCTTGACTTGCTAGTTTCTTTCTTTCCTTTCCTCTTCTTCTTTTCCTCTTTCTTTCTCCTTGTTCTCGGTTTCAATGAGGTTCACACACCAAGTGCTACAACCCATACCAATGCACAATACCAATTTAGCATCCATTTTATACTTAACCCTAGAATTTGAGTTTTAGGATTTAGAAAAGAGTGTTACCTCCCAATGAATGGATGAAGCCCTTGACTAGTGAAAGGACAAGATTTCTAGCCCAACAAGGAACCAAAATCGGCTGGAACAACAAGGAACCAAGAGTTCAAAAACTGAAAGTTCTTAAAATGCTAATGAGAGCTAGGAATGATGGATTTTCGAAATCCTTTTTACCTCAAGATGAAGAGGAGGTGAAGGTGCTTCTAATGGTGGCTTCAAATCTCCAAATGGTGAACACCCATGAAATCGAAAATGGAGCTTTTAGATTTTTGAAAGGATGAAAACGTTCTCCTTTGCAAGGGGGTTGCAATGGTATAATTTTTGTTGGATTTGGAGAAGGTTTGAGTACTCAAAGAGAGGAGAGAAGATGAGAGTTAAATGGGCTTTCTTCTTTCTCCATGAAAATCGCAAGGTAGAAGAAGAAGGAAGAAAAGAGAGGGGTGTGTACGTGAGGGAGGGTAAGAGAGTAGGAGAGAGAGTCTTCTTTTTTTCTTTCTTTATTTCTTTGTCCTTTTGTGAGTTAAAGGAGTGAAGAGAGTGAGTGAGAGGGGGGAAGAAAATTGACCGGCCCCATATACACACACACACACTTTCTTATTTTTATTTGCAAAGTGGACACACTTAGTTTGTTTATTTGTACTTCTACCCCACAACTTACCGGTTGTTACAGTTTTTACTAACCGGTACCCGTTTTCCGGAATTTTCTCGTTTAATTAATTTATTGGTTCTAAAGCTTCACTAATATTTATTAGTGACTATTTAGTTGACCAAAATTGTTACGAGTCTATTTGACCCGCTTAAAGTCGCGTTTTCCCGGTTTCCTCGAAAAACGCGCTTTAAGGTTCGTTTGTGCTTTTAACCCATTTTAAAGGTCCGTTTTCTTCGGGATTTGTTCCCTTGTATTTATTTTAGTGTAATTAAGCTTTTAAAAATATAATTAGCCTAATTAATCAATGCTTTTAATTACGGGGTATTTCAATCTACCCCCCTTAAGAAACTTTGCCCTCAAAGTTGCTCAAGGTTACAGTTTACCATTTCTACTCATTCGGCAAGCCAATTGCCACAGTACATTCTACTACCACCTTACCAGGTGTTCACAATTCTTACACTACCAGCATACGCAATTCAGATACCAAGCCACATACTTAGTTCAAATACCATACGCAATACTCAATCCAATTCATACAATCCACAATACATTCGCAATACTTCACAATGTCATTTGTGTCATATATCGTACGACACCAATGCATTACTCATTACATACATACCATACACATCGTACTACATACCAAATACTACTAGCACTACTTTGTGCCAATACAATACACTTAGCACTACATGTGCCAACCAAAATACGATTACAATACATACATACTACGCAATGCTAACCCGAAGCAATGCAAAAGCAAAAAGGCTCTACCCCCCTTAAAAGGGGTACGCCCCGTACCCTCCGTGCTATACGGATACTAGACATCTAGTCTACAAACAGATTCGGGTACTTCGCCTTCATGGCGTCTTCTAATTCCCAAGTCGCTTCCTCGACATCGTGGTTAGACCACAAGACCTTCACCATTCGTACAGATTTATGGCGAGTGTCTCTTGTCTTGGTATCAAGGATTCGTAGTGGAGTCTCGACATATCTCATCGTCGGCTCTAGGGATAGATGTTCGGGTTCTAATACATGAGAGGGATCGGCTATGTATTTCTTGAGTTGTGATACATGAAAGACATCATGAACACGCCCCAATTCTTCAGGCAATGCTAGCCTATAAGCGACAGTTCCAATCCTCTCGGTAATGGTATATGGGCCTACAAATTTCGGGCTCAGTTTGCCCTTCTGGCCAAATCGAAAGACACCTTCATAGGTGAGACACGCAAGAACACTTGGTCGCCCACGGCGAACTCAAGGTCGCATCGTCGCACATCCGCATAGGATTTCTGTCTATCTTGGGCTGCCTTCATATTGGCTCGGATTTGTTGTACCTCAGCTTGTACTTGTTCCAAATACTCCGGTCCTAGATGACGCTTCGCTTGACTCATCCCAACACAACGGGGTACGGCAAGGTCTACCATACAAAGCTTGGAATGGCGACATCTTAATCGAAGCATGGTAGCTATTGTTATGCGAAAACTCGATAAGATGAAGCTTCTCAATCCAGCTCCCCTGGAAGTCTAAGGCACATGCCCTTAGCATATCCTCTAGTGTTTGGATGGTCCTTTCTGTCTGACCGTCGGTCTGTGGATGGAAGGCGGTGCTAAGCTTCAACTCAGTACCAAGCGCTTCCCGTGTCGCTCTCCAGTATCTCGAAAGAAATCTGGTGTCGCGGTCAGATACAATGGTTTTTGGGACTCCGTGGTGTCGGATGATCTCCTTGTCGAATAGCTCTGCGAGCTTCGCCACCTTCCAGGTGTCCTTCATCGGTATGAATCGGGCAACCTTGGTGAGGCGATCGACTACTACCCAGATCATGTTGAGTCCTCCCCTAGCAGGTGGGAGTCCAACAACAAAATCCATGGAGATGTCGTGGAATTTCCACTCCGGAATGGGCATGGATTGCACCATTCCTCCCGGTCTTCGGTGCTCGAACTTCACCTTCTGGCATGTGAGACACCTCAGAACATACTCAGTCACGTCTGATTTCATTCCTGACCACCAGAAGTACCTCTTCATGTCTTTGTACATTTTAGAGGCTCCCGGATGGACATGCAATGTCGAACAATGTGACTCTCGCAGAATGCGATCCCTTAGCTCAGCATTGCTTCGGGGGACGCATAATCTGCCATTCAAACGGATCAGACCATCTTCATGCAGTTTGAAGTCGTACTTTCGGCGCTCGAAGGTACCATCTGTGATTTTCTGTCTGATCTCTGTGAAGTAAGGGTCGCTCAACTGAGCGTCTCGCACCTCGTCAACCAAGCTAGAAGAAGCGAGTAGCGAATGGAGCGAGTGTGCTCGACGACTCAGGGCGTCGGCTACTACGTTTGCCTTCCCTTCTTTATACTGGAGGTTGATGTCGTAATCCGAGAGGAACTCCATCCACCTCCTCTGCCTTAGGTTCAATTCTTTCTGGGTGAATACGTACTGTAAACTTTTGTGGTCGGAGTAGATGGTGATGCTTACCCCATAGAGATAGTGTCGCCATATCTTCAAGGCGAAGACAATGGCTCCTAACTCTAGATCATGTGTCGGGTAATTCTCCTCATGCTTTTTCAGCTGGCGAGAAGCATAGGCGACTACCTTGCCATGCTGCATGAGTACGCATCCCATGCCCTTGCCCGATGCATCACAATACACCTCAAATCCCTCTGTGCCCTCTGGAAGTGTGAGAATTGGCGCTGAGGTCAATGAGTCTTTTAATTTCTGGAAGGATATTCGCACTCCTTTGTCCATACAAAGGGTGCATCTTTCTTCATCATGACGTCATGGGCTTAGCGACTTTTGAGAAGTCCTTTACAAACCTCCGGTAATAACCGGCTAAACCAAGAAAGCTCCGGATGTCGGTAACAGTCTTAGGTCTAGGCCATGATCGCACTGCTTCGATTTTGGATGGATCTACTGAAATGCCCGCGCTCGAGATGACATGACCGAGGAATGATACCTGATCTAGCAAAAACTCGCATTTGGAGAACTTCGCATACAGCTGGTTCTCGCGCAGTGTCTCAAGTACTTTTCTCAAATGGTTTTCATGCTCCTCTGGTGACTTCGAATACACAAGAATGTCATCAATAAATACTACTACTGAAGTGTCCAGCTGATCACTGAATAACCGATTCATTAGGTCCATGAATTTGGCGGGTGCATTAGACAAACCGAATGGCATCACCGTGAATTCGTAGTGGCCATATCTTGTTCGGAATGCTGTTTTCTGAATGTCTTGCTCTTTGATAGCAATTTGGTGGTAACCGGATCGGAGATCAATCTTAGAAAAGACGGATGCTCCCTTCAACTGATCGAACAGGTCGTCGATGCGTGGCAATGGGTACTTATTCTTTACAGTGACCGCATTCAATTCGCGGTAGTCGATGCAGAGGCGGAGACTACCGTCCTTCTTCTTCACGAAGAGGACCGGTGCTCCCCAGGGTGATACGCTCGGGCGTATAAACCCTTTGTCGAGAAGATCATGTAGCTGTTCTTTGAGTTCTGCCATTTCTGCCGGTGCCATACGGTATGGTGCCCTAGCAATGGGACCACCCGGTACAAGATCGATTTCAAATTCTACCGCCCTCTGTGGTGGCATACCAGGTAGCTCTTTCGGAAATACATCAGGGAATTCTGAGACTACTGCTACCTCGTCACTGAACTCTGGATCTCTCTCCAGGTCTTGCACGTGACATAAATACACTTCATGCCCTTTTTTGAGCTCCCGATACATTGCCATGGCGGAGATGACTGTAGTTGAAGGCTCTCTCTCTCTGGCGGTATGAAACAGTGACCCCAGATGGACTCTTGAGCAGCAATCGGTGCTCGGCGCATAGGATTCTCCCCTTGTGCCGCTCCAACCAGTTCATTCCAATAATTAAGTCGAATCCCAATCCGTTGAATTCAATGAAGGAAATGGGAAACGCTTCACCTTTGATTTGAATGGTGGCTGATTTGTAATACTTGGTACATTGTACCCGCTCCTTCGATGGGAGAGTAACCACGAAGTTCGGTAGCTCATCCGCATCTAGCCCCAACTTCTTCGCAAGAGATGGCGATATGAAGGTGTGAGAGGCGCCGGAGTCGAATAATACTGAGGCTTCAATGCCGTTTACTGGGAAGGTTCCCGTTAGAATGGTGCCGCTCTTGCCGGCTTGTTCTTCGGTGAGGATGCTCAGGTTACCTTCGGTACCGAGTCCACAACCTATTGATTCATGAGATTATAAGTAAAGATGGTGGAACGCAAGTGGAATTTAATAACCAACACTGCTTTTATTGAATAACCAACCATCACACATACTGTGTCTCTAATACACGTTACTACTGGATTACATGCTACTACAAGATTAATACTTTCTAAAGGTAAGGTTCAGGCGTCCTGGTATCATGTGTGTGGCATTGATTATTGCCGGTGGTGCCGTATTCAACTTGATCTTCTGGATCCCGTGATACAGCAACCTTGATTTTCCACCCATGATTAGAACATCTCCTGATCTCAATACCAATTTTTCTGCGAGGTCCACACGCTTCCGCTCGCTATACAAAATACGGCGTCATCACCAATGGACCAAGACACTACGGGCACTCCTAGTTCAAGAGATTCCGCTGTCTCGTCCTTGTCTTGGTGTAAGCCAAGTCGTCCTTCTTTCTCATAGAAGTTGACGATACACAGATCTGCTTCAAGTGCAGGGATTGGTTCATCTTCACATTGTTGTGCAATTTCTACAGCTTGTGTGACAAGCGTTTGGAATTCTGGGGGTATTGCTGGAGGTGTTGCTCCGTCTCCTGCTCGCGTTGTTTGGTATGTCTTGGTATAAGGGTTCCAGTCCTTTCCCAAGCACATCATTTTCAGCTTCATTGTAGCTCCACCGGGGAATTCGGGTGTATAAAATCCTCCTGGACCCGTTCCTAACTCGTTGCATCGTCGGATGATTGAAATTTGTGCTTCGGGTGTCAGGTATCCTTTTAATAAGATCATACCTGGGCGGATGACCTGACACTGTTCGTTGTTGAAGTGGTGATTGGCGATGTCGGTCTCTTCATGAGGTGAGTTTGAAGGTATTGGGTAACAGATATGGAATTTCCCTAAGGTGGTAAATTCATCTAGAATGAGTTCTAGGCTTACTAATTCATTTCATGCTCAATACATACTTCCATGTTACTTACTCATGCTCAATTTCATACTTCAAGTACTTACGCATTCATGCTTTCATTCATACAATTACTTTAATACTTAGTCATGCTCTTCAAGGATTAAAGGTTACAGTGGTTACCTGGGCCGGACTTAGTCCCGGTCCCATCACGGTCTATGATGTGTAAGGCCGGCTGCCTCTGCGGTGCGCCCTTCTGCGGACCTCGGGACCCCTGTCCCTGTGAGGTGTGCTGGGCATGAGCATCGCCAGATGCAACCTCCTTGCCCTCACGCTGCTTGTAGCCCTGGTAGTTGCCCTTGGGCTTAGAATTCTCCGGGCATGCATTGGCACGGTGGCCCGGTTTCTGACAAGTGAAGCAGCGGATCTCCCTTCCTTGGCAATCTGTGCCGGGATGATCCTTGTTGCAGTTACGGCAGATGTAGCTGCGGCCATCGATTGGTTCTTTCCTTGGCCAAATCCAGAACCTATAGCTTTCAAGTTAGCAAGGTTTGGTATACTTACATACTCTATATACATACAATTCACAAGTGTACTAATTCGGTTTCGGTTTCTTACCCCTGTAGGGCTGAGACCTCAGTGGCTTCGCTGCCACTGGTGCGGTGTAGGCAATCTGTAATGGTCAGCTGCCTTGCCCTTCTCAGCATGGGCACCGCCGTCTCCGGATGTATTTTTCTGATAGTGGGGGTGCTTCCCCTTCCTTTTCTTCCAGGGTTTGGATTGGTTTTGCTCATCGGAGGGGTTACCCTTGCCGCTCACCTTGCGCTTCAGCGCTTGCTCCTCATCTCTTAGCTGGCAGGTGATCTCAACTCGAGATGCAGCGTGGTAACACTCCTGAATTACTTAGGCATTAGGTTACATTTACATACGGGAATACTAATTCACATTACTCATGGCTTTTTAAGGGTCCAACTTGTTTACCTGAAGGGAGGTAAACCGAGTGAAGCCCATGCCATACCGGAGTCGATGGCTCAATCCGCCGTAGAAGCGGTCGACCAAGACTTGGCCGGTATACCCAAGGTCGGGTAGAAGTCGGAGAAGAGAGGTGAAGGTGCGGTAATATTCATCAACCGTCATCTTCTCGGTCATTTTTAGTGCATCGAGCTCAAGCCTTTTCTTGGTCTTGACATGCTCGGGGTAGTACTTAGATCGGAGGAGAGAGGTGAATGCTTCCCATCCGAAAGCAGGGTCAGCTATGTGCTCGGCCTTAACGAGCTTCCACCAGTCCATAGCCGCGTCTTTGAGGTAGTACGCAGCTATCCTCACTCGAACTCCAGCGGGAGTCTCAAGTGTCTCGAAGGCCGTCTCCATCTCGGAGAGGTAGGCCTCGAGCTTGGCGGGGTCGCTCTCGCCTCTAAAGCATGCAGGTCGAAGGTCGGCGACAGCTTTTACCCAATTCGTTTCTCGGGGATGAGGTGGGTCGGGCTGCTGCTGCTGCTGCTGCTGTGTTTGCTGTGTTTGCTGTACAGCCGTTTTACTTGCGGTAGCATCTGCGCTACCGTGGCGGCGACGATCTCAGCTATCGTCTGCGCGCCCGGTCCATCAGATGTCTCTCCTCTAGGTCGGCCTCGACCCCGTCCTGACATCTGAACAAGTGTGGATTACATTAGATGTTGTGATACTATGACCTCATGGTCTTCATTCAAACAATGGTATCGTCTTTGCAGACGTTAGGGTATCCGTTATTAACGGTAGTTCCTAGTTAGGTTTCTAAATATCCGTCTTAAGACGGTTGAAATCCTAACTCGGTAATCACTACTCTTAAGATTCTAATCATCAGAGCGATACTTCGCTCTGATACCACTTTTTGTAACACCCCAACCGCTAATCCTTCCATTATCCTCTAATCCTTCCCATAATTACCTTACTCGCAGCGGAATACTTACCTACTCCCGGCGGGTGATACAATGCCGTTAACCATCCAAGGTTAACAAGGCTACTACTACTACTTACCGTATCGGTCTGACGATTAGAATGAATACATACATACTACTTACTTACAATCCAATACTTTTACAATACCATTACTTACTTACATTTGATTACCGAGTATACCGAATTATAATTACATTCCAACACTACTTCCCAAAAATGAAGAGTTTATACATCCTCTCCTTACTATCCAATCAAGAATTCAATATCCAAAAAGGTGTACCACATGGTACACCGGCTACTCAAAAGGCCTTAGCCGTGTACAACTCGGTACACCATTCCAATCCTACTAACTACTCCAAAAGAATTGCACATCCCTTACTCTACCTTCACGCCTCGCGGGTACCTGTGGAGTAAAAACATTCCCCCTAGGGGGTCAGCTTACGCTGCATATGATAACCGCATACCCCGCGTACTAGCGAGGGTACGCCAACTATTTGGTCGAGTACATGCGGTTCGTTTCATTCATACATACATACATGCTTTATACAATACAATACATACATTCATTTACCAAGCATACATACATCAATACATACAAGGAATACAATACAAGTCATTCATTCATACTTACCATACTCACCGCATCACGGAGATACAATTCTCCAATACATACAAGGTCTTGTTAGCCTTATTACACACCCGGGTTAATCGGGTGTTCAATACTTTTACTCCGGGTCAATGACTTACAATAGTCAAGACCAATACAATACAATACTTCTTACATACTTTACTTCCAGTTAAGTCGGTATGACCTCCGGGCAGGGATTACTACATCCCACCACCGGGCTTTAGGGTGGCCCTAATCCAGGATGCTACCCATTCAAGGGATTGGTCCAAGGAAAAGATTAGCCAGGATTCGGTTCCAACCTCTTGTGGTTCCTTATCCTCACGCGTGGCCGAAACTATATCGGGCTTCTACTCATTCCATTTTACTCATTACTCATGTTAGGAGTTAGGTTGTTAGGAATTAGTAGAAGTCCATACTTACTTCCATACATACACATACACAAGTACTCATACTTACACATACACTTCATTTCCATTCATATTTCATGAATTATACAAACTAAATGTTCAAGAGCATAAACAAGAACAATATAGTTCAAACACATATAAGTGCAATATAAATCCGATTCATGCATTTATCTTGTTGGTGATCACATAAACACAAATCGGGGTAACCAAGTTAGGATACAGGGCATGAGGAAATCATACCGTTCACCGTCGAATACGTTCTACCGGTTCCTTTGGAGATCAACTATTTGATTCCTATACATGAAGTAGTATGATCAATGATCTATTATTGATCTAATTACTCCCTCATTGATACTTTCAATGTATACTTACTACTTCTTTACATTCATACTTGGTTATAAACCATTCTTTTCTTTACTACCTCATAAACTTGTTTTCTTACAAACTTACTTACTTCCTTACCATTATTACTTCATCAATGGTGTATTACTACATATATATGCATATAGGTATATAGGCATATATATGTATATATGATTACTATAGTCATATAATTAAAACATTTTTTTTTTAAGTGTTTGGGCCGTCCGACCCACCGTCCGACCCAACCCTGGGTCGGACCATTCCAGTAGGTTTTCGTCCTCTGAAATTACTCCCGTCCGACCCAGCACTATTCCGTCCGACCCATACCCTCTGTGTCGGACCATTCCAGAAAGTTTCGATTTTTCATCCAAGCCATGTCCGACCCACGTCCGACCCAACCTCTGGGTCGGACGAAGTCAGAAACTTCGATGAAGAAAATTTTTTGCCTGTCCGACCCATGTCCGACTCACGGCCCTGGGTCGGACCATTCCAGAAAGATTTCCTGTCGATTATCAAGGCCCGTCCGACCCACGTCCGACTCACGGCTCTGGGTCGGACGGTTCCAGAAAGAATTACCGGTGTTTTCTCAAGGCCCGTCCGACCCACGTCCAACTCACGGCTCTGGGTCGGACGGTTCCAGAAAGTTTATTTTCGTCTGTCCAGGCCCTGTCCGACCCAGCGTCCGATCCAGCTGTGGGTCGGACAGTAGCAGAACTTTGCTACAGGCCTTGTTTTCTTTTCCCAATTCCACCCATTGCTTCCCTATTCTTCCTACATGCATCCTAACATGTTTTAGTACTATTTTAACACTCTAAATTACCTTAGTTCATCCATTAAACTTACTACTCAATCCTTACACATCTTACACTCATTTCCTCATTCTTCCCTCAACACCAACACTAGCTCTTACTCTTCTAATGCTACAGATTTTTAATTTCCTCTTTATGCTACAGATTTTCACTCAATCTTCTCATTCCATTACTCCCCCAACTAATGTCATTCTTAGCACCCAAAATACATTACTCACATCCTAGTTCCATTCCCTTCACACACTTCTCTCAAAATCTGTTGCAAACTACAAAAACACTCCTTTTTTAACTCTCCAAATACTTCCTCTTCTTAAACATCTTAAGTCCTCTCCTTTCTACACAAATTTTGACATGGTCTCCCCTATAATTCTTACTTTCTCCACACATTATCTCAGCTCACATATTCTCATTTTCACAACCTGTTACACCACACATTATACTCACAATTCCAACACTACTACAACAACATAAAATTCCTGCACATACACACATCCACTACCCAATGTTTTCCCAAGTTTCAAACATCATTTAAAACTTCAAAAACTGTTACATTCTCTTCTCCAATACACTACTACATTACTACTACTCACTACTCAATTACATTACTAATTTTACTTACTCAAAAACTGTTACAATGTAATACACACTAACCCAAGGTAAGAGCATTACCTTGACTTGCTAGTTTCTTTCTTTCCTTTCCTCTTCTTCTTTTCCTCTTTCTTTCTCCTTGTTCTCGGTTTCAATGAGGTTCACACACCAAGTGCTACAACCCATACCAATGCACAATACCAATTTAGCATCCATTTTATACTTAACCCTAGAATTTGAGTTTTAGGATTTAGAAAAGAGTGTTACCTCCCAATGAATGGATGAAGCCCTTGACTAGTGAAAGGACAAGATTTCTAGCCCAACAAGGAACCAAAATCGGCTGGAACAACAAGGAACCAAGAGTTCAAAAACTAAAAGTTCTTAAAATGCTAATGAGAGCTAGGAATGATGGATTTTCGAAATCCTTTTTACCTCAAGATGAAGAGGAGGTGAAGGTGCTTCTAATGGTGGCTTCAAATCTCCAAATGGTGAACACCCATGAAATCGAAAATGGAGCTTTTAGATTTTTGAAAGGATGAAAACGTTCTCCTTTGCAAGGGGGTTGCAATGGTATAATTTTTGTTGGATTTGGAGAAGGTTTGAGTACTCAAAGAGAGAGAAGATGAGAGTTAAATGCTTTCTTCTTTCTCCATGAAAATCGCAAGGTAGAAGAAGAAGGAAGAAAAGAGAGAAAAGAGAGGGGTGTGTACGTGAGGGAGGGTAAGAGAGTAAGAGAGAGGTCTTCTTTTTTTCTTTCTTTATTTCTTTGTCCTTTTGTGAGTTAAAGGAGTGAAGAGAGTGAGTGAGAGGGGGGGAAGAAAATCGACCGGCCCCATATACACACACACACACACACACACACACACTTTCTTATTTTTATTTGCAAAGTGGACACACTTAGTTTGTTTATTTGTACTTCTACCCCACAACTTACCGGTTGTTACAGTTTTTACTAACCGGTACCCGTTTTCCGGAATTTTCTCGTTTAATTAATTTTATTGGTTCTAAAGCTTCACTAATATTTATTAGTGACTATTTAGTTGACCAAAATTGTTACGAGTCTATTTGACCCGCTTAAAGTCGCGTTTTCCCGGTTTCCTCGAAAAACGCGCTTTAAGGTTCGTTTGTGCTTTTAACCCATTTTAAAGGTCCGTTTTCTTCGGGATTTGTTCCCTTGTATTTATTTTAGTGTAATTAAGCTTTTAAAAATATAATTAGCCTAATTAATCACTGCTTTTAATTACGGGGTATTTCACTCTTAATACACCCTAGTTCACTCCTTAACTCTTTACACAATTCTATACTAATTCACTCACATAATTTTTCCCAAGTTTCTCAACACTCACCTAGCTTCTTCTCTAGTTGCGTTATGCTACAGATTTTAACACTTACATTCCTCTTCCACATCTCCCTCTTCTATTGTCATTTCTAACACTCCTAATACATCTAGAATCCATTAACCATCTCTCTCAACTTACCCTCTATCTTTCTCAAACAAAATCTGTTACACACTCACGTTAGTCACCTAGTTTTAATTCTCTAAGTGTTCTAATCCTAGGCAAATTTTGCCATAGTCTCCCCTATAGTTTTATACTCTCACCACATGTTCTAGTTCATATTTCAACATTCATTACACCTGTTTCAACAACCAAAACTATACAAGCTCTCATATACCAAACTCAACACTTAAACCCTACAAAAATTTCCTGCACTCAACAACTTAATCCCAATCTGTTTGTAACAGTTTTTAAATTGTTTTCAAAGGTTCAAAATACTTGCATTCTCTTACACTTTATACTACTAATGCATCATCATTTTACGATACACATTTTTATTCCTAAAAATCTGTTACACATATTCAAGACTACACAAAGGTGAGCATCCTTACCTTGATGTTTCACAAGCTTTTCCTTTCTTTCTCCTTCCTCTTTCCTTCCTCTTTCTCACCGGTTTGTAACCCAATTCTAACACTACAACCCATACATATACATATTTCAATACACCATACTAATATACAATGTAACCCTAACACTTAAGTAGTTCTAGTATAGGTTTTAGGGTTTAGAATTTATATTACCTCCCAAGAGTGCAAATGAAGCTTGGAGTGGTTCAAGAACAAGATTTCCAAGTCCTTCAACAAGCCAAAATCGGCTAGAACACAAGAGACCAAACAAGGGTTTAGTCTAGATTTTCGTTTTGCCTTTGAGGCTAGAAAAAGATGGAGTTTTCGAAATATTTTTACCTTAGAAGAACAAGGAGAAGGAGGGCCTTCTAATGGTGGTGTTGAAGCTCCCAATGGAACATACCCATGAAAACGAAAATCGTTGTTTTCGAATTTTGGAAAGATGAAAGTGTAGCTCTTGGTGAGGGGATTACAATGGTGGTATTTTTATAATTTTTGGAAGAGTTTGGAGAGAGTTACAAAGGAGAGAAGTAAGAGTTTGTGGGTGTTTTCTTCAAGCCTCCATGGAAATCGGCTAGAGGTTGGAGAAGAAGAAAAAGAGAGAGTGAGGAGGGGTGTGTTCACGTGAGAAAAGAGAATGAGAGGAGGAGGAAGAGAATTGTGAGAGTGTAGGTAAAGTAGTGTAGTTTACTTTATTGTTTTAATTGTTTTTGTTTGTTTGTAAATAAGAGAGTGTGAGTGAGTGTGTGAGAGAGGGAAATAGAGGGGGGGGGGGGCGGCTGGCACACCACACACACCCACAATTGCACTTTTTATTTTAAAAGTGGACACATAAGTTTCAGTTATTTATACTTCAACCCCACAACTTCCCGTTTTTGACAGTTTTTACTAATCTCTCGTTTTATTGATTTTATTGGTCCTAACTCTTCACTAATATTTATTAATGATTATTTAGTTGACCAAAACTGTTACGAGTCTATTTGACCCGCTTAAAGACACGTTTTCCCGGTTACCTCGAAAAACGCGCTTTAAGGTTCGTTAGTGATTTTAATCCATTTTAAGGATCTGTGTTTTCTTAGGGATTTGTTTCCCTCATGATTATTTACCTTAATTAAGCCTCTAATGATTCCTAGCCTAATTAATCACTAGTTTTAATTACGGGGTATTTCAATCTACCCCCCTTAAGAAACTTTTGCCCTCAAAGTTGCTCAAGGTTATGGTTATTTGCAAATCTACTCATTATGCAAACCAATTGCCATAATGTATCTTACTACACCTATGAGGTGTTTACTTTCTTCTCACACTGCAAACATACACAATTCACATCATACACAATTCAACATTTCCATACATACATTCCACAATACATCATACACCATTACAATTCCCAATACACCTTACACATATACTATATACACATTACACATACAAGTCCATACACTTACACATTACACATGCATACATACGCATTCCAATTTCACTTGCACTACATGTGCCATACCAATGCAATGCTTACCCCGAAGCAATGCAAAAGCAAAGGGCTCTACCCCCCTTAAAAGGGGTACGACCCGTACCCGTATATTAAATACTAGACTCTCTAGTCTATGAATAACCGCGGGTATTTAGCCTTCATGGCATCTTCCAACTCCCATGTCGCTTCTTCGACATCATGGTTAGACCATAGGACCTTCACCATTCGTATAGACTTATGGCGAGTGTCTCTGGTCTTCCTATCAAGGATTCTCACTGGGGTTTCCACATATCTCATGGTTGGTTCGATGGATAATCTCTCGGGCTCCAGCACATGAGAAGGATCAGCAATGTACTTCTTGAGTTGTGACACATGAAATACATCATGGACACGTCCCAAGTCCGTAGTGCTAACCTGTAGGCTACGGATCCCACTCTTTCGGTGATAGTGTACGGCCCTACAAACTTGGGCTTAGCTTGCCCTTCTGACCAAAACGGAAGACACCCTTCATAGGTGAAACTCGCAAGAACACTTGGTCGCCCACGGCAAACTCAAGGTCGCGTCGTCTCACATCCGCATAGGATTTCTGTCTATCTTGGGCTGCCTTCATGTTAGCTCGGGTTTGTTGCACTTCAGCTTGCACTTGCTCAAGGTACTCCGGTCCTATTATGACCGCTTCACTTGACTCATCCCAACACAAGGGTGTACGGCAAGGTCTACCGTATAGAGCTTGGAAAGGTGACATCTTAATCGAGGCGTGATAACTATTATTATACAGAACTCGATAAGGTGAAGCTTATCTAACCAACTCCCCTGAAAGTCCAAGGCACATGCCCGAAGCATGTCCTCTAGTGTCTGGATGGTCCTCTCTGTCTGACCGTCGGTCTGAGGATGGAAGGCGGTACTCAACTTCAGTTCTGTACCCAACGCTTCCCTTGTAGCTCTCCAGTATCTCGAAAGAAACCTGGTGTCGCGGTCAGATACTATAGTCTTAGGGACTCCGTGGTGTCTGATAATCTCCTTACAAAAAGCTCAGCTAGCTTTACTACCTTCCAGGTGTCCTTCATCGGTATGAATCTGGCAACCTTGTAAGGCGATCTACTACAACCCAGATCATGTTGAGTCCTCCCCTGGCAGGTGGGAGTCCTACAACAAAATCCATGGAGATATCATGAAATTTCCACTCCGGAACTGGCATAGATTGTACCATTCCGCCCGGTCTACGGTGTTCAAATTTTACCTTCTGGCATGTCAAGCATCTCAATACAAATTATGTCACGTCTGATATCATTCCAGACCACCAGAAGTACCTCTTCATGTCTTTGTACATCTTAGAGGCTCCCATGGAACTGACAATGTGGAACAGTGTGACTCTCGTAGGATGCGATCCCTTAGCTCAGCATTGCTTCGGGGACGCATAGCCTGCCATTCAACCGAATCAAACCATCTTCATATAGCTTAAATCATACTTTTTCTCTCAAATGTACCATTCTCGATCTTGTGTCTGATTTCGGTTAGGTAAGGGTCGCTCAACTGAGCGTCTCGCACCTCGTCAACCAAGCTAGAAGAAGCGAGTAGCGAATGGAGCGAGTGTGCTCGACGGCTCAGGGCGTCGGCTACGATGTTTGCCTTCCCTTCCTTATACTGCAGATTGATGTCATAGTCTGAAAGAATTCCATCCATCTTCTCTGTCTCAAGTTCAGTTCTTTCTGTGTGAATACATACTGTAAGCTCTTATGGTCGGAGTAGATGGTGATGCTTACCCCATAGAGATAGTGTCGCCATATCTTCAAGGCGAAGACAATGGCTCCTAACTCTAAGTCGTGAGTCGGGTAATTCTCCTCATGTTTTTTCAGCTGGCGGGAGGCATAAGCAACAACCTTGCCATGCTGCATGAGTACGCATCCCATTCCTTTGCCTGATGCATCACAGTACACCTCAAATCCCTCTGTGCCCTCTGGAAGAGTAAGGACGGGCGCTGAGGTCAATGAGTCTTTTAGTTTCTGAAATGATAGCTCGCACTCGTGTGTCCATACAAACGGTGCATCTTTCTTCATCAGTGTAGTCATGGGCTTAGCGACTTTCGAGAAGTCCCTTACAAATCTCCGGTAGTAACCGGCTAGACCAAGAAAGCTCCTAATGTCGGTAACAGTCTTGGGTCTAGGCCATGATCGTACAGCTTCTACCTTAGAAGGGTCCACTGAGATACCTGCGCTCGAGATGACATGTCCAAGGAATGATACCTGATCAAGCCAAAACTCGCATTTGGAGAACTTCGCATATAGCTGGTTCTCGCGCAGTGTCTCTAGCACTTTCCTCAAGTGGATTTCATGTTCCTCTGGTGATTTGGAATATACAAGTATGTCGTCGATGAAGACAACCACTGAAGTGTCCAACTGCTCACTGAATAATCGATTCATGAGGTCCATGAATTAGCTGGTGCATTTGACAACCCGAATGGCATCACTGTGAATTCGTAGTGGCCATATCTGGTACGGAATGCCGTTTTCTCAATGTCTTGTTCCTTGATTGCAATCTGATGATACCCTGAACGGAGGTCGATCTTGGAGAAGACTGAGGCTCCTTTCAACTGGTCGAATAGGTCGTCGATACGTGGTAGTGGGTATTTATTTTGACTGTGACCGCATTCAGCTCGCGGTAGTCAATACAAAGTCGGAGGCTACCGTCCTTCTTCTTCACGAAGAGAACCGGTGCTCCCCAGGGTGATACGCTCGGGCGTATAAACCCTTTGTCTAGAAGGTCTCTTAACTGCTCTTTTAGTTCGGTCATTTCTGCAGGTGCCATGCGGTACGGTGCCCTGGCAATGGGACCGGTACCTGGCAATAGATCAATTTCAAATTCACTACTCTCGGTGGTGGCATGCCGGGTAGCTCCTTAGGGAATACGTCGGGGAATTCAGATACAATGGGTACTTCATCACTGAACTCTGGATCTCTCTCCAGGTCTTGTACATAGCACAGATATACCTCTTGGCCCTTTCTGAGCTCCCGGTACATAGCCATAGCAGATATGAGTGTGGTCGAAGGCTCTCTCGTCGTCTCTGGCGGTAAGATACTGTAACCCCAGAAGGACTCTTGAGCAGCAAACGATGCTCGGCGCAGAGGATTCTACCCTTGTGCCGCTCCAACCAATTCATTCCAATGATTAAGTCGAATCCCAATCCATTGAATTCGATGAAGGAAATGGGAAACGATTCGCCTTTGATTTGGATTGTGGCTGATTGATAGTATTTGGTGCACTTTACTCGCTCCTTCGATGGGAGAGTAACCATGAAGTTCGGTAGCTCATCCGCATCTAGCTTCAACCTCTTCACAAAGGATGGTGATACGAAAGTGTGAGAGGCGCCGGAGTCGAATAACACATTGGCATCAATGCCATTTACTGGGAAGGTTCCCGTTAGGATGGTGCCGCTTCTGCCGGCTTGTGCTTCGGTGAGGATGCTCAGGTTACCTTCGGTACCGAGTCCACAACCTATTGGATTCACAATTGGATAAGTATTGATGGTGGACACAAGTGGAATTAAATCAACACTGCTCTTTATTGATAAACCAACCATCATACATACCGTGTCTCTAATACACGTTACTAATAGATTACATGATACTAGGAATTTAATACTTTCTAAAGGTAAGGTTCAGGCGTCCTGGTTTCATGTGTGTGGCATTGATTATTGCGGCGGTGCCGTATTCAACTTGATCTTGTTGATCCCGTGATACAGCATCCTAGAGTTCCCACCCATGATTAGGACATCTCCTGATCTCAATACCAGTTTCTGTGCGAGGTCCACACGCTTCTGCTTGCTATACAGGAATACGGCGTCATCACCAATGGACCAGACACTACGGGCACTCCTTGTTCGAGAGATTCCGCTGTCTCGTCCTTGTCTTGGTGTAACCCAAGTCGTCCTTCTCTCTCGTAGAAGTTGACGATACAGAGATCCGCTTCAAGTGCGGGGATTGGTTCAGGTTCACATTGTTGTGCAAGTTCTACTGCTTGTGTGATGAGTGTCTGAAACTCTGGTGGTATTGTCGGTGGCGTCGCTCCGTCTTGTGTTCGCGTCTCCTGGTATGTCTTGGTATAAGGATTCCAGTCCTTTCCCAAGCACATCATCTTCAGCTTCATCTTCGCTCCACCGGGGAATTCGGGTGTGTAAATCCACCTTGACCCGTTCCTAGCTCGTTGCATCGTCGAATGATTGAGATTTGCGCTTCGGGTGTCAGGTATCCCTCTAATAAGATCATACCTGGTCGGATGACCTGACACTGTTTGTTGGTGTAGTCGTGGTTGGTGATGTCGATCTCTTCTTGATTCAAGTTTACCGGTATCGGGTAACAGATACTAAAGCTTCCTATGGTTACAAATTTCATCTACGGTGAGTACTAGTTTCAACTACTTCATTTCATGCTTAATATACACTTCATTTATTTACTCATGCATTCACTCATACAGTTACTCTACTACTAGGCATGCTATTTCAAGGATTAAAGGTTTAGATGATTACCTGGGCCGGATTTCGAACCGGACCCATCACGGTCAATCACATGCAGAACAGGCTGCCTCTGAGGTGCGCCCCTCTGAGGGCCCCGGGATCCCTGTCCCTGAGGTGCCTGCTGGGCCGGTGCATCGCCAGATGCCACCTCCTTGCCCTCTCTCTGCTTGTAGTTCTGGAAGTTTCCCTTTGGCTAGCATTCTCTCTGGGCATCTATTAGCTGTGTGTCCCAGCTTCTGACAGTTGTAGCATTTGATGTCTCTCCCATAGCAGTCTTTACCAGGATGGTCCTGGTTGCACTTCTTGCACACATAGGTGCGGCCATCGGAGAAGGTTTTGGCGACACCGGAGCTAGAACCTGAGGTTAGAGGGTTAGCACATGTGTGCGTGGATATACTAGATATGATACTTATACGAATACAAATTGGATTAGGAATTTACCCTTTGGTGGGTGTGATCTCAGTGGCTTTGCTGCCACCGGTGCAGAATAACCAAGCTGAAGAAGCTCAGCTGGTTTGCCCTGCTCTGCATGGGCACTGCTCTCACCCTGGGATTTCTTTTGGGATTGCTGAAAGAATTCCCTTTCTTCTTTTTCCAGCTCTTCCCTTGGTTCTACTCCTCAGTGCTGGTGTTTTTGTTGTCGGCTTTGCGCTTCAGCGCGGTCTCTTCATCCCTTAACTGGCAAGTGATCTCAACGCGAGAAGCCGCGTGATAACACTCCTGAAATCTCAGGTATTAGCCGGGATTCTCATTGGAGGAATAAGAAAGATTCAAAAGTTCAAGGAATTTAAGGAATTGAAATGATACTAAGGGTTGACCGTTATTTACCTAAAGGGAGGTAAATCTGGTGTAGCCCATACCGTACCGAAGGCGATGGCTCAGACCGCCATAGAAGCGATCGACCAACACCTGGCCGGTGTATCCTAGATCAGGGAGGAGGCGGAGTATAGAGGTGAAGGTGCGGTAGTACTCATCGACAGTCATCTTGTCTGTCATCTTCAAGGCGTCTAGCTCTAGCCTTTTCTTCATTTTACATGCTCGGGGTAGTATTTGGAACGGAGGAGTGATGCGAAGGAATCCCAGTCGAATGTGGGGTCGCTGACGTGCTCATGCTTGACCAGCTTCCACCAATCCATTGCAGCATCCTTGAGGTAGTAGGCTGCTACTCTGACTCGAACTCCAGCAGGAGCTTCGAGTGTTTCGAAGGCCGTCTCCATCTCGGAGATGTAGGCCTCGAGCTTAGCCGGATCACTCTCGCCCCTAAAGCAGGGAGGGCGGAGCTCCGCTACACAGCTTTTACCCAGTTTGCTTCTCTGGGTGGCGGGGGAGGGATTGGCCCCGCTTGAGTTTGTTGGCTTTGCTGAGATTGTTGTACAGCTTGGATTACTTGTGGTAGCATCTGCGCTACCGTGGCGGCGACGATCTCGGCTATCGTCTGCGCGCCGGGTCCGTCATTGCCCCCTCCTCTAGGGCGGCCTGGACCTCTGCCTGACATCTGAATATTCAACAGTTACATTAGGCTTTGCATGATATGACCTAAGGGTCTTGAAATTTAAGCAAGGTATCGTTCGTAAGAACGTTAAGGGTATCCGTTGTTAACAACGGTAGTTCCTAGTTAGGTTTCTAAGTATCCGTCTTAAGACGGTTGAAATCCTAACTCGGTAATCCCCTATGCTCGGTACTAAGGACATCAGAGCGTAACTACGCTCTGATACCACTTTTTGTAACACCCCAACCGTTAATCCCACGCTTACCATCTAATCGTCCTGTTAATCCTACGAGTTCGCAGCGAATTATTACTACTTACTACGGCGGGTGGTACAACGCCGCTAACCGCCCATACGGCTAGCTAGGCTTACCATACTTACAGTCACGGTCTGATGAACAATATATACCGAGCTACTAAATTACTTATCAAAATACATATGCCAAATAGTTACATCCTGGATCACCGAGTATCTAAAGTATATTCAATTACAACCCTTCAAGCTTACCAAAAGAATGAGTTTCTACCTACTACTCATCTATACCAATTCACCATCCCTTTCTATATCCCAAAAGGTGTACCCCATGGTACACCGGCTAATCAAAAGCTATAGCCATGTACTACTCAGTACACCATCATAATTCAGTGTTTACATCCAAAAAGAAGATAAAGAAATAAAATAAGTCTTCACATCTTCATCATTCTCGAGTACCTGCGTGTAGTAAAAATGGTGCCCCAAGGGGCTCAGCAAACGCTGCGTATAAACTCCGCATATACCGCGTGCTAGCTAGGGCACGCCGACTATTTGACGTCCACTAAACATGTTGTTCATTTATTTCATACATACATGCTTTTCATACATCATACATGCTATACAATTCATTACACAATTCAAGGCAACAATTTCATAGCATACATCTCACTTACCTTCACAAGGTTAGCCAAATTATGCATCCGGGTTAATCGGAATGCTTTACTCTTTTACTCATTACTTACTTTTTCTTACTTACAATTACTTACTTTCATTTACTTTACTTACTCATTCTTACTTACTTACTTATACTCAAGTTAAGTCGTCGGGACCTCCGGCCCTGGGGACTACGCCGTCCCACCTCCGGGATTTACTTGACTCACCAATCCGGGATGCTACCCACTTAAGGGATTTGGGCCGCGGACCAGTTTAAGAGTCAGGAATTGGAGCCAACCTCTCGTGACTCCGCATCCTCACACGTGGCCGAAACTATATCGGACTTCTACTCATTCCAATTTAATTACCAATTTAAGTTAGGATGGTTAGCTGTTTAGGAATAAGTTAGAAGTCCATTCATACAAATAATCGGTCACAATACAATACATCATGCATACACACATCCATATTCATCCAAACATTTCATGAATTATACAAACTAAAATTTAAGAGAATATTCACAACATACAACACTACATATTCACAAGTATGCATATTAACTCCGATTCGTGCATTTATCTTATTTGGTGATCAATTAGCACACAGCACACAAATCAGAGTAACCAAGATAGCATACGGGGCATGAGGAATCCATACCGTTCACCGTTGTCCGTATTTCCAAACGTCTTCCCGGTGTCACAAATCAAATCCTATTATATACATACAATTGAATGATTAATTTACTTATCATCAACTTAACTCCTACTTACTATGTCTTTACACTTCTTACAAAACCACTTAAAAACTACCTTTACTTACTCTTTTTCATACTTTAGTTCACTTTATTACTTATTTCGGCTGCTTCCATACATGTCATTATATATGTAGGTATTACATATATATATACTTGCATGTCCCGGTCGCAAGTCCGCGGTCATTCCAGTAGTTCCCTCCGCGAATTTTTTCTGGCTCGACCGAACTTGCATGTCCGGTCGCAAGTCCGGTCGATTCCAGTAGGTTACATCGGGGAAATTCTCTGGTCCGACCGAACTTGCAAGTCCGGTCGCAAGTCCGGTCGATTCCAGTAGCTTCCTGACGGGAAATTTTCTGCTCCGACCGAACTTGCTAGTCCGGTCGCAAGTCCGGTCGATTCCAGAAGCTTTCCCGTCTTTGTAAATCTGGGCTCGACTGAACTTGCAAGTCCGGTCGCAAGTTCGGTCCGACCCAGTATTTGCATTTTAATTTCTGTTTTCAGTCCTCTATTTCACCCATTACTTCCCCATTGTTCCTACACTGATTCCCACATGTTATAACATTATTTAAACCTCTTAATACACCCTAGTTCACTCCTTAACTCTTTACACAATTCTATACTAATTCACTCACATAATTTTTCCCAAGTTTCTCATAACACTCACCTAGCTTCTTCTCTAGTTGCGTTATGCTACAGATTTTAACACTTTCATTCCACTTCCACATCTCCCTCTTCTATTGTCATTTCTAACACTCCTAATACATCTAGAATCCATTAACCATCTCTCTCAACTTACCCTCTATCTTTCTCAAACAAAATCTGTTACAACACATCACGTTAGTCACCTAGTTTTAATTCTCTTAGTGTTCTAATCCTAGGCAAATTTTGCCATAGTCTCCCCTATAGTTTTATACTCTCACCACATGTTCTAGTTCACATTTCAACATTCATTTCACCTGTTTCAACAACCAAAACTATACAAGCTCTCATATACCAAACTCAACACTTAAACACTACAAAAATTTCCTGCACTCAACAACTCAATCCCAATCTGTTTGTAACAGTTTTTAAATTGTTTTCAAAGGTTCAAAATACTTGCATTCTCTTACACTTTATACTACTAATGCATCATCATTTTACGATACACATTTTTATTCCTAAAAATCTGTTACACATACATATTCAAGACTACACAAAGGTGAGCATCCTTACCTTGATGTTTCACAAGCTTTTCCTTTCTTTCTCTTCCTCTTTCCTTCCTCTTTCTCACCGGTTTGTAACCCAATTCTAACACTACAACCCATACATATACATATTTCAATACACCATACTAATATACAATGTAACCCTAACACTTAAGTAGTTCTAGTATAGGTTTTAGGGTTTAGAATTTATATTACCTCCCAAGAGTGCAAATGAAGCTTGGAGTGGTTCAAGAACAAGATTTCCAAGTCCTTCAACAAGCCAAAATCGGCTAGAACACAAGAGACCAAACAAGGGTTTAGTCTAGATTTTCGTTTTGCCTTTGAGGCTAGAAAAAGATGGAGTATTCGAAATATTTTTACCTTAGAAGAACAAGGAGAAGGAGGGCCTTCTAATGGTGGTGTTGAAGCTCCCAATGGAACATACCCATGAAAACGAAAATCGTTGTTTTCGAATTTTGGAAAGATGAAATGTAGCTCTTGGTGAGGGGATTACAATGGTGGTATTTTTATAATTTTGGAAGAGTTTGGAGAGAGTTACAAGGAGAGAAGTAAGAGTTTGTGGGTGTTTTCTTCAAGCCTCCATGGAAATCGGCTAGAGGTTGGAGAAGAAGAAAAGAGAGAGTGAGGAGGGGTGTGTTCACGTGAGAAAAGAGAATGAGAGGAGGAGAGAGAATTGTGAGAGTGTAGGTAAAGTAGTGTAGTTTACTTTATTGTTTTAATTGTTTTTGTTTTTTGTAAATAAGAGAGTGTGAGTGAGTGTGTGAGAGAGGGAAATAGGGGGGGGGGGGGGGGGCGCTGGCACACCACACACACCCACAATTGCACTTTTTATTTTAAAAGTGGACACATAAGTTTCATTTATTTATACTTCTACCCCACAACTTCCCGTTTTTGACAGTTTTTACTAATCTCTCGTTTTATTGATTTTATTGGTCCTAACTCTTCACTAATATTTATTAATGATTATTTAGTTGACCAAAACTGTTACGAGTCTATTTGACCCGCTTAAAGACACGTTTTCCCGGTTACCTCGAAACGCGCTTTAAGGTTCGTTAGTGATTTTAATCCATTTTAAGGATCTTTTTCTTAGGGATTTGTTCCCTCATGATTATTTACACTTAATTAAGCCTCTAAATTATTCATTAGCCTAATTAATCACTATTTTTAATTACGGGGTATTTCAATAAAGTTAGATGACATATAATGTCATAGGAAATAATTAAATGATTTTGGGAAACATAAAAGAAAAACTACATATTAAACCGTAAACAACATAGTTTTTTTTTTATAAACATTTATGTGTAATTTTATCCAATGTAATTAATGTAACAAGGCCAGGTATTTTAGGCCATCTAATTTAATTGCTATGTTAAGTAAGAAAAATGATTTAAAATGAATTTAGAATAAAATATATATTACCGAAATAGTTTGGGGGTCAAATGGTAATTTTGGGAAAGTGTGGTCAAAACCGCAAATACATAAACCTATGGTCAAACTAGTGTATATTGGGTCAACATTGACCAAGATAAAATCCTTGACCAAATTTAATGTCATAAATAATTAATTTATGAACTCATATTAACATTATAAGTGAAAAGTGGAATTCATGAAATTTTTGGGTATAAAATGTAAATACCGAAAAGTAGAGGTGTAGTTTGGTTAATATGATGGTTTATATCTTAAGTATTAAATTTGGGAATTTTTGGAGTTATATAAGTGGGTATATTAATAAAAGTGTATAATATATGGTTTTGTCACAAATAGAAAGTATATTATATAAGAAGGGGTCAAAATGAAAATAAGGAAAAAGATTTGTGGGCGGAAATAAGATTTTTAATAAGTTCATGGAGCTGTGCGCAAATAATGGTAATAAACTATAGGTTATATCAATAATGAGTATTAAAACTATATAGTATAACACACATATATACTGAAGAGGGAAAAGTACGAGAATAAGGAAGAATAGAGCATCCGGTTCCATGTGCCTGGAAGGAACGGCTTAGAACAAAGGATATCGACCGGATCAGAGTGTGATCCGGCCGGATGGATAATTAAATATCTCACTTATATGTAAATGCCAGCCTGGCAATTAAAAAGAAGGACAGGCTGGCAACTCTCGATTTAACGATGTAAACACTATAAATAGGGGTTCAACCCCACAATGAAACATACGCTCTCACATTCGAAGTTACATACTGTTGCATTACCTGCGCGATTCTCTCTCTCTCAAAGCTCGAGCACTCAGTAACAAGGTAACTCGATGAAGCACAAAGGTCTAGCAAAAGAGTAGGGATTCGATTAGAGATTTAGATAGGAGCTTAGGGAATTTAGGAACTTACAATTTCATTTGGCGCCGTCTGTGGGAAACGAATGGCTCAAGATCTTTCTTGGCAACCACGAGTCCACCGGAGGTAACCTGATTTTGAGCGAAACAACGAAACTTTGAAACTTTTGAGGTTGTGTCTTTTGCAGGAAAAAGCAAGGAAAGTACGCGTGCAGGGATGGCTCCAAGAACAAGGAAGACACCCCGACCTGAGGGCGAGACCGATAACGTAAGAGCAACCGAAAACAACAGAACAGAAGCTGAAAACATGATCTCCAAGCAAGCGTTGGAGGAGATGCTGAAAGGCTTAGTTAGAACCATCGACGAAAGGATAGTAGAGGGAAATGAAGTTCTGCAGCAGGAGCTGATGCAGCGAGATGTAGAATACCAGAAGAAATGGGAGGACATGACTGAGGCGCTTGAATCGCTCAAGAATCGCGACTCCGAAGCGAGCAACAGCCGGAAGAAAGAGCAGCTAGAAAAAACTCTGATTATCAGCGACGAGACTGAGGAAGATGATTCGATCGACATGACTCTCTACCCCTTTTCCGAGAAAATCAGGAAGGCAAAGCTTCCTCCTCACTTCGTTGCACCTGCAGTTGAAAAGTATGATGGAACGGGGGACCCTGCTCTTCACGTTCAGAAGTTTATGTTCGCAATGAACACACAGGGGATAAGTTCTCTCGCCCTCTGCAATTTGTTTCCGGGAACATTATCCAAAAGAGCGCTCGGTTGGATCTCAACAAGGCCCCCGCAGTCGATCTCGAGTTTTAAGCAATTGACTGAGGAGTTTCAGCAGCATACTTTGCCGCAAGCAAGAAGATCAAGAAGGAAATGATAGAATTAATGGATCTCAAGCAGAAGAAGGGGAGACGGTGAAAGAATTCAGCGAGAGGTTTCATAAGCAGGTAGCAGAAATCGATGACATTGATGAAAAGATCCTAATCAAGGCTTTCGGAAACGGGCTAGCACAGCCAAGGCTCGCCGGGAAGATCGCGACAAAAGCCCCAAAAACCCATGGAGAGCTAGCCGAAATGATTCATGAGTTTTTAAAGTCAGAGGTGGCGGAAAATAAGGCCAGAGATTTAGCAAATAGCTTCAAGACGGTTAACGACAAGAAAGGAGGATCGAGTGGGAATGGCTCTTCCGGCAACATATCAGGGAGTTCATCAGGAGGAAGCTCAAGATACAAGCCTTACTACAAAGCTCCGTCCCAGGCGCCTCAGTTTCAGAATGCCCGAGTTGCCGTCCAGATTGATCCAGGCAGGTATGCGGCGGCGGTCAAAGAAGGATATCTGCCTCCACCAAAGAAGCCTTATCCAGGGGAGATTCCGGTAGCCTTCTGTGAGTACCATGGCTGCAAAAGTCACAGAACCGCAAACTGCGCCACTCTGGCCAAAGAGTTGAGGATCATCGAAGAGGACAAGAAGAGCAAGGGAAAGCAGATGGCAGGCCAGCAGAAGCAATATGGCAGGCAAAATCAGTCCACCTCTCGAAATCACCGGGAAGAAGAGATCCACCCTGAGCTTAATCACGGCAAATCAGTCGGTATGATCTCAGGTTTGTAAGAAGGTGGAGAAGTTTTTTGTTTCTCTGATGTTAGGTAAACCCAGTCACGCCAATAGTAAAGCAAGGGCGGTGTAATTGAACTTTTTCTTTTCTTTTTAGAAAAGACCTATGATTGTAAAAATCCCCCGGAGTCTTCCGGTAATAAAAATCTAATAAACTTTTTCTCTTGAGCAAATTCTCAGGTCTCTTTTCAGAGGTAGGACCGTTGACCCCAAGCGAGAGAAAAAGACATATTCATGCGGTACATCAAGAGCTACCGGAAAGAAAAATTGCCAAGCGAGAGAATCTTCCCCAGATTTTCTTTACAGACGAAGACGAAGAAGGGGTGTTATACCCTCACAATGATCCACTAGTCATTCGGGCGCAAGTAAATGACAGAATGATGGAGGGAATCCTGATAGACAGCGGGGCTGGAGCAAATGTAATATCGGCCGAGGCAGTTAAAAAATTGGAGGTTCCAGAAGATAAGATTAAACCATATTCAGCGGTCCTTGGAGGCTTCGTTGGGGGCGTTTCTACACCAAGTCTTCAGGGAGCATAGACTTCACCTTAACATTGGGATTGGGAGACGAGCGAAGAACTGAAAAGCTCACAGCTTTCATTGTACCGGGACTTTCCGGATACAATATGTATCTTGGCAGGCCAGGGATTAATGCTTTCAAAGCAATATGCAGCACTCACCACCTGAAAATGAAGTATCTAACCAGGTCTGGAAAGGCGGTGACCATTAGTGGAAGTCAAAAGATGGCTCGGGTATGCGAAGTACGCATCATGGAGGGAATGCCGGAAGAAGAGATGGTCAAAACGGTGGGGTCGGAAGAGGAATTCAAGGGAAAGCTCCCTCTCCCGCCAGAGCCGGATCAAAGGGCAGAAGACTGTGGAACCTCTAAAGACTCACCACGAGAGGTACACTTAAAAACTGACCCTTCTAAATTTTTTAAGATAGGAAATGCGTTCGGCAGTGGGGAGCAAACTCACCTGATGAGATTCCTGGAAAAAAGAAGGGTAACTTTCGCCTGGAGCACGGACGAAATGCCAGGAGTAGATCCAAGCGTTATCCAGCATGACCTGCGAGTGGATCCAAAGCACCCAGCCATCCGGCAAAGAAGAAGAATAATAGGAGAGGAAAGAGACTTTGCGGCACGTGCTGAAGTGCAAAAACTGCTTAAAGCCGGATTCATCAGGGAGGTGACCTATCCCAAGTGGTTGGCTAACGTTGTGATGGTTAAAAAGTCAAACGGCAAATGGAGAATGTGTGTGGACTTCACAGACTTGAACAAAGCATGTCCAAAAGACTTTTACCCACTACCATCGATAGATAGACTGGTTGCTTCAACAGCTCAAAGCTCTGTCTTAAGTTTCTTGGATGCGTTTTCAGGATATAATCAAATAAGAATGAATGAGGAGGATTCAGAAAAAACATCTTTTATTACCTCGGCCGGAACCTTTTGCTACAAGGTAATGCCTTTTGGATTAAAAAATGCGGGTGCAACCTTCCAAAGAATGATAGACAAAGTATTCAAACAACAATTAACCCGGAATGTAGAAGCATATGTCGATGATATCGTGGTAAAAAGTAATTCCTGGGTACAACACATGGAAGATTTAAAAGAACCTTTGACACCCTAGACAGATTCCAAATCAAGCTGAATCCGGAAAAATGCGTGTTTGGAGTTACAAAGGGAAGTTCTTAGGCTTTATCGTCGGGCAAAGAGGGATTGAAGTGGATCCCGAAAAAACTCAGGCAATCCTCGATCTGTCACCACCAAAGAACATTAAAGATGTGCAAGCATTGAACGGAAGGCTCACGGCTTTAGCAAGATTCTGCTCAAAACTCCAAGAAAAGTCAATACCATTTTTTAGCATTTTACGAAAAAATAAGAAATTCCAGTGGAGTCAAGAGTGTATAGACGCCTTTGACAGGATCAAAGAGATGCTCAAAGAGTTGCCCAAGCTGGGTGTTCCGGCACCTGGTCAAGACTTGTATCTCTACCTCTCTGCAACAGATTGGGCAATAGCAGCTGTGTTAATAATGGAGGAGGAGAAAAAAGAGATACCAGTATACTACACCGGAAAAATCCTAACTCCAGCAGAAAGCCGCTACACCAACGTTGAAAAAATATTGTTTGCATTAGTCGTTGCATCCCGAAAGCTTCGGCCTTATTTTCAGTCACACCGAATATTCGTTAGAACAAATTGGCCACTGAAACAGATAGCAAACACCCAAACGCATCCGGGCGAATGGTTAGTTGGACCGTCGAGCTCACCCAGTACGAAATCCACTTCCTTCCTCGAACAGCCATAAAAGCACAAGCCTTGGCGGACTTCATAACCGAAACAACCTTTGCCCAAGAGCAAAGGGAACCAACCAATCCGTACGTTATCCTAGTTGACGGAGCTCGATGCAAGACAGGAGCGGGGGCCGGAATAGTGGTCCAAACGCCGGATGGAAGAACTCTTAACTTTGCGTTCCGGCTGGAATTTGAAGTAACAAATAATGAAGCAGAATATGAAGCTCTCATACAGGGATTGGAGGTCGCCACTGCCTTAGGGGCAACAGGTTTTTTCTAAATAAAACAGGGGCTCTCATTTGTGTCTATAGGAATTTTTTACATACCCCCTAAAGGGGAAAGAGTGGGACTTACCTCTTTGTCTGTTATGCAGAGTTAGAAATATACTCAGACTCAATGCTAGTGGCGCGACAAAACGATAACATCTACGAAGTCAAGGAGGAGAAGCTTGGAAAATACCTGGCCAAAGTCAAGAGACGAAGGCAAACTTTCAGAGATGTGAGTTGAGACATCTTCCTCGAGCAGAAAACATAGAGGCCGATGCGTTGGCTAAACTGGCCAGTATGGCCGAAAGAATGCCCAGTAAAGTCTGGATGGAAATAAAGGCAAACTCAAGTCTGAAGGAGATCCGAGTATGCACCATTGAATCAGACGCAATAGCCGAGTCTTGGATGGCACCCATTGTTGAGTACATACGAAGCGGAAACTTGCCACAAGATGAGAAGGAGGCGGCAAAAACAAGGCGAAGGGCTGCATCTTTCTTTTTAGAACAAGGACAGCTCTATAAAAGATCATTCGCAAGGCCAGCACTTAAGTGTGTTACCATAGAAGAAGGGATAAGGCTCATGGAGGAGCTAATGAGGGGACCTGTGGGAACCACCAAGGAGAGAGGGCAATAGTCCACAAGATCCTAAGGCTGGGGTACTATTGGCCGAGGATGAGGGAACTTTCAAAAGAGTACATACGGAAATGCATAAAATGTCAGGAACACGGCCACAAAATACATAGCCCCCCATCCACACTGAGAGCCATATTGTCCCCGATCCCATTTGCCATGTGGGGATTGGATATCGTTGGACCTTTTCCGGAGGCATCCCCCGGAAGATATAAATTCATTTATGTGGCCATTGATTACTTCACCAAATGGGTGGAAGCCATGCCAACAGTATCCATTACCGCAAGAAAGTCACAAGATTTCATCTGGAAGTATGTAGTCTGCAGATTTGGGATCCCGAAAGTAATAATAACAGACAATGGAACTCAGTTCAACTGTAAAAGCTTCCGGGAATTCTGTGAAGAATGGAAGATTGACCTGAGATTCGCATCGGTCGCCCATCCACAGCAAACGGCCAGGTAGAAAATGCGAATGGACAAATTGTCAAAGCTATAAAAAAGAAGTTGGACAGCAAAAAAGGGAGATGGGCAGAGTTGCTACCTCAGGTTCTCTGGTCCTACAGGACAACTGAAAAAGGCCCAACAGGGGAAACTCCATATAGACTGACCTACGGTTTGGAAGCAATCGTTCCGGCTGAAGTTATAGTCCCATCGATTAGATGGGAATCCTTTAATGAAGAAAACAACAATGAAGGGGTGAAAGACGGCCTTGACCTGCTTGAAGAAACCAGGACTATGGCCCAAGTCCGGATGGAAAGGGATAAAGCAAAAGTGGAAAGATATTTTAACCAGAAAACAAGGGAAAGAGGCTTTGCTCCAGGTGAACTGGTCCTTCGAGAGGTAAAGCAACCAAAGAAGCTAGAGCCCCAATGGGAGGGACCATTTGTAGTACAACGGCGAACAGGGCAAGCTTCATATCGTTTGAAAAATAGTGAAGGATACGAGTTGCCTCACTCATGGCATGCCGAGTGCCTCAAAAAGTTTTATGTATAAAAACGTTTCTTACAAAAAGTAATAAAATGAGGTATTCCTTTAAAGCAATTTTCCGGCCAGTGTGCCTACAGGCTATCATGCCTTGAAATGTACCATCCGGCCAGTGTGCCTACAGGCTATCATGCCTTGAAATGTACCATCCGGCCAGTGTGCCTACAGGCTATCATGCCTTGAAATGTACCATCCGGCCAGTGTGCCTACAGGCTATCATGCCTTGAAATGTACCATCCGGCCAGTGCCTACAGGCTATCATGCCTTGAAATGTACCATCCGGCCAGTGTGCCTACAGGCTATCATGCCTTGAAATGTACCATCCGGCCAGTGTGCCTACAGGCTATCATGCCTTGAAATGTACCATCCGGCCAGTGTGCCTACAGGCTATCATGCCTTGAAATGTACCATCCGGCCAGTGTGCCTACAGGCTATCATGCCTTGAAATGTACCATCCGGCCAGTGTGCCTACAGGCTATCATGCCTTGAAATGTACCATCCGGCCAGTGTGCCTACAGGCTATCATGCCTTGAAATATACCACCCAGCCAGCATGCCTATAAAAACTAGGAATTTACTATTTCGTAAAAAGCTTAGAGCAAAGGCATAATGATCTTCCATATAAACAAAAGAGGAGATTTACAAAGCATTTGGAAATCCGGTCGCTCCGGATAAAGCCAAATGAAGAGTGTATGAAACTAACTCGTAAGGAAGTTACTTAAAAAATTTAAGGGATGCAAAAGAAATGGTAAAACGCCAAAACATCACCAAAAATAGTAATCCAAAATACAAATATACAAGATTCCTGTGCTAACAAATTGCTATCTAAAAAGCATCTATTCCTTAGCAGGCTTCTTTACAGCAGACTCTTTGGAAACACTCTCTGCAGAGTTAGATTTTCCAGCAGCTTGACGAGAGCCCGCAACCTCCTGGCGCAGGCCGCTATCGGGGGGAAGGAAAGAAGCTTGACCAGGCCCAAAGACTGTCTCACCAGGGATACGACCAAACTTCTCAAAGTCTTCAAGAAAGTTGCTCTTCCGCGGGCAACATTGTCAAACTCCAGCTCATTATACAGATCGTCATCCAGTACTTCCCCCCTCTTCAGGAAGTACTTGGAGATGGCTTGACGGCAAATGTTGGTAATCTTCCGGCTCTGAGAACCGAAAGCCTTTTTTAGATGGGCAATAACAGTTCCTTGTTTCTTCAACTCTTCTTGGGCCTGACGGGCGTAGGCTGTATGTTTGGCAACATCCCCCTCAAGCTGCAGCACCTGAGCTCGGTAAAGATCGCGGTCAGAACCCGCGGCAGAAAGCTCCTCATTCAGCTTATCAATACGATCGCTGAGCTTCTCGACATGTCTTAAAAGACTTTCAGGATCTGTTTTTAAAAAAGAAGAGGGGGAAAGGAAAGCGGAATCAGTAAGAGTAAGGCATAAAGATAAAAGCGGCGAAAAAAGACCGGTAAGACTCACCCTTGGCCGGAACCTTAGCGTTTTCGGGTTGGCGGAGGGCCATGGCCTCCTCTAAAGCTTTCACCTTCCCCTCCAGAGAAGTCTTCTCGGCCGCAAGAGCAGCTTTGCCTGAAGAAAGAGCTGTGTTTTCATCCGTCAAGAGCTGCTTGGCTTCCTCTAAGGTTTTCACCTTTCCCTCCAGAGAAGCCTTCTCGGCCGCAAGAGCAGCTTTACCCTCAGAAAGAGTCGTGTTCTCATCCACCAAAAACTGCTTCTCTTGGTCAAAAGCAATTCGAGTTTGCTCATCCAGAGCATTCTTTTCCTCGGTCAATGCGGTGAGCTCTTGAATAAGTTGGACTTTGTCTCCCACCAAAGCCTCATTCTGCTCAGTCAAAGCTTTTTTGTCCGCCTCAAGGGATTTAATTTCTTTCTCAAGGGCAACATTCACACCCGCAAAGTAAGCCTTGTCTGAAGTGAGGGAATCTACGTCCCTTTTGTGAGCAGCTTGTACCTGCCGCAACAAAACTTCCAAGTCAGACAAAGTATGCTCTGGTATCAACACATTCTTTTCACCGGAGGGTTTGTGGAGTACCTGCTTCAGGATACCCTCTGTGTGGAGGCTCTGGTTTCTCAGAGCAAACATCTCTTCCCGCAAGTTCTTTAACTTTGATTCGTATTCGTCTCGAAGACGAACACATTCATGGCGAGATGACCGCAATTCCTTGTTCAAAGTGTCTGTCCTATCTTTCACCTTGCGGTCAATCTCATAGTTTACAATATCCATGTAGCTATCATGGTTAGAACGGGTTTGCTTTAACTCGGCTTCAGTATTATCGGCCCGACTTTTTTCACGTTGCAGGTTAAGCTGAAGATCCCGAGTCTGAACCTCAGCACTTTGAGCCATAGACATAACCTGCAAAAAAAAAAAACACAAACAGAACATTAAAACTTAAAAAAGAATATATCAGAAAGGCATGGGAGGATGGGAGGAAGGCGGCGCTTACTCGGAAAATGCTTTGCCACATCAGATTGAAGACATCTCCCGTGGAATGGAATGACGCATGATGGCATCGGCTGCTCCAACCCCAGCTCTCAGTTTTTCCTTGGTAGCGGTAACAATGGATGGAGGAGCGAAGATCCCATCCGGATGGTCAGAAAGTCTTATTGCTTCCTTCCAGGCGTCGGTGTATCGAGCAACGTCGAAGGGGATCTTGCGCAAAGGTTGCCCACGGTAGTAAAACCATCCCTCCTTCTGAGAAGGGCCGGTAAAGCCCTCCTGAACAGGGGGAGGTGGAGAGGAGGAGGGAGCAGCAACATCCTCCCTTGGAGGAGAAGAGGGGTGGCAATGGCCTCCCTTTGCCTGTCTTCCCTCTGCTTACTTCGGAGCTCTGGGTTCTCGGGCACAGCTCGGTACTCCTTCCCCCCCCGGATGATGAATCACCGACCCCAGGGATGTCTTGTGGGACTGAGGCGCCAATAGTCCCACGGTCACTTTCAGTCTCAGAAGCCTCCGCTAGAGCAGCCTTCGGCTTTGACGCGGTTTTCTTCCGGAGTCTTTGAGTACCGGAAGCTGGAACAGCAGGAGAAGGGTGGGCCGGACCGCGAGCAACCTCGTTATCAGTAACGGTGATGGGCGCGCCTTGAGAGCCTGAGAAAAAAGGGTCAGCATAGAATGAACAAAAAAGGAAAGGCAAGAGTTTCCTTCAAATAAGAGAGAACAATACGTGGGTTAGTATCTTCCAAGATAGCACCATGGGCCGGATCGGAAGAGAAATACCCTGCCAAGTCAGGAAACAATTCACAAATGGGGGTTGGGTGACCAGACCCCTGCCCTGAACGAGAGGCAGACCCCTGGCCTGAATCAGGAGTAAGAGGGAGAAAGACGCGACGCCCAGATCCTGGACTCACGTACCAAGTACCTGGCAAGTCACCGCTTGAGCGGGCTGGAGACCCAGTAGTCCTCTTTTTCTTCTGTCCAGATGGTCCTTGTCTTCATTACCCCTTTGCCTCTTCTTGGAGGGGGTAGCACTCCCAAGAAGCCTCGTGGCCACATCAACAGCCGCATCAACAGACGCGTAATAATCAACTTGCTCGTCTCCCATCTTAAAGCCGACAAAATTCCAGCTATTAAAGGGCCCAACCTTATCTCCTCTAGAAAAGAAATCTGCCGGAACGATGAGAAAGTAAGGAAACAGGTCAAAGGTAAAATTTAGATAAAACTGACCAAATAAGACTTACTGTGATATTTCTTCAATGATTCCAGGCGCGCCGGAGTAAAAAATACGGAGACCGTAGGCTGTTTTTTGCTTATCACCTTCAGGATTTTTGAGATAGGCATTTCTTGCGCTGGGGAAGGAGGACAGCTGAATTGGCCTTTCGGGATCGAGGGGCAGTAGGGAACTCCCAAAAATCGGCCTGGTGGTGGGACAATGACGAACCATCGAGAGTTCCACCCGGAAGATGCTTTCTTATAGTCGAAGAGAGAAAAACCGGCCTTCGCCTTGATAGTCAGGCTATCAGGATCGTCCCTTGTGGTGTAAAATTGGACGAATTCGGTCGCTTCTACCCGAATTTTGCTCTCCTCACAGAGGAGAACATAGGCATGGAGGTAAGAAATTGCCTTCGGATGTAGGTGAGCAAGCATGCAGCAGCGCCGAATCAGGAAACCTAGAATGAATGGATGAGGAGGTACGGTCAGGCCGCGAGAGAAAAAGTCCGCGAAAACGGCATATCCAAGCCCGAAATCATCGTGGGGATGTGAGTCGTCGGAAGGAAGGAAGATGCAAGTACCCAGTGGGACTTCGACGTCTTTCAAGCAAGAGAGAAGGGAGGAGGTATCCAGGGAGGATGGAGAAGGTTCTCGGTCGGCCGAAAAGGCGCGGTAGATTTCAGATAAGTCGGGCGAAACCCTTGGGGCGAAAGGTACCTTGAATCCCTCTATCTCTAGCAGGGACGAAATTCGCAGCTGCCTTGTTTTTCTTCGAGCTAGACGATGCCATCAGAACAAGAAAGCGGAGAGCAAGAGCGAAGCGAAGAGAGTGAAAGATCCGAAAAAAGATGCAAGGAGAGGCGACGGAGTCTGGGCAAACAAGGAAAGAAGATATCTGAAAGAATTCGAAGCTAGAGCTTTAAAAAAAAACGACTCCCGCCCAGTTGATAAAAATTAAAGGGAGATCCTGCACCTTCCTGGAAACAGGGCGCTGACAAAAAACGGCTCTGCAAATTCTACATCGAAAAGGCGCAGGCACGGGCAAGAGCACAATTAGAAAAAGAAAGCTCTTTTTCCTTTTTTTTAGAACAAAGAAAAGGAAAAAAGAACTTGTGGGACTAAGGGGGAGTAATAGCCGGAAGAATAAAAGGCCTCAGCCGGAAGGGCAAAAGCCATAGCGTCAGAATAAAAGGCAACAAAAGCACACGCTGAAAGAGGAAGTTCTACTTTTACGTTAATATAATCAAAAGTAGAACTTGTGGGACTGATGAAGAGGGAAAAGTACGAGAATAAGGAAGAATAGAGCATCCGGTTCCATGTGCCTGGAAGGAACGGCTTAGAACAAAGGATATCGACCGGATCAGAGTGTGATCCGGCCGGATGGATAATTAAATATCTCACTTATATGTAAATGCCAGCCTGGCAATTAAAAAGAAGGACAGGCTGGCAACTCTCGATTTAACGATGTAAAACACTATAAATAGGGGTTCAACCCCACAATGAAACATACGCTCTCACATTCGAAGTTACATACTGTTGCATTACCTGCGCGATTCTCTCTCTCTCAAAGCTCGAGCACTCAGTAACAAGGTAACTCGATGAAGCACAAAGGTCTAGCAAAAGAGTAGGGATTCGATTAGAGATTTAGATAGGAGCTTAGGGAATTTAGGAACTTACAATTTCATATACATTATGAAAATATTGGCTAATGTGTAAATAAGGAAATAATGTTGCTGGAAAAGATAAGCCAAATAGACCTTGGTCTGTTCGGTATAAATGAGAATAATATATGAAACCATATGTTATAAATAATATAATGTTTGGATGATATAAATATGTCATGTAAAATATTCTAAGATTTTGGTTAAAGTATAAATATGGAAAGTTGGAGGTTAAAATTAAAAAACAGAACTTAGGGGTTGTTTGTATTTTCGGAAATTAAGACCATATTTATACATATTATATGGTTTAAACGTATAGTAGTATATGGTAAGAAAGTATGTTATAAAATTGTATGGCGAGATTGTAATTTGGAGATATGGGATTTGAAAGGAAATGAATAGTAAGTATATGCCTAATCTGGCAATAACAGGGGAACATTACAAGACTATAGATAATATCTTATTACAAAGTTTTGATGTTTTAAAATAGGTATTTATAACATGGTATAAGGTATGTGGCTATATTGTAATTAATGGAATTATAAGAATAAAGAGGTAAAAGTGTGTTATAAATATACGCCATTTTCGGTAATAATATTAGTTACCAAACGATATGCTATAAAGTTTAATGACTCATAAAATAATCATGCTATACAATGTCATGATATAAGTGTAACACCAAATAATATTGTGGTCAAAAGTATAGTATATAAAACTATACATGCTGGCGTATGCATACATTTATATAAGAAAAATGAAGATATAAACTATGTATACAATGACATAAATGCTATGATTAATGTTTGATGTTATAATGGTTAAATAAACCCGGCCAAAGAATATATGTACATAATATAAAGTTTCTTACTTCATCAGAATTAAAGTGTATACATATACAAATGCTGGTGCAAACGATACGCAATATATAATATGGGTTGGCAAACCATATAGTAGTCAATAATAAATGTTAACATGTAAGTATAATTGTATACCATAATGCCATAGGTTTAAATGAACACAACTTGTTAAATGAATAAGAAGTTGTGTAACGTAAGGTGTATCTTGAATAATAAACTGTCATACTTATAAAATATGTTGCATGGAAGTATGCAACTAAGGGTTATGAAATATAACCATGCATGCAACTATAAGTTATAACCATACTTAAGCATGCAATATAACGGTGAATTAACATATACGTGAATGAATTTATATAAACGCAACGCTCATAAAATACACGAGTAGGAAAAATATAATTCCTATGTGAAAACGTTAATGACGACGTTCGTATAGAAACCGACGACTTTGCTAAACTGAATTTTATACTTACTACGAGTAAGGAAATTTTTAAGATGCTATACGTTAATGAGTAACAGTTGAAAAATCCGGGCGTAGTACCGGGATACAGACGTATTCGGAAATACCGAATCATACTGTCATGTGGATTGACATATAGCGTTCTTCGTGTTTGTTAGATCACCTGTCAGACGTGTGCGTGCTCGAGAAAGCTTAGTGGTCTACACTGCGCGACCTTGACACGGTGTACGGTATGTAAAGGGTTTGATCCGGTTGTCCTGAGGAATTCCTCGGGCTCGGATTTGTTTGATAAATAACTTGTGTGAATGTATGTATGTGATTTATGTGGTGATGAGTAGCCATGTTTACTGCATTATTTATTTATGCACACGAACGTCCTACGAGACTAATACTATGTCGACTATAGATCGACTTATACAAAACTACATATGCGAAATGTGTGATTGTGACCACTGTTACCTGACCTAATACGTTAAGTATTACAAGTATGTAGTTAAAACCTAAGTAAAACACTTAGGACGGGACACGACATTGTCGGTCTCTAGAGCTTTGACTTGAACATGAATACTACCTAGAATAATTCTAGGTATGCGTAAGACCCATAGGGCAGCCAACAAATTAAGTGATGTACTCCATAACTAAAACTGTAACTGACATCTAACTAACAAACTAACAGTGGAGTGTGAATGAATGTGATGATGTACCTTAATCCAGACAGTCACTGGCTGCTGGTCGCGCGCGTAGAGATCTTTTGGGTTATCCCGTATCGGGTTTACCCTAGTTAATCCTGAACGAACCTAGATAGATCGTCAGGTGGAGTGTGCTACCGTTGGCACAGGCCCTTGGACACCTAAATGGACGCCTTTACAAAGGCAAAGTGAAATAGTCCCAGAGTCTTCGGATGATCAGGGCAGTGAGCACCTTGTGTGTACGTGGGACTACTGTCCAAGTGAATATATTTCGGGTTGTCCTAATTGACGCCAGACAGTGCTAACTAAACAAATGATATGTGAGGGCCCGGGGGGCCGAATGTTGTTATACATGATGATGATAAAATACGACGTACGATTTACTAATGCTGTCGCATTGTATAATGCATGATTGTGCTGTGTATATTTCTACATGAATGTTTGGATTGGATGAATGGTTATATAATCATGCATGTTGTTACAGTATTTATTATATCTGTAAAATGATAAAGCATGAAATCAATCTAATATCAAGATGGTTAAAATGACAAGTGACCAATAGGGTCCAGATCCGGCATACTCAGCGTCTATCGCTGAGACTACACCTATTGTGTAGGTTGTTGATCTTCGTTGAAGCCGAAGTGCGGGAACAGGGTAGTTAGGGTTACTTTAATTAATGCGTAAGAAATTTATTGTATAACGACATCAGCCTGTAGAGGTATAACAATACGGTTGTATTCATGTGGGATTTGGGTAGATGCTCACTTGTCGACTGTTGGATGTGGACTTAGTATGATGTATAGGAGATATCTCGTCGTCACTGCAGTTGAGTAGTATTGTTGTTTAGCGTTGAATTTAATTACTGCTTTGTTACTCGCGTGGGCGAGTAATGGCAGGTGACACCTGAGTGAGTTTAATGTCGTTGTTTATTTTTACGCTGTGAGACATTTTACTTTCTGTTAACGTGAGTGACTATTACGCATTTGTTTTACGAGGGTGTTTACAACAACACGGTTTGAGGCACTTCGATCTGTAATTGGATTGACTCCGTTCACCTAGGCGGTTGTATCTCCTTTCTCCTGACGCACTCGTCAGCAGTAAGCCTTTAAGTTGTATTGAGTCAGTCCATGTTTGTGAATAATTCTGTTAACTATGTTTTACTTGCACCATTCTATGAGTCTGTCACCACACACACACGTCAGCGATCCTTACCTACTCTGTGAAATCCCCACCGTAGTTCTCTCACGCCCCAACCATAATCACTAACACATGTAACCGAAAAACTCAACCACTTCCGTCGACCCACTTAGCCTATAACTAGCTTCACCACACTTCCCAGTTCCTCCACTTCCTCTCTCCACTACACTAACCCAACCCATTACCATGGCCGGAATTAACTTCAATGGCGTCACCATCCCAACCGAAATATTCCAAGATCCAATCCACCTCCAAGCTTACCTTCAGACCATGGCTATACCACAACAAACACTGTGGAACGGAACCCTTTAATTACGGTCCAAACCGTGTATAATTACGGTTCTGGACCGTAATCTACGCGGGCGTCAATAAAGATGGCCACATCTTTAATTACGGTTTTAAACCGTAATCAAAGGCCTTTTTCCGTCCCGCGTGTCATTGACTTTACATTACGGTTATTGGTAAACCATAATGTAAAGTTGACACTTTAGATGACGGTTTTCACAATAACCGTAATGTAAAGTCTTTTGGCGCGTGCGCCCAAAGGACTTAGATTACGGTTATTGTTATAACCGTCATCTAAAGTGTAATTTTTTATTTTATTTTTATTTTTTAACAAATCTACACAATTGCAACAGAGATAGAATTGTAACAGATAAGCAACAGAGGGCATCAGACCAACAAATGTGCAGAAACTGCGCAATTGAACCACCTGAATCAAATACCAACAACACAAATTCATTCTCTGCGCACAATTGCAACAGAGATAACATCTAATATACACCAGATCGAAAATCTATTACAGAAATATTCATTGCAAATTCATTCTCTGCGCATAATTGCATATTCAAACTGTTACAGAAATATTCAATTGCAAATTCATTCTCTGCGCACAATTGCATATTCAATCTGTTACACAATTGCAACAGAGATAACAATTGCATATTCAATCTGTTACATAATTGCAACAGAAATATTCAATACAGCAGCTAGAATCTGTTACAGCAGCAGCAGCTAGCAATTCATTACAAAAAATAAATCTGTTACAGCAGCAGCAACTAGCAGAATCAGAGGGCTACAAAGGTAGCAGTGTAACCTATACATTTTAGATACAGCTAGGATGACTCCCAGCAAGAAATAGCATAAAATAAAAGCGTAAAACAGTACAAAATGGTGCAGAAAACTGTGGAAAACTAAATCCATCATAGCAGCATCAGAGCTAGCTAGTCTACCACTCCATTCTCATAAACATGGCTGACATGCTCTCTCTGACATGCAACAAGTCGTTGGATGATAAGTCGAGAATTTGGCAAAATGCTCTTTAATCTGCAACATGAAAAGGAATGGAAAACATAATGAGATTAAGATAAAGACACAAAAAATCTGCCGAAAGAATTAAATACAAGACAACGTTCGTATTACCTTGTCTTTATCATTCTTAAAACTTGGGAGGTACGCGCAGAACTCGTACATATACCGCATCACGTAGTACCCCAACTCCTAGAGTCCTTTTGGGTAGGGCACTAAATCACCAAAATTCACAAATGTAAAACAATTGTACAAAGATAATAGCAACACGAATGAAATACATGAATTACCAAACCTTGATGTAATCGACGGTCAAATCACCAAACTCTCCCTGTGGGGTTTTTTTGTAACAACTGTTACATATATTAACAAAAGCGTTTAGCAAAATGAACAAGTACATTAATTTTGGTTCAAAAACTTACATACAATTAAATAGTAATAAAACTTACTCTTTGATTAAGTCTTCAGTGTTGAATTCTGTCCACTGCCCTAGTGGATCTAGAATGAGCAGAGTAGCGGTGGCAGCGCAGAATATAAACAAAGCCCAGTGGTGGCTACAATGTCAAATACAAAATGAAATGAGAAATGAAGGTAAAAAAGTTAGCTAATTAGTATGTCATTTTATATCAGAACTCACGTTTGGTGATACGGCATTAGAATGAATAATTTATTCTGTCGATCAACAACATTGAAGCAATGAATCATGTAATTACAAAACCTCCTCGGGTCCCTAGTGACAGAGTCGTACGATAAACGCTCCGGGCACACCGCAGTAATGGAGGTCATGTCCTTCTCAGCACATCTCTCAAGCAGACATCTATTATATCACATGTACTATAAAAAGTTAGCCAATGCAACTTCATAGATACTTATTCTATATGTTTTTACAGTATGCGGAAAGAACACTTACAATAGATAAGCTTGAATAATGTTAATGTTCAGATAATCTCCACACATCATCTCTCTGATGTCCTCAAAGTTGATTGCCGTGATCATATCTTCTTCGTAGTGAAACATCGACTTTGGAAGCGTCATCATGAAGTTGTTAGTTTGAGATGACTTCAACATGATCTTGTCGTAGAGATTCATCTGCTTGGCCCCCAAAACATTAACAAGTTTTTGTGGCAGTGCGAGCTTATTTTTAGGCGCCTCAGAAGTCCTGGTGCGACCCCAGACGGGCGCTGGATTCTTACCTTTCGCACCCCGACTCACTGGATTCTTACCCTTCACACACAAACAGTAAAGCATAAATGTAAAGATAATTACTAATTGATTATTATAGTAACATTAAACATTTATCTAGAACATACCCTTGTACTTCTGACAGGATTCGCCGGCGCGCTGATCTCTTCTTCTCTAGGCCGGGATACGCGGCGAGGAAGCTCAGGGATCTCAGAATTCGCCGGCGCGCTGGTCTCTTCTAGTCTGGGCCGGGTTACGCAGCGAGGAAGCTCAGGGATCTATAATAGATTAGATTAGACACTTAATGCTAAATAATGCATTTTATTAGATACTAAATGGTTGTCAAACAGTCTTACCTCATCGGTGACAACAATATAACATGCTGGCCAGGGCAATATGTCTCCCTTCGCTTTGATCAGCGTGCATTTGTTGTCAAATGCCATTGGAAGGTATGCATGCTCAAATCCATCAATGATCAGGTCCAAGGTCACACGGGCGTAGAATGGGTAGACGTACAAAACTGATGAGCGTGAGTGGACCTGATGGCAACACCGTCCCGTAGGCCGCATCTACAGGGTGCCCTTCTAATGGTATTTGGAAACGGCATTTTGTTGCTCCTTCAATAAACAGAGATAATACGTGAAATAAATAAGTGAGTTCAATCTAATACTATTTAAATGACATTATTTTAGGAGAAAAATAGTTAAACAAAGCTAACCCGGATGTTGGAAAATGGGTACGGGTCAGCGGCCGGAGCACGACTAGACGAGGAAGACAGTCGAGGAGGATCATGCTGCTGCTGCTGAGTAGTCGCATGTGCGATCGAATTCAACGCTTCCTGCAGCCTCTCCTCGAAAGCCCGACGCTCAGCAGCCAGTTTTTCCTCATTAGCTTGGCGCTCAGCAGCCCACTTACTCTCTACCATCGCCTCGACTTCAGCAGCACTCATCTGACCCTTCCTAGCAGATGGCGGGAATACGTGCTTCTGACGTACTTCTCCCCCAAATCCTCTAACACGCCCGGGTGATCCTTCTTCCCAAGTATTTGATTGAGAGCGTCGTCTTGAGAAGGAGGAGCATGTATGTCTACTTCTCCTCTCTGTGCCGCTTCATACTGTCCAATTGTCAAAGAAGTTAACACTAATTTAAGATCAACAAACACTTGAGTATAGAAGTAAATTATTTAACAGCCACTTTCAAATACTTACAATTTGGTTAGCCAGTTGTCCATCGCAGCATTAGGAAATATCCTCTGACCTTTGCTGGTCGTTTTCTGGCGTCCCAGCATGTACATCTGCACCCTCCTCACCTCAGAGACATCCTCGATCGGGCATTCACTTCCATCCTCGTTCCTCCGTGTCAGTAAACCAGCTTCTTTCCACATGTCGAGGCTGCCCACATATCCGCTTCGTCCCATGGTGTGGGGTAGAGATTAGCTTCACGGTTTTGCCGTGCTTGTTCTTGTATTTGCTGTTAAGAAAGTACAACAGAAAATTAATTAGAAAATCAGGGATAAAGCATTATGAGCATTGATTAAGAAAAGAGTACACACAAACATACCCTGAACTCGGGGTGGCGTGCCGCTCAACGAACTCCTTCCACTCCTCTTCAGTGATCATGCCATTGTACACAACATACGACGGAGGCTCACGTGGGGGTACCCTGTTGATCCAATGCTCAACCAAGTAGTGGTGGAATGATTTAGCTTTGCCGGACACCAAAGAAAGAACGGTCTTCTTCACTTCTTCTGGGATCTTGTATCGTTCTTGCACCTTCTTCCAGATGGTCTCCTTAACTTCTTTCGGGACTTGTTTCCATGTGTGGTTGATGCAGCAATGTGATCTGGCCAGAGTCCCTAGCGAACTCTGACCTGCTGCCCCCACAATACCTCCCATACTTGTCCCACAGAAGCCTATCTGATCCGGTTTCTGTAGTTTCAACCCACGGGTCAGACCTCTACCTCTGGGTCTCTGAGTAGCACTCGTAGAAGGTGCACTCATGGAAGGGCCAACAGCAGCAGCGACAGATGTAGATGGGCCAACAGCAGCAGCGACAGATGTAGATGGGTCAACAACAGCAGCGGTAGAAGGAACCGGTACCATTTGCTGCTCATTGTCGAACTCACGGCAACATAAATCGAACTCTTCATCAACCATGTCCTGATCATCCATGTCCTGATCAGCCATGTCCTGATCAGCCATGCCTGCAAGGATTGAAATACAATTTGAATTAAATTAAGCATTTCATAATGGTCATATACAAGCAAGAAATAAAAGAGTGTTAATTTCATATAAATTTTTATAGTAATAACTTACATACACCATTATCTCTCAACCCACATTCCCTCGTTATGGTCTGATCGTATATACTCACGATGACCTGTGACCTCAGCCTCTTCCAATGAAATAGGAACAGTTGGAGGTTCATCTTCTACATCATACTAATCCTCATCAACCACACCATCCACACCAACTATTCCTCTTCTCCCTTTAAGCACAACAAACCATCTAGGATTACAGGGATCAGTTACATAAAATATCTGCTTAACCTTCGTCCCAACAATGAATGACTCAACCGTGTGAGTAGCTCTAGACAGATCAACCAGTTTCATACCATGCTCCTCCTCACGGTAGCCATGATTGTTGTTAACCCAGTTATAGCGGAAAACACACATTTCGTAGCTGTTGTAGTCCAATACCCAGATGTCTTGTATAACACCGAAATATTGTTGTACTGAGACTGGACTATGACCCATGACACCGATGTCATATAAGTTTTGATAAGCTTCAAGCTCTACACCACTGTTTTGATTCGTTGACTTCTGATCCTGACGTTCTGTGAAAAAGGTGAATCCGTTGACATCGTACCCCTCATAAGAAATTACATCCAGATTTGGTCCAAATGCAACTACTTTAATTAGTTCAGGCACATTCGTGGACTGATCGGACAACACTCTGTCTTTGAACCATCGGACAAATGTCCTATTCTGCTCATTTTGTAGTCTAACGTCACTCATGTTTGGATATTGTGATCTTAAAACACACAAGTGTTCATCAAAGTATGGTTCAACATCTTCAAGATGACTTAGCACAACTAAATGAGCTTTGTTAAGAGTGTCTATGTCAATTCTTTTCAGTTTCCGTCCAACCGTGCCAACACCCTTCAATCTGCCCTTGTGTCTAGAACGTGGAAGTCCAATGGTATCGGCACCTTCTAGGTAATTGGTGCAGAAGTCTACAACTTCCTCTGTGATAGTGCCCTCTATAATACTACCCTCTGGGTGACGACGGTTCTTCATTTTCTTCTTCAGGACACCCATGTACCTTTCGAACGGATACATGTAGCGAAGGTACAAAGGACCACACATCAGAATCTCTCTTACAAGATGCACGAGGAGATGTATCATTATGTCGAAGAACGATGGAGGAAAATACATCTCCAGCTGGCACATTGTCACAATAAGATCCTTTTGTAATTTAGACAGAGTGTCCACATCAAGAACCTTAGACAAAATGGATTTGAGGAAGACACAGACATTTGTGATTGTGTGTTTGACAGCATCCGACAAGATCCCACATAGTGCAATTGGCAAAAATTCTTGAAGTAGGACATGATAATCGTGAGATTTCATTCCTACTAATTTGAAATCTGTCATGGACACTAGGTTTCTTATGTTTGAGGAGTAACCTGATGGCACCTTGATGTTGTAAAGGGTACTGCATAGACTATGTTTCTCTTCTTTAGACAGAGTGTGACATGCAGGAGGCAAGAATGTGCGTTTTCCACGTTCTTGCGGGCCAAGCTCTGTTCGTATGCCCAACTCAATTAAATCTTTTCTTCCTTTCAAATGATCCTTTGTCTTTCCTTTTATGTTCAAAAGGGTGCTAGTGATACTTTCACCCACGTTCTTCTCGACATGCATCCCATCGATACAATGTCTAACCTCCAGATGCTGCCAGTACTGTAGTTCCCAAAATATTGATTTCTTTTTCCATACACTTTTTTCACAACTTTGGTTGGCGGCCCGAAGTTGTTCACAATATTATCCAACTTTTTGTAAATCTCTGTACCTGTCAAAGGCTGGCGCACCACGCTGTGATTAGTTTTCCCATCGAACTCTTTCGCCATCGTTCGATACTTATGTCCTTTTGGAAGCATTTTTCGGTGGCCCATATACACGGTTTTTTCCACTATGTTTCAAGCGAATGCTACAAGTGTTTTCACCACAAATCGAACACGCCAATGCCCCCTTGATTGAATAGCCTGAAAGATTACTATAGGCGGGGAAATCATTGATTGTGCAGTACAACATAGCACGCAAATTGAAGTCCTCTTTACTGAATGAGTCGTAAACTGTAGCCCCTTCATTCCACAAGAGTTGTAGATCCTCTATCAAAGGTTGAGGAATACATCAATTTTGTTGCCCGTTTGCTTTGGACCTGATATTAACAAAGACAACAAGATGTGTCTTGGTTTCATGCATAACCACGGCGGTAGATTGTAAATAACCAAAAGCACAGGCCAGGTACTGTGTATGCTACTCAAAGTACCGTAAGGGTTCATCCCATCCGTGCACAAGCCTAGCCTTAGGTTTCTCGGTTCGTTACCAAACTCAGGAAATTTTACGTCTATGTTTCTCCACTGTGGTGCATCAGCGGGATGTCTCAATCTGCCATCCTTTTTCCTGTGAACTGAATGCCACCGAAGATTCTCTGCGTCTTTCTCAATGGAGAACAAACGTCTGAACCTTGGAATGATGGGCAGGTACCACAGTACCTTAGCTGGTGAACCTTTCTTACTACCGCTAATGTGAGTTTGTTGTTTCTTATATCGTGATGCTCCACATGCTGAACAGCTTTCAGCAAATTCATCCGATTTCCAAAACAGCATGCAACCATTTGGACAAGCATGAATTTTCTGGTACCCGATACCCATTGGGCACATCATTTTTTTGGCTGAGTACATAGTCGTTGGTAAAACGTTGTCCACCGGAAGAACGTATTTCAATAGTTCCAGGAGGTCAGTGAAACTTAAGTCGCTCCAGCCATGTTTCGCTTTCAAGTTGAATAGCTTGAGGACGACACTCAACTTGCTTAACTTTGTAGGGTCGCACCCGGGTACAACGGTGTTTTGGATGAATCAAACAAATTTTCATACTTGTCTGGCGTGTTAGAGTAATGTCGTTCCACATCTTCGAGCATAGTCTCAATGTCATCATCCCAGAAATCTGGCTCAACGTTCGCTGTAACGTCTTCTGGATCACCAGCAACTGTATCATCTCCAAGTTCCGTTTCTGTGTTTGCCTGACCATTATCCCCTTCGTCAGGCTTAATAACATCGAACGCACTCTGACCATGCCATCGGATTATGTCTTGGAAATCTTTTGTAAAACCGCGGCGGATCAGATGTTCCTTAATTATTTCAACGCCGCGATATCTCAGATTGTTTTGGCAGTCGATACACGGAAAAAATATGTATCCCTTGTCTGTAGGTTTCAGATTGTTCGCCAACACCGTGCATAACTTATCAACTCCTTCTAAAAACTTGTCATCCAAATTTCCGCTGTAAGTCCACGAACGTTCCATCTCCTTCTAGCTATTTATATGAAGGCAGCCATTTCATACCGTCACCCATGGCAGAGTCTTTACACTTTTGTATCTTATCAACCTAAATCCATCCATGAGTATTAAATCCCACCGGTGAACGTGTTTTTAATATGTAATTTATTGAAAATTTCGGCAGCATCTCCCTACAGTTCTTCAAATGCACGATATTATGATATTAATCAATATTATATGCATTCGAAGAACAATAAAGAGATACTGCTGAAATAATCAATAAAGTACATCTTAAAAGCATATTCACACCCTAGGTGTGTGATTTAACAATCATGGACAGTCCCGACAGGGACTGCCTAAGATATACCTCTATTAGGTATATCTTGGGCGGATAACTATGTTTGGTAGTTTGTCAAATATTATATGTATATATAAATCTTACCTCTGGTAGACGATTAGCCGATGCTAAGACGGTTGAGGTCGGAAGCCTAAATAAAGTCGTAGTCCTGATGCATAAATGAAAAACGACAACATTAGAATTCATCAAAAAATAAAGGTTAAATGCTAGCTAAACCGCGGAAAAAAATCGACAGCATCTCCCCTATATTTTTAACGTCTCCAAATCAGTTTTATCAAGTCAAATTCGCACGCACCATCTAGAACTGGTAACATACATAAACTTATCTTCTTCTACTGTAAATGAAGTTTATTTATGACCTTCTCTGCAGTACTTCAGATTGAAGGACTAAAACTAGTCATTCTAGAACCATTAAAATACCAAAACTCATCTTATTCTTTCTGGTGGTCATAACAATAGCATTGTTGATTCCTGTCACAGCTTGTGAATCAAACAGAGAGCATCTGGCATAGCAGATTGAGCAGTTGAAAATGAGCTATTTTCAGGAATCGGTAATATACTTGAACTTACTTTCTTTCCTGTGGCAGTTTTAAGTAGTAGCATTTTTAAAACTACACTATTATGTATTAATTGTAATACGAAATGCTAAGAATAAATAAATACAGCAGTTTACAGATTGGTTTGCAAAGTTACCATTACTAAGCACCGAAGTGGGCAAGTAGTGTAGAAATCAGCCCACGAACTAGGTCGCAATTAACTGTGAATCTGGGCACAAATATATGAACAAGGTTAGAACATTTGCCATTACACTCTCAGGATTTGATGCAAACGAGGTTAGAACTTGCAATCGAAATGCATGTATATGAACAAAGTTAGAAAAAAACGACAATCAATCGATCGCATACCCAATACGCGATAGAGACGTCGACGGTGAGACCAGTGGTAGATGGGTGGTGACCGGCGGCGATGGGAGTGACAAAGGTGGTGGGAGTGACGGCGGTGATGGCCGTTAGCAAGGTGACGGGAGAGAGGAGGCGATTTCAGTGAGGAAGATAGCGCGAAAGAGAAGAAGAGTTACTGTGAGTACAGTGTGCAGAGTATAGGCAAATGTTTAAAAGGACTTTAGATTACGATTTACATGTAAACCGTAATCTAAAGTCACACTTTACATGACGGTTCCTAAAGAACCGTAATCTAAAGTGTAACAAAATTAAAAAAAAGCGCGATAATTATTTGACATATGTTGGGTTTCAAACATAGGTAACACATTAATATAAAGTTTTTATTAATCTAAATACACTGGTAAAACAATGTCGTTAACTGTAATCTAAAGTGTAACGAAATTAAAAAAATAGCGCGATAATTATTTGGCATATGTTGGGTTTCAAACATAGGTAACACATTAATATAAAGTTTTTATTAATCTAAATACACTGGTAAAACGACGTCGTTAACTGTAATTTAGATTACGCGCGGAGTCGAAAAAATCAATAATACGGGAAATATTTCGCGTCAGGTCAAAACGACGTCGTTGACCATTAGTTGGAGGTTGGCGCGCCTTTTTTAGGAGGGACTTTAGATGACGGTTATTAGTGAAACCGTAATCTAAAGTCCGTTGACCGTAAAGCGCGCGTCAACACGGGACTTTAGATTACGGTTTCACTAATAACCATCATCTAAAGTCCGTCCTAAAAAAGGCGCGCCAACCTCCGATCGATTATTGATTACGGTTAATTCAATCATCGTCGCTAATTAATTCCGGCCTTCCTATTAATCACGGTGTCTGTTAAAGCCGTGATTACACCACCGTCAATAAAGGCTCGCATTCCACCAGTGAAACCACCACCACCGAAAAAACCCCTTCACCCACAAAACCCGACACACAACCACAATCCACCCGCACCCCTCCCCACAACCCATACCTCCTTCAGCCGTCCCGACCGAGGTCATTGAGACCGACGCCAAGGAATAACCCCATCCAAACCACCATTGTCTTCCCCGCCACAACAACAACCTAACCCCAACCCTGAAAAACCTGCTACAAAACCACGAACTCCCCCAACCATCATTCGAAAAATCCGTAACCCCACTCCACCACAATCCCCTAAACCTAAACTCCGCAAACGGAAATTCACCGCCCAACGCCCTACTGTCAAACGTGTCCTACGCTCCAGCCATAAACCCTCACCTACATTGTCGCCAACAGTCTCCTCTGCCATCGGTGAGTCCTCCCCAGTCCAAGAACTAGCAATGGCGCCCGCTGTCAGTCATGATACTTTCACTGGCGCTACTTTGACCAGTCTCATAATCATCCAAAGCCTCAACATCACAGTGTCAAGATAGACCCCTTCTCCCAATGCTACATGCTCTCTGATCCTGCTGCGGATCGTAATCTTGTCAAGGGTAAATTCCTCTGATTTCTCTTGGGAACTTTCCACTCATCTAGGAGATCTTGTTAAAATGCTAGAGGCTTAGGGCTGGGCACACTTGTTTTCGGAAGTTTCAGAATGGTTCTTGCAAGAGTCCCTCGATTTCTATCAAAACCTTGTTAGTCGAAATAGAGCCGCACAGTCTTTTGTTAATTCCACCCCTATTTTCTTTGATCTGTCAAAAATGTCTGAAGTTCTTGGAGTCCCTCACACTGGTTTTATGTTTTATGACAAAGGAGTCCTTCCTGATATCCCCGGAGTCCTACACAATAAAATCTATCATTTTTTTCTCTTCAAAAGAAAAGTGGGGTCTCCGATACCAAGAGGTGATCTTTCCATTCTCTACCAACTCCATCATATTCTTGTCATTAAAATTGTCCCCCGAAAAGAAGGCAACCAGTTGGCCAACTCCCTGGACTTATCCATCATGTATTGCATCTTGAATCGTCACCCTCTCAATTTGGCTTTCATAATTCTAAATCATCTGGCCCACTCAGTCGATACTCTCAAGCACTCCCTAGGCTATGTCTTCGGGCTTCCTAGGGTGCTTAAATACTTTCAGGTACCGCTTGAGCAATCAACACCGGAGCCCATCGAGGAGATAGACACCATCAACCTCCGCTATCTGAGAAGGCTCACCTCCATCAACAAATCCCAACTGCTGCCTCCTCCGACCAGCCTGCTCCTTCCACTTCACAAAAGACGGCCGATCACGACAGACTCCTTCAAATTCTGGAGAAGGTCGACCGACTCATGACTCAGGCGGGAGAGTTGGCCCAGCACACCTCAAGGATGATGGAGCGACTCATTGGGCTTGAGACGGCTGTGACTTCGATGCAGAAAGCCATCCTTGAACTTTCCGCCGTAGTTAACCCCATCCCAGAACCCTAGATTACCCGGTGTGTGTGCGTGTGGTGCTAGAACTTAGGAAGTTTGTAAATTCTAAACACTGTTTTTTTTTATTGTTCGTGAATACTGCTACTGACTCTCTCTAACTGCAAGGCTTCCCTTCGATGAAAGCAAAAGGGGGAAGCGGTGAATCTTGTCTGATGTACGGGGAACTCTAATTGTTTTTTGAACTGCCTTTAAAATTTTTGCTGCTAGTTACTTTGATTCTGTGATTACTCTACTTTTCGCTTTCTGTGCTTCTGCCTGCTTGAAGCTTCTCAACGATTAAAGGGCAACTACAATGGAGTCACTCGATTGCTATCCTATCTGCTTTGTTTAAGGGGGAACTTCGACAGGGTCGGTTCCCCTAGCTCTTGGTGTTTTTGTTTTCAGGATCTCCTCAATCGACTCAGTCGGGATTCACGAAGGTTTGTTATCATCAGCAATAAGGGGGAAACTGTTGAAGCATGAAGATGTTGCTAAAATAGTCAATCACCTCGACAGAGTCGCTCACCCTCAGCAAAACACAAAGAAGGAATCTCGTACACAAAGCACAACAGAGTCTGTACAAACTAAGAAGCACGAAGGACTCAGTCACAGTCACACCGTTGCGACAATTAAGGAACGAATGAGTCAGCGCAAAATCCCCAACGGTCACAAGACTGCTCCAGTTGACTCTGAAGTTTACGGCCTAAACTGGTAGACTGGCACGATGATTCTTCACACGCGCTCACTAAGTTAGTTCCGATAAATTCGGAACCGACTCCCTTAGCCGTGGTACATAGAAATAGTATAAATAGGAATGTAATAGTTAGTTTATTTTTCAGGCTTTTTGACATAGAGATGGCAAGAGATTAGAGAGAGAGCTACTTTCCGATTTAGAGAGAATTAGTTCCATATTCTGTTTGAGCTTCTAGATAGACTCCTCCTAGGAAGATCCTAGTTTCACTACACTTGTCATCAAGCTGATTAGATATTGTATAGGGTAAGTGAGTGAGAAACCACGAAGTAGATCTCATCTACGGAGTGGGCATTGTAAGTTGTTTTGTTTTGGCCAGAAAATAAAATAACTTATTTTGTGTATCTCGTTGAGTTTCTCTGAGTCCTTCAAACTTTCAAGTGTTGCTTCAAATAAGTTCCACTGAGTCCGTGCTACCCTTTTACTTTAAGTAAATCGCTTCCGTGTACTTAGTTCTATTAAGTGTTTTTACATTATAATTACTTTCGTAACCTTACTTCGATTGAGTCAAACCATCTCAAAGACTCACACCTTGAGTTGGTTTAAGTCAGCCGTCCTATCCTACATCCTCACTGACGTTTCTATCAACTGGGTAAGGATCGATCCGAAGAAATGCTAGGGGCTTGGGCCAGGTCACCATAAAGAGATAGGGTTTTACGCGCTATCCTTTTTGGGCTTCCCCATTTTTAACACACCATCATGAGGTGTGCGTTTACGGGCGAGTCTTTGATTGACAAAACATTGGGCTTGGGTAAGAGTACTGTCAGAAAACTGCTAGGGGGTTAAAGCCCAGATATTAAGGGGACATGATTCACACGACATCCTTCTCTTTCCCCCCACTTATCCACATCACCGAAAGATGTGAGTCTCATACAGGGACCACCCAAAGCGAGTCCGGGTGAAATTGGTTTGTGTGATCCCTTGACTCTTTCATATGATAAAACAATAATATAAAAGTAAATAATGCACACAAAAGTAAATAAGACAATATAATAAAGCCTTAAATGACATTTTTGAGTTAAGCCCTCTTATCTTAAAGTTAAACTAGTTAAAATTAAGAGCTATGTCCCCAGCGGAGTTGACATTCTGTAAGCCCGGGTTTTTCGACCCTTGTCCTTAGTCGCTCTTGTGATTAGGATCTAATTAGGTTCTAGGTCCACATATAACCTAATTTAACAACTATGCTATAAACGATAGCTATTATAACCTGAGCTAGCCCATCGGAACCTATTATAAGTTGCCACTTAAGTTTTTTAACATAAGTAAACTAGGAAGGTAAGAGTTCAGGTTCGGGGCTTGGTAATATAGCTTTTTTTTCGGGTTCAGGTTACTTTCACTACCCTTAGAAGCTATTTTTCCTTTACTAGTGTAATGAAAGCCTTATTATAAGATTGATTTAACTAAGTGTGCAAGCTTATGTATTTTTGTGTTTTTGACATTTATTGATAGAAGATAAAGTTGAAAATTAAACGAACCTAAATTAGGTCAAAATTCGCTTCCATCCGTGATCACGGACGTACTGTCCGTGACCACAGAACCTAATCTATCAAAAAATTACCTAGAAAATGAAGATAAATTGAAATACCTCAAACTTAAATATGGTGATTAAATAATTCTAATATGGTATTTAAGGGCCTAATAGTGCCTAAAGAATATTGGTGAAGAAAATAAAGCCAAAAGAAAAGAGGAAACGCTTAAAAAGCGTAAAGTGTAAAAATGAGTGTTACGCAACCATAGGAGGTATGTGACCTCGGTTAGAGTATTAGATGGATTCCTTAGGCTTATTCATGCCTAATTGATGTACGAGAACAATTACCGAAGAAAACGGATCCATAAAATGAATTAAAAACGAGAATAAAGCTTTACCGCACGTTTTTCGGAGAAAACCCAAAAACGTGACTTGGATTGGTCAAATGAACCCGTAAAAATTATAGTCAACCAAATAAATCTAATTAAACATTAATTGAAGCTTAAGAATCATTAAAATTAAAGAAAAGAGAAAATTCCAGAAAACGGGCCCGCTTAGTGAATAGTGCTAAAACCGGGTAAATTAACGAGCGTTTTCTGTAAAAGATGAAAAACGCTCCAGCTCATATGTACACATATGGGGCCGGTTTTTGTAATTAATCAGCACTCCTCTCACAAGTAGTAACTAGCTAGAAATAAAGAGAGAAAGAAATAAAGTAAATAGCAAAAAGTAAAGTAAAAGCACTTTACTTTTCTCTCTCTTCATTTCTTTTCTTTCCCAGCTGAGCCATCCCTCTCTCTCTGCTGTATCCTCCCCTCCAAGCCAGCCTCCTCCTTCCTCTCTTCTCTGGTACGAAAATGAAGGGAGCAACCATGGCTTCTCCTCCCTTCTTTGTCTTGCCCAAGCTTTGTTAAAGCTCCAAATGGAAAAATAATTACATATTCTTCTTCCTCTCACCAAGCTCTATCTTTCCCTTCTTTTAAAAATTCCAAAATGATGAAGTTCATCTCCATGGGTATACCCCATTGGTGAAGAAAATGGCATTTTTATGGAGCTTGGAGTCCCCTCTCTCATCTATGGTAAAAATTTCAAAGAAAAACTCATTTTTCTCCACTCCTTTGTGCTGGCCGATTTTGACCCTCTTTGATACCTTGTTTTCTTCTTGTTTTGGAGCATTGGTTCAACTCTCCAATGGTGGTTGGACCCTTGTTTTGATTCATGGGTGAAAACTCCTCCTAAAACTCCAAAGGTAAAAACCCTAGATTTGGTGTTTTAAGCATTTCACACTGAATTAGTATTATTCAAAGGGTTTAGCATTTTAATTATACTCATTTTGCGTTCCTTGGATGATGGGAATGGAGTTTGGCAACTCCATTGCCCACTTGACCGGAATTGAGAAGAGAAAGAGGAAGAGGAGAATTGAAAAGGAACTTGGGAAACTAAGGTAAGAAATCCACCTTGTTATCTAATTGTTTTAGAATATTGGGATTGGGTAAATGAATGAAAGAACCAAAACTGGAATGGAAATGCATTTGGTTGAGGCTAGAGAGAGTTTGTGTATGGTTGTTTGAATTAAAGGCCTTGGAGCCAAGTGATTTGAATATGTATATTGATATGTTGTTTGAGGAGACTTGGGTAAATTTTGATAGCTTTGAGTGATGATAGGACCCTTATGGGTGTGGCTAGTTAAGGATTTGATTTTGGTAATAAAGGATGAGTTTGGACATGTTAGGTTTATAGGGAAACTATGGCGAAATTTTGGTAGAAAATAAATGTTTTATGGTGACTTGGTGAATTGGAGAGCCTAGGTGGTTATTAAGTTGAGTTGAGTGGATTGGTAACCATGGAATGGTAGATGGAGAACTAAAAAGGGTAGTACAAAAATCTGTGGCACAAGTGGTAGAAAAGTCTTGGAGTTGGCTAAAGATGAACAAGAGTGTTATGAGAGACAAAGGATGGACTTGGGTATAGATAATGCAAGTGTCTAGGAAGGTATGGTGATGATCACTAAGTGATTTGGTAAGGTGGTAGAAGATTGTAAACTATCAAGAGGAAGTTAGAAAATGCACAAGTGTGCAAAAATGTAACAGTGAGGATGGAAATTGGTAGATATTGAGAAATGGTTTGAAGAGGTTTAGTGCATGATTTAAGATGTTTAAACATGAAGGAATGGAAAGTTTAGGGAATGATTAGAGGTGAATTAGGGTTGAAACTAGTGAAAAACGGTAAAATTTGACAGTTCTAGGGTTGGTCCGGGTTTGCAAATTGGTACACAAACCCGGACCACCCCAAAAATTAGGCAGAAAGTCACCCCAGGGAGTGGTCCAGGTTTGTAAACTCGTACACAAACCCGGACCTATGCAAAAAGAAGGCAGAAACGTATCCCAGTGTTTGGTCCGGTGTAACACCCCTACCGCTAATACCGTCATTACTGTACAAATTCTTACCTTCGCAGCGGATACTACGTACATAACGGCGGGTGTACAATGCCGTTAGTCACCCACGTGACTAACAAGGTGAGTTACAATACTACATACTATCGGTCTGATGAATATGAACATACCGAGTACTCCACATAATACATTACTTCCCATTGCTTACTCATCCATAATTCAATTACAACTTCAATTCATTACTATACCGAGTATACTACGATCCTTAACTTACCGATACAGTTTGAACTTCTACATTTCTCAATACATTACAAGTTCAATCCCCTTTATACGACTACCCATGCTTACATAGCAGTTCCCGTCCTACTCTCTCGGACGGAGGTCAGCTTCGAGTACCTGCACACGAAAAACGGTCCCCCTAGGGGGTCAGCTTACGCTGCATATGAAATCCGCATATACCGCGTGCTAACCGCGGTACGCTGACTACTTTAGGTCGGATATACATGGGGTTCATTTTACATGCATACATACATACCATTACTACACAATACATTCATCAATACCTACATACACATACAAGGTTCAATACTTGCCAAGGAAGACAATTCAATAGTTAACCGTTCGTACTAGTTATTTATTCGATACTCCTTCGTTGCGTCACTCATTACTCTATTCGTACTAGGTTCGATACTCGCTACTCTACTCATACTCATTCCTTATTCTTGCATACTCATCACTCCATGTTCAGTACCTTACTCGTACGCGATCCTTACTCTATACTTGTTACTATACTTGGGTATACTTGCTACTCAATACTCCGTACTTACTCATACATACTCAATATTCAATACTTACTCATACTTACTCAATACTCGGTACTCATTACATCCTCGTACTCACTTCTTACTCATTACTCATTACTTACTCATACATACGCAATGCTCATTACTCATTTCTTTGGTCTCTGGGCGGAGTCATACACAAGACTCGCCACCGGACCTACCATACGAGGGCTATACGCTTAGCTCCTGAAATACTCTTATGTCCGTTTCTACCGGACTACTCAAATTTCCAACACTCTTCTCTCAGAGTATATTACAATCTCATGGATTAGCCTAGAAGTATCTCTCTCGATAACCTCTGCTAGCTTAGGGAATTACCACCGTCTAGTATCCTCAGATTTAAGGGTTTCCCCAACATATCGAATACTCTCTCGTTCGGGGCGTACTTACATCAGTCGGGTCCTCTCATAATGGGTCGACTAATTACTAAGGGGTTTGGAGATCCCTTGTCATTCTTTACTACTCTCATGGTTCATGTTTTGCACCAAGGTTAACTCCTCTAATAGAGGTTACTTATATACTTCCACTACTTATTAATTGTGGATTATTCATTTCAGTCCTCCAACCGTTATCGGGAGGTTATTACTCCCGTACACTCTCTCACATTCTAGTGAGTTTCATTGGGTTACGTTATCGTTTGTTGATTCGTTAGTTTAGTGTGTTGCTACGGTTCCATTAGTTCACAACATGACTCTTACTACGAGCCACTACACAACAAGACTCATCTATGAGTCGTACTATGCACCAAATGAAGCCACACAATCAATCAAGAAGGGTTAGCTCACACAACATACAGCAAGACATATAATGAAAGGCAATAAACCGTTTTCATGCTTTAGTCTTGATTAGCCGGCAAACAGCACACAAATCAACGTAACTCGGTTAGCATACGGGGCATGAGGAAATCATACCTTTCACCGGAGTTAGCTCTACCATGTGTTCCCTCGTTCCTTGGTTCACACTTGTTCCACTGATAATGTGCCAACATTATTATTAATACTATACTCTTACGATACACAAATCATTACTATTCCCGTACTTACCCCGTTATCCCGGTATACTTAATGTCCTCATACTCTCAACCTACTTAATTACTTTTCATACTTGTTTTCCTACTCACATACTTACTTCCTTACCATTGTTGTCACATTAATGGTATATTACTAAGGTCGTTTATTTATGTACTTACCTACATACATACATACATATGATTACTATGTTACTATTTTTTTTAATAAGTTAGGGCCGTCCGACCCACCGTCCGACCCAACCTATGGGTCGGACCATTCCAGTAAGTTTTCCGTCTTCTGAAAATGTCCCGTCCGACCCAGAACTGTTCCGTCCGACCCATACACCCCTGGGTTGGACCATTCCAGTTGCTTTCGATTCCGAGGTCTGGGTCTGTCCGACCCACCGTCCGACCCACCTCTGGGTCGGACCGTAGCAGAATGTTGCTACAGACCTTGTTTTTCTTTTCTCTTCTTACCCATTTCCTCCCCAATCTTCCTACATGTAACCCCACATGATTTAGCACCAATTAGGCTTCCTAAAATACCTTAATTCATCCACCAAATCCATTACTAAATCCATCAAACAACTTACACAATCTTCTTACTTCTTCTACAACACATGTAACAGTTTTTGTTACACCTTTGCTACAGATTTTACAATTCAATTCTCCCATTCAATACTTCCTCAACCAATGCCATTCCTAGCATTCTAAATACCTCACCGTACCATGCCAATTCATTTCCAAACCATCACACTACCTACACCCAAGTTCCAACATCCATTCTACTAAGCCTTGTACTCTAATTCTTCCTAGTTCTACAATACATTTTGATACCTCTCTTGCTACAGATTTTACATCCTAGTACTCTCATACCACAATTACCATTCCATGGTCATTGAACACCTTTACTAAATCCAATACACACCTTGGTTCTCCCATTCACCAAGTCATTCTTTAATGCACAATTCCTACCAAAATTTTGCCATAGTTCACCTTCTTTTCTTACATCCTCAAATACACATTCTCTCAACAAATTCAACCTAAAGCTAGCCACACCCAACAAGGATCCTACCAGCACACATACAAAATCCTAATACACCAATGCTTCCTCAATTACATCACCAATACATCATTATTCCTCAAATAGCATTGCTAATATACATACACAATTCTTTTGGCTCTAAGGCCTACAAATCCACACATTTACTCATTAGTACTCAAATTTCCACAAACTACAATACCAATACAATAGTTTAGGTTCTTTATTTGGTTACCCATTCCCATTACACTAATGCATTAAATTTAAGCATTAAGAAGGAGCTCTTACCTTGAGCTTTTGATTCCTCCACTTCTTTTCCATTTCTCCTCTTCCTCTCTTTGTTGTTCAAATCGATTTTGTGGGGGATGGAGTTACCAAACTCCATCCCAACACCTAAATTACATAAAGAGAATATAATTAAACTTCTAATCTCTTAAAACACCACTAATTCAATGAAGGGTTTAAATCACCATTAGTTAGGGTTTTTACCTTGGGGCTTTTAAGAGAGGTTTTTAAGCCTCGAATACAAAGGAGAGTTCCTCCACAATTGGAGAGTTGAACCAAGCTCAAACAAAGAAGAGACAAGGCATTACAAGAAGGGGCAAAAATCGGCTACTATGGAGAATGATGGAAAAATGGATTTTTCTTGAAACTTTTTACCTTAGGAGGAAGAGGAGACTCCATGCTTCGAAATGGTGTCCTTTATTCTTCAAATGCTCAAAACCCATGGAGATGAAGTTGCTCATTTTCTGATTTTGAAAAGATAGGAATGTAGAGCTTGAAGAGGGGAGTTCAAATATGTATTTTATTTTACATTTGGAGCTCAAGTGAAGCTAGAGCATGAGGAAGAAAGGAGGCTGCCATGGAAGCCATGAGAGAGCTGCAAAATCGCTGCAAGGGGGAGAAGAAGAGAGTCTCACGATGGGGGAAGGAAAGAATAGGAGAGAGAGAAGAAAATGAGGGGAGAGAGGGCTACTTTTACTTTTTGTACTTTTACCTCTTTGCTTTTTGATTTACTTATTTGTTACTTGTGTGTGTGTGTGTGTGAGAGGGCTGTTTACACCAGTAAAAACCGGCCCCCACAATTATACTAGTTGGAGCGTTTTTCGTCTTTTACAGAAAACGCTCGTTATTTTACCCGGTTCAGTTACTACTCACTAACCGGGCCCGTTTTCCGGAATTTCTCGTTTCTTTAATTTTAATGGACATTAAGCTTCCATTAATGTTTATTTATAGCTATTTAATGAACTATAATTTTTACGGGTTCGTTTGACCACTAAAAATCACGTTTTCGGGTTTCCTCGAAAAACGTGCGCTAAAGCTCTATTAGCGTTTTAATACATTATTCGGATCCGTTTTCTTCGGGAATCATTCCCATATACTAATTAGGCATGAATAAGCCTTGGGAATCCTTACGATACTATAACCGAGGTCCCGTACCTCCTATGGTTATTTAACGCTTGTTTTAGCGTTTTCCGCTTTCTAAGCGTTTTTCTCATTTCTTTTGGATTTATTTTTTTCTTACCAAAATTACTTAGGCACTATGAAGCCATTAAATACTATATTAAAATATTCTAATCACCATATTTATGTTCGCGTTATTTCAATCTACCCCCCTTAAAGAACTTTGCCCTAAAAGTTGGTGAATCTAATACTGTTACTCGTACATATACTCTATGCTAAGGTTATGACCTCTACATATAACTTGTCAAACTCCAAATGTCTGACATGATGCATACTACGCATCCAAACAGCATGTCACTGCATGCATAGCAATCAAAAATATCCGTTTTACTTCTCTCCAAGGGGGTCCATCCGCAGACAATTAGGTACAATCCTCCCCCAATGGCGAGTGATCCCTCAGGTACCGGTCACGTTTGAACACTTACGCTTTCTGGTTCACGGCCGTCATGACTTGAGCACTTACGCTTTCTGGCTCTACGGTCCTTTGGTTCTGATCAAATTCATTTGCATATATAGAGATCCTCAGGCACTTACTCATACTCACTTACTCATACTTTACTCATACTTACTCATACTTACTCGGGACTACGCCGCCCCAGTGCCTTCGGAAAATACAAACAACACACACACTGTCACCGCACGAACGTGTAGTGGTTTCAAACTACTCTACACTTCCACAGACTCAAAACTAGCTTCACCTCCTATGGTTTCGACCGGATACCCATGCCTAGGCATGGAAGATCCACTAGCGCCCGTGAGAGCGGTTTTAAAACCGATCCTCATTCTCAAGTTTGAAGAAAACGTTGTACCAAATTAGTTTTGGAAATTCATTTTGAAAACTTGCATACATCTCCCAATTTCAATTTATGATGATTATTCCTATTACTAGTGTTATTATTGTGGCCACTTAAGGGAGCTTCTAGAGTCCTTCAACCTCAATGTGATCAGCATTGGTGTTGAATTATCCTTCCACTCCAATTTGTGTTCGGCTTCCCTTGATCGCTAGCAAATCAAGTTCCACTTCCCACCTCAATACAAACAGACAGCTCGCCAAACATCATTTCATTTTCTATCTTTTTTAATCTTGCTACTCATAATCATACACATACATTTTCTGATTTATATGCTTTACTTACTTACTTACTAATCATCTCATCAACTATTGCTACATCATCTCCAACTACTATACCCCAGAAATTCATGGGTGTAATATCCCATTAATTTGCTATACCAAATTCATACTCATAAAATACATCGGTTGTATACCGATTTATACTCATTACATACATCGGTTCCAAACCGATTTATACTCCTCAAGTCTCCCATACATACTCATTCCTCATACTATTACCAATCGGGGTTCTCATTCCCCTGGAGTTTCTCTACTCCTTTTTCCTATACTTCCCAAATTACCACAATTACATAATGAGTGAATGCAGATGTTTATGTAACATAAGTATCAATCATTAAAACGAATTCTTTTGCGCTATGCGCATTGTAGTTTACGCACCTATCACGTAAAACATACATTTCGCGGTTTTCGCTCTACCCCCCATAAAAGGGATTACGCCCACGTAATCTACCATGTGTCAATGTTGAACATTGGTCAAAGGCATTCAGCCGCCATGGAGTGGTTCAGCTTCCACGCGGTCAATTATACAATGTTCCTTGATCAACGGGTCTTACCCGTATTACCGGTTAGTCCCTGCATCAAGAATTTTCATCGGAGTTATTTCACTCTCAACCGGGTTCGGTTCTAGCTTGAATGGCTGTAAGGCGTTAATGATTAACCTCGTGTTCATTAGGTGTATTTCACTTAGAATTCTGGGCCCACTAGCTTCTGCTGCGCGACCCTGATAACTTGGGTTATTCGCCTTTCTTGTTATCCTAGATGTGATATACAACACCTTTTTATCCCTCTTATTGTGGGAATAAGGTTTGTTCCATCTCGCGTGGTATTCTTTTACCGTGCGTGAACTCAATGAGTTTTAGATTCATAACCAGATCCCTGGCCATTTATATACATACTGTCGTGTTTGTAGTGATCTTTCACTTGGTTCCTCCGACTTATTGTCGGTTGAGGTTAAGTCACTACTTAGTTGTAGTGCTTCCTCTATTGTTAGCAGCTTCTAAACTATACCAGTTTCTCTGGTTCATTACAAGTGTTCTTTACTTGTATGACCTTGCATTTTCAATGCGTCGGTCCTTGTGACTTTCTTAAGTCTCCTTTCACTTTTATTCCAATGGAATTCACATCTTGTGATTATTGGTGTGTTTCACACTCTTCTTGCTTCTTTGGCCTTAGGCCGCACGGTTTGTTTCCGAGCTTTTGCTTAGCTGGCTTATGCCATGTTCACTGGTGAAACGAAGAGTTTACTACTACTTACATTTCCATATTCCTATCTATCCCACTAGATCATTAACTAGACAAGTGCAATACCAAAACACTCAGTCCTACAGAGTGCAGAGGCGTGAACCCTTGGCAGTAACTCTCTTATGAGATCGCAATAGGACTGATCGTTACTCTTTCAGGTGGTGTTTCCCCATTTGGTGCAGACTTCTGGCTTGTTGCCCGGTCTGTCTACCATATTGTACTAACAACTCCACAGTATTGGGTGATTATTCACGTACATTGGTCGCCTGATGCGCACCATGTTCCTACTGATTCCACAGTATTGCTTTACATGGCATCCACTGTTGCTAGCTTCAGCTCATGCATCTCTATCATTTATACAATGATTCCTTATGTATTTGGCAAATACAGAATATGGTAATCTTTTGTTTTTCTGAGCTCCCCTGAGCATCATTGGTTTTATAACCGGTTACTCCTTGGTTGTCAACAATTGCTGTTGAAGCTTATTTCACATTGCTTGGCAAGAATTATATGCTCAAGCCTGGCTACATTAGTAGTTCTGAAAGGGATATATTTCCCGACAATTACTGATGGTATCCCCTTCTTGGAATCCATGTATTCACCGCTCTTGAGGTCTCACATTTATGAGGGGATCCTCCATTATTGGTTGTTACTCTTTTATCGGTGTCGTCCTTGACCACTTTCCATATGGTTCACATTTGTTTTTCAACCGTTGGGTTGTGTGGTAACAGTTTCATGGCGTGCTAGCCATATTGCCTAGAGCTCTGCTCATCGTAGGTTGTTCCCAAGTGGTTACTTCTCCACAAGACATTGCTGGGTTTGGAGGTGATACTGGGCTCCATGATAAGGTCGTCGCATCACGCTTCCGTTTGTTGGAGACCCTTTTTGTATCTTGGTATTGATCGATACCATTTATTAATTTGGGATATCCCCTATCAAGTGGGATCCCTTTGGTGTTCTAACCGGATGTTCGTTCCGATTGTGGTGTCTTTACCACGACATCTTGTTCAACTGTGTTGACTTGATACCCTTTATGGATTACTCCTGGGTAGTACCGATTATACGGTAGCATCTGGCTGACATTTATGAGTATGTTCAGTTTATTGTCCTACCTTACGGTTCTGGATCTGAGTTATCCGTTGAGGGTTGTAATGTCTCCCGTTCTTAGGGCAGACCATTGGTTGTTTTTCCTTGTGTTATAACGGATTTGATATCCCTTCCGGTGATGAATGGTATTTCTGGTACCTTATAACATCACCCTGTGTGTTTGTGGTAGTTGTTCTGGGAATTCTATCCCGTTCATTGAACACTGCTGTGTTAATGTTAGGCACTTGCCTTACTGTGCTTAGACTGGGTACTCCTTCCAATCGTCATGCTTTACTTTAATTTATTCAAGACATATTCAATGTCTTTATTCAGTTGTTAGTGCTTCTCGCACTTTCAACTCTTAGTGGTTCTCCTGAAGTGAGTTTCTGACTCCTTAGCTTGTAGCTTATCTGAGTTTCCTTCGCTCTGTTGAGGTATCCAACTGTTCTGTTTGAATCTACTTATGGTCCGTAGATGGAGCTAACTACTTCCCGTGTTTCGTACACTACCTGTATACATACGTGGGGTACCGTCTTGGCACGTTACCACTTACCTAACTATATGTCAGGCCCGCAAGCTCCTTCGGAGTGCGGTCGTCCCACATCCCGTATTTGGGTACACTCGTAGTGCTCGTCACACGCCTAGGTGAAGTATTCTATTGTCAACTCCCCTTGTATCATTCTATGATACTCACCGTAATTCCGTCTGTTTGGTTTTAAAAATCCAAGGTTTAAAAGGAAAGTTTGTGATTTTGAAGAAAAATTTGGGTTTTGAAATAACAGTTTGGTGTTAAAAGGAATTCTTCATGGCGTTGCCATGATCGAGGTCTTGACCAAGTTCAGCTTCTCGCTGACTGGTATACTCTTAATACAATGGTCGGGCCGTTAGGCCTTTCCGAGGTCTCATTGTTTAATCCTTAGGATTGGTATTCCGATATTTGCCCCATTCGTCATAGCGGTACTTTAGCAAGTATTTGCGGGTTGTTAAAAGTCTTCCAACCGTCTTGTAGTTGCTGCACTTGCCCTAGGCAAGTGCGCGGGTAGGTTGTTTTTCGGTTATCGTATACCGGTTACGGTATCATTTTCATCCATATTTGGTGGTCTTATTAGATCTTCTTTTGATCTTTTGATCTTGGTGATCAATCTCTTGAGTCGTTTCTCAGAGTACTTGACATGGTCGTCGTCCATCCGGGTGCCTCACACCTTCACTGTGGTTAATGAGACTTGACTTATCCTTAGGAACCATGTTGTAGTCCTATGGGTATATGCTTTATGATTACTTCCATTGTCACCTGAACTATGTCGTTCGGTTATTGCAGCCTCTTGGCGTACAGGTTTGGTGTTAATCCACCCTCGACTAATTCCTTAGTCGGTTTGCATACCGTTGTTGGTATTGTCAAACATTACAGTCCGTTGACTCTCTGGTCTAGGGTTTGCTACTCTATCTTCCTTGCTTCATTACGCGATTGTGCTTCTCTTTTTGCTGGCTATTCATGGTTCTCGCGACTGCGAAGCATGTCGCCCCATGGTGCCATAAATTCCACTATCCTTTACTTAGGATCTTCAATCCTCCGCCATTACGTGCGGTCATCATCATTCAACGGGAACCGTCTTCGGGACTTTCAGTCCTTGGACTCCACCGTATGACGGTTCTTTTTCTAATAAGGTTTACTTGCAACTGCCAGATCGGGTGTTACCCGAGTGTGAGAGGTCTTTCCATCTCTCTGGTGTTATCCTCCCAACTTAATACCGTGGGTTGCGGAGGGTGGGGTATGGTTGTTGTAGGTTTCCGGTTCACGCGGAAGTTCCTAACTAGCGTACCTCACACGCTAACACTCAACCCTTAGCCCTAAGTCTCTACTTCCTAACTCGGTATTTACCTAAACTCGGTATTTCATCCATCAGAGCGATACTTCGCTCTGATACCACTTTTTGTAACACCCCTACCGCTAATACCGTCATTACTGTACAAATACTTACCTTCGCAGCGGATACTACGTACATAACGGCGGGTGTACAATGCTGTTAGTCACCCACGTGACTAACAAGGTGAGTTACAATACTACATACTATCGGTCTGATGAATATGAACATACCGAGTACTCTACATAATATAGTACTTCCCATTGCTTACTCATCCATAATTCAATTACAACTTCAATTCATTACTATACCGAGTATACTACGATCCTTAACTTACTGATACATTTTGAACTTCCACATTTCTCAATACATTACAAGTTCAATCCCCTTTATACGACTACCCATGCTTACATAGCAGTTCCCGTCCTACTCTCTCGGACGGCGGTCAGCTTCGAGTACCTGCACACTAAAAACGGTCCCCCTAGGGGGTCAGCTTACGCTGCATATGAAATCCGCATATACCGCGTGCTAACCGCGGTACGCCGACTACTTTAGGTCGGATATACATGGAGTTCATTTTACATGTATACATACATACCATTACTACACAATACATTCATCAATACCTACATACACATACAAGGTTCAATACTTGCCAAGGAAGACAATTCTATAGTCAACCGTTCGTACTAGTTATTTATTCGATACTCCTTCGTTGCGTCACTCATTACTCTATTCGTACTAGGTTCGATACTCGCTACTCTACTCATACTCATTCCTTATTCTTGCATACTCATCACTCCATGTTCAGTACCTTACTCGTACACGATCCTTACTCTATACTTGTTACTATACTTGGGTATACTTGCTACTCAATACTCTGTACTTACTCATACATACTCAATATTCAAAACTTACTCATACTTACTCAATACTCGGTACTCATTACATTCTCTTACTCACTTCTTACTCAGTACTCATTACTTACTCATACATACGCAATGCTCATTACTCATTACTTTGGTCTCTGGGCGGAGTCATACACAAGACTCTCCACCGGACCTACCATACGAGGGCTATACGCTTAGCTCCTGAAATACTCTTATGTCCGTTTCTACCGGACTACTCAAATTCCCAACACTCTTCTCTCAGAGTATATTACAATCTCATGGATTAGCCTAGAAGTATCTCTCTCGATAACCTCTTCTAGCTTAGGGAATTACCACCGTCTAGTATCCTCAGATTTAAGGGTTTCCCCAACATATCGAATACTCTCTCGTTCGGGGCGTACTTACATCAGTCGGGTCCTCTCATAATGGGTCGACTAATTACTAAGGGGTTTGGAGATCCTTCGTCATTCTTTACTACTCTCATGGTTCATGTTTTGCACCAAGGTTAATTCCTCTAATAGAGGTTACTTATATACTTCCACTACTTATTAATTGTGGATTATTCATTTCAGTCCTCCAACCGTTATCGGGAGGTTATTACTCCCGTACACTCTCTCACATTCTAGTGAGTTTCGTTGGGTTGCGTTATCGTTTGTTGATTCGTTAGTTTAGTGCGTTGCTACGGTTCCATTAGTTCACAACATGACTCTTACTACAAGCCACTACACAACAAGACTCATCTATGAGTCGTACTACGCACCAAATGAAGCCACACAATCAATCAAGAAGGGTTAGCTCACACAACATACAGCAAGACATATAATGAAAGGCAATAAACCGTTTTCATGCTTTAGTCTTGATTAGCCGGCAAACAGCACACAAATCAACGTAACTCGGTTAGCATACGGGGCATGAGGAAATCATACCCTTCACCGGAGTTAGCTCTACCATGTGTTCCCGCGTTCCTTGGTTCACACTTGTTCCACTGATAATGTTCCAACATTATTATTAATACTATACTCTTACGATACACAAATAATTACTATTCCCATACTTACCCCGTTATCCCGGTATACTTAATGTCCTCATACTCTCAACCTACTTAATTACTTTTCATACTTGTTTTCCTACTCACATACTTACTTCCTTACCATTGTTGTCACATTAGTGGTATATTACTAAGGTCCTTTATTTATGTACTTACCTACATACATACATACATATGATTACTATGTTACTATTTTTTTTTATAAGTTAGGGCCGTCCGACCCAACCTATGGGTCGGACCATTCCAGTAAGTTTTCTGTCTTCTGAAAATGTCCCGTCCGACCCAGAACTGTTCCGTCCGACCCATACACCCCTGGGTCGGACCATTCCAGTAGCTTTCGATTCTGAGGTCTGGGTCTGTCCGACCCATCGTCCGACCCACCTCTGGGTCGGACCGTAGCAGAATGTTGCTACAGACCATGTTTTTCTTTTCTCTTCTTACCCATTTCCTCCCCAATCTTCCTACATGTAACCCCACATGATTTAGCACCAATTAGGCTTCCTAAAATACCTTAATTCATCCACCAAATCCATTACTAAATCCATTACATCTTCTACAACACATGTAACAGTTTTTGTTACACCTTTGCTACAGATTTTACAATTCAATTCTCCCATTCAATACTTCCTCAACCAATGCCATTCCTAGCATTCTAAATACCTCACCTTACCATGCCAATTCATTTCCAAACCATCACACTACCTACACCCAAGTTCCAACATCCATTCTACTAAGCCTTGTACTCTAATTCTTCCTAGTTCTACAATACATTTTGATACCTCTCTTGCTACAGATTTTACATCCTAGTACTCTCATACCACAATTACCATTCCATGGTCATTGAACACCTTTACTAAATCCAATACACACCTTGGTTCTCCCATTCACCAAGTCATTCTTTAATGCACAATTCCTACCAAAATTTTGCCATAGTTCACCTTCTTTTCTTACATCCTCAAATACACATTCTCTCAACAAATTCAACCTAAAGCTAGCCACACCCAACAAGGATCCTACCAGCACACATACAAAATCCTAATACACCAATGCTTCCTCAATTACATCACCAATACATCATTATTCCTCAAATAGCATTGCTAATATACATACACCATTCTTTTGGCTCTAAGGCCTACAAATCCACACATTTACTCATTAGTACTCAAATTTCCACAAACTACAAAACCAATACAATAGTTTAGGTTCTTTATTTGGTTACCCATTCCCATTACACTAATGCATTAAATTTAAGCATTAAGAAGGAGCTCTTACCTTGAGCTTTTGATTCCTCCACTTCTTTTCCATTTCTCTTCTTCCTCTCTTTCTTGTTCAAATCGATTTTGTGGGGGATGGAGTTACCAACTCCATCCCAACACCCAAATTACATAAAGAGAATATAATTAAACTTCCAATCTCTTAAAACACCACTAATTCAATGAAGGGTTTAAATCACCATTAGTTAGGGTTTTACCTTGGGGCTTTTAAGAGAGGTTTTTAAGCCTCGAATACAAAGGAGAGTTCCTCCACCATTGGAGAGTTGAACCAAGCTCAAACAAAGAAGAGACAATGCATTACAAGAAGGGGCAAAAATCGGCTACTATGGAGAATGAAGGAAAAATGGATTTTTCTTGAAACTTTTTACCTTAGGAGGAAGAGGAGACTCCATGCTTCGAAATGGTGTCCTTTATTCTTCAAATGCTCAAAACCCATGGAGATGAAGTTGCTCATTTTCGGATTTTGAAAAGATAGGAATGTAGAGCTTGAAGAGGGGAGTTCAAATATGTATTTTATTTTACATTTGGAGCTCAAGTGAAGCTAGAGCATGAGGAAGAAAGGAGGCTGCCATGGAAGCCATGAGAGAGCTGCAAAAATCGCTGCAAGGGGGAGAAGAAGGAGAGTCTCACGATGGGGGAAGGAAAGAATAGGAGAGAGAGAAGAAAATGAGGGGAGAGAGGGCTACTTTTACTTTTTGTACTTTTACCTCTTTGCTTTTTGATTTACTTATTTGTTACTTGTGTGTGTGTGAGAGGGATGTTTACACCAGTAAAAACCGGCCCCCACAGTTATACTAGTTGGAGCATTTTTCGTCTTTTACAGAAAACGCTCGTTATTTTACCAGGTGTAGTTACTATTCACAAACCGGGCCCGTTTTCCGGAATTTTTCGTTTCTTTAATTTTAATGGACATTAAGCTTCCATTAATGTTTATTTATAGCTATTTAATGAACTATAATTTTTACGGGTTCGTTTGACCACTAAAAATCACGTTTTCGGGTTTCCTCGAAAAACGTGCGCTAAAGCTCTTTTAGCGTTTTAATACATTATTCGGATCCGTTTTCTTCGGGAATCATTCCCATATACTAATTAGGCATGAATAAGCCTTAGGAATCCTTACGATACTATAACCGAGGTCCCGTACCTCCTATGGTTATTTAACACTTGTTTTAGCGTTTTCCGCTTTCTAAGCGTTTTTCTCATTTCTTTTGGATTTATTTTTTTCTTACCAAAATCACTTAGGCACTATTAGGCCCTTAAATACTATATTAAAATATTCTAATCACCATATTTAAGTTCGGGGTATTTCATCCGGGTTTGTAACCCCGGACACATTCCCAGACCAATGCAAAAATTGAACAGAAAGTGTTTTAATGCATTCTAAAGATGGGGAATTGATTGGGGATGGTTTTAGATGATGTTTAGGCCTTGTTTGGTGATATGTGAATGTCCTAAGAAGTGTAACCAAGTGTAGGAAATGAGTGAGAAGTAAGAACATAAATTGACATGAGCAAAACAAAGTATAACGGGATAACGGGGTAATTACGGGAGTAGTAATTATTTACATACCGTATGAACTTGGTATTTGTTATACCCAAAATTTTAACCCCCTCGGAATAGTCTCTAAGGCATACGTGTTACAAAGGGCAAAACGGTCAAAAAGCACCAAGGCGAGATATTTTATTTTTCGATTTTTCAAACTTTAGGGTTTTTAACGGTGCATGTCCGGGACGGACGCCCTGTTCGTGGCCCCGGAATTTTCAAGTTGACATTTTTATTTTAGTGCTGCTTTCCTAATCATGTAATTCAATTGGGGTCCGTGGTCTCGGACATTAGGTCCGTGGCTACGGACATAATTAAAATTTGACCTAATTCTTCCTCCGAAACCCTAGTTTAGGTAGTTTTAATTTCACTTTAATTTTCTGTCAAAAAATGTTAAAAATACAAAAAAATCAGAAACGCGCACTTAGGTTAAAACCACTCGTAATAAGGCGTAATTAAACTAAGTAGAGGAAAAATGAATTCTTGGGTAATGAAAGTAATTTAACCCTAATTAAGTCGAATATCAAGCCCCCGAGCCCGAACTCTCCTTCCCTAATTTGACCTAGGTTAAAATTAGGTGGCGACTCATAATAGGTTCCAGTGAGCTAGCTTAGGTTTTAATAATTATGGTTATATGACTTAGTTATTAAGCTTAGGTTATAAGTGGACCTAAAACCCGATCAGATCCTAATCAACTCGAATCAACATAGGATAGGGTTTAAAGATCGAGGCTCACAGAATGGTGACTCTGCTGGGGACGAAATTCTTAATATTAACTTGTTTAATTTTAAGAAAGAGGCACTGGTGGAACGCGAGCTTTTAATTACGGTCCAAAACCGTGTTACATTACGGTTCTGGACCGTAATCTACGCGGGCGTCAATAAAGATGGCGACGTCTTTAATTACGGTTTTAAACCGTAATTAATGGCCCTTTTCCGGCCCGCGTGTCATTGACTTTACATTACGGTTATTTGTAAAACCGTGATCTAAAGTCCTTTGGCGCGCGCGAACCAAAGGACTTTAGATCACGGTTTTACAAATAACCGTAATGTAAAGTCGACACTTTAGATTACGGTTCTAACAATAACCGTAATCTAAAGTGTTTTGGCGCGCGCGCCCAAAGGACTTTAGATTACGGTTATTGTTAGAACCGTAATCTAAAGTGTAATTTTTTTTTATTATTTTATTTTTTTTACAAATCTACACAATTGCAACAGAGACAGAATTGTAACAGATAAGCAACAGAGGGCAGAAACTGCACAATTGAACCACCTGAATCAAATACCAACAACACAAATTCATTCTAATAAAGCACTAACATATTCAATCTGTTACACAATTGCAACAGAGATAACATCTAATAAAGCACCAGATCGAAAATCTGTAACATATTCAATCTGTTACACAATTGCAACAGAGATAACAATTGCAAATTCATTTCTGCGCACAATTGCAACAGAAATATTCAATACAACAGCTAGAATCTGTTACAGCAGGAGCTAGCATAATTCATTACAAACAGAATTAGAGCAACTAACAAAAAATATAATCGGTTACACAATATAATCTGTTGCAGCAGCAACTAATAGAATCAGAGCAGCAAAAAAATATGTTACAGCAGCAGCTAGCTAGTCTACCACTCCATTCTCATAAACATGGCGCCATGCTCTCTCTGACATGCAACAAGTCGGCAGGAGCATAAGTCTTGAATCTGGCATAATGCTCTTTAATCTGCAACAAGAAAAGGAATGGAACACATAATGAGATTAAGATAAAGACACAAAAAATCTGCCGAAAGAATTAAATACAAGACAGCGTTCGTATTACCTTGTCAATATCATTCTTAAAACTTGGGAAGTACCCGCAGAACTCGTACATATACCGCATCACGTAGTACCCGCACTCTTAGAATCCTTTTGGGTAGGGCACTAAATCACCAAAATTCACAAATGTAAAACAATTGTACAAAGATAATAGCAGCACGAATGAAATACATGAATTACCAAACCTTGATGTAATCGACGGTCAAATCACCAAACTCTCCCAGAGGGGTTTTTTTGTAACAACTGTTACATATATTAACAAAAGCGTTTAGCAAAATGAACAAGTACATTAATTTTGGTTCAAAAAACTTACAAACAATTAAATAGTAATAAAAACTTACTCTTTGATTAAGTCTTCAGTGTTGAATTCTTTCCACTGCCCTAGTGGATCTAGAACGAGCAGAGTAGCGGTGGCAGCGCAGAATATAAACAAAGCCCAGTGGTGGCTACAATGTCAAATACAAAATGAAATGAGAAATGAAGGTAACAAAGTTAGCTAATTAGTATGTAATTTTATATTAGAACTCACGTTTGGTGATACGGCATTAGAATGAATAATTTATTCTGTTGATCAACAACATTGAAGACATGAATCATGTAGTTACAAAACCTCCCAGGGTCCCTAGTGACATTGTCGTACGATAAACGCTCCGGGCACACCGCAGTAACGCATGTCATGTCCTTCTCAACACATCTCTCAAGCAGACATCTATTATATCACATGTACTATAAAAAGTTAGCCAATGCAACTTCATAGATACTTATTCTATATGTTTTTACAGTATGAGGAAAGAACACTTACTTTAGATAAGCTTGAATAATGTTAATGTTCAGATAATCTCCACACATCATCTCTCTGATGTCCTCAAAGTTGATTGCCGTCATCATATCTTCTTCGTAGTGAAACATCGACTTTGGAAGCGTCATCATGAAGTTGTTAGTTTGAGATGACTTCACCATGATCTTGTCGTAGAGATTCATCTGCTTGGCCCCCAAAACATTAACAAGTTTTTGTGGCAGTGCGAGCTTATTTTTAGGCGCCTCAGAAGTCCTGGAGCGACCCCGGACGGGCGCTGGATTCTTACCTTTCGCACCCCGACTCACTGGATTCTTACCCTTCACACACAAACAGTAAAGCATAAATGTAAAGATAATTACTAATTGATTATTATAGTAACATTAAACATTTATCTAGAACATACCCTTCTGGCAGGATTCGTCGGCGCGCTGATCTCTTCTTCTCTGGGCCGGGATACGCGGCGAGGAACCTCAGGGATCTCAGGATTCGCCGGCGCGCTGGTCTCTTCTAGTCTGGGCCGGGTTACGCGGCGAGGAAGCTCAGGGATCTATAATAGATTAGATTAGACACTTAATGCTAAATAATGCATTTTATTAGATACTAAATGGTTGTCAAACAGTCTTACCTCATCGGTGACAACAATATAACATGCTGGCCAGGGCAATATGTCTCCCTTCGCTTCGATCAGCGTGCATTTGTTGTCAATCGCCATCGGAAGGTATGCATGCTCAAATCCATCAACTATCAGGTCTAAGGTCACACGCGCGTAGAATGGGGGTAGACGTACGAAACTGATGAGCGTGAGTGGACCTGATGGCAACACCGTCCCGTAGGCCGCATCTACAGGGTGCCCGTCTAATGGTATTTGGAGACGACATTTTTTTGCTCCTTTAATAAACAGAGATAATACGTGAAATAAATAAGTGAGTCCAATCTAATACTTTAAATAACTTTATTTTAGAAGAAAAATAGTTAAACAAAGTTAACCTGGATGTTGGCAAACGGGTACGGGTCAGCGGCCGGAGCACAACTAGACGAGGAAGACATTCGAGGAGGATCTAGCTGCTGCTGCTGAGTAGTCGCATGTGCAATCGCATTCAACGCTTCCTGCAGCCTCTCCTCGATAGCCCGGCGCTCAGCAGCATGTTTCTCGTCATTAGCTTGGCGCTCAGCAGCGAACTTACGCTCTACCATCGCCTCGACTTCAGCAGCACTCATCTGACCCTTCCTAGCAGATGGCGGGAATACGTTCTTCTGACGTACTTCTCCCCCAAATCCTCTAACACGCCCCGGGTGATCCTTCTTCCCAAGCATTTGATTCAGCGCGTCGTCTTGAGAAGGAGGAGCGTGTAAGTCCACTTCTCCTCTCTGTGCCGCATCGTACTGTCCAATTTTCAAAGAAGTTAATGACGAGATTTAAGATCAACAAACACTTGAGTATATAAGTAAATTATTCAACAGCTACTTTCAAATACTTACAATTTGGTTTGCCAGTTGTTCCATCGCAGCATTAGGAAATATCCTCTGACCTTCGCTGGTCGTTTTCTGGCGTCCCAGTATGTACATCTGCACCCTCCTCGCCTCAGAGACATCCTCGATCGGGCATTCACTTCCATCCTCGTTCCTCCGTGTCAGCAAACCAGCTTCTTTCCATCCCTCGAGGCTGCCCACATATCCCCTTCGTCCCATGGTGTGGGGGTAGAGATTAGCTTCACGGTTTTGTCGTGCTTGTTCTTGTACTTGCTGTTAAGAAAGTACAACAGGAAATTAATTAGAAAATCAGGGATAAAGCATTATGAGCATTAATTAAGAAAAGAGTACACACAAACATACCCTGAACTCGGGGGTGGCGTGCCGCTCAACGAACTCCTTCCACTCCTCTTCAGTTATCATGCCATTGTATACAACATACGGCGGAGGCTCACGTGGGGGCACCCTGTTGATCCAATGCTCAACCAAGTAGTGGCGGAATGATTTAGCTTTGCCGGCCACCAAAGAAAGAACGGTCTTCTTCACTTCTTCTGGGATCTTGTACCGTTCTTGCACCTTCTTCCAGATGGTCTCCTTTACTTTTTCCGGGACTTGTTTCCATGTGTGGTTGATGCAGCAATGTGATCTGGCCAGAGTCCCTAGCATACTAGCGAACTGACCTGCTGCCCCCACCATACCTCCCATACTGGTCCCATAGAAGACTAATCTGATCGGTTTCTGCAGTTTCAACCCACGGGTCGGACCTCTACCTCTGGGTCTCTGAGTAGCACCGTAGAAGGTGCACTCATGGAAGGGCCAACAGCAGCAGCGGCAGATGTGGATGGGGCAACAGCAGCAGCGGCAGATGTAGATGGGACTGGTACCATTTGCTGCTCATTTTCCTCCTCCTCACGACAAAATAAATCGAACTCTTCATCAGCCATGTCCTGATCAGCCATGCCTGCAAGGATTGAAATACAATTTGAATTAAATTAAGCATTTCATAATGGTCATAAACAAGCAATAAATAAAAGAGTGTTAATTTCATATAAATTTTTATAGTAATAACTTACATACACCATTATCTCTCAACCCACATTCCCTCGTTATGGTCTGATCGTATATACTCACGATGACCTGTGACCTCAGCCTCTTCCAATGAAATAGGAACAGTTGGAGGTTCATCTTCTGCATCATACTCATCCTCATCAACCACACCATCCACACCAACTATTCCTCTTCTCCCTTTAAGCACAACAGACCATCTAGGATTACAGGGATCAGTTACATAAAATATCTGCTTAACCTTCGTCCCAACAACGAATGGCTCAACCGTGGGAGTAGCTCTAGACAGATCAACCAGTTTCATACCATGCTCCTCCTCACGGTAGCCATGATTGTTGTTAACCCAGTTACAGCGGAAAACACACATTTCGTAGCTGTTGTAGTCCAATACCCAGATGTCTTGTATAACACCGAAATATGATTGTTGTACCGAGACAGGACTATGACCCACGACACCGATGTCATATAAGTTTTGATAAGCTTCAAGCTCTACACCACTGTTTTGATTCGTTGACTTCTGATCCTGACGTTCTGTGAAAAAGGTGAATCCGTTGACATCGTACCCCTCATAAGAAATTACATCCAGATTTGGTCCAAATGCAACTACTTTAATCAGTTCAGGCACATTCGTGGACTGATCGGACAACACTCTCTCTTTGAACCATCGGACAAATGTCCTATTCTGCTCATTTTGTAGTCTAACGTCACTCATGTTTGGATATTGTGCTCTTAAAACACACAAGTGTTCATCAAAGTATGGTTCAACATCTTCAAGATGACTTAGCACAACTAAATGAGCTTTGTTAAGAGTGTCTATGTCAATTCTTTTCAGTTTCCTTCCAACCGTGCCAACACCCTTCAATCTGCCCTCGTGTCTAGAACGTGGAAGTCCAATGGTATCGACACCTTCTAGGTAATTGGTGCAGAAGTCTACAACTTCCTCTGTGATAGTGCCCTCTATAATACTACCCTCTGGGTGACGACGGTTCTTCATTTTCTTCTTCAGGACACCCATGTACCTTTCGAACGGATACATGTAGCGAAGGTACAAAGGACCACACATCAGAATCTCTCTTACAAGATGCACGAGGAGATGTATCATTATGTCGAAGAACGATGGAGGAAAATACATCTCCAGCTGGCACATTGTCACAATAAGATCCTTTTGTAATTTAGACAGAGTGTCCACATCAAGAACCTTAGACGAAATGGATTTGAGGAAGACACTGACGTTTGTGATTGTGTGTCTGACAGCATCCGGCAAGATCCCACGTAGTGCAATTGGCAAAAATTCTTGAAGTAGGACATGATAATCGTGAGATTTCATTCCTACTAATTTGAAATCTGTCATGGACACTAGGTTTCTTATGTTTGAGGAGTAACCTGATGGCCTTGATGTTGTAAAGGGTACTGCATAGACTATGTTTCTCTTCTTTAGACAGAGTGTGACAGGCAGGAGGCAAGAATGTGCGTTTTCCACGTTCTTGCGGGCCAAGCTCTGTGCGTATGCCCAACTCAATTAAATCTTTTCTTCCTTTCAAATGATCCTTTGTCTTTCCTTTTATGTTCAAAAGAGTGCTAGTGACACTTTCACCCACGTTCTTCTCGACATGCATCCCATCGATACAATGTCTAACCTCCAGATGCTGCCAGTACTCTAGTTCCCAAAATATTGATTTCTTTTTCCAGACACTTTTTTCACCACTTTTGGTTGGCGGCCCGAAGTTGTTCACAATATTATCCAACTTTTTGTAAATCTCTGTACCTGTCAAAGGCTGGCGCGCCATGCTGTGATCAGTTTTCCCATCGAACTCTTTCGCCATCTTTCGATACTTATGTCCTTTTGGAAGCATTTTTCGGTGGCCCATATACACGGTTTTCCCACTATGTTTCAAGCGAATGCTACAAGTGTTTTCACCACAAATCGGACACGCCAACGCCCCCTTGATTGAATAGCCTGAAAGATTACCATAGGCGGGGAAATCATTGATTGTGCAGTACAACATGGCACGCAAATTGAAGTCCTCTTTACTGAATGAGTCGTAAACCGTAGCCCCTTCATTCCACAAGAGTTGTAGATCCTCTATCAAAGGTTGTAGGAATACGTCAATTTTGTTGCCCGGTTGCTTTGGACCAGATATTAACAAAGACAACAAGATGTGTCTTGGTTTCATGCATAACCATGGCGGTAGATTGTAAATAACCAAAAGCACAGGCCAGGTACTGTGTATGCTACTCAAAGTACCGTAAGGGTTCATCCCATCCGTGCACAAGCCTAGCCTTAGGTTTCTCGGTTCGTTACCAAACTCAGGAAATTTTACGTCTATGTTTCTCCACTGTGGTGCATCAGCGGGATGTCTTAATCTGCCATCCTTTTTCCTGTGAACTGAATGCCACCGAAGATTCTCTGCGTCTTTCTCAATGGAGAACAAACGTCTGAACCTTGGAATGATGGGCAGGTACCACAGTACCTTAGCTGGTGAACCTTTCTTACTACCGCTGATGTGAGTTTGTTGTTTCTTATACCGTGACGCTCCACATGCTGAACAGCTTTCAGCAAATTCATCCGATTTCCAAAACAGCATGCAACCATTTGGACAAGCATGAATTTTCTGGTACCCCATACCCATTGGGCACATCATTTTTTTGGCTGAGTACGTAGTCGTTGGTAAAACGTTGTCCACCGGAAGAACGTATTTCAATAGTTCCAGGAGGTCAGTGAAACTTACGTCGCTCCAGCCATGTTTCGCTTTCAAGTTGAATAGCTTGAGGACGACACTCAACTTGCTTAACTTTGTAGGGTCACACCCGGGGTACAACGGTGTTTTGGATGAATCCAACAAATTTTCATGCTTGTCTGGCGTGTTAGAGTAATGTCGTTCCACATCTTCGAGCATAGTCTCAATGTCATCATCCCAGAAATCTGGCTCAACGTTCCCTGTAACGTCTTCTGGGTCACCAGCAACTGTATCATCTCCAAGTTCTGTTTCTGTGTTTGCCTGACCATTATCCCCTTCGTCAGGCTTAATAACATCGAACGCACTCTGACCATGCCATCGGATTATGTCTTGGAAATCTTTTGTAAAACCGCGGCGGATCAGATGTTCCTTAATTGTTTCAACGCCGCGATATCTCAGATTGTTTTGGCAGTCGATACACGGACAAAATATGTATCCCTTGTCTGTAGGTTTCAGATTGTTCGCCAACACCGTGCATAACTTATCAACTCCTTCTAAAAACTTGTCGTCCAAATTTCCGCTGTAAATCCACGAACGTTCCATCTCCTTCTAGCTATTTATATGAAGGCAGCCATTTCATACCGTCACCCGTGGCAGAGTCTTTACACTTTTGTATCTTATCAACCTAAATCCATCCATGAGTATTAAATCCCACCGGTGAACGTGTTTTTAATATGTAATTTATTGAAAATTTCGGCAGCATCTCCCTACAGTTCTTCAAATGCACGATATTATGATATTAATCAATAATATATGCATTCGAAGAACAATAAAGAGATACTGCTGAAATAATCAATAAAGTACAATTAAAAACACATTCACACCCTAGGTGTGAGATTTAACAATCATGGACAGTCCCGACAGGGACTGCCGAAGATATACCTCTATTAGGTATATCTTGGGCGGATAACTATGTTTGGTAGTTTGTCAAATATTATATGTATATATGTAAATCTTACCTCTGGTAGACGATTAGCCGATGCTAAGACGGTTGAGGTCGGAAGCCAAAATAAAGTCGTAGTCCTGATGCATAAATGAAAAACGACAACATTAGAATTCATCAAAAAATCAAGGTTAAATGCTAGCTAAACCGCGGAAAAAAATCGACAGCATCTCCCCTATATTTCTAACGTCTCCAAATCAGTTTTATCAAAGTCAAATTTGCACGCACCATCTAGAACTAGTAACATACATAAACTTATCTTCTTCTACTATAAATGAAGTTTATTTATGACCTTCTCTGCAGTACTTCAGATTGAAGGACTGAAACTAGTCATTCTAGAACCATTAAAATACCGAAACTCATCTTATTCTTTCTGGTGGTTATAACAATAGCATTGTTGATTCCTGTCACAGATTGTGAATCAAACAGAGAGCATCTGGCATAGCAGATTGAGCAGTTGAAAATGAGCTATTTTCAGGAATCGGTAATATACTTGAACTTACTTTCTTTCCTGTGGCAGTTTTAAGTAGTAGCATTTTTAAAACTACACTATTATTTATTAATTGTAATACTAAATGCTAAGAATAAATAAATACAGCAGTTTACAGTTTGCTTTGCAAAATTACCGTTACTAAGCACCGAAGTGGGCAAGTAGTGTAGAAATCAGCCCACGAACTAGGTTGCAATTAACTGTGAATCTGGGCACAAATATATGAACAAAGTTAGAACTTGCAATCGAAATGCATGTATATGAACAAAGTTAGAAAAAAACGACAATCAATCGATCGCATACCCAATACGCGATAGAGAGGTCGACGGTGAGACCAGTGGTAGATGGGTGGTGACCGGCGGCGATGGGAGTGACAAAGGTGGTGGGAGCGATGGTGGCGATGGCCGTTAGCAAGGTGACGGGAGAGAGGAGGCGATTTCAGTGAGGAAGATAGCGCGAAAGAGAAGAAGAGTTACTGTAAGTACAGTGTGCAGAGTAAACGGGCAAATGTTGTAGTTAAAAGGACTTTAGATTACGGTTTACATGAAAACCGTAATGTAAAGTCACACTTTACATGACGGTTCCTAAAGAACCGTAATCTAAAGTGTAACGAAATTAATAAAATAGCGCGAAAATTATTTGGCCTATGCTGGGTTTCGAACTCAAGATCGATGGTGTTGACTCATGTACCCACGGCCATTGAGCCATGAGTCTTATTCGATCAAACAAATGTAACACATTAATATAAAGTTATTTTTAATCTAAAATAAGCTGGTAAGACGACGTCGTTCACTGTAATTTAGATTACGCGCGGCGTCGAAAAAATCAAATAATGCGGGAAATATTTGGCGTCAGGTCAAGACGACGTCATTGACCATCAGTGGGCGGGGACTTTAGATGACGGTTATTAGTAAAACCGTAATCTAAAGTCCGTTGACCGTAAAGCGCGCGTCAACACGGGACTTTAGATTACGGTTTCACAAATAACCGTCATCTAAAGTCCGTCCTAAAAAAGGCGCGCCTACCTCCGATCGATTATTGCTTACGGTTAATTTAATAAACGTCATTAATTAACTCCGGCCTTCATATTAATTACGGTTTCTGTTAAAGCCGTGATTAAACCACCGTCATTAAAGGCTTCCGTTCCACCAGTGAGGGCTTAACTCGAAAATGTTTATTTACGGCTTTCATTATGTTGATTGTTTACTTTTGTGCGCAATTTAAATTTCTACACCTTTGAGGTTCCCCTGTCAGGGACTCTCACCTTTTAGGTGATGTGAATAAGCGGGGGAAAAAGGAGGGTGTCGTCTAACCACATCCCCTTAATACATGGGCTTTAGCCCCAAGCGTTTTCCTGGCAGTGCCCTTACCAAACCTTGTTTGGTCATTCAAAGACTTGACCGTAGACGCACACCTTCAGGTGATGTGAAAAGAGTGGAGAAGCCCAAAGAGAATAGCGTGCAAGCCCTATTCCTTTGTGGTAACCTGGGCCCACGCACCAAGTACCTCTCCGGATCGACCCATCCCCGGTTTGATTTAAGCGTCTAGTGAGGACATGTTGAATTTGTATGGGCCTTGTTTGCTTGTGTGATCGACCCACTTCCAAGCCTGGGTATTGTTAGGAACTTCTCCTACATCAACTCAGCCCAACCCAAATTGACAGCTTTATTGTTTACGGCTCAAGGGCCCTGTTTGGTTTAACATGTGAGTCATTTGGGATTCAGCCCAAAAGTTTAGATTTAGGTGATTTCTCTTTCGGCCCAATTTGAATTTCCAATTTAGCTCTAGGCCCATGAAAAATAAATCCACTTTAAGCAATCCATAAGACATGAAAATCTATTAGGCCTTTCCATTTCGGCCCAAGGCCCATTCTAGTCTAGGTAGACTTCTTATCCGGGCCCTAGCCCAAAACCCTAGATCTAAGTGTCATACCTTTTAGGCCCACTCAAAACTGTTTGTTTAGGTTTCAACCCATTCGAATTCAAGATAGTTTGCGTAACTCTTTCATTCTAGTTTCTGGCCTCAAGGCCTAAGAGGATCATCAAACAAATCTTAGACTTCAAAGTTTCTCTCTCGGCCCAGTGGCCCATTCACAGTCCATGTAGCTTCCTTCAACCTGTATGCATCACTTCCAGATTAACAACATTCAGGCCCACACATCCATTCTAGTCTAGAAGTTCATCAGGCCCATATGTCTTACTTCTAGCCCAAACACTTTCCGGCCCAAGCGCCACATTCCCAAACACATTCAGGCCCAAGCGCCACATCCTCAAACACTTTTTGGCACAAGCGCTACACTTTCAAACACTTTCCGGCCCAAGCGCCACATCTTCACAACATTCTGGCCCAAGCACCACATCTTCACAACATTCTGGCCCAAGTGCCACATTCTCACAACACTCTGGCCCAAGTGCCACATCCTCAAAATATTTCTGGCCCATGTGCCTCACTTTCAATTTATCTAGGCCCAAGTGCCTACCCACATCCATGTCACCATCCAGGCTCGAGTGCCTATCCACATTCATGAAATTGTTTCAGCCCATACACCTCACATTCAGTTCGTAAAAGATTCAGGATCAAGTGCTTCATTCGTCATCCATGGGCACTCCTAGTTCAGGCATTTTGTAGAGCTTACTCACAGTCCAAGAAGAAGTCGGTCACGGTCATCTCAGTGACATCCCAACGGTCGAGAGCTTGAGTCTTCAACAATGAAAGTCTCCACATGCATAACCTGCCATTACATTCATCTTTCAAATGCATCATTCAAAGTTGTCAAAGAATGGCTATTTTTCAAATCACTAATAGAAGACAATGGTTTTACTAAATCATCTTCACAACAAACGACTTTTTCAAGTCCAATTTCAAAATGCCTTTTAAGATGAGGTTACATTTCCTGACAATGGAGCATGAAGATTTGTCTTTTATCGCCAAAAAGTTGAACATATCCGTCCAAACACCATCACAAAACATCTAAAACAACCCACAAGGCTGCTCAAATTCCACATCTATTTAATTGTTGTCATAAACCTCAGATCAATACTGGGGGCAATCTGAGTTTAAAGACCAGTAATGATTATTTCTTTTGTTTAATTGTGTGAACAAGTCTCTGAGTGAACATTTCGCGAGAGTGCCTTGAGTGGTAAAACCAAGAGTGAAAGAGCGTGTCATTTTTACACGACTTAAGTGAGGCCACATTCAAAAGTGAGGCAAACGGCCGATCGAAGGAGATAATTTGTAGATTTACACTTTGACCTGCGAAAAGTAACGAAGAGTGGATACACAACTTTCAGGAATGACGAAGCACCTAGGTACAACACCACATAGCCAAAAGCTTGTAAACCCTGTCATCAAACCCTCGGCACCCCCGCTGAGCCTTTCATATATCCCTTTTCGATATCATGAACTCCACAAAATAACCCAGCCAATGATGAATGTCCGACCCGGTGACCAAAGGAAGCGAGGAGCCTGACTCTCAGATAACGTTCTCATAAGTCCAAAGAAGCAATGCCGCTATTATCATGACGAAGCGATCCGCAAATGGTCCTAGAGTGACACAGGATCCAAAGAGCTCACATCAAAATAGCTCTCGAAACCCTAAAGCCGGGAGACACAAGAACCCCGAGGGCAAAGTCAAGAAAGGATAAAGAAAAATGGCAAACCCGAAGTGCCTCGAAGAAATCCAAATGACAAAGAGAAGAGAAATGGTGTAATGGACAACTTCAAAAGTCCAAGTCCAGAAGCTCAAAAACAACGTCAACACAAAGCAGCTAGACGACTTCAAGACAAGGAAGATGAATCCGAGAGAAGACGCAAGGAGCAGCTTTGGTCACCCCTTTAAGCTCCACATACCTCAAGTATCCCTCCATGGTCCCGTTGTCTTTCATCACACCCCATGGCCACGTTATAAGATTTAAAGACTTCCGACTTGATTGTTGTGTGCCTAATCACGTGAAAGTAATAGATCGAATGCGTAAATTCGTCAAATATCAAATTCAATGGTCTAGAAGTTATGACCGTAAGTGAGAAACGAGTGTAAACACCAAACTTGTCGAGTGTAGGTTAGGAAGCACCAAAATCAAAACATAAGCTTTGCCCTTGTGAGGATGAGACTCATTCGCGCGTTTAATCAAAGAAAATACTGGGGGCAATCGATCGAAACGATCGATTGCCATGAACTCTAGCTCGGATTGTCCTAAGGAAAAATACTGGGGGCAATTGTTCGTTCCAACAATTGCCATGACAACACCAATTGAAACCCAAAGCTTGAGCACCACCATCCCACCACAGGCATACATAAGCCCTTACCTCCACATCAAACATCTCAGGCCCACAAAAGCCCTTACCTTCACACTATACACCACACAGGCCCACATAAGCCCTTACCTCCACACCACCACTACACAAGCCCACATAAGCCCTTACTTGCACATTATACACCACAGGCACATATATGCCCTGATCACCCCTCAAAATATCTCCACATCAAACACCACACCCCACTGGTAGCATGTTCATCTCCTAGGAGAAAAATTACAAGTCTGAAATCTTTAGTCAGGAAATGATAATTTCACTTTCCTTTTCAATAAACAGAATTTTATTCAAACACTGCCATGTTTGGCACCTCCGTCAGCAATTTCTTGTCTTGAACAATTTTTCTTCAAACACTGCTACGTTTGGCACACATTCTAGCAATTCATTGCTTTGGACAATCTTCAATCCTCATCATTGCCATGTTTGGCACATTTTTCAACAGTTCTTTGTTTTGGACAATCTTCTAACAAACACTTTACAACTTCTGCATAACACCTCAACATTGCCATGTTTGGCACCTTTTCTAACAGTTCCCTATTTTGAACAAGTATCTTTCATACATTTTGATTGCATATACCGTATCATCATTGCCATGTTTGGCACTCCGGTAATCAGTATTCATCATTTGTATAAGACCATCACCTCTGCAGTCTTGCACCTTCCAGCGCCAAAGTAGAAGAACTCACCAGAGTAGAAGAACTCACCAGAGTAGAAGAACTCAACAGAGTAGAAGAACTCACCAGAGTAGAAGAACTCACCAGAGTAGAAGAACTCACCAGAGTAGAAGAACTCACCCGAGTAGAAGAACTCACCCGAGTAGAAGAACTCACTAGAATAGAAGAACTCTCTCGAGTAGAAGAACTCACTAGAGTAGAAGAACTCACCAGAGTAGAAGAACTCACCCGAGTAGAAAACTCACTCGAGTATGCAAACTCACCTGAGTGGAAGAACTCGACCCCACACCAATTTTCATCTATTATAGGTAGTCAACGCCTTAGAATAGCTTGACATCATTTCGTTCATTATAGGTAATCAATGCTTTAGAATTGCTTGACATCATTTCATTCAGTATAGGTAGTCAACGCCTTAGAATAGCTTGACATCATTTTCACCATTTTTAGGTAGTCTACGCCTTAGAATAGCTTGACATCATTTTCATCACTTTAGGTAGTCAACGCCTTAGAATAGCTTGACATCATTCTCATCACTTTAGGTAGTCAGTGCCTTAGAATAGCTCAACAACATATCAACATTTCAGGTAGTTGGGGCATTCGAATAGTTCAACAACATCTCCTTCTCCTTTAGGTAGTCAGCGCTTTCGAATAGCCCGACACAACCCACTAGATTTCAAACGGCATACGAGGTCTTTTAGGATCCAAAATTTTGGGGTATCACTCAAGCATCAACTAGTATTTTCATCTTCATTACAAAGCCTAGTTGACGTGGGGCAATCTGTTATACCCAAAATTTTAACCCCCTCGGAATAGTCTCTAAGGCATACGTGTTACAAAGGGCAAAACGGTCAAAAAGCACCAAGGCGGGATTTTTTATTTTTTGATTTTTCAAACTTTAGGGTTTTTAACGGTGCATGTCCGAGCCCACGGATGCCCTGTCCGTGGCCCCGGACTTTTCAAGTTTACATTTTTATTTTAGTTCTGCTTTAGTAATCATGTAATTCAAAAGGGGTCCATGATCTCGGACATTAGGTCCGTGTCAACGGACATAATTAAAATTTGACCTAATTCTGCCTCCAAAACCCTAGTTTAGGTAGTTTTAATTTCACTTTAATTTTCTGTCAAAAAATGTTAAAAATACAAAAAAAATCAGAAGCGCGCACTTAGGTTAAAACGACCCGTAATAGTCCGTAATTAAACTAAGTAGAGGAAAAACTAATTCTTGGATAATGAATATAATTGAACCCTAATTAAGTCGAATATCAAGCCCCCGAGCCCGAACTCTCCTTTCCTAATTTGACCTAGGTTAAAATTAGGTGGCGACTCATAATAGGTTCTAGTGAGCTAGCTTAGGTTTTAATAATTATGGTTATATGACTTAGTTATTAAGCTTAGGTTATAAGTGGACCTAAAACTCGATCAGATCCTAATCAACTCGAATCAACATAGGATAGGGTTAAAAATCGAGGTTCATAGTATTAATAGCAATGTTTGAAACATTATCAGAGGATCGTATGTGAACCGAGCAATGTGAGTTTCCACGGTAAAAGTTAAACCAAGGTGTAAGGTATAATTTTCTCATGCGCTGTGCTAATGGTGTTACTCTGATTTGTATGCTTGTGTGCTTCGTGATCACCTAAACAAGATAAATGCACGAATAGGAATTTTTGCACTTGTGCTTGTAATGTATTGTTCCTTGCTGGAATGTATTTTTGAGTTTGAAGTTTGTATAATTCATGAAATATGTGATTGTGGATGGATTGCTTGGATGCTGAATATGTATTGTAGTTCGACTCATAGTTGAGTCTTGTTTGATTAGTGAGTCGAAGAAAGAGTCATGTTGTGAATTATTGGAAACATGGTAACACACTAAAACTACCGAACCAAGAAAAGATAACACAAACTTATGAACTCACTAGAATGTGAGAGAGTGTACGAGACTAGTAAACTCCTGATAACGGTTAGAGAACCGAAATGAATAATCCACAAAACAATTATTAGTGGAAGTATATAAGGAACATTTATTTAGAGGATTGATGAAAATTCAAAGACATGAACTTTGAGAGAAGTAAAGAATGACAAGGGATCTCCAAACCCCTTAGAAAAATAGTCGACCCACAATGAGAGGATCCGACTAATATAAACAATGTCCTGGACATGAGGGTAATCGATACGTTAGGGGAACCCTTAAATCTGAGAATACTAGACATTGGTAATTCCCTAAGCTAGTAGAGGATATCGAGAGAGATACTTCTAGGCTAATACGTGAGATTGTAAAATAACTCTGAGAGAGAAGTGTTGGGAATTTGAGTAGTCCGGTAGAAACAGACATTTGAGTGTTTGAGGAGCTAAGTGTTTAGCTCCGCTTGTAATTGTAAGCCCGGTGGTGAGTCTTGTGTATGACTCTGCCCGGAGGTCATGGGTAATGACTTAAAAGATACCCAGTAAGTATGTAAGTGAGAAGCAAGAAGTAAGTATGTAATTGAGAAGTAAGAAGTGAGTATGTAATTGAGAAACAAGAAGTAAGTATGTAAATGAGAAGTAAGTATGTAATTAAGTATCGAGAGTAGAGAATTGAGTAAAAGTAACCCAAGAGAGCGGGTAAGACAATGAAGAATTGAATAAGGCATAGTGAGGTAGAAACCCTCAAGGCCTAAGAATAGGATAAATTAAACTAACCACTTGACGTGTGAGTTATTGTTTGTATCCTATGTCAAATATTGGTTGTGTTAATGTACATATATAATGTATGTTGTCTGCATGTTGATTGAATTAAAATGAATCTCATGTTCTTGACCAAATTAGTCGGCGTACCCCCGTTAGCACGCGGGGTATGCGAATTTCATATGCAGCAATTTGATGAGCCCCTAGGGGCACCGTTTTTATTTTCCAGGTAATTGAAGCTGAACACCGTTCGAGAGTAGGACGGGGTTGCTACATAAGCATGGGTAGAAAACTTATTAGATCTGTATTGATTTGTAGATGTTGAACTGTAAGATCAATTGGTTATCGGTGAACTTGAGGAACTTAGGTACTCGGTATAGCATTAAGTGGATATTGTATTTGTATCATATGGATTTGAGGTATGTATACGATTTGAGATTTGATTAGGAATGGGAATGTATTGTTTGGTATAGTATACTCGGTATGTTCAAGTCATCAGACCAATAGTATGTTGTATTGTAACTGGCCTTGTTAGTCACGTGGGTGACTAACGACATTGAACACCCACCGTTGTGCAGGTAATATGCTGCGAAGGTAAGTAATTGTGAGATAATGACGGGATTAGCAGTAGGGGTGTTACAAAAAGTGGTATTAGAGCGAAGTATCGCTCTGATGGTTAAAATTCTGAATTTAGGAAAATACCGAGTTAGGAATTAGAGACTTAGGGCTAAGGGTTGAGTGTTAGCGTGTGAGGTACGCCAGTTAGGAACTTCCGTACGAACCGGAATCTATAATAACCATACCCGCCCTCCACGTCCCCCGTTGTAAAGTTGGGACAAGAACACCAGAGAGATGGAAAGACCTCTAACACTAGGGTAAAACCCGATCTGGCAGTTGCAGAATAAACCTTATAAGAAGAAGAACCAGTCATACGGTAGATTGCAAGAACTGGAGAATCCCGAAGATGGTTCCCGTTTGAACGACAATAACCGTACTTAACGGCAGAAGATTGAAGGTCCTAAATAGAGGATAATGGAATTTATGGCACCATGAGGCGACGTGCTTCACAGTCGCAAGAACCATGCGTAGCCGGCAAGAAAGGAAGCACAACCGCGTATTGAGGCAAAAAGGTGGAGTAACGAAGCCCGAGACAAGAGAGTTTACGGTCTGCAAACGCTTGATAATACCGTCAACAGTATAAAAACCGACTAAGGAATTAGTCGAGGTTGGATTAACACCAAACCTACACGCCCAGAGGATGTAATAACCGAACGACATAGTTCAAATAACTATGAAAGTATTCATAGAACATACACCTATAGGACTAAAACGTGGTTCCTAAGGATAAGTCAAGTCTCGATAACCACAATGAAGGTGTGAGACACCCGGATTGACGACAACCATGTCAAGAACACTAAGAAACGACTTAGGAGATTGATCACCAAGGTCAAAAGATCAAAGGAAGATCTAATAAAACCACCAAATTCGGATGGAAACGATACCGTAACTGGTATGCGTTAACCTGAAAAACAACCCACCCACGCGCCGAGCTAAGACAGTTGGAAGACCTTCAACGACCGACAAGTACTCACTAAAGTACCGCTATGACAAATGGAGAAAACATAGGATTACCAATCCAAGGAACTTAAAGAACAAAACCTTGGGAGGGCCCGACGGCCCGACCATCATATTAACGAACATACCAGTCAGTGAGAAGCTAGACTTGGTCAAGACCTCAGACATGACAACACCATGAAGAATTTCTTTTAACACAGAATAGTTATTTCAAAAACCAAATTTTTCTTTCAAAGCCACAAACTATTCTTTGTATACCTCATATTTTTAAAACCAAACCAAAGGAATTACGTTAAGTATCATAGAATGATACAAGAGGAGTTGACAATAGAATACTTCACCTAGGCGTGTGACGAGCACTACGAGTGTACCCAAGTACGGGATGTGGGACGACCGCACTCCGAAGGAGCTTGCGGGCCTGACAGACCTTTTTGTGAGTTAGTCAGGTAAGTGGTAACGTACCAATAAGGTACCCCACGTATGTATACAAGTGGTGTGCGAAACACGGGAAGTAGTCGACTCTGTTCTACGGACCATAAGTAAATTCACACCTTGAACGATCGAATAGCTTAGATAAGCTCACAAGCAAAAGGGGACAAGAACTCACCCCAGGAGGACGATTAAGAGTTAAAAGTGCAAAAAGCACTAACAACTGAATAAAGTAAATGCATGGAACAACCGAAACGAATACCCAGTCTAGACACAGTAAGGCGAATGCCTAACATGAACACGTCAAGGTCCAAGGGACATGGTAAGACACCTTGAGTGATCACATAAGGTACCGGAGAATACCATTCATCACCGAAGAGGATATAAACCGGTCAAAACATAAGCGAAGCACCAATGGTCTACCCTAAGAATGGGAGACGTTACAGCCCTAAACGGGACAATTTGAAATCTAGAGCCACAATACAGAGTAGACTTAACATACTCGTAAGTTAGCCAAAGGTGATGGCGTAACTTCATAACACCCAGGAGCAATCCAAGAAGGGTGTCGAACTAAATGTAGTGATGAGAACACACAAGAATTAGCACGAACACCCGGTTAGAACACCAGAGGGATCCCGCTTACCAGGGGATACCCTAAATAAATAAATGGTACCGATCAATACCAAGATACTTAAAGGGTCTCCAATAAACGGAAACGTGATGCGACGATCGTATCATGGAGCCCAGTATCACCTCCAAACCCAGTGATGGTATACGGAGAAGTAACCATTTCGGAACAGCCTAAGCTGAGCAAGCTCGAGGCAACGTGGCTAATAAGCCATGAACCTACTACTATACGTAGATCCAAGGGTTGCAAAACCTAATGGGAATCATAAGGAGAATTGCCGATAATGGCACGAGTAGATTATTTAATGGATAACGTGCAAGGATACCCCTCGTTAATGTGAGACCGCGAATCCGGTGAACACATAGAGTCCAAAGAAAAGGATGCCATTAGTGAACATCTGAAAATATATCTCTTTCAGAACTACTAATGTAGTGAAGCTTGAGTATACAATTATTGCCAAGCAATGTGAAATAAGCTTTGAAAGCAATTATTGGAAACCGGGGAGTAATCGGTTAAGAAGAGATATCGTATGTGGAAATGTGAAGTGGAAAACCATAACGCTCAAGGAGCACAGGAACACAAGTATAGTATATACAGTAAACAGCCAAATGAATGGTGAACCATTATATAAATGGTGGAAACACATGAGCGGATGCCATGAAAACCAAGGCCATAAGCAAATATGAACATGGTGCGCAGTAAGCGACCAATGTACCTCAGCAATCACACAATGCCATAGAGTTGTTAAATATGAGATGGCAGACAGACCGGGCAACAAGCCAGGAATCTGCACCAAGTGATGAAGCGCCTCACAAAGGAAGTAATGTTCATTCCTATTGCGATCGCATAAGATGTAACGACCCCAAAACCACCCTGGTTTGAGAGACCGTTACACGCCGTGCACTTATTACCTAAGACACGCAAGGCTACACTATCAAAACCCCAAAACAGAACTGAAACTCATATATTGATCAAATAAACAATTACAACATGTCTTTACAATACACAGGCGGAAGCCAAACTGGAATACAATGTACAATCTAATTACAACTGGGCACCATGGCCAAACAAACTGAAATACAGAGCTCAAAAGCTAAGACAAAAGTAGAAACTGAATCTCCAAGCGTGGGCTAAAACCTACAAATCAGACAGAGATAGGGGTGAGCAAAACTATTGCTCAGCAGGTGATAAACTTCATCAGCTGAGCACACTCAAAACATAATCTGAACATACCAATATAAACGTACGTAAAGGTGCTTAGACAGAACAAAATCAGAGACAAACGGATCTCTTTCAAAGAGACAGAAGTCTAAACAGAAGGGGCTAAGCAGTGTCCAAAACAGATACTCAATAACAGGAGATAAACTGAAGTTGAAGTCTTGACGAAATCAGAAGCTTAACAACTGACGGTAAGCACACAGCAGACCGTCTCAAACCAAATACAGATAGAGCAGCCGAAGCAGAGCGCTTATAAAGTAGAAATACTCAGCAGACAGAAAGCACACAACAGTCTGTCGACGTTTGAAAACAGACAGAGCAGACAGAAACATACCACTTAGTAAACCAGAGGCTTTTAGAAGACAGAATGCACATAGCAGTCTGTTAGAAATCAGAAACATCCAGAGCTAACAGAAAATAGAACTCTTAACAATCAGAAGTGGGACACTAGCACCAAGCATAACAATCAGAAAGGGTCGAAGACCCATGGATCTAACAGATCCCTCGACAACACAGGAATGACCCGAAGGCCAAAGGGTTCGTCAACCCCACAGAACAGATTGGGCATGACCCACACTCAGAATGATGTCTACATAATATACCACGGAATAGCTCGACCCAGCCATTCACGGCTCAGAAGCAGAGTAACTAGGTCCCAAAATAGAGGCTTAATCCAAATAGACCGAAGCTTAATACAGAGCAGAGTGGAAGTCTTAACCAGATCAAAACAGAAAGCGAGAGCTTAGCAAAATCAGAGAAGGAGCTTACCAACGGAAAGCCTTAGCAAAATAGAAGTCGTAACCCGACTAGTAAATACAAAAGCAAAACTGAAGTCAAAGATTGGATCACATTTTCAGAGCAAATTAGAGATCAAAGGCTTATCAGAGACCTTAAAATCAGGAAACACTTAAATACATGCTAAAACACATGAAAACAGATAGTACTCGGAAAGTGGAATCCAACGCCGCAAACGGCACTCAAAACGGAGCTCAAACGAAGAAGTTATGATGAAAACAAGAGAAGTCCGAACTTGTGTCCTAACTTCGAAGTTAGGACGCAAGTCGAATTAAAACAGGTTGAAGAATACACAGTGTCCGAACTTCAATGTTTGGACTGAAGTTCGGACAGTTTTTCAGAAAAAGTACATGGTGAAGTCCGAGCTTCGAAGCTCGGTTTATTTCAGAAAACACGGGTGTCCGAACTTCAAAGTTCGGACTGAAGTTCAGACACCTGCAAAACTCGAAAAATAAAAACACAATCGAGGCATGTCCGAACTTCAAAGCTCGGACTGAAGTTCGGACAGCCCGAAAAATGCAGTTTCCAGAACCGAACAGGAATGAACAGAAGCACTCAAACAAACCCAAATCGACACACACTTTCAGAAAGCAACCTTGGGGGTTTAACCCATTGAAAAGGCATTAAATCAGTCGTAATCAAACACAAACACGAAGTCAATAAAATGATCTAATTGCAGAATCGAAACTCTTAAATTAGAAGCACTCAGAGTTTGCAAAACAGAAGGGAATCACAGAGGTAGATTCACCATTGTCAAAATATACTTACATATCAAAATACGCAAAACAAATACAAATCCCACGGGGTTGTAACGCATCAAAACGCAAATCCGGAACACTCACAAAATTACACAAATCAGAAACCACACAAACATATACGGAAAACAACGGAACCAAAACCCCCGTGGGCGAACGCACACAACCGAATCCATCTACCACCTACCTCACATCCGTAGCTAAGCCATCTCTGCGGACTCTACGAATCGCCTTCCCGAATGTCAATCCCTCGAATAGAATTGATCCCAAATACAAATCCAAAATCAGAAAAGAGGAGAGGAAGACTCAATGAAGAACGAAATCGGAATCTACAAACCAACCTGACAGACGACTGACAGACGAACAAATTCCACAGGCGGATCTCCAGCAATTATCAATCAAAAGAAATTGAAGAAGAAGATGAGCAAAGGGAGGAGAAGTTGAGGGCGATGGAACTGTCGTGAATAGACGTCTGCGAAGTGGAAGGAGAAAAATAACGTGAATAGAAGTTTGAGAAAGGAAGAGAATAAATTAAAGAATTAAGGAGTCCCTTCCTTAACTAATAAATAAATAAATAATTAAATAAATAAATAATGGAAGCATGTTATTTCTAATTCTCCTTCCTCAAGTTATAACCATAATGATTAGAGAAATGTCATAACATTATAACATAAGATTAACATGCCACGAAACTCCCTTTGCGAATCAGAAGGATATGATAAAATAAATAAAAAAAAATCTGGGGTATAACATAAGAGATTTACTGCCAAGGGTTTACGCCTCTGCACTCTGTAGGACTAAGTGTTTTGGTATTGCACGTGTGCAGTTAATGATCTAGTGGGATAGCTAGAGATATGGGAAATGTCAATCGTGGTAAATCCTTCCTTTCACCAACGAACATGGCACAAGCCAGTTTTATGGAAGCTCTGAAATAAACCGTGCGGCATAAGGCTAAAGAAGCACGAGGTGAATTCCACCAAAATAAAAGTGGTCGGAAACCCATGAATATTTGGAAGATCGATGCATAGAAATGCAAGGTCATACAAGTAAAGAGCACTTGTACAGAATCAGTTAAGTGGCCATAATTCAAAAACCACCAACAACAGAGGAAACACTACATGCTAAGTAGTGGCTCAACCTCAACCGACAACGGGTCGGAGGAATCAAGTGAATGATCATTATAATACACAACTGTATGTATATAGATTTACAAAGAGCTAGATAGAAAATCCGAAGCTCATTGAATTCGCGCACGGTAAAAGAATACCACGCTTGGTTGACAAACTATATTCCCAAGATGAAAAGGGATAAATGACAATGTGTAATACATCAAGAATAACGAGAAGGGCGAACTAACCCTAAGTTATCAGGGTCGCGCAGCAGAAGCTAGTGGACCCAGAATTCTAAGGTTTAATATACCTAGTGAAAAAATGGCTAATCATCAATGCCTTGAAGCCTCTAAGTCTAGAATCAAACCCGGTTAAGAGTTAAATAAACTCCGATGAAAATTCTTGGTGCAGGGACTAACCAACAGTAAGGTTAAGACCCTTTGAGCAAAGAACATTGTATAATAGACCACATGGAAGCTGAACCACTCCATGACGGCGTAATCCCTTTTTAAGGGGGGTAGAGCGAAAACCGTGAAGTGTATATTTTACGTGATAAGCGCATAAACTACAATGCGCATAGCGCAAAAGAATTTGTTTGGGTGATTGGTACTTATGTTACATAAACATATGTATCGATTCATAGTGTAAATATGGTTAATTGTGAGGTTTGAAGAGGAAAGGAGCAGAGAAACTCCAGGGGAATGAGAACCCCGATTGGTAATAGTATGAGAAATGAGTATGTTTGGGAGATTTGATGAGTATAAATCGGTATGAAACCGATGTATTTGACGAGTATAAATGTAGACAGTATATTGTGAGTGGTTGGAACTGGTGTAATTAAAACAATTGAGAAGGAAATTAAAAACTCAAAATACCTTACGGGTTGCAAACAAATCCCGGTCGCAGTAGTATAGTAAAGTGGAGGCGACCGGATATCGAACCGTGGGACTAAGAGGAATTATCTAATTCCTAAGCGGTGTCACAAAAAGGGAGATTAATTGACTTGTTTTTATAAATAAAAAGGAAAGATAAAATAAACTAAGTAAAAGGTAAATTAAACGGGACTCTGGGTCCAGGTTATTATAGTCTGCTCTTTTATGCTTTGTCTACCGGTTTTAATATAATAGTTTGGCAAAATTCCTGTTATTATCTTGAGGACTAAATCATAGACTCAAAAGAACTCATTTACCAGAAAATACTCGGTCTAATCCAGATTTGAGCAAACACATGTAAACGGACATTAAGTGCGAGAAATTATATTTGCGTCTGACAATACTAACTTATTAAATCATAATAAGCTTTCTACAGATTTACGGGTTAATTAACCTGTCTATTTATCACGGGTCTGATCAAAATAGACTTAGTAAAGTATTTTAATAAATTCATGTAATTTATTAAAAAGGCGAGAGATAAGCTTTAATCGTAACAAACTGTATTAAAACTAAACCGGTAAAACATATTGCATAATTAATACAAAGACATAATAACCATTCCCAGAGTATATATATATTCTAGCCTAACATATTAAATAGATAAATAGAAACAAGAGTAGTAAAAATCATCAATAGTTGACTCCTGGATTTGTTCTGCTATTATGTATACGTAGGACTAGAGGTGGATATGGTGGAATGAAAAGAAAACATAATGGAGAAGATGGGAGAAGAGAAATGGGATGAACGTGTGATTTGTGGTGTAGTGGATCGTTGATGGATAGATCATCCAGAGGAGAGGAGGAATGGGTTTATATACCAGAAAGGAATTTGAAGAAGACGATAAGGATGGCGGTGCAGTAGGTGAGATGAGACCATGCAGAAGTCTCATGCATTAGGTGAGATTAATCTCGGAGGAATAAACAGATGGTGCATAATTGAAGAAAATAGTGCCGACATGATGCGTCCGTGTTTTAATCCCAGGACCTCTCTAGCTCTTGTCCGGCCAAATAACCACGGACGGGCCACGGTCTTTTTGCGTCCGTGTTTTGTCCGCCCATTGTCCACCGGACATCTCTTAGTCTTGTCCGGTTATTTATCCACGGACGTGTCTGGCGCTGTCCAATTAGACGTGTCCGGACTAGTGTCCGGACCAGTCTGGTTCGGACGAAAATTCAATTGCTTCTAAAATATTCGTTTCAGCTCCGATTTAATCCCCGTCTGTTGCGTTAGAATCCTTATGAGTAAATCTACTTAATTACATGGATTTTTCCTACATTGAACATATAAAATGCATTAGTTCATTTCAAAACATAATTATAGGAAAAACGTAAGATAAGTGAGAAACATTACTTAAAATGCTGCAAATTATAAGGTGATTAAACGTTAATAAGTCTATATGTTTTGCACTTATCAAACTTCCTCACACTTGAGCTTTTGCTTGTCCCCAAGCAAATAAGGAGTGTAACTATCTCTAAGCCGTAACATAAAACAAGATTAAATAAGTGTAGAAGGGAATTAGACAAAGTGACAATTGAAAGAATAATTTTACTCTCAGAAGTAGGTTTTTACAAACAGTGAAAAAGGGTAAATTTATAAAAGCATAGAAAAACTAGATTGCAGAAAACAAGTTAGATTAGCGTGGGATTTTCCTCCAATTTCAGTTCTCTAACCCGGGATGACAAGGGGTGTGAAGTAATGCCTTATTCCGCAATACCTTTCAACACCACGTACTCATATTTATAAATAAAAATTGCAATTTATTGCTTTCATATTTTGTTTTGAACGTAGAAATGTATATACTAAACAAACATTTTTTTTATATTGCATTATTTTTCTATACCCCAGACTTTTCTCTCTATCCTTGTAGCGGTGTTGGGTCTTCTATCCCAGATCACGAGACCTTAGGTAGATAGGTGTTAAGGCACCCCGGAGGACTTAATAACCGGATAGACGAGGCCTGTTTTGGTTTAGAAAAATTTATAAACAGCGGAGTACCTTGTCTTTATCCTTTTCTTTCCTAACTTTCCAATCATTTCCAAAATCACAAGCTAAGCTAAATTGGTTTTTACAATTAGCAGATCTATCGTATTTTCAGTGAAAATAGAGTATTTTGATTAAAATAATTTTATACAAACTCCTTTAAACAAAACGATTCTTTCAGTTGTCACTTGGCTTAATTTCATACACTTCTACAAACATTTTATCTCATTTTTTTTCAAAATGTTGGTAATTAGAGTAGCAAAAAGCGAGTGTGGCATTAACAAACAACTGGCATATTTTCAGGGAAAGGTCTATACTTCCTCACACTTGAGAGGAGCAATGTCCTCATTGTTCAAAATAAAATCAAGAAAAGGACCTTCAAAAATATGCCAGACTCATAAAGGATTAAATTAATAAAGAAGCTTTAACGTATGGTAGGTTGAACATTAATATAATTAAGAAGGAACTGAGACTCCCCTTGTATCGTAGATTGAGGAAGGTGCCCTTCCTCACACTTAAAGCTTTGGTAGGGGTGAAACGTTCCTCACTCTTAAGTTCACGCAAGTGTCCAACCGGGGAGATATCAAAATTGCCAGAACAACTGAGGTTGCTTTCCATATGTGAGTTCAGCTATATGTTGAATATAGAATTTATTTGGAAAAGAAAAACCTGTATAGCCAGCAGAACTCAAGTGGCACCATAAATAGCATGTAAAATACATAAAATAAAAGCATTAACAAGAAAAATATAAGATGTAGATGGAGTAAGAGGAAATACATAAATAAAAATGCACTGCATAAAATAAAAGCATTAGCAAGAAAATAAAAGTGAAATGTTACCTCCTGAGTACACAAAGTAGGACAAGATTTAAAACAGTACGAGTTCTACAATAAGTTAGTGAACAAGAGAGATATAAAAAAAACTAAATAAAAGGAAAGAAATATATCACTGCGGTGGCTGTGGTGGCTGTTGCGGTCCCTGGCCTATCTGAGTGAGGAGATGCTGTATGAGCTGAGCCGTCCGCTCCTGCTGCTCATTCGACCGTGAAAGCTGCTGAGCTGTCTGTGCATGCAAATCCTCACTCCGATCAAAGCGCTCTATCATATGTGTCTGGGCCTCGCGGAGCGCAGTCTGCTCAGCCAGCACCCTCTGCTGTGTCTGCTCAAAGCTCTCAAACCGCTGGTGCATCTGCTGTTGCATCTGATGGAAGGCCTGAAGCTGGGTCTGCAGCTCTGACGGGATAGGAGGTATCGGAACAGGAGCTGGAGCCTGCATGATGGTGGTCGTCGGCTCGTAGGGCTCAGCTCCCCGTGCTGTGGAAGGTGGCTCGGGATCAGATGAAGGCGTAGCTCCCGTAGAAGGCCCTGCTGCAGTGGAGGAACCAGTGGAAGACTGGCCAGTGCGACCTCTGACCCAGGTACCGTCATCTAAGCGCATGAAGCCCTAGCGCCTCACAGTCTGCAATGTGACTGGGCGCTCTCCCGTCCGGACCTCTAATCCATGTGTGGCGCCCTCTGGAAAGACAGAGCAAAGGTGGTGCTGGATGAAGAAGGGAAAAATAGGAGTGGTCTTCTTCTTCTTCTTCGTCTCAAGATAGTACACCACCTTATGTAGCTGGCTAAACATGATGTGTGGAATATAGACGCGCTGAGTGGGTGGAGATGGCGAGAGGAAGTAGTCCAATAAAGCGCAATCCTCATCAGAAGCATCGATCGTGGCATGGGGCCAGATCTGATGACTAAGGATCTCTAAGAGTAGTCTCTGTAGCAAGGTGGGGAAACTCGTGTAAGGGAGGACATCCTTGTCCTCCTCCCCTCTACGTCGGGTCGTCCGACCTACATCCTGGAGCCACCTCACCTTTGATCTGCGCAGGTGATCCTCTGTAAATCCCCTGATATGATCTGGGCTATCCTGAATCTGCAGGATAGTAGAGAACGTCTCTAGTGTGATCTCGACGGGGAGATGGTGGATGAAAGAAGTAATCCTCTGGTTACCCGCCTGGGCATTCGCATAGAACTCTCTAACCATGGCTGGAAGGAAGAGTCCCTCACCCATCTTTAGGACCCGTGAAAGTCCAAAACTAGCAAACAGGGTGTCCACCCCTGTGGCCTCGATCACCTCAGGCGCTATTCGCCTCTCCATCACAAAATCCTTACCCTGATCATACCAGGAACGAGCCTCCGCTGAAATAAAACCATCATCCCGAAGAGTCGGCTGGGGAGGAGGTGCAGAAGAGGACGCACCGGGGCAATTGCCCCTAATAGAACCAGAGTGTCCACCACGAGTGCGAACCATACTAATAAATTGTGAAATTAAGAGGTAAATAAACAATAACAGCATAAAAATAAAATTAATATCAAACACAGCATTACGATCCAGCAGAAAAACAACTTAGAATTTTTTTCAATTTTTTTTTATAAATATACACGTTCGGGTCTGGGGGGCTGGACGCAGACCCAGACAGAGCGAAATCCCTAATTCGAACCGCGTTTCCAGATTTTTGTCGATTTCAGCTAAATCCACACATTATTGACACAGAATTCGCAAACCTCGTTCGCAAAGCACAATATCATCAGCGTAATCTCACACTCACATGTCTAATCTACTTATTTTGTTTGAAATTTGCGAAACACATTAGGAAATCTGAAGAACCTGTTTTTAGAATTCGTTCTTCACTGATGGGTGTAGGTGGTGACTGTGTGGCGGCGTCGGTGTGGTTCCGTGTTGGTCGCCGGCGTTGGAGTGCGGTGCTGGCCTTGGCTGTGCGTCGGTGGTGGTGCTGGTTGTGGAGTGTGGTGGTGATCGGCGTCGGGATTGAGGGTATTGAGGAGAAAAGCCGGTGTCGAGTTTGTAGAAGAAGAGTTAGAAGAAGAATAATAAAAATCTGGAGTGAATAGAAAAATTTTAGGGGCGTCCGCTCTGTGTCCGTGCAAATATGGGCGGACGTGTTGTCTCCTTCCTTGCGTCCGGCTTACGTCCGGCCTTTTATGGTCGGACGTGAGCTCCGTTACTTTTTTTTATTTCGTAAGCAGTTCCGCATTTGTGTCCGGCTTTTAAAGGCCGGACACGCCTAAACTACATTTTTTGTTATTTTATAAAATAAGATAAATTAATTATTTAAGCACACATAAAATATAATCGCTTTATTTAAACGACAGAAAACAAAATGATAGAATTTAAATGACAGACTATTAAATGACAAAATTTAAATGACAGAAAATTAAATGTTAGAAATTAGTTTACTGGAAATTTAAATGTTAGAAGTTAGATTGTTGAAATTTAAATGTTAGGAGTTAGATTGCTGAAATTTAAATGTTAGGAGTTAGATTGCTGAAATTTAAAGGACAATGGAAATTGAGATAACTGGAAAGTAAATGACTGAAAATAAATAACTGAAATTAATGCGATATTTAAATTGCTGGAATAATTAAATGACAGAAATTAGTATAAACAACAAACATAATAATATAAACAGAATATAGTAGATAATTAATATAAACAACAAACAAAATAATATAGACAAAATATTCTAATATAGCAAGTGAATTATCCGGGGCTTAGGGACTAGAATAAATCTAGTCCCCGGCAACGGCGCCATTTTGCAGATAGTATATTGTGAGTGGTTGGAACTGGTGTAATTAAAACAATTGAGAAGTAAATTAAAAACTCAAAATACCTTACGGGCTGCAAACAAATCACGGTCGCAGTAGTATAGTAAAGTGGAGGCGACCAGATATCGAACCGTGGGACTAAGGGGAATTATCTAATTCCTAAGCGGTGTCACAAAAAGGGGGATTAATTGACTTGTTTTTATAAATAAAAAGGAAAGATAAAATAAACTAAGTAACAGGTAAATTAAACGGGACTCTGGGTCTAGGTTATTATAGTCTGCTCTTTTATGCTATGTCTACCGGTTTTAATATAATAGTTTGGCAAAATTCCTGTCATTATCTTGAGGACTAAATCATAGACTCAAAAGAACTCGTTTACCAGAAAATACTCGGTCTAATCCAGATTCGAGCCAAACAAATGTAAACGGACATTAAGTGCGAGAAATTATATTTGCGTCTGACAATACTAACTTATTAAATCATAATAAGCTTTCTACAGATTTACGGCTTAATTAACCTGTCTATTTATCACGGGTTTGATCAAAATAGACTTAGTAAAGCATTTTAATAAATTCATGTAATTTATTAAAAAGGCGAGAGATAAGCTTTAATCGTAACAAACTGTATTAAAACTAAACCGGTAAAACATATTGCATAATTAATAAAAACACATAATAACCATTCCTAGAGTATATATATATTCTAGCCTAACATATTAAATAGATAAATAGAAACAAGAGTAGTAGAAATCACCTATAGTTGACTCCTGGATTTGTTCTCTATTTTGTATATGTAGGACTAGAGGTGGATATGGTGGAATGAAAAGAAAACAAAATGGAGAAGACGGGAGAAGAGAAATGGGATGAACGTGTGATTTGTGGTGTAGTGGATCGATGATGGATAGATCATCCAGAGGAGAGGAGGAATGGGTTTATATAGCAGAAAGGAATTTGAAGAAGATGATAAGGATGGCGGTGCAGTAGGTGAGATGAGACCATGCAAAGTCTCATGCATTAGGTGAGATTAATCTAGGTGGAATAAACAGACGGTGCATAATTAAAGAAAATAGTGCCGACATGCTGCGTCCGTGTTTTAATCCCAGGACCTCTCTAGCTCTTGTCCGGCCAAATAACCACGGACGGGCCACGGTCTTTTTTGCGCCCGTGTTTTGTCTGCCCTTAAAAGGCCGGACATCTCTTAGGCTTGTCCGCCCTTTGTCCGCCCTTATTTCACCGGACATCTCTTAGTCTTGTCCGGTTATTTATCCACGGACGTGTCTGGCGCTGTCCAATTAGACGTATCCGGACCAGTGTCCGGACCAGTCTGGTTCGGACGAGAATTCAATTGCTTCTAAAATATTCGTTTCAGCTCCGATTTAATCCTCGTCTGTTGTGTTGGAATCCTTATGAGTAAATCTACTTAATTACATGGCTTGTTCCTACATTGAACATATAAAATGCATTAGTTCATATCAAAACATAATTATAGGAAAAATGTAAGATAAGTGAGAAACATTACTTAAAATGCTGCAAATTATAAGGTGATTAAACGTTAATAAGTCTATATGTTTTGCACTTATCAATAAATCGGTATGAAACCGATGTTGAACCTAGTGGGAATTGAGTCCACTAGGTGACTTGATTTGATTTGAATTGAATTGTAAATGATTGGAGGATAGAAAATTAATTGGAAATTATACTTTTGAATTTCTTAAGTATAGTAGTTGGAGATAATGTAGTAATAATTGATGAGACGATTAGTAAATGAGTAAATGAATTCTAGAAACTGAAAAATGTATTGATGGGTGATTATGACTAGCAAGATTAATAAGATAGAAAATGAAATAATGATTGACTAGTTGATTGTGTGAATTGAGGTGGGAGGTGGAACTTGATTTGCTAGCGATCAAGGGAAACCGAACACAAATTGGGGTGGAAGGATAGTTCGACACCAATGCTGATCACATTGGGGTTGAATGACTCTGGAACCTCCCTATAAGTGGTCACGAGTAATAACGCTAGTAATAGGTGTAATTATCATAAATTGGATTTGGGAGATGTATGCAGTTTTTCAAAATGAATTTCCAATCTGATTTGGCACATTTGATTTTCTTCAAATCGAGAATGAGGACCGGTTTTGAAACTGCTCCCACGGGCGCTAGTGGACCTTCCCATGGCTAGGCACCTGTATCGGGTCGAAACCAGGGAGGTGAGGCTAGCTGTGAGCCAGTGGAAATGATGATTAGTTTTGAAACCACTACACCGTTCATGCGGCGGTCGTAAGTGGCCGGTTGGGAGCGGTGACAGTGTGTGTTTTGTATTTTTCCAAGGGCACTAGGATAGAGTAGTCCCACAGTAAGTATGAGTAAGTAAGTATGAGTAATAGTGCTTGAGGATCTCTAGATGTGCAAATGAATTTGACCAGAACCAAAGGACCGTAGGGCCAGAAAGCGTAAGTGCTCAATGTCATGACGGCCGTAAACCAGAAAGCGTAAGTGTTCAAACGTGACCGGTACCTGAGGGATCACTCGACATGGGAGAGGATAGTACCTTCTTTATCTACGGATGGACCCCATGGAGAGTTTGGAACGAATATTTTTTATTGCTATGCATGCAGTGACATGCTGTTTGGATGTGTGATATACATCGAGTCAGACATTTGGAGTCTGTCAGGTTATATAGAGGTTATAACCTTAACACAGAGTACCTATGTGAGTAATAATATTAGTAACACCAACTTTGAGGGCAAAGTTCTTTAACGGGGGTAGATTGAAATACCCCGAACTTAAATATGGTGATTAAATAATTCTAATATGGTATTTAAGGGCCTAATAGTTCCTAAAGAATATTGGTGAACAAAATAAAGCCAAAAGAAAAGAGAAAACACTTAAAAAGCGTAAAGTGTAAAAACGAGTGTTACGCAACCATAGGAGGTATGTGACCTCAGTTAGAGTATTAGATGTATTCCTAAGGCTTATTCATGCCTAATTGACGTACGAGAACAAAGTTCCGAAGAAAACGGATCCATAAAATGAATTAAAAACGCTAATAAACCTTTAGCGCACGTTTTTCGAGAAAACCCGAAAACGTGACTTGAAGTGGTCAAATGAACCCGTAAAAATTATAGTCAACCAAATAACTATAATTAAACATTAATGGAAGCTTAAGAATCATTAAAATCAAAGAAACGAGAAAATTTCGGAAAACGGGCCCGGTTAGTGAATAGTGCTAAAACCGGGTAAGTTAACGAGCGTTTTCTGTAAAAGATAAAAATGCTCCAGCTCATATGTACACATATGGGGCCGGTTTTTGTAATTAATCATCACTTCTCTCACAAGTAGTAACTAGCTAGAAATAAAGAGAGAAAGAAATAAAGTAAAAAGCAAAAAGTAAAGTAAAAGCACTTTACCTTTCTCTCTCTCTTCATTTCTTTTCTTTCCTAGCTGAGCCATCCCTCTCTCTCTGCCGTATCCTCCCCTCCAAGCCAGCCTCCTCCTTCCTCTCTTCTCTGGTACGAAAATGAAGGGAGCAACCATGGCTTCTCCTCCCTTCTTCGTCTTGCCCAAGCTTTGTTAAAGCTCCAAATGGAAACATAATTACATATTATTCTTCCTCTCACCAAGCTCTATCTTTCCCTCTTTTCAAAATTCCAAAATAATGAAGTTCATCTCCATGGGTATACCCCATTGGTGAAGAAAATGGCATTTTTATGGAGCTTGGAGTCCCCTCTCTCATCTAAGGTAAAAATTTCAAAGAAAAACTCATTTTTCTCCACTCTTTTGTGCTGGCCGACTTTGCCCCTCTTTGATACCTTGTGTTCTTCTTGTTTTGGAGCATTGGTTCAACTCTCCAATGGTGGTGGAACCCTTCTTTTGATTCATGGGTGAATACTCCTCCTAAAACTCCAAAGGTAAATACCCTAGATTTGGGGTTTTAAGCATTTCATTGAATTAGTATTATTCCAAGGGTTTAGGATTTTAATTACACTCATTTTGTCTTCCTTGGATGATGGGAATGGTGTTTGGAAACTCCATTGCCCACTTGACCTGAATTGAGAAGAGAAAGGGGAAGAGGAGAATTGAAAAGGAACTTGGGAGACTAAGGTAAGAAATCCACCTATATGTTATGTAATTGTTTTAGAATATTGGGAATGGGTAAACGAATGAAAGAACCAAAACTGGAATGGAAATGCATTTGGTTGAGGCTAGAGAGAGTTTGTGTATGGTTGTTTGAATTAAAGGCCTTGGAGCCAAGTGATTTGAATATGTATATTAATATTGTTGATTGAGGAGACTTTGGTAAATTTTGATTGCTTTGAGTGCTGGTAGGACCCTTATGGGTGTGGCTAGTGTAGGATTTGATTTTGGTAATAAAGGATGAGTTTGGACATGTTAGGTTTATGGGGAAACTATGAGGAGATTTCGGTAGAAAATAAATGTTTTAAGGTGACTTGGTCAATTGGAGAGCCTAGGTGGTTATTAAGTTGAGTTGAGTGGATTGGTAACCATGGAATGGTAGATGGAGAACTAAAATGGGGTAGTACAAAATTCTGTAGCACAAGTGGTAGAAAAGTCTAGGAGTTGGCTAAAGATGAACAAGAGTGTTAGACTTGGGAAACAAAGGATGGACTTGGGTATAGATAATGCAAGTGTCTAGGAAGGTATGGTGATGATCAATAAGTGATTTGGTAAGGTGGTAGAAGATTGTAAACTATCAAGAGGAAGTTAGAAAATGCACAAGTGTGCAAAAATGTAACAGTGAGGATGGAAATTGGTAGATATTGAGCAAGGATCTGAGTAGGGATTTGACCAATGGTTTGAAGAGACTTAGAGCATGATTTAAGATGTTTAAACATGTAGGAAACATGTGGAAATTTTAGGGAATGATTAGTGGTGAATTAGGGGTTGAAAACTGGTGAAAACTGTAAAATTTGATAGTTCCAGGGTTGGTCCGGGTTTGCAAATCGGTACACAAACCCGGACCACCCTAAAAATTAGCCAGAAAGTCACCCCAGGGAGTGGTCCGGGTTTGTAAACCGGTACATGTTGGGTAAAAACTATACATTAATATATATAGATTTACAGCAAACTAAAAGGCAAGTGCACCGTAGTCGGAGTAGTACAACAAGTGTCGTATCCACAGGGAAATTGTTCAATTATCCTAGTCTCGATATTTAATTAAAAACAGTAAAAAGGGGTTTAGCCGGAGGCAAGCTTGATTTGTTGTTGGATTAGTACAGAAATAATAAACACAGTAAAATAAGGTAAATTAAGTGATGTGGATGGAAAAAGGGTATCCTAGGATAGCGGGGGAATTGCCTAAATTACTTAAACAGATTTATAACTATGTCCCAATTATTTATTGTCTATTTGAGTTAATAATTGTCAGTTACAAACTCTTAGTAATAGCCTCAGTATTTTCCTGCTCAATCCGGAGTGTAAATACCAAGGTTTATTCCTTTTTGGTACTTTGACTATCTCAAAATCATATGTTGATAGTTACCATAAAAATGCAGTTGTTTGTCACGCAAAGCATTTAACAATATTTGCTGAAAGGAATTAAAACAAGTTTAAAAAGAGAAAGACATGTGATAAATACTGATTTACGTAATGTTAGAATCAAACCCCCATCCTAGGATACAAAAGAAAATTACTCAGATATTAACGGGAATAAAAAGATAGCACAGATAGAATTAGCCATTATTTCAGAGAAAGAACGGGTCTGCACTCGCTCTCACTTCTGCTGCCTCTCTTCTATTTCTTTTGTTCTCGTTGAGTACGTGAGTATGGAATGTTGTGGTGTTACGGGAGAAGATGAATGGAAGAGAATGGTAGAGTGTGGTGAGCGATGGTCTGTTTTCTTTAATCTCCCGTACGTCTGATTTAAGGTAGAAGGACTGGATTTATATAGAAGTAGAAGAGAGGTGGATGATTGAGCTCGAGAGGAGACAGAACTGAGTGGAGAAAGAGCTGGAACACGCGTGAAAGGATTTGCAGGATAAGGGAGGTGCCTGATATTGTTAGTGGAGCAGTTCGACATGTCTGTAGGTGAAATACCCAAACCTTGATATGTTGTCAAACATTTAAACTATGGTATGTAAAGGCTAAAAAGTGCCTTAGAAACATCAGTGAACAATTTAAACCATAGTAGAGTGCAATAAGGCACTAAGACACAGCTTGAGCAAAAACATGCTCTAAGCTTGGAGTGAACTTGGTTAGGACCCAAAGAGCCTACCAAGACTTAATAATATTCAATTATGATTTATTAAGGCTAATTAAGTCCTTAGGAAACCTTGGTAGACAATTAAACCAAACAAAACACAAATAAATGCCTTAAAGTCAATATGGGCAAAAATGTGCTCTAAGCTTGGGATAAATTTGTATAAGACCTAATGGTCATGCCTATACCTTATAAATATGTTAATGAACATATTAAATCAATTACCAAAGAAAACCAAGCTTGAAAACAAGTTAAAACACAAAAAGTGCTTTAAGGAGTCTTAAAGCACGTTTTTGAAAAATTGTCCTGTAAATGAGTTTTGAATGGCTAAATGTCCATCATTACTCTTTAATTAACATGTGTACTACTTAGTATCACATTAGGAAGTCTAAATCAATGGGAAATCAAAATTTTCACAAATATGTGCCTTAATTTGTGAATAGTGCTCAAATAGTGCTAGTTTAAGTTATAAGTCAACATAAGTTGTTTAATTGGTCAACAAAGGCCATATATATGTTATATATGTAAGGGGCCACGGTTTTAGGGGTGTGAGTCATCACACTTGGCTTGCCAATTAAAAGAAAGAAAGAAAAGTAAGTAAAGGTTACCTTTTTGCTTTATAACTTAAATATCTCCAAAACTTACCTCTCTCCTCACTTTCTCTTCTTTTCTTTTTGGTTCCCACCGTCTCCAACCTCATCCTCCCTTCTCCATTCTCGTTTTGCTACAGCAAGTAGCCATTCTCCATCTTTGAATGCTTGTAACTCATGGCTCCAAGCTCCGAATTTAATTCTGAGACTACCGTTGTCTAAGTTAGAGTAAGCTCTTCATTCCTATCTTTTCAAATCTTCAAGAACTCCATTTTGTTGCCATGAAGATTCACCATTGAAGGAGCTTGAGCTCATATTTTCATGCTTTGTCATTCTCCTTTGCATCAAGGTGAGGAAAACCAAAGAAAATCAATGTTTCCACTTGTTTTTGTGTGTGACCGAGAATCACCTAGTAATGGTGTTTTCTCTTGCCTTTGTTTAGCTTCATTTCAAACTTCAAAGGGCTAGGTGGAGTCCTATCTTGCCACTTATTCAAGTTCTCTTTCAAATTCCAAAGGTAAACATCAAATTTTAGTGTTTCAAGACACTTATGTAAACCTAGGGTTTAATTATGAGTTTGAGTATTAAACTTAATGCTCATTACCCTTATATGTGTATTGGTTAGAAGGTTGACAAGTGATAAAAGCTCCTTGCCGATTTTCAATCAAGAAAAACAAGAGAAAACAAGTGAGAAAGCTTGGAAAACAAAGAGGTAAATGACCTCTCTTAATGTGGTTTATTGTACTAGGAAATTGAGCTATATATGCTTAATAATTAACCTAAAGAGCCAATGGGAAATGAGCTAGAAAACTATCCACTAGGTGGACTAAAAAGACATGGGAGCATTGGTGTGTATTCGCAGGTTGAAGGCATTTAAATGTGGAGATTCAGTGTTTAAGTTTAATGCAATTTAAGGGCCTAAGAGCCATGTTATTTAAGGGCCTAAGTGCCAAGCAATTTAAGTTTATGCACTATATTGTGATGTAGTGTAGTTTAAAGGTTTAGTTGTGTGTAAAGGACATCTCTTATGAAGGTGAATGTGTTTGATGGTTAAAGGATGAAAAACCATATGTTTGTGTATAAGAGTGTGTATTAAGAGATTGAATGTTCTTGATTGTCTAAAGGTGAAAAACAATGTGTTTTGGTGTAAGGTGATACAAGAGAAGCTATGGCGAAATTTAGTTGATAAACAAAAGAGTTTATGTGTTGTAATGAGATTTTATGACCTAGAAGGTACTAGGAATTTTTAAGTGTTAAGATGGTGAAAGAAAGTGAATTAAGGTGTGATTAGGTGTTAAGATGCCTTAGGCATAGTCTTGGAGATTTAGGGAACTAATGGATGATTTCTTGATACACCAAGGTGATGGTGGAGGTGTCGTAAAGTCTTGTGCAAAGTTTGGTGAACAATGAAAGTGTAACGCCTTGTGAAGGTTTAATTATGAACTTGTGGGAAAGACTTGAGGAGTGTGTGTAAAGGGGATGAGTGTAGTGCAAATGATGTTTAAAAGGGTGGTTATAAGGTAGTGAGGGACTACTTTGGTTAGGTGAAGTTTTAGGCAAGAATACAAGTTACAAGTGTAAGAAAAAAAAAATGTTCTAAGTGTTAAGGACTTAGTAAAAGTTGAGTAAAAGTTTAAGGAATTTTTGGGATGTTTCGAGAGGGTTTAAGTGTGCCTAAAAGATGTTAAAACATGTGGGAGAACATGTGTAAAGCATAGGAAAAAATTGGGATGAATTTGGAGTTCAGAAAGAGGAGAAAAGCACATTAGAAAATTGGTTCTGCAGTGGACCGCCCCTGTGGGGAGGTCCAGTGCAGAGAAGTGAAAAAAAAAACAAACGTGTAGCATCTGTTGTGGACCGCCCCAGAGGGCGGTCCAGACCAGAGATGAAAAAAAAATTGTTTAAGGCTCCTAATGATGGGGGATTGAATGGTAATGGTTTTGGATGATGTTTAGGCCTTGTTTGGTGACATGTAAAGGTCTTAAAGTGTGTAAACAAATGTTAGGTTTGATGTGAGAGTTGTGAACTTAAGATCACAAGTGTAAAATTCAATATAATGGGATGACGGGGTAACTAAGGGCGCATTAGACGTTAAACAAGCATGTTACTCCAATGTTAATGAAAGTAATTGTAATATTATCAGTTGTTCGAGAATTGCTCGAGGAACATAAGTGGACATGATAAAGTGGACTCCGGTGACAGGTATGGTTTTCTTGCAACCTGTGTCCTACCGGATTACACCGGCTTGTATGCCAATGTGTTTTTCTGTATGTTTGCCACGTTGTAAGATTAAACATGTAATGAGTTTACAGTAATTCATTTATGTGGCGTGTACAACTCCGATACCATTTAACCTCGGAAGTGTTAACCTTAGTTAACTGAGTCTAGGATCACATGAGAGTTCGGTATTCGGAGTAAACGACCCGTACCATGGGACGTACTAACCACGGCTATGCGTGTGTTAATTGTGTGATATGTGTATGTGAATGTAGGGATCTCCCTTGTGTGTTTAACCCAGTTGTAATACTGCATGGTGTGTAGTTATGATAGACTCCATAATGGGGTTCTAACTAATATTCTAAAGTAAGTATGTACTAACAGTGGTGAGGAATCCGTTTGGCCGGTCGCGCGTTGTTTGGGAGTGGGTATCCTTCTTAGCCTTACCCTTCTCTCTGTTATGGTTGTTTCCCTCACGGGTTATGATCTCCCATTAGCTTATTCCAAAGCTTAGCTATTCTGACTTATGATCGGTTTAGGGGGAACATGTGTTTGTGTGGTGTGTTCGGGCCTCCAAACCCGAACCATCTTAACTTAAGTTACTCGTCCGACTATTAGGACGGTAATGAGTGTTGTTGTTATTGTATAACGAGCTTACCATGAGGGTGACACCATTCTCTAGGCTCACCAGTGAATTAACTATGTTTGGGTCGGTTCCTAAGAGGACCGTTCCCGTTAAGTTATGTGATGTTGTTGCAAAGCAATTCCTATTGCGATGTTATCATGTGCACGTGGAAACGTGAAGGGTGTTGTTATGTTTTGTTATGCGAGGAATATTATATGTTATAAAATATGGAGTGTGTGGATCATGGATATGAATCCCAGTTTGTGATAAGAGGCGTTTAAGGATAACCCGAATAACGGGTAAGTGTCGTCTATTAAGGAAGTAGCTCCATTAGAGGAGAAACACTCTAGGGATAATGAATACCATGAGTGACTTATCAAGTAAGGATGTATTATCCGTTTGTTGAGCCATTGAGGCGAAATGTTATGTGTTGTGTTTACAGTTGCATGCATGATTTAAATATAATCAATCGCATGCTAAGACGACAATTAGTTGTGCGTGGCCCGGTAGCATGTGGGCTGCGGGATTACCATACCAGCAAAGGTGCTGAGCCCCTTGGGGGCCACCCTTTCTCTTTTTTCCCATTTCAGGTTCAAGGAGGAAGCCGTTCGAGAGTAGGACGGGGTAGTCGTGGTACATGGGTAATCATGTAAGTTATATATATACAGTAGGAGTAGTAAGACCGAAGTTGTTATCGGTATCAGTTGTAATACTCGGTACATTAGTAAGGTTAGTGTAAGCTGGTTGTTAATGAAGAAGTATAGTGATGTACAATTGCTCGGGAATCTAGTCCATCAGACCGGTACAATGTGTATGTAATAGCCTTGTTAGCCACGTGGGTGGTTGACGGCGTGTAACACCAACGAGTTAAGTTATTTGATGAGGTGTGTATTCCGCTGCAGATTGTCGTTATGTGTTTGTTGTTGGGTGGGGTGTTACAAAAAGTGGTATCAGAGCGAAGTATCGCTCTGATGACTGAATTACCGAGCTTAGGAAGTACCGAGTTAGGATTTTAGTACTTTGGGTTAAGGGTTGAGTGATAGCGTGAGAGATACGCTAGTTAGGAACTACCAGTGAATACTGAAAACCTACTATATCCAACCCGCCCCCACAACCCCTGTTTTATAACTTGGGAAACAACGCCAGAGAGATGAAAGTCCTCTCATACTCGGGAATACCCGATCTGGCTGTTATTGAATACCTCTAAGGGTACAGAGAACCTGTCATACGGTAGATCCTGAAAACTGAGAATCCCGGAGACGGTTTCCATCTGAACAATGTTAACCGCATGCAATAGCGAAGAATGAAGAATCTTGTGTATAGGAGAATAGAATTTCCGGCAACCTGGGTCGACTTGCTGAGCAGTCGAGGATAACCAGCTTGCAACGCACTGACCGTGCAACAGGCAAGTGAAGTAATGGAACCCGAGACAAGTGTCTACGGGACCACAGTTGATAAATAATACACCAACGGTATACCAACCGACAAAGGAACTACAACGTAGTGCCCAAACAAGAGACAAGTCTAGTAACCACGACAAGTGCGTGGAACGGGCTATAAAGAGGATACGATACTAAGTAAAGGGGGGCTCCAAGAGTGGGAGACACCCCAGTTGATAATTACCATATGAATACAATGAGGAGTTACCCGGAGGAATTATTGTCAAGACTGTAAGATCAAGTGAGGGCCAACGAGGCCACTGATAATAGTGCGAGTAAGAACAATACCGCAACCAGTATGTGTGCTTAACCGATAGCCAGTTAGCATGGCGCACTTGCTATAGCAAGTGCTGCTATAACAGGGCTGTTCGGGAAATTTATAACCACTACAAAGTACTTAGTAAAGTACCACGAAGTTAAGTGTGATCATTATAACCATGGAAGGGCTTAACAGCCTGACCTTTGTAATTGGAAGTACACCAGTCAGCAAGAAGCTAGATTTGGTTAAGGCCAGAAGACATTGTAAAACCATGAGAATTTTTCTTTCAACCCAGATTTATTCAAACTCTTTTCTTTTCAAAACCAGATTTTCTTTCAAACCAATACTTCTTTCTAACCTTCTTCTAAACCAAACCAGTAAAACCAAGGGCAGTTGATAAGAATTCAACAATGGATAAACTTTCCCTCGATTAAGTTCGGGAAGCACGGAATGAATATTGTCACGGGACAATATAAGGGAGTTGACAACAGAATACTTCACCTAGGCGTGTGACGGACACTACGAGTGTACCCACTGTAATGTGGGACGACCGCACTCCGATAGGAGCTTGTGGGCCTGACAGACCTACCTATGGGTTAGTTGGGTAAGTAGTAATGTATCAATATGGTACCCCACATATGTATACGAGTAGAGTCCGGAACACGGGAGGTAGTCGACTCCGTACTACGGTCAGCAGTATGAGTCAAAAAAGAGCTAAGGATTACAAGGAATAGTTGAAGCTAAGGAACCCAGTTAAGTTAACGAGACTAAAGGAATTAGTGAATTCCTTTCAACAAAATGCTTAAGAGTCAGGAGGTGCGAAGTGCACTAACTGTAATGTAAAGACATCGTATACGTCTTAAGGATCCTCAGGGATAAACATGTTAGCTGGAACGGTGACCCAGCCAGTCCATGGCTAAGCAGATGCCTAATGTGGACACATTAATGTGCAAAGAACGGGATGAAACTCCCAGAATGAGTACCCACACTACCAGGAAATGTTGATCTTCACAGAAGAAGATAATAAACTAGTTAAGAACGCAAACGGCGTGGTTAACGGAATATACCAATAAGTGTGAACCAGATGTAAAGGTGTAACACCCCATCCAAAAACAAACACACTTAACAACAAACTACAGCGAAAAACAAACTTCAACACATTACTTAACTTCTTGGTGTTACACGCCGTTAACCACCCACGTGGCTAACAAGGCTAATACATATACATTGTACCGTCTGAGGGCTAAATTCCCGAGCGACTACACATTACTATCCCTTTCCATTAACAACAACACAACATACACCTTTCAACTGTACCGAGTATTCACAAACTGATGCCGATAACAATCTCGGTCTTACTACACCTACTGTACATGTACAACTTAAAAGATTACCCATGTACAATGACTACCCCATCCTACTCTCGAACGGCTTCCTGCTCTATGTACCTGAAATAGGAAAAGAAGAGAAAGGGTGGCCCCCAAGGGGCTCAGCACCTTTGCTGGTATGGTAATCCCGCAGCCCACATGCTACCGGGCCACGCACAACTAATTGTCGTCTTAGCATGCGATTGATTATATTTAAATCATGCATGCAACTGTAAACACACAACACATAACATTTTGCCTCAATGGGCTCAACAAACGGATAATACATCCTTACTTGATAAGTCACTCATGGTATTCATTATCCCTAGAGTGTTCCTCCTCTAATGGAGCTACTTCCTCAATAGACGACACTTACCCTTAAATCGGGTTATCCTTAAACGCCTCTTATCACAAACTGAGATTCATTTCCATGATCCACACACTCCATATCTTACACCATATAACATTCCTCACATAACAAACATAACACTTTTCACGTTTCGACGTGCACATGATAACATCGCAATAGGTATTGCATTACAACAACATCACATAACATAACGGGAACGGTCCTCTTAGGAACCGACCCAAACATAGTTAATTCACTGGTGAGCCTAGAGAATGGTGTCACCCTCATGGTAAGCTCGTTATACAACAACAACAACACTCATTACCGTCCTAATAGTCGGACGAGTAACTTAAGTTAAGATGGTTCGGGTTTGGAGGCCCGAACACACACAAAACACATGTTCCCCCTAAACCGATCATAAGTCAGAATAGCTAAGCTTTGGAGTAAGCTAATGGGAGATCATAACCCGTGAGGGAACAACCATAACAGAGAGGAGGGTAAAGCTAAGAAGGATACCCACTCCCAAACAACGCGCGACCGGCCTAACCGGATTCCTCACCACTGTTAGTACATACTTATTAAATATTAGTTAGAACCCCATTATGGAGTCTATCACATCCACACAACATACAGTATTACAACTGAGTTAAACATACAGAGAGGTCCTTACGTACACACACAAACATCACATAATTAACTCACGCATAGCCGTGGTTAGAACGTCCCATGGTTCGGGTCGTTTAATCCGAATACCGAACTCTCATGTGATCCTAGACTCAGTTAGCTAAGGTTTAACACTTTCGAGGTTAAATGGTATCGGAGTTGAACAGTCACATAAATGAATTACTATAAACTCATTACATGATTTATCTTACAACGTGGCAAACATACAAAAAAACACATTGGCATACAGCCGGTGTAATCCGGTAGGACAGGTTGCAAGAAAACCATACCTGTCACCGGAGTCCACTTATCATGTCCACTTATGTTCCTCGAGCAATTCTCGAACAACTGATAACATTACAATTACTTTCATTAACATTGGAGTAACATGCTTGTTTAACGTCTAATGCGCCCATAGTTACCCCGTCATCCCGTTATATTTAATTTTACACTTGTGATCTTAAGTTCACAACTCTCACATCAAACCTAACATTGTTTACACACTTTAAGACCTTTACATGTCACCAAACAAGGCCTAAACATCATCTAAAACCATTACCATTCAATCCCCCATCATTAGGAGCCTTAAACAAATTTTTTTCTTCATCTCTGGTCTGGACCGCCCCTCTGGGGCGGTCCCAGGGGCGGTCCACAACAGATGACACGTTTTTTTTTTCACTTCTCTGCACTGGACCTCCCCACAGGGGCGGTCCGTAGGGGCGGTCCACTGCAGAACCAATTTTCTAATGTGCTTTCTCCTCTTTCTGAACTCCAAATTCATCCCAATTTTTTCCTATGCTTTACACATGTTCTCCCACATGTTTTAACATCTTTTGGGCACACTTAAACCCTCTCGAAACATCCCAAAAATTCCTTAAACTTTTACTCAACTTTTACTAAGTCCTTAACACTTAGAACATTTTTTTTCTTACACTTGTAACTTGTATTCTTGCCTAAAACTTCACCTAACCAAAGTACTCCCTCACTACCTATAACCACCCTTTTAAACATCATTTGCACTACACTCATCCCCTTTACACACACTCCTCGAGTCTTTCCCACAAGTTCATAATTAAACCTTACAAGGCGTTACACTTTCATTGTTCACCAAACTTTGCACAAGACTTTACGACACTCCACCATCACCTTGGTGTATCAAGAAATCATCCATTAGTTCCCTAAATCTCCAAGACTATGCCTAAGGCATCTTAACACCTAAGAACACCTTAATTCACTTTCTTTCACCATCTTAACACTTAAAAATTCCTAGTACCTTCTAGGTCATAAAATCTCATTAAACACATAAACTCTTTGTTTATCAACTAAATTTCGCCATAGCTTCTCTTGTATCACCTTACACCAAACACATGTTTTTCACCTTTAGACAATCAAGAACATTCAATCTCTTAATACACACTCTTATACACAAACATATGGTTTTTCATCCTTTAACCATCACACATTCACCTTCACAAGAGATGTTCTTTACACACAACTAACCTTTAAACTTCACTACATCACAATATAGTGCATAAACTTAAATTGCTTGGCACTTAGGCCCTTAAATAGCATAAACCATAAACACTGAATTCCACATTTAAATGCCTTCAACCTGCGAATACACACAACAATGCTCCCATGTCTTTTTAGTCCACCTTGTGGATAGTTTTCTAGCTCATTTCCCATTGGCTCTTTAGGTTATTATTAAGCAAATATAGCTCAATTCCCTAGTACATAAAACCACATTAAGAGAGTCATTTACCTCTTTGTTTTCCAAGCTTTCTCACTTGTTTTCACTTGTTTTTCTTGATTGAAAATCGGCAAGGAGCTTTTATCACTTGTCAACCTCTAACCAATACACATATAAGGGTAATGAGTATTAAGTTTAATACTCAAAACTCATAATTAAACCCTAGGTTTACATAAGTGTCTTGAAATACCAAAATTGATGATTACCTTGGAATTCGAAAGAGAGCTTGGTTAAGTAGCAAGATAGGACTCCTCCTAGTCCTTTGAAGTTGAATAAGCTATGAGAGAGCAAGACAAGGCACCATTAAGGGGGTGAATTTTCGGCTATACACAAAAATGAAGGAAACTTGGATTTCTTGATTTCCTTACCTTGAATGAGAGAAGAAGCAAAAGAGCTCTTCAAACGAACTTTCCCCCTTCAAGGAGTTTCTTCATGGCATCAAACATGAGCTTTGAAATTTTGAAAAGAGAGGATGAAAGGCCTTGACTCAACTAAGACAAAGTGTGCTTAGTTTTGATTTGGAGCAATATGAACATTTGGTGAGCAATTGAAGTTGGAGAAGAGATGTGCTGTAGCAAGAACGAGATGGTTGGGAGAATGGAGGAAGAACACGGTGGGAACAAGAGGAAATGAAGAAAGGAGGTGAGAGGTATGCTTTGTTAAGATATTTTGACTTATAAAGGTAAATAATAACTTTACTTTATTTCTTTTTCTTTTCTTTAGTTGGCTGGCTTGGTATGGTGACTCACACTCTAAAAACCGTGCCCCCTTCATTCTAAAAGATATTTATGGTCTTTGTTGACCATTTAACTAATCAAAGTTGACTTAAGTCAAAACTAGCACTATTTGAGCACTATTCACATATTAAGGCACATATTTGTGAAATTTTTTATTTCCCATTGATCTAGACTTCCTAATGTGATACTAAGTAGTAGACATGTTGATTAAAGAGTAATGATGGACATCTAGCCATTCAAAACTCATTTACAAGACAATTTTTCAAAAACGTGCTTTAAGACTCCTTAAAGCACTTTTTGTGTTTTAACTTGTTTTCAAGCTTGGTTTTATTTGGTAATTGATTCAATATGTTCATTAACATATTTATAAGGTATAGGTATGACCATTAGGTCTTATACAAATTTATCCCAAGCTTAGAGCACATTTTTGCTCTTATTGACTTTAAGGTATATTCTTGCGTTCTGTTTGGTTTAATTGTCTACCAAGGTTTCCTAAGGACTTAATTTGCCTTATTAAATCATAATTGAATATTATTAAGTCTTGGTAGGCTCTTTGGGTCCCAACCAAGTTCACTCCAAGCTTAGAGCATGTTTTTGCTCAAGTTGTGTCTTAGTGCTTTATTGTGTTTTACTATGGTTTAAGTTGTACACTAACGTTTCTAAGGCACTTTTTACCCTTTAAATATCATAGTTTGACATTTAACCCACATATCAAGGTTTGGGGTATTTCAATCTACCCCCCTTAAAAGAACTTCGTCCTCGAAGTTTACACTTCCCACACATCTTGGATTAGAATACGGGGATTACTTATAGAAATAAAACTTCCATAACCAAACACACTTTACATCACAACCTCGGACTCAATGGTCCGGGTAACACATTCACATTCATATATAACATAACATATTCACATGATAACCTCGGACTCAATGGTCCGGGTATCTTAACAACATTTACACATACATGACAACCCTTAGACTCTCTGGTCTTGGGTAACATAACAACATTTAGACACATAGGTCTTGATAACATAACAGCCTTTAGACACATAGGTCTATGTAACACAACACATTTAGACTCATAGGTCTTAATAGTATTCACTTTTGGAACTCAAGGTCAAAATAATATTTATTACACATACCACACAACATGTCATAGCATGTATAACAATCAAAATATCCTTTATATGCACTGTGATCCCGCAGAACCCGGTCGCGATGGACACCTTCCGTCCCCGTGCCTTTGGGAGATCAAAACAATCACTTAAATTTAAAATTTTCCTTGTGAGGTTAAGTAAGAGAACTTTAATTATGTAAAGCATCTATCGACGTTTATAAATACCAATTCAAAATCCTTTTGAAAACACATACAACTCCAAATCCAACTTATGCTTTTTGCTTCTTTTCTTAGCGTGGTTATTTGTGACCACTTATAGGGGGCTTCAAGAATCATCCAACCCTGATGTGATCAGCATCAGTGTTGAACTATCCTTCCACTCCAATTTGTGTTCGGCTTCCCTTGATCGCATGCAAATCAAGTTCCACTTCCCACTTCATTTTCAAGCATCAACTAAATCACTCATTTCTAATTTTCTATCTTTTAAATCATTCTAATCATGATCATAACATCTCCAAAGGATAGAACTCCGTCTATCAGTTACCTCCATTCACTTTAATCTTGTTGCCTAGGGAATCTTATTCTCACTAGGTCCTATGTCGGGTTCATACCCTTTAATGAATCACTATGTAATATATATACACATATATTTTATCAAAATACAACACACCGTTTCACATTTATACACTGTCGGGGTTTTGTTCCCCGGGAGTTTCTCTACTCCCACACTTGTACTATCACACACAATTGTTAACAAATACACACACTTATCACAATGGTATTCGCATCATCTGTGCGCAATTACCACAATTAAACCATGAATGGATGTGTATGTTTACGTAACACACACACCAATCATCAAAACAAATTATTTTATGCTATGCACAACATAAGTCACGTACACTTGTACGATAATACACACTAAGTGGTTTTGCGCTCTACCCCCCTTAAAAGGGATTACGCCCACGTAATCAATCACTAAACATTGGCTTAAAATGTTCTGCCGTCGTGAAGTGTTTTAACTTCCACGCGGTCTATTACACAATGGATTCTTATTAGAGGATCTTAACCATATTGGCGGTTTAGTTCCTAAACCAAGAATTCTGATTGGAGTTTGTTTAAACTCTTAGTTGGTTTCGATTCTGGCCTGTTAGGCTTCTAGGCGTTAATAATTAGCCATTCACTCATGTTCACCATGTACATTCAACACTTGTATCACTGGCTCACTAGTTTCTGCTGCGAAACTCTAATGACTGTAGAGCTTAATTGCCCCATTTGTTATTCTCACTGTATTGTACACCTCCCATATATCACCTTTATCTTGGTAATAATGGTTTCTCAACCGACGCGTGGTATCTCTTACCGTGAGCGAATTCGGTGAGTTATAAACTTTCTATCCACTTCCATAATAATTGACTCTATATACTGTTACGTATTTCACAATGATTGACTTGTTCCCTTCCGACTTACTGTCGGTTGAGATTGAGCTACTACCTAGTGTGTAGTGCTCTCTCAGCTATTTACAACATTTGGGGTATATTCCATACCGATATTGGCAGTTAGTGCTACTGTAGTCACTTATTATTAATCATGTCTCCACATTTGGTTTTGTACAAGTACTCTTTTATTGGTGCGGCCTTGCATTTCCTATGCATCGGCCATTATAACATTATTCCTCTACAATTAACATGTTTCCAATTCCTAGCTATCCCACTCGATCATTACTGCGCAAGTGCAATACCAAAACACCCAGTCATACAGAGTGCAGAGGTGTAAACTCTTGACAGCAAATCTCTCATGTGATTCGCATGGAATTCACACTGTGTTTCATTGAGATTCCGATCTCGTAATACTGGCTACTGGCTTACTGCCGAGTTTGTTTATCATCACTTATCTTGTATCTCCACTGAGTTTAACTCATAACTGGTCTTATCTGCCACATTATTACTCAATAACATTGATACAACGGTCGCTAGCTGCGAACCGTGCTCTTACTCATTGTATAACACTAACTTACATGGTACTTACTGTCACATTAACTTCCACACACATACTTATATTATTCACATTATGGTTCGTCATTCATTTGGATGACTACCGAATGCTCCTTGAGCATTGATCATTCGAGTCACAAGCCGGCATTATTTAGCTCGGTGTTTCACTTTATACACACATACTACTAAGCTAACTGCTCTCTTTCAATAATAACATCGTCCATCCTTAACATATTTCTTGAGCTTGGTTCACATAACTACCGCTCCTGCGGTCTCACAGCATCGAGAGGTATCCCCACTCTTAGTGCAGTGGTTCGTTCTCCACTCTATTCACTTATATAACATAAACTTCTGCAATCAATCTAATTTACATAACACATTTTATTTGTGGCTTATAAGCCTTACTGTTTCGAGCTCTGTCCATTGTGGACGGTTCACACACATTTATTTCTCTGTACAACATTACATAGTTTGGATATCATATTGAGCTCCATGACAAGGTCGTTACATTCCGTCTCCTTTCATGGAATGCCCCCTTAGGATTGTCAGTCCGTCTCCTGACAATTTATGTCTAAACTGGGTGTTAGCTTCAACCCTTGTGTTTCTGTCATGCCATTTCGTGCAACACTTGTTGGTGCGAACACCCTTTAAGGATTGCTCCTGGGTGTTACTAAGTTATGCCTTTACATCTGGTTCACACTTATTGGTATATTCAGTTAGCCACGCCATTTGCGTTCTTAACTGGCCTATTATCCTCTTCTGTGAAGATCAACATTTCCTGGTAGTGTAGGTACTCATTTTGGGAGTTTCATCCCGTTCATTGCACCTTAATGTGTCCACATTAGGCATCTGCTTGCCATGTACAGGCTGGGTCACCGTTCCAGCTAACATGTTTATCCCTGAGGATCCTTAAGACGTATAAGATGTCTTTACATTACAGTTAGTGCACTTTGCACCTCCTGACTCTTAAGCATTTCGTTGAAAGGAATTCACTAATTCCTTTAGTCTCGTTAACTTAACTGAGTTCCTTAACTTCAACCATTCATGGTAATCCTTAGTTCTTGTTTGACTTATACTGCTGACCGTAGTACGGAGTCGACTACTTCCCGTGTTCCGGACTCTACTTGTATACATATGTGGGGTACCCTACTGATACATTACTACTTACCCAACTAACCCATAAGCAGGACTGTCAGGCCCACAAGCTCCTATCGGAGTGCGGTCGTCCCACAATTCAGTTGGTACACTCGTAGTGTCCGTCACACGCCTAGGTGAAGTATTCTGTTGTCAACTCCCATATATTGTCCCTTGACAATATTCATTCCATGCTTCTCGAACTTAATCGAGGGAAGGTTTATCCATTGTTGAATTCTTATCAACTGCCCTTGGTTTTACTGGTTTGGTTTAGAAGAAGGTTAGAAAGAAGTATTGGTTTGAAAGAAAATCTGGTTTTGAAAAGAAAGAGTTTGAATAAATCTAAGTTTGAAATAAAATTTTCATGGTTTCACAACATCTTCTTACCTTAGCCAAGTCTAGCTTCTTGCTGACTGGTGTACTTCCAATTAAAAAGGTCAGGCTGTTAAGCCCTTCCATGGTTATAATGATCACACTTAACTTCGTGGTACTTTACTAAGTACTTTGTATTTGTTAAAACTTCCCCGAACAGCCCTGTTATAGCAGCACTTGCCATGGCAAGTGCGCCATGCTAACTGGCTATCGGTTAAGCACACATACTGGTTGTGGTATTGTTCTTGCTCGCACTATTATCAATGGCCTCGTTGGCCCTCACTTGATCTTACAGTCTTGATAATAACCCTCTGGGTAACTCCTCACTGTATTCATATGGTAATTATCAACTGGGGTGTCTCCCACTCTTGGAGTCCCTCTTTACTTAGTATCGTATCCTCTTTATAGCCCGTTCCACGCACTTGTCGTGGTTACTGAGACTTGTCTCTTGTTTGGGCACTACATTGTAGTTCCTTTGTCGGTTGGTATACCGTTGGTGTATTATTTATCAACTGTGGTCTCGTAGACACTCGTCTCGGGTTGTATTAATCCACTTCTTGCCTGTTGCACGGTCGGTGCGTTGCAAGCTGGTCATCCTCGACTGCTCGGCATGTCGACCCAGGTTGCCGGAAATTCTATTCTCCTATACACAAGATCCTTCATTCATTGCTATGAAATGCGGTTAACACTGTTTAGATGGAAACCGTCTCCGGGATTCCCAGTTTTCGGGATCTACCGTATGACAGGTTCTCCGTACTCTAAAGGTATTTAATAACAGCCAGATCGGGTATTCCCGAGTAAGAGTGGACTTCCATCTCTCTGGCGTTTTTTTTTCCCGAGTTATAAAACAGGGATTGTGGAGGGTGGGATGGATATTGTAGGTTTCCAGTACACACTGGTAATACCTAACTGGCGTATTTCTCACGCTATCACTCAACCCTTAACCCAAAGTACTTAAATCCTAACTCGGTACTTCCTAAGCTCGGTAACTCAGTCATCAGAGCGATACTTCGCTCTGATACCACTTTTTGTAACACCCCATCCAACAACAAACACACTTAACAACAAACTGCAGCGAAAAACAAACTTCAACACATTACTTAACTTCTTGGTGTTACACGCCGTTAACCACCCACGTGGCTAACAAGGCTAATACATATACATTGTACCGGTCTGATGGGCTAAATTCCCGAGCGACTACACATTACTATCCCTTTCCATTAACAACAAACAACAACATACACCTTTCAACTGTACCGAGTATTCACAAACTGATGCCGATAACAATCTCGGTCTTACTACACCTACTGTACATGTACAACTTAAAAGATTACCCATGTACAACGACTACCCCATCCTACTCTCGAACGGCTTCCTGCTCTTTGTACCTGAAATAGGAAAAGAAGAGAAAGGGTGGCCCCCAAGGGGCTCAGCACCTTTGCTGGTATGGTAATCCCGCAGCCCACATGCTAGGGCCACGCACAAACTAATTGTCGTCTTAGCATGCGATTGATTATATTTAAATCATGCATGCAACTGTAAACACACAAACATAACATTTTGCCTCAATGGGCTCAACAAACGGATAATACATCCTTACTTGATAAGTCACTCATGGTATTCATTATCCCTAGAGTGTTCCTCCTCTAATGGAGCTACTTCCTCAATAGACGACACTTACCCTTAAATCGGGTTATCCTTAAACGCCTCTTATCACAAACTGAGATTCATTTCCATGATCCACACACTCCATATCTTACACCATATAACATTCCTCACATAACAAACATAACACTTTTCACGTTTCGACGTGCACATGATAACATCGCAATAGGTATTGCATTACAACAACATCACATAACATAACGGGAACGGTCCTCTTAGGAACCGACCCAAACATAGTTAATTCACTGGTGAGCCTAGAGAATGGTGTCACCCTCATGGTAAGCTCGTTATACAACAACAACAACACTCATTACCGTCCTAATAGTCGGACGAGTAACTTAAGTTAAGATGGTTCGGGTTTGGAGGCCCGAACACACCACAGAAACACATGTTCCCCCTAAACGATCATAAGTCAGAATAGCTAAGTTTGGAGTAAGCTAATGGGAGATCATAACCCGTGAGGGAAACAACCATAACAGAGAGGAGGGTAAAGCTAAGAAGGATACCCACTCCCAACAACGCGCGACGGCCTAACCGGATTCCTCACCACTGTTAGTACATACTTACTATTAAATATTAGTTAGAACCCCATTATGGAGTCTATCACATCCACACAACATACAGTATTACAACTGAGTTAAACATACAAGAGAGGTCCTTACGTACACACACACAAACATCACATAATTAAACTCACGCATAGCCGTGGTTAGAACGTCCCATGGTTCGGGTCGTTTAATCGAATACCGAACTCTCATGTGATCCTAGACTCAGTTAGCTAAGGTTTTAACACTTTCGAGGTTAAATGGTATCGGAGTTGAACACGCACTAAATGAATTACTATAAACTCATTACATGATTATCTTACAACGTGGCAAAACATACAAAAAAACACATTGGCATACAAGCCGGTGTAATCCGGTAGGACACAGGTTGCAAGAAAACCATACCTGTCACCGCGAGTCACTTTATCATGTCATTATGTTCCTCGAGCAATTCTCGAACAACTGATAACATTACAATTACTTTCATTAACATTGGAGTACATGTTGTTGTAACGTCTAATGCGCCCATAGTTACCCGTCATCCGTTAATTTAATTTTACACTTGTGATCTTAAGTTCACAACTCTCACATCAAACCTAACATTTGTTTACACACTTTAAGACCTTTACATGTCACCAACAAGGCCTAAACATCATCTAAAACCATTACCATTCAATCCCCATTAGGAGCCTTAAACAAATTTTTTCTTCATCTCTGGTCTGGACCGCCCCTCTGGGGCGGTCCCAGGGGCGGTCCACAAAGATGCTACACGTTTTTTTTTTTCACTTCTGCACTGGACCTCCCAACAGGGCGCGGTCCGTAGGGGCGGTCCACTGCAGAACCAATTTCTAATGTGCTTTTCTCCTCTTTTGAACTCCAAATTCATCCCAATTTTTTTCCTATGCTTTAACATGTTTCCCACATGTTTTAACATCTTTTTGGGCACACTAAACCCTCTCGAAACATCCCAAAAATTCCTTAAACTGTTTACTCAACTTTTACTAAGTCCTAACCACTTAGAACATTTTTTTTCTTACACTTGTAACTTGTATTCTTGCCTAAAACTTCACCTAACCAAAGTACTCCCTCACTACCTTATAACCACCTTTTAAACATCATTTGCACTACACTCATCCCCTTTACACACACTCCTCGAGTCTTTCCCACAAGTTCATAATTAAAACCTTCAAAGGCGTTACACTTTCATGTTCACCAAACTTTGCACAAGACTTTACGACACCTCCACCATCACCTTGGTATCAAGAAATCATCCATTAGTTCCCTAAATCTCCAAGACTATGCCTAAGGCATCTAACACCTAAGAACACCTTAATTCACTTCTTCCACCATCTTAACACTTAAAATTCCTAGTAACCTTCTAGGTCATAAAATCTCATTACAACACATAAACTCTTTTGTTTATCAACTAAATTTCGCCATAGCTTCTCTTGTATCACCTTACACCAAAACACATTGTTTTTCACCTTTAGACAATCAAGAACATTCAATCTCTTAATACACACTCTTATACACAAACATTGGTTTTTCATCCTTTAACCATCAAACACATTCACCTTCACAAGAGATGTTCTTTACACACAACTAAACCTTTAAACTTCACTACATCACAATATAGTGCATAAACTTAAATTGCTTGGCACTTAGGCCCTTAAATAGCATAAACCATAAACACTGAACTTTCCACATTTAAATGCTTCACACCTGCGAATACACACAACAATGCTCCCATGTCTTTTAGTCCACCTTGTGGATAGTTTTCTAGCTCATTTCCCATTGGTCTTTAGGTTATTTATTAAGCAAATATAGCTCAATTCCCTAGTACATAAAACCACATTAAGAGAGGTCATTTACTCTTTGTTTTCCAAGCTTTCTCACTTGTTTTCACTTGTTTTTCTTGATTGAAAATCGGCAAGGAGCTTTTATCCACTCTGTAAACTTACTAACCAATACACATATAAGGGTAATGAGTATTAAGTTTAATACTCAAACTCATAATTAAACCCTAGGTTTACATAAGTGTCTTGAAATACCAAAATTTGATGATTACCTTTGGAATTCGAAAGAGAGCTTGGTTAAGTAGCAAGATAGGACTCCTCCTAGTCCTTTGAAGTTTGAATTAAGCTATGAAGAGAGCAAGACAAGGCACCATTAAGGGGTGAATTTTCGGCTATACACAAAAATGAAGGAAACTTGGATTTTCTTTGATTTTCCTTACCTTGAATGAGAGAAGAAGCAAAAGAGCTCTTCAAACAGAACTTTCCCCCTTCAATGGAGTTTCTTCATGGCATCAAACATGAGCTTTTGAAATTTTGAAAAGAGAGGATGAAAGGCCTTGACTCAACTAAGACAAATATGTGCTTAGTTTTTGATTTGGAGCAATATTGAACATTTGGTGAGCAATTGAAGTTGGAGAAGAGATGTGCTGTAGCAAGAACGAGATTGGTTGGGAGAATGGAGGAAGAACACGGTGGGAACAAGAGGAAATGAAGAAAGGAGGTGAGAGGTATGCTTTGTTAAGATATTTTGACTTATAAAGGTAAATAGTAACTTTACTTTATTTCTTTTTCTTTTCTTTAGTTGGCTGGCTTGGTATGGTGACTCACACTCTAAAAACCGTGCCCCCTTCATTCTAAAAGATATTTATGGTCTTTGTTGACCATTTAACTAATCAAAGTTGACTTAAGTCAAAACTAGCACTATTTGAGCACTATTCACATATTAAGGCACATATTTGTGAAATTTTTTTCCCATTGATCTAGACTTCCTAATGTGATACTAAGTAGTACAATGTTGATTAAAGAGTAATGATGGACATCAGCCATTCAAAACTCATTTACAAGACAATTTTTCAAAAACGTGCTTTAAGACTCCTTAAAGCATTTTGTGTTTTAACTTGTTTTCAAGCTTGGTTTTATTGGTAATTGATTCAATATGTTCATTAACATATTTATAAGGATAGGTATGACCATTAGGTCTTATACAATTTATCCCAAGCTTAGAGCACATTTTTGCTTATTGACTTTAAGGTATATTCTTGCGTTTCTGTTTGGTTTAATTGTCTACCAAGGTTTCCTAAGGACTTAATTTGCCTTATTAAATCATAATTGAATATTATTAAGTCTTGGTAGGCTCTTTGGGTCCCAACCAAGTTCACTCCAAGCTTAGAGCATGTTTTTGCTCAAGTTGTGTCTTAGTGCTTTATTGTGTTTTACTATGGTTTAAGTTGTACAAACGTTTCTAAGGCACTTTTTACCCTTTAAATATCATAGTTTGACATTTAACCCACATATCAAGGTTTGGGGTATTTCAAAAGGCATAACTTAACAACACCCAGGAGCAATCCTTGAAGGGTGTTCGCATCAACAATTGTTGAACGAAATGCATGACAGAAGCACAAGGATTGAAACTAACACCCAGTTTAGACATAAGTTGTCAGGAGACGGACTGACAAACCTAAGGGGCATCCCATGAAAGGAAACGGAATGCAACGACCTTGTCATGGAGCTCAATATAATATCCAAACCATGTAATGTTGTACAGAGAAGTACATGTGTGTGGACAGCCTACAATGAGCGTAGCTCAAGGCAGTAAGGTTTATAAGCCACAAATAAAATGTGTTATGTAAATTAGATTGATTGCAAAAGTTTATGTTATATAAGTGAATAGAGTGGAGAACGAACCACTGCATTAAGAGTGGGGATACCTCTCGATATTGTGAGACCGCAGGAGCGGTAGTTATGTGTATCAAGCCCAAGAAATATGTTAAGGATTGACCATGTTGATATTGCGAGAGAACAGTTAGTTTAGTAGCTTGTGAAGCACCCGGCTGAATAACAGCGGCTTGTAACTCGAGTGAGCCATGCTCCAGGACCATACAGTAGTCGTCCAAATGGATGGCGAAGCATAATACGAGTGATGTAAGTATATGTGTGGAAGTTAATATGACAGTAAATACCATATAAGTTATTGTTATACAATAAGTAAGAGCACGGTGCACAGCAAGCGACCGTTGTATAAGTGTTGTTGAATAATAATGTGGCAGATAAGACCAGTTATGAGTTAAACCCAGTGGAGATGCAAGGTAAGCGATGTTAAACAGACTGGGCAATAAGCCAGTGGCCAGTATTACGAGATCGGAATCTCAATGAAACGCAGTGTGAATTCCATGGCGAATTGCATAAGAGATTTACTGTCAAGAGTTTACGCCTCTGCACTCTGTATGACTGAGTGTTTTGGTATTGCACTTGCGCAGTAATGATCGAATGGGATAGCTAGGAATTAGAAACATGTTAATTATGGAGGAATAATGTTATAATGGCCGATGCATAGGAAATGCAAGACCGCACCAATAAAAGAGTACTTGTACAAAACCAAATTTGGAGACATGATTAACAGTAAGTGACTACAGTAGCACTAACTGCTAAATATCGGTACAGAATATACCCCAAATGTTGTAAATAGCTGAGAGAGCACTACACACTAGGTAGTAGCTCAATCTCAACCGACAGTAAGTCGGAAGGGAACAAGTCAATCATTGTGAAATACATAGCTGTATACACAGTAAATCGTTATGGAAGTAGATAGAAAGTTTATAACTCACCGAATTCGCTAACGGTAAGAGATACCACGCGTCGGTTGAGAAACTATTGTTACCAAGATGAAGGTGACAATTGGGGATATACAATACAGTAAGAATAACAAATGAGGCAATTAAGCTCTACAGTTATTGGAGTTTTGCAGCAGAAACTAATGAGCCAGTGATTCAAGTGTTTAATGTACACGGTGAACATGAGTGAATGGCTAATTATTAATGCCTAGAAGCCAAACAGGCCAGAATCGAAACCAACTAAGTGTTTAAACAAACTCCAATGAGAATTCTTGGTTTAGGGACTAAACCGCCAATATGGTTAAGATCCACTAATCAGAATCCATTGTATAATCGACCGCGTGAAAGTTAAAACACTTCACGACGGTAGAACCTTAAAATCGATGTTTAGTGATTGATTACGTGGGCGTAATCCCTTTTAAGGGGGGTAGAGCGCAAAACCACTTAGTGTATTAACCGTACAAGTGTACGTGATTTATGTTGTGCATAGCACAAAATAATTTGTTTTGATGATTGGTGTGTGTGTTACATAAACATACGCATTCATTCAGGGTTTAATTGTGGTAATTGCGCACAGAAGACGCGAATACCATTGTGATAAGTGTGTTTATTTGTTAACAGTTGTGTGTGATAGTACAAGTGTGGGGAGTAGAGAAACTCCCGGGGAACTAAAACCCCGACAGTGTATAAATGTGAAACGTGTGTTGTATTTTGAAAAATATATGTGTATATATATACTATATAGTGATTCATGAAAGGTTATGAAACCAACATAGAACCTAGTGAGAATAAGATTCCCTAGGTAACAACATTTAAGTGAATGGAAATAACTGATAGACGAAGTTCTATCCCTTGGAGATGTTATGATCATGATTAGAATGATTAAAAAAGATAGAAAATTGGAAATGAGTGATTTGATGCTTGAAAATGAAGTGGGAGGTGGAACTTGATTTGCATGCGATCAAGGGAAGCCGAACACAAATTGGAGTGGAAGGATAGTTCAAGACTGATGCTGATCACATCAGGGTTGGATGATTCTTGAAGCTCCCTATAAGTGGTCACAAATAACCACGCTAAGAAAAGAAGCAAAGAGCATAAGTTGGACTTGGAGTTGTATGTGTTTTCAAAAAGGATTTTGAATTGGTATTAATAAAACGTCGATAGATACTTTACATGATTAAAGTTTTCTTACTTAGCCTCACAAGGAAAAATTTTAAATTTAAGTGATTGTTTTGACCTCCCAAAGGAACGGGGACCAGAAGGTGTCCATCGCGACCGGGTTCTGCGGGATCACAGTGTATCAAAGATATTTTTGATTGTTATACATGTTATGACATGTTGTGTGGTATGTGTAATAAATGTTATTTTGACCTTGAGTTCCAAAAGTGTATGTTATCAAGACCTATGAGTCTAAACGTGTTGTGTTACATAGACCTATGTGTCTAAAGTTTGTTATGTTACCCAAGACCAGAGAGTCTAAGGGTTGTTATATATGTGCAAATATTGTTAAGATACCCGGACCATTGAGTCCGAGGTTATCATGTAAGTATGTTATGTTATGTTATGTACCTATGTGAATATGTTACCTGAACCATTAAGTCCGAGGTTGTAATGTAAAGTACGTTTGATTATGGAAGTTTATTTCCAAGTGTTTCCTGCGTTCTAAACCTAATGATGTGTGGGAAGTGTGAACTTCGAGGACGAAGTTCTTTTAAGGGGGGTAGATTGAAATACCCAAACCTTGATATGTTGTCAAACATTTAAACTATGGTATGTAAAGGCTAAAAAGTGCCTTAGAAACATCAGTGAACAATTTAAACCATAGTAGAGTGCAATAAGGCACTAAGACACAGCTTGAGCAAAAACATGCTCTAAGCTTGGAGTGAACTTGGTTAGGACCCAAAGAGCCTACCAAGACTTAATAATATTCAATTATGATTTATTAAGGCTAATTAAGTCCTTAGGAAACCTTGGTAGACAATTAAACCAAACAAAACACAAATAAATGCCTTAAAGTCAATATGGGCAAAAATGTGCTCTAAGCTTGGGATAAATTTGTTTAAGACCTAATGGTCATGCCTATACCTTATAAATATGTTAATGAACATATTAAATCAATTACCAAAGAAAACCAAGCTTGAAAACAAGTTAAAACACAAAAAGTGCTTTAAGGAGTCTTAAAGCACGTTTTTGAAAAATTGTCCTGTAAATGAGTTTTGAATGGCTAAATGTCCATCATTACTCTTTAATTAACATGTGTACTACTTAGTATCACATTAGGTAGTCTAAATCAATGGGAAATCAAAATTTTCACAAATATGTGCCTTAATATGTGAATAGTGCTCAAATAGTGCTAGTTTAAGTTATAAGTCAACATAAGTTGTTTAATTGGTCAACAAAGGCCATATATATGTTATATATGTAAGGGGCCACGGTTTTAGGGGTGTGAGTCATCACACTTGGCTTGCCAATTAAAAGAAAGAAAGAAAAGTAAGTAAAGGTTACCTTTTTGCTTTATAACTTAAATATCTCCAAAACTTACCTCTCTCCTCACTTTCTCTTCTTTTCTTTTTGGTTCCCACCGTCTCCAACCTCATCCTCCCTTCTCCATTCTCGTTTTGCTACAGCAAGTAGCCATTCTCCATCTTTGAATGCTTGTAACTCATGGCTCCAAGCTCCGAATTTAATTTCGAGACTACCGTTGTCTAAGTTAGAGTAAGCTCTTCATTCCTATCTTTTCAAATCTTCAAGAACTCCATTTTGTTGCCATGAAGATTCACCATTGAAGGAGCTTGAGCTCATATTTTCATGCTTTGTCATTCTCCTTTGCTTCAAGGTGAGGAAAACCAAAGAAAATCAATGTTTCCACTTGTTTTTGTGTGTGACCGAGAATCACCTAGTAATGGTGTTTTCTCTTGCCTTTGTTTAGCTTCATTTCAAACTTCAAAGGGCTAGGTGGAGTCCTATCTTGCCACTTATTCAAGTTCTCTTTCAAATTCCAAATGTAAACATCAAATTTTAGTGTTTCAAGACACTTATGTAAACCTAGGGTTTAATTATGAGTTTGAGTATTAAACTTAATCCTCATTACCCTTATATGTGTATTGGTTAGAAGGTTGACAAGTGATAAAAGCTCCCTGCCGATTTTCAATCAAGAAAAACAAGAGAAAACAAGTGAGAAAGCTTGGAAAACAAAGAGGTAAATGACCTCTCTTAATGTGGTTTATTGTACTAGGAAATTGAGCTATATATGCTTAATAATTAACCTAAAGAGCCAATGGGAAATGAGCTAGAAAACTATCCACTAGGTGGACTAAAAAGACACGGGAGCATTGTTGTGTGTATTCGCAGGTTGAAGGCATTTAAATGTGGAGATTCAGTGTTTAAGTTTAATGCAATTTAAGGGCCTAAGAGCCATGTTATTTAAGGGCCTAAGTGCCAAGCAATTTAAGTTTATGCACTATATTGTGATGTAGTGTAGTTTAAAGGTTTAGTTGTGTGTAAAGAACATCTCTTGTGAAGGTGAATGTGTTTGATGGTTAAAGGATGAAAAACCATATGTTTGTGTATAAGAGTGTGTATTAAGAGATTGAATGTTCTTGATTGTCTAAAGGTGAAAACAATGTGTTTGGTGTAAGGTGATACAAGAGAAGCTATGGCGAAATTTAGTTGATAACAAAAGAGTTTATGTGTTGTAATGAGATTTTATGACCTAGAAGGTACTAGGAATTTTTAAGTGTTAAGATGGTGAAAGAAAGTGAATTAAGGTGTGATTAGGTGTTAAGATGCCTTAGGCATAGTCTTGGAGATTTAGGGAACTAATGGATGATTTCTTGATACACCAAGGTGATGGTGGAGGTGTCGTAAAGTCTTGTGCAAAGTTTGGTGAACAATGAAAGTGTAACGCCTTGTGAAGGTTTAATTATGAACTTGTGGGAAAGACTTGAGGAGTGTGTGTAAAGGGGATGAGTGTAGTGCAAATGATGTTTAAAAGGGTGGTTATAAGGTAGTGAGGGACTACTTTGGTTAGGTGAAGTTTTAGGTGAAAAAAACGTGTAGCATCTGTTGTGGACCGCCCCTGGGACCGCCCCAGAGGGGCGGTCCAGACCAGAGATGAAAAAAAAAATTGTTTAAGGCTCCTAATGATGGGGGATTGAATGGTAATGGTTTTAGATGATGTTTAGGCCTTGTTTGGTGACATGTAAAGGTCTTAAAGTGTGTAAACAAATGTTAGGTTTGATGTGAGAGTTGTGAACTTAAGATCACAAGTGTAAAATTCAATATAATGGGATGACGGGGTAACTAAGGGCGCATTAGACGTTAAACAAGCATGTTACTCCAATGTTAATGAAAGTAATTGTAATATTATCAGTTGTTCGAGAATTGCTCGAGGAACATAAGTGGACATGATAAAGTGGACTCCGGTGACAGGTATGGTTTTCTTGCAACCTGTGTCCTACCGGATTACACCGGCTTGTATGCCAATGTGTTTTTCTGTATGTTTGCCACGTTGTAAGATTAAACATGTAATGAGTTTACAGTAATTCATTTATGTGGCGTGTACACTCCGATACCATTTAACCTCGGAAGTGTTAACCATAGTTAACTGAGTCTAGGATCACATGAGAGTTCGGTATTCGGTAAACGACCCGTACCATGGGACGTACTAACCACGGCTATGCGTGTGTTAATTGTGTGAATGTGTATGTGAATGTAGGGATCTCCCTTGTGTGTTTAACCCAGTTGTAATACTGCATGGTGTGTAGTTATGATAGACTCCATAGTGGGGTTCTACTAATATTCTAAAGTAAGTATGTACTAACAGTGGTGAGGAATCCGGTTTGGGGCCGGTCGCGCGTTGTTTGGGAGTGGGTATCCTTATTAGCCTTACCCTTCTCTCTGTTATGGTTGTTTCCCTCACGGGTTATGATCTCCATTAGCTTATTCTAAAGCTTAGCTATTCTGACTTATGATCGGTTTAGGGGGAACATGTGTTTGTGTGGTGTGTTCGGGCCTCCAAACCCGAACCATCTTAACTTAAGTTAGTCCGACTATTAGGACGGTAATGAGTGTTGTTGTATTGTATAACGAGCTTACCATGAGGGTGACACCATTCTCTAGGCTCACCAGTGAATTAACTATGTTTGGGTCGGTTCCTAAGAGGACCGTTCCCGTTAGGTATGTGATGTTGTTGCAAAGCAATTCCTATTGCGATGTTATCATGTGCACGTGGAAAGTGAAGGGTGTTGTTATGTTTTGTTATGCAAGGAATATTATATTTAGTTATAAAATATGGAGTGTGTGGATCATGGATATGAATCCCAGTTTGTGATAAGAGGCGTTTAAGGATAACCCGAATAACGGGTAAGTGTCGTCTATTAAGGAAGTAGCTCCATTAGAGGAGAAACACTCTAGGGATAATGAATACCATGAGTGACTTATCAAGTAAGGATGTATTATCCGTTTGTTGAGCCATTGAGGCGAAATGTTATGTGTTGTGTGTTTACAGTTGCATGCATGATTTAAATATAATCAATCGCATGCTAAGACGACAATTAGTTGTGCGTGGCCCGGTAGCATGTGTGCTGCGGGATTACCATACCAGCAAAGGTGCTGAGCCCCTTGGGGGCCACCCTTTCTCTTCTTTTCCCATTTCAGGTTCAAGGAGCTGGAAGCCGTTCGAGAGTAGGACGGGGTAGTCGTGGTACATGGGTAATCATGTAAGTTATATATATACAGTAGGAGTAGTAAGACCGAAGTTGTTATCGGCATCAGTTGTAATACTCGGTACATTAGTAAGGTTAGTGTAAGCTGGTTGTTAATGAAGAAGTATAGTGATGTACAATTGCTCGGGAATCTAGTCCATCAGACCGGTACAATGTGTATGTAATAGCCTTGTTAGCCACGTGGGTGGTTGACGGCGTGTAACACCAACGAGTTAAGTTATTTGATGAGGTGTGTATTCCGCTGCAGATTGTCGTTATGTGTTTGTTGTTGGGTGGGGTGTTACAGTAGGCGCCGCAAAGGAAGAAGCAATTGGGGAAGACAGTCGGCGAACGAAACCAGTCGCGTTAATTTCTGGATCTGCGTTGAATTTAGACGCGTCCTTGTTTATGTCCGCCCATTTATCCACGGACAGATTTATCAATTGCTCACGTCCGCCCCTTGTCCGCCTCTTGTCCGGCCTAATTCCCACGGACGTATTCATTTCCTTACTTCTGTCCGGCCAAATATGCACGGACGTCACACGGTCCTTCAATTAGCCACGTCCGGACCACCGTCCGGATCACCATGGTCCGGACACTTTGATTTTATGTTGCATCCGTCCTTTTTTCTACGGACGTGACATGGACACATCTTGTCCGGCCTTTTCTACTTGGACAACACACGGACGCCTCACTTGCTTTGTCCGAACCACTTTGTCCGAATCACCTTGGTCCGGACAACAATTGGTTTGCTCCTAAAATATTCGTTTTAGCTCCGTTTTAAGATCCGTTTGCGCCTATGTGTTCGTCACTTCGTCTACTTTCACCCTAGCTTGGTTTTCCTCATGTTTAACCAATAAATTATTGTGAGATAACCAATAAAAACATAAGCTAGAGGAAAACATACGATAATGAGAAATGAGCAAGAAAAGTGCTAATATAATATATGAAATACACCCATAAAACATGCTCATTTGGACACTTATCACACCCCCACACTTACCTTTTGCTTGTCCTCAAGCAAAACCATGTACCCAAAAGTAGGAAATGCTCAATATTAACAAATATTATTATGAAGGGTAGGATAAAGATGTGAACAGTACATGATCTTTAAACTTTTCGAGGAGTGTGATCCATCAACTGCTGGTGGCATAGGTGTGCTCAGGGTAAAAATAAAAATAAGAGTTTCAGGGTATGATCCGGAGTACTTCAATGCTTCTCAGTTTTGATGACTTTGAGAACTTTTACCATGGCCAACTTCTCTTAAGAATGGGCATTAAGGATAAAACAAAAGGGAAAATAGATTTATGCATTTGTTTCACTTTTGCATAAGAGATAAGAAGATAATATGTAAGCATCAAGCTTTTGTATTTAAGAACACTCAACTATCTTTGTTGGTTACCAATGGTGTCTCGCAAGTCCCTTATTTATTATATATATATATTATTTTTTTGACAGAGAAGCACCCCTTAGCAATCCCTAAGAAAGAAGACAGAAGGAACCCCTGAGGAATAAAAATCCAACCATTGCAGATCATTTGGTCACACCGCATAAAAAATGCTCCTCAAAAGTAATCAAAATTTTAAAATTTTTGTACCATTTATACCTTTTATCCCACAATTCATAACAATATTTATTCTTAAAGAGAACAACCCACATATAAAGGGTCCACGATATTGAATTTGGACAAACGCAAGATAAGCAGAGAGATTAAGCATTTAAAGCACAGAATGTCGCCGAAAAGGGCACACTCCCCCACACTTAAATTTAACAATGTCCTCATTGTTCACCAGAAAAACAAGGGAAAGTTTCAGAAGACCTTTTCGGTAAGTAGATAAAATAGAGAGAACACACAGTTCACAAATAAACATTTAAGCACAGAAACTCTCCACATCAGATTTTATTTAAATAAAAGCATAATTAAAGAAACTGGTACTCCCCTAAGATTTTTTTGCTTGCGTTTATAGGAGTTCCCCCACACTTGAGTTTCAGCCTCAAGTAGCGTAGCTTGGTTGCGGTGTAGACATGAAGTTGTACCTGCATAAGACACTAGAAGCAACCATACTATAAATGGGGTTAAAAGTTAGCAAAAACAAAATGTAAAGAAAACCTGAAAATTAAAATAACATAAAAGCAAATAAAAGAAAAGTTCATCCGGGTTGCCTCCCGGGAAGCTGCCCTTCTTTAACGTCTTTGGCTAGACGCTTTGTTGTTAGATCAAACCTGGGGGGTGGTTATGAGGAGGAGATCCAATGCATGACTCGATGGTATTTTTGAGTGTCCACCTGGATGCATGTTTACATTTCTTATCCCGCTTTTCATCAGGGACTAGTGGTGGTATCTCTGTAATGGACATGCCGTCAGGAAGGGTGACAAAGAGAAGTGGGGATGATGGTGATTGAGTGTCCCTCACAACCTTGAGATCTTTGGATTTGTTATCTGGGGACCTTCCTGATGCAAACTTCAGCTTTTAATTATAATCTTAAAGGGTGATTATCCCCCGGGCCACCCAAATGTGCACATTGGCTGTGGCAAGGAAAGGTCGTCCAAGGATAGAGGTGTAGTGGAGTTCTCTCTTCGGTCCAAAATGACAAAATCGCATGGGAAGTATAAGTGTTCCACTTTAATGATAACATCCTCTACCACTCCGCTTGGGTAAGCTGCTGAACCATCCGCCAGTTGAAGGGTCATCTTGGTCTTTTTCATATCTCCAATTCCCAGCTTTTTGAAAGTGGAGAGGGGCATCAAATTTATGGAGGCACCCAGATCGCATAGGGAGTATGGAAATGAGGTGCTACCAATTGTGACTGGAATGGTGAAGCTACCTGGATCATTGCATTTCGAAGACAGTGGTTGTTTCAGAATAGCTAAGTAAGCTACATTGAGTGGTACGGTACCGACTTCGGCCAATTTAGTTTTGTTGGAGATAAGGTGCTTGAGAAATTTTGCGTAGTTTGGCATTTTGGCAATGAGGTCTACAAACTGTATGTTTGTTTAGTGTTTTGCTTCAGCATTGCCAGAAACTTCTTATATTCAGCATCCAATTTCTGCTTCTGGAGTCGGTGGGGAAATGGTATAGGCGGTTCTTGTGGAGAAGATTTTGGAGCTGATGGAATAGTGAGAATGCTGGGAGATGTCTTATCTACTGGGACCTCAACTCTTTTTTCACTATCCTCTTTGGATTCTTCTGACCTTTGTGGGATGTGAATCTCGTTGGTTTTTCTACCGCTTCTTAAGGTTTTCGCCTTAACCTCTTCTTCTTCTTCTTCTTCAAAATCGAGCTTTTCATTTTCATAGCTGGCCACCAACTGCTTAAGGTAGGTATTCTCGGACTGAATGCGATTTTTATAGACTGTGGCGGTGCTTTCTAGTTCAGCTACATTCCTTTTGGAAGTTTCGATTGCTATTACCCACTCTTGAAGGGAAGGTTGAAGTTTTGGAATCTCAACTGTTTTAGCCACCTCCATCTTTTCCTGTAACACCCCTACTAAAGATACAGCCATTACGTCCAATCTCCTTACTCATCAGATACACGCAGCGGATATATATTTACATACAATGGGTGATACAATGCCGTTAGTCACCCACGTGACTAACAAGGCTACTGATTCTACATACAGCATCGGTCTGATGGACCGGAATCCCGAGTACTACAAATCTACAATGCATTCTCCATTTACCAAATGCCACTACAATCTCCGTTCAATACAATACTCCAAGTACAATACAATATAATCTACATACCGAGTTTACTAAGATCCTTATACAGATATAATACCTCTTCCAAGTTCATTCGTACTCACTACGAGTCTACTTACTACCCGTTCCTCACAAACTACTTACTCCTAATTACAAGGGTGTGCTAGTTGGTACACCTCTACATTCTACTACTACTATCCAATGTAGTCGCCGGTCTCGTGCCTTGACCACATTCGCTTTGGGTACCTGCACACTAAAAAATGTCCCCCGAAGGGGTCAGCTTTCGCCGAGCATGATAACCGCATACCCCGCGTACTAGTGAGGGTACGCCGACCACTTGGTCGAATACATGCGGTTGATTTCATTCCAACATACATGCATACATGCTCTTATACATATTATTACAATACATTACGCAAGGCATACACGCATACATACACTTCATTACATACAAGAGTACAACATAAACCATTCAATACGTACTTACCTTTTTCCGAATACACATACTCATTACATACACATTATACAATACTTGTTAGCTTCATTGGTCCACCCGGGTTAATCGGGTGGAGATTACTCTTTTACTCGTTACTTCATGCACATACATACTCATACTCATACTTACTTACGGATCCATACTTACTTACTCTTACTCTTACTCAAGTTAAGTCGTCGGGACCTCCGGCCCTGGGGACTACACCGTCCCACCTCCGGGATTTACTTGACTCACCAATCCGGGATGCTACCCATTTAAGGGATTTGGGCCGCGGACTAGTTTAAGAGTCAGGAATTGCAGCCAACCTCTTGTGACTCCGCATCCTCACGCGTGGCCGAAGCTGTATCGGACTTGTACTCATTCCAATTTACTCACTTAAGTTAGGAGTTAGATAGTTAGGAATTAGCACAAGTCAACATTCAAGCCACAATACTACAATACCCATACACACTTACATATAAATACATTACAATATACAAGTACGCTACAAGTACGATACACTTCATCTTCATTCATGTGTTTCATGAATTATACAAACTATTGTTCAAGCCAAATACCAAGAACAATGTAAGCAAGCACAAGTAGGCGCAATATAGTCCGATTCATGCATTTATCTTATTAGGTGATCAAATAAGCACACAAATCGGGGTAACCAGATTAGGATACAGGGCATGAAGAAATCATACCTTTCACCGTTGTACTTGTATCCCAACGTTCCTCCGGTATTCACAATTCAATATATGATATACATACATTCAAATGATTAATCTAACTATTGTTACTTAATTCGTACTTACTATGTCCTCACACTTCTTATACTTACACATTACTTATTTACTTTCCTTTACCTTAAGTTTTACTTTCTTACTTAACTTAGGTTTACTTTCTTACATGTACATGTATATGTGGATATACATACATATATATATATATATATACATATACATACATATATATATATATCATTATTATTTAAAAAAATATATATTTTTTTTGTCAGGACCGGACTTGCGACCGACCTTGCAAGTCCGGTCCATTCCAGTAGCTCAGGTTACGGAAATTTTTTCTGGCCGACCGGACTTGCATGTCCGGTCGCAAGTCCGGTCCATTCCAGTAGGTTTCATCGGGAAATTTTTCTGGTCCGACCGGACTTGCAAGTCCGGTCGCAAGTCCGGTCGATTCCAGTAGCATCCTGACGGGAAAATTTTCAGCTCGACCGGACTTGCAAGTCCGGTCGCAAGTCCGGTCTAGCCCAGTATTTGCATTTTAATTTCTGTTTTCAGTCCTCTCTTTCACCCCTTACTTCCCCATTGTTCCTACACTTAATCCCACATGTTATAACACTAATTAAACCTAATAATACTCCTTAGTTCATCCACCAAATCCATTACTAAATCCATTAAACAACTTACACAATTCCTTACTTCCTTTCAACACTTACAATAGTTTCTCCAAGTAGTTTTTGCTACAGATTTTGGGTTCTTATTTCCTCCATACATAGTTCCCTCTCCTAATGCCATCCTACCATTCCAATTCATTTCCAAGCAACGACAATATCTATACCCAAGTCCAACTCTCCATTTCACCAAATCTTGTACACTCATTCCTCCTAGTTTCCACAATGCACTTAGATACTTTTTGCTACAGATTTTGTCATTTACACTCCTCTTCTATATCTCCCTCTTCTATCGACATTTCTAACATTCCTAATGCATTTAGAATACATTACTCACCTCTCTCAACTTACCCTCTATTTTCCTTAATCAAAATCTGTTACACATACACACCTTAGTCACCTAGTTTCTAACACACTAAGTGTTCCATTCCTAGTTAAATTTTGCCATAGCCTCCCTTGTATCGTTATACACTCACCACATTGTTTTTCATCCATACCTATATTATCTCACCTGTTTTCAACAACCAAAATATACAAGCTCCCATGTACATTACCAATACTAAAACAACACTTAAAAATTCCTGCACTTAATAACTCATTCCCAATCTGTTTTGACAAGTTTCAAAATGTCTTTTAAAGGTTTCAAAACACTTATTTTCTTCTACACATTACACCACCAATACATCACCATTTTACCATACACATTTCATTTCCAAACTCTGTTACACATTCATTTACAAAGCTACTCAAAGGTGAGCATAATTTACCTTCTTCCTCTTCTAGTTTCTTTCTCTCCTTCCTTGCTTCTTCTTTCCTCTTCCTCTCCTCTTCTCACCGGTTTGTAAACCATTTCTAACACTACAACCCATTCACATATACATTTCAATACACCATTTTAATACTAAAACTAACCCTAACCATTATGTAAGTTCTAATATAGGTTTTAGGGTTTAGAAAGTTTATTACCTTTCAAGAGTTCAAGTGGAGCTTGGAGTGGCTCAAGAACAATTTTTCCAACTCCACCAACAAGCCAAAATCGGCTATAGAACAAGAGGAAGAACAAGGGTTTAGTTCATGAATCTCGTTTTGCCCATAAGGGCTAGAAAAAGATGGAGTTTTCGAAATATTTTTACCTTGGAAGAAAAGGGAAGGGGCCTTCTAATGGTGGTGTTGAAACTCCAAATGGTGCATACCCATAAAATCGAAAGTGGGTGTTTTCGAATTTTGGAAAGATGAAAGTGTAGCTCTTGAGGAGAGGATTACAATGGTGGTGTTTTTATAATTTTTGGAGGTGTTTTGAGGGAGTTACAAAGGAGAGAAGTAGAGGTTTTTGTGTGGCTCCTCTTTTCACCATGGAAATCGGACAAGAAGGAGGAAAATAGAGAGGAGGAAGAAGATGGGTACACGTGAGAGAGGGGAGAAAATGAGATAGGAGAGAGAGTGAGATAGGTGAGTGTGTTACTTTTTAGTTTTAAATTGCTTTTGTCCTTAGTGAGTAAAAGAGAAGAGTGTGTGTGTGTATATATGTAGAATCGGACACACACACAAAGAGAGCATGGGGGCTTTGAAATTTATTTGCAATATTGGACACATAAGTTTGTGCTATTTATACTTCTACCCCACAACTTCCCGTTTTTGACAGTTTTTACTAATCTCTCGTTTTATTGATTTTATTGGTCCTACAGCTTCACTAATATTTATTAATGATTATTTAGTTGACAAAAATTGTTACGAGTCTATTTGACCCGCTTAAAGACACGTTTTCCCGGTTACCTCGAAAACGTGCTTTAAGGTTCGTTAGTGGTTTTAATCCGTTTTAACGATCCGTTTTCTTCGGGAGTTGTTCCCCAATATTGTTTAGACTCAATTAAGCCTTTAGAATTATAATACGCTAACCGAGGTCTCATACCTCCTATGGTTATTTAACGCTTATTTAGCGTTTTTTCGCTTTTAAAGTGTTTCTTTATTTCTTTTGGATTTATTTTCCCTTACCAATATTACTTAGGCGTCATCAAGCCTTTAATTACGTATTAGATTAATCTTAATCCCTATATTTAAGTTCGGGGTATTTCAATCTACCCCCCTTAAGAAACTTTGTCCTCAAAGTTGTTCAATGTTACGGGATTACTATACTTACTCCTTCATACATGTTTAATACCAAACGTCACACATTCTTCCTCCTTACAATTCCCAAATTCATTACTCAATGTTTCTCTTTTCCACACCATACCAATCTACAATAATTACTCCAATCCATATTACTATCAACCGTCCGGTTCCTCATTACAAACTTTATACATACCTACAGTGCAAAGCTATCCCCAAAGCAATGCAATACACACCACAGTCCCGTAGGCACTCAGGTCATCTCGACACAGGACTCCTCTATGTCCTGTTGCCCTTGGAATAATGCAACGTAATATACTACTATCTTCTCCCGTACCAGCTTCCAACAAATACTTTAGTCTCTAGTCTAAGGATAATCCTTCCCTATGGCTACATAGAAATCCTTCTAAAACATACAACTCCGGATTCCAATTTATGTTCATTACTTCTATCCTATGTGTGATTCTTGTGACCACTTGAGGGGAGCTTCAGGAATCATTCGACCCTGATGTGATCAGCATCAGTGTTGAACTATCTTTCCACCCCAATTTGTGTTCGGTTTCCCTTGATCTGATCAGGATCAAGTTCGACTTCCCACATTAGATTCAATCAAACAAATAATTTAATTGTTTTCATTTTCTATCTTTTCACTCTTTCTAGTCGTAATTACGAATTCATACATCTCCAAAGGATGGAATCAGTCCATCAATCATCCTCACTCTACTTCCCAAATGCTTTACTCCATGGTTCAATCCTACTTCCATCCATTACTCACCATCATCTCCTATATTCTAACTACGGAATACTACACTTATAAGATTTAGTTGGCTTCAATTGTTTTCACATATTTTACTTACGATCCCACTACTCATAAACTTCATTCATCTACTATCCTCATTCATTTCGTACTACTTCTTCAATGGTTACAATACTTGTGGAGCTCCGTCCACTACTCATTACTTTTCTTTACCAATACTCTTACACTGGTGTTACAAGGTGGGTATATTCACCCTATGGTATTTGCATGTCTAATGCTTAGTTACCACAATTCAATATGAATGAATACGTATGTTTATATAACGTAGGTACCACTAATCGAATAATTTCTCATTTGTGCTGTGCACATTATAGTTTTATGTGTTTTATTTATAAAACTTGCATTAAGCGGTTTTCGCTCTACCCCCCTAAAAGGGATTACGCCCACGTAATCTACCATATGTTATTATTATTAAACATTGGTTTAATCAATCTGGGCAATCTGAAGCATTTAGCTTCACTACGGTACACTATACAATATGCTCTGGTCAAAGGGTCTTAACCATACCAATGGTTTAGTCTTTGCGCCAAGAATTCCTATATGAGTTTATTTAACTCACAATCAATTTGGTTCTAGCCTATTAGGCTTTGAGGCATTAATAGTCAATCTCGCATACTTACTGGGTGTATTACTAGGGCCCACTAGCTTCTGCTGCGCGACCCTGATAGGCTCGGTGTTTAATTCACTCTTTGGTATTTATAGATGTGTTACTCATCGCCTTTTTATCCCTTTTTGTGGGAATGAGGTTTACAAACAAGTGTGGTATTCTTTTACCGCCTTTTAACTCAACGAGTTTAGATTATAACCAGCTTCCTGGTAACCTATTATACCTACTATCTGTACTCTCATGATTATGCGCTAAGTTCTTCCAACTTATTGTTGGCGAGGCTAAGCCACTATTTAGTTATAGTGCTTCCTCTGTTGTCAATAGCTTCTGAATTATACCAGTTCTTCTGGTTCAGTACAAGTGTCCTTTACTTGTATGACTTTGCATTTTCTATGCGTCGGTCCTTGTGACTTTCTTAAGTCTCTTTTCCCTCTTTAATCCATTGGAATTCACCTTTTGTGATTGTTAGTGTATTATACACTCTTCGTGCTTCTTTGGCCTTAGGCCGCACGGTTTAGTGCTAAGCTTGCTTAACTGGCTAGTGCCATGTTTGCTGGTGAAAGAAAGGTTTACTACGGTTTACATTCTCCATATCCCTAGCCATCCCATTAGATCATTAGCTGAACAAGTGCAATACCAAAACACTCAGTCATACAGAGTGCAGAGGCGTAAACGCTTGACAGTAAGTCACTTATGTGATAGAAAAGAATATTTCTGTGTGTCATCTCATACTTACACTCCGTGTTATTACTTAACTACTCCCTCATAGCGGTCGCCTGTTGCGCACCGTGTTCTTACTCACTGTACAACATTGTCTTTACTGTTTCTGTTACTGTGATAGTTTCTCTTCACTCATAGCCATTGTCATTGGCACCATTCCCTTATGGTATGAATACCCTGGGGTTTCCAATGTTCGTGTGTATGACGGTTTGTCGTAGCATACCGCACTTACTATATCTTCCATAGTGGGGATGTTTTATTTCAGTTTTAGGTTTCATGTGTAGGTTGGCTTACCTCACATCATTTTCGTTATTCTGATACAATTCACCACTATCTTGGTTGACCAAGGATGAGATAACTCATGGGTCATAAGCTCTCTTGAGCGTTAGTCATTCATGTGTTCAGTGTGCGTTCACATTAACTGCTTTGTTAATTATTGCCTTTCGGTTGCTGAGCATTGGTTTAGGCTTCTGGTGTGTAGTTTTGCTTGTATGTATTTACCAGGACATCCCGTGGAACTTCAAGGGTTTCCTGGTCCCGTTCTATCATTGGTAAATGAAGTTGGTTGAGAGGTTGTTGCCACTCATAGGTCTCATGACAAGGTTGGCTATGTTGGTGTTTACACAATGGTTTACCACATGCTTGGGTGCATATGGAGTATACTTACTCCTTAAGTCGTAATGGTTTGGAAATCTCATTTCCTTATTCCATCGCCCCTTGGGAATTCTATTGCGTGGTTTTATTGTTATAGTAGGTGGAAGCCTTTTCTAAGGTTTCACATCATCACCACATTGGTGGTCTTCGGTTAACGAGGGGTGCCTTCCTGGGGTTTTCGTGGTGTCCAAGTGTGGGCTAGGCCAATGTTGGCATTATCATGATTCTTATGCCTCTGTGTACATTTGCTACAGAAGGCATGAGGGGTATTTAACTCCGTCAACTGTATACTAGACTGGTGCTCTAGTGGCAGTGACACTGAGGTGGCCATTACTACAAGCCACTCAGGATGTTGGGTTGGATTTATGGTCCAGTTGTTGATTTCTTGTCGTATGAGGCAATATCTTTTGTGGGTCTTGTTAACCATTGGTGCCGGTTTTGCAACCGTTTAAGTTTATATAACGTATCTGGTTTACGACTTCTGAGCCGTATTGCTGCAAGCTATGCTCTTTGCAAGCGGCTTATACATGTTTCCACTCCACGTATACCGTCATAGGTTGGAGGTATTATTGGGCTCCATGGTAAGTCGTGACATCACGCTTCCGTTCATAGGAGACCCCTTAGGCAATCTGGTGTTAATAGGTGTCTCTCAGTATTTTAGGGCATTCCTGTTAAGTGAAATCCCTTCGGTGTCCTAACCGAGTGTTCGTTTAAGCTCCCGTGTTCACATCATTTCGGTTGTTCAACTGTTGTTAACGCAGACACCCTTCAAGGATCGCTCCTGGGTGTTGTTGAATTATGCCGTTACTTCGGCTAATGGTTATGATATGTTATCCACTGTACCATCTCGTGGTATCGTTCTTGAGTTATCCCTTTTTGGGTCATGACGTCTCCCATCCTTGGGTAGACTGTTTCCGCTCGCTCCTAGTGCTTGAGTCTAGGTTTATATATCCTCTCCGATGGTGGATTATATTTAGTGGTAATTTAGTGATCGCTCTTGGGAGTTCTGTCCCGCTTGCTAAGCATTGTGGTGTTCAAGTTAGGCAACAGCCTTACTGTGTTTAGGCTGGGTATCCCTTCTAGCTATCACGTATTTGTTTGGCGTCCTCGAGACATGTCCAATGTCTATATTTGCTAGTCTGTGCGTTTTGCACTTCCAGTCTTCATTCCTTATCTTCAGATGGATTCTCTGAGTTCCTTGGTACTTGGTCGTCTGAGGTGTCCAGCTGTTCTGGTTTGACTTACTGATGGTCTGTAGAACGGAGCTGACTACTTCCCGTGTGTCGTACACTACACGTATACATACGTGGGGTACCATGCTGATACGTTACCACTTACCCGACTACGTGTCAGGCCCGCAAGCTCCTTCGGAGTGCGGTTGTCCCACATCCCGTAATTGGGTACACTTGTAGTGTTCGTCACACGCCTAGGTGAAGTATTCTATTGTCAACTCCTCTTGTACCATTCTATGATACTCACCGTAATGCTGTTGGTCTGGTTTTAAAATCCAAGGTTTTTAAAAGAGGTTTGAGGTTTTGAAAAGAAAATTTTGGGTTTTAAAACAGTGGTTCGGTGTTAAAAGAAATCTCTCATGGCATAGCCACGTTGAGGTCTTGACCAAGTCTAGCCTCCCGCTGACTGGTATGCTCTAAGTACAGTGGTCGGGCCGTTAGGCCTTTCCAAGGTTCCATTCCTTCAGTTTTAGGATGTTTGATCCTGTGGTTGCTTCGTTACTGTCACCGTACATTACTATGTACTTGTGACGTATTAGTGTTCCTTTACATATCTCTGTCTTTACTGCACTTGCCTTGGCAAGTGCGCGGTATCGGTGGTTTTTGGATAATCCTATACCAATCTTGGTATGGTTTCTGCTTGTATTTAGTAGTCTTGTTGACCTTTCCCTTGATCTTGTTGATCTGCAATTGGTATACTCGCTCCTTTAGGTAGCTTCTTAATGATCTTGACGTGATTGTTGATAATCGGGATGTTTCTCCAATCCTTGGAGACTCCCATTCTATTTGGTTTTGCGTCGTTCCTTGTGGCTCGTTCCCACACATTTGTGGTGGTTACTGAGCCTACCTTGTTTAGGCACTACTCTTGTAGTCCTATCGGATTATATCCCGTGGATGTTCTTGTAGCTGTGTAAGCTATGCTGGCCAGGTATTGTAACCTCTTCAGCGTTGTGGTTTTTGGAGTTAACCGTTCCTGACTATGTCCTTAGTCAGCTAGTATACCGTTGGTGGTAATATTCAAGTATTACTATCCCGTAGACTTGTGTCTCGGGTTCTATTATTACTCCTTTTTCTATTTTATTGCACAGTTAGTGCTTCTTTCCTGCTGCTGGTTGTCTAGCTTGGTCTCGCGACTGCTAAGCACGTCGCCCCATGCTGTGTAAGTTGCAGCCTCCTCGTGGTTGGAGTGCTCTTTCAACCGCTATTGAGTGCGGGTATTGTGGTTCATCCGGGATCCATCCCCGGGACTTCCAATTCTTGGAATTTACTATATGTCGGTTCTTGTTTACTGTGTGATTGCTTCACAACTGCCAGATCGGGTTTTCCCGAGTATGAGAGGGCTTTCCTTCTCTCTGGCGTCCTTTCCCAGGTTATACAATGGGGGTTTGCGGCGGGCGGGACTGGTATTGTAGGCATCCGGTACTCACCGGTAGTTCCTAACTAGCATATCTCTAATGCTAACACTCAGCCCTTAGCCCTAAGCTTCTAATTCCTAACTCGGTATTCCTAAACTCGGTATTTCCAGTCATCAGAGCGATACTTCGCTCTGATACCACTTTTTGTAACACCCCTACTAAAGATACAGCCATTACGTCCAATCTCCTTACTCATCAGATACACGCAGCGGATATATATTTACATACAATGGGTGATACAATGCCGTTAGTCACCCACGTGACTAACAAGGCTACTGATTCTACATACAGCATCGGTCTGATGGACCGGAATCCCGAGTACTACAAATCTACAATGCATTCTCCATTTACCAAATGCCACTACAATCTCCGTTCAATACAATACTCCAAGTACAATACAATATAATCTACATACCGAGTTTACTAAGATCCTTATACAGATATAATACCTCTTCCAAGTTCATTCGTACTCACTACGAGTCTACTTACTACCCGTTCCTCACAAACTACTTACTCCTAATTACAAGGGTGTGCTAGTTGGTACACCTCTACATTCTACTACTACTATCCAATGTAGTCGCCGGTCTCGTGCCTTGACCACATTCGCTTCGGGTACCTGCACACTAAAAAATGTCCCCCGAAGGGGTCAGCTTTCGCCGAGCATGATAACCGCATACCCCGCGTACTAGTGAGGGTACGCCGACCACTTGGTCGAATACATGCGGTTGATTTCATTCCAACATACATGCATACATGCTCTTATACATATTATTACAATACATTACGCAAGGCATACACGCATACATACACTTCATTACATACAAGAGTACAACATAAACCATTCAATACGTACTTACCTTTTTCCGAAAACACATACTCATTACATACACATTATACAATACTTGTTAGCTTCATTGGTCCACCCGGGTTAATCGGGTGGAGATTACTCTTTTACTCGTTACTTCATGCACATACATACTCATACTCATACTTACTTACGGATCCATACTTACTTACTCTTACTCTTACTCAAGTTAAGTCGTCGGGACCTCCGGCCCTGGGGACTACACCGTCCCACCTCCGGGATTTACTTGACTCACCAATCCGGGATGCTACCCATTTAAGGGATTTGGGCCGCGGACTAGTTTAAGAGTCAGGAATTGCAGCCAACCTCTTGTGACTCCGCATCCTCACGCGTGGCCGAAGCTGTATCGGACTTGTACTCATTCCAATTTACTCACTTAAGTTAGGAGTTAGATAGTTAGGAATTAGCACAAGTCAACATTCAAGCCACAATACTACAATACCCATACACACTTACATATAAATACATTACAATATACAAGTACGCTACAAGTACGATACACTTCATCTTCATTCATGTGTTTCATGAATTATACAAACTATTGTTCAAGCCAAATACCAAGAACAATGTAAGCAAGCACAAGTAGGCGCAATATAGTCCGATTCATGCATTTATCTTATTAGGTGATCAAATAAGCACACAAATCGGGGTAACCAGATTAGGATACAGGGCATGAAGAAATCATACCTTTCACCGTTGTACTTGTATCCCAACGTTCCTCCGGTATTCACAATTCAAATCCTATGATATACATACATTCAAATGATTAATCTAACTATTGTTACTTAATTCGTACTTACTATGTCCTCACACTTCTTATACTTACACATTACTTATTTACTTTCCTTTACCTTAAGTTTTACTTTCTTACTTAACTTAGGTTTACTTTCTTACATGTACATGTATATGTGGATATACATACATATATATATATATATACATATACATACATATATATATATATATCATTATTATTTAAAAAAAAATATATATATTTTTTTTTTGTCAGGACCGGACTTGCGACCGACCTTGCAAGTCCGGTCCATTCCAGTAGCTCAGGTTACGGAAATTTTTTCTGGCCGACCGGACTTGCATGTCCGGTCGCAAGTCCGGTCCATTCCAGTAGGTTTCATCGGGAAATTTTTCTGGTCCGACCGGACTTGCAAGTCCGGTCGCAAGTCCGGTCGATTCCAGTAGCATCCTGACGGGAAAATTTTCAGCTCGACCGGACTTGCAAGTCCGGTCGCAAGTCCGGTCCAGCCCAGTATTTGCATTTTAATTTCTGTTTTCAGTCCTCTCTTTCACCCCTTACTTCCCCATTGTTCCTACACTTAATCCCACATGTTATAACACTAATTAAACCTCCTAATACTCCTTATTTCATCCACCAATCCATTACTAAATCCATTAAACAACTTACACAATTCCTTACTTCCTTTCAACACTTACAATAGTTTCTCCAAGTAGTTTTTGCTACAGATTTGGGTTCTTATTTCCTCCATACATAGTTCCCTCTCCTAATGCCATCCTACCATTCCAATTCATTTCAAGCAACTACAATATCTATACCCAAGTCCAACTCTCCATTCACCAAATCTTGTACACTCATTCCTCCTAGTTTCCACAATGCACTTAGATACTTTTTGCTACAGATTTTGTCATTTACACTCCTCTTCTATATCTCCCTCTTCTATCGACATTTCTAACATTCCTAATGCATTTAGAATACATTACTCACCTCTCTCAACTTACCCTCTATTTTCCTTAATCAAAATCTGTTACACATACACACCTTAGTCACCTAGTTTCTAACACACTAAGTGTTCCATTCCTAGGTAAATTTTGCCATAGCCTCCCTTGTATCGTTATACACTCACCACATTGTTTTTCATCCATACCTATATTATCTCACCTGTTTTCAACAACCAAAATATACAAGCTCCCATGTACATTACCAATACTAAAACAACACTTAAAAATTCCTGCACTTAATAACTCATTCCCAATCTGTTTTGACAAGTTTCAAAATGTCTTTTAAAGGTTTCAAAACACTTATTTTCTTCTACACATTACACCACCAATACATCACCATTTTACCATACACATTTTCATTTCCAAACTCTGTTACACATTCATTTACAAAGCTACTCAAAGGTGAGCATAATTTACCTTCTTCCTCTTCTAGTTTCTTTCTCTCCTTCCTTGCTTCTTCTTTCCTCTTCCTCTCCTCTTCTCACCGGTTTGTAAACCATTTCTAACACTACAACCCATTCACATATACATTTCAATACACCATTTTAATACTAAAACTAACCCTAACCATTATGTAAGTTCTAATATAGGTTTTAGGGTTTAGAAAGTTTATTACCTTTCAAGAGTTCAAGTGGAGCTTGGAGTGGCTCAAGAACAATTTTCCAACTCCACCAACAAGCCAAAATCGGCTAGAACAAGAGGAAGAACAAGGGTTTAGTTCATGAATCTCGTTTTGCCCATAAGGGCTAGAAAAAGATGGAGTTTTCGAAATATTTTTACCTTGGAAGAACAAGGAGAAGGAGGGCCTTCTAATGGTGGTGTTGAAACTCCAAATGGTGCATACCCATAAAATCGAAAGTGGGTGTTTTCGAATTTTGGAAAGATGAAAGTGTAGCTCTTGAGGGAGGATTACAATGGTGGTGTTTTTATAATTTTTGGAGGTGTTTTGAGGGAGTTACAAAGGAGAGAAGTAGAGGTTTTTGTGTGGCTCCTCTTTTCACCATGGAAATCGGACAAGAAGGAGGAAAATAGAGAGGAGGAAGAAGATGGGTACACGTGAGAGAGGGGAGAAAATGAGATAGGAGAGAGAGTGAGATAGGTGAGTGTGTTACTTTTTAGTTTTAAATTGCTTTTGTCCTTAGTGAGTAAAAGAGAGAGTGTGTGTGTGTGTATATATGTAGAATCGGACACACACACAAAGAGAGCATGGGGGCTTTGAAATTTATTTGCAATATTGGACACATAAGTTTGTGCTATTTATACTTCTACCCCACAACTTCCCGTTTTTGACAGTTTTTACTAATCTCTCGTTTTATTGATTTTATTGGTCCTACAGCTTCACTAATATTTATTAATGATTATTTAGTTGACAAAAATTGTTACGAGTCTATTGACCCGCTTAAAGACACGTTTTCCCGGTTACCTCGAAAAACGTGCTTTAAGGTTCGTTAGTGGTTTAATCCGTTTTAAGGATCCGTTTTCTTCGGGAGTTGTTCCCCAATATTTGTTTAGACTCAATTAAGCCTTTAGAATCCTTATAATACGCTAACCGAGGTCTCATACCTCCTATGGTTATTTAACGCTTATTTAGCGTTTTTTCGCTTTTAAAGTGTTTCTTTATTTCTTTTGGATTTATTTTCCCTTACCAATATTACTTAGGCGTCATCAAGCCTTTAATTACGTATTAGATTAATCTTAATCCCTATATTTAAGTTCGGGGTATTTCATTTCCTCATTGTGCTCCTTCACATAGACGCATTTGGCTTGCTCTTTGGATTTGGCTCTGTTTGGCTTGGGAGAGTCTCAGGCGGTCTTCGAGCAAGTTGTTCTGCAATTTGATTGAGTTTACCTTCGATTTTTTGGTTGAAGGCTTCTTGTGCATAAAGCTGGTTTTGAGTCATGGACATATATCCCTTCATCATCTCTTTGAGTTCCGCATTTGGATCAACAGAGGATGAAGATGGTTGTTGTTGTTGTTGGAAACCTGGAGGGGCACCTTGTGCTCTATAACCCATATTAGAGTTTGGTTGGGGTCTGTTTCCCTGATAGGTATTGGAACTGTTGTTCTGCCCTCCTTGGTTCTGATCATTGTTTTTCCATGAGAAATTCGGGTGATTTCTCCATGGATAGTTGTTGTTGAAGTTATTGTTGTAGGAATTACCGGGGCGGTTTCCTATGAAGTTTAAATCTTCGTACTGGCTTTTACCTTCGCATTGATGGGTTTCATGAGGACCGCCGCATATGGCACATCCTTCTGAAGATGAACTTGGAGGTGAGGAAGCTATTGTTTTTACGATTTCGTTTTGTGATGTTGTTAGCTTTTCCACCATCTTTGCAAGGGACGAGATCTGAGCCGATAAATGATCTGTAGCCTCAACATGGAGTAGGCCTGCTGCTCGTGGCGTTCTTCCTTTGGATCTCGTCCACTGTCTTGTATTGCTCGTCATGGTTTCGAGAAGGTTCATCCCTTCTTGAGGAGATTTCATCATGAAACTTCCTCCTGCAGAGGAATTTACGAGTAGTCGGTTTCCATCATCTAGGCCATTGAAGAATGACGGGCAGAGGGATTGATCGTCGAGACCATGGTGGGAACACTTCATTAGCATATCCTTGAATCTGTCCCATGCGTCGTACAATGTTTTCTCCGGCTCCTGACAGAATGTGTTGATTTCTCCGATCAATTGCCTCGTTCTACTGGTTGGGCAGTATTTGGCATGGAACTTCTGGGCCATTTGCAGCCATGTGTGGATTGATCGGGAGGGAAGACTTCGATACCACCTGTTTGCTGAATCTGACAACGAGTGAGGAAATAGTTGTAGACGGATTCTTTCTTTGATGTTGCCGGTTTGACCAAAGGAATTACAGAAGTCTAGGAAAAGACTTAAATTATTTGGGGCTTCATCTGGATTAGCTCCACTAAACTTGCCTAAATCCGGGCGGCGGTGATGTAGTGTGTTTTGAAAGCCCATCGTCCGGCATCTTGCGGTGTTAATTCGGGGAGAACTATGGCTGATGCCCTTCCTTCAGTATCCGGTTGGTGGTAGTCAGAGAGAGCACGGTGTTCTGGTTGATTTTCATGGTCCATTTCATCTATAACTTGGTTTTCGGCCATGTCTTGATTTCTCAGGTTTCTTCGTGCTTGTAATAAAGTGCGCTCGGGTTCGGGTTTCGGACTGATTGGTGGAGAACCTCGGGTTCGAGTATTTGGCATTGAAATACCCCTAAATTAATTTAAATTAATTTAGGGGATTTCTTTTGTTAAAAAATTAAATTATTATATGGAATTATGAATATTAAATTATATATGGAATTGTGAAATTTATTTAGGGGTTTTCTCCTATTTAACCCTAATTATTATACATTATTATATAGTATTATGAATTTAATAATAGGATTTATAAGTCAATAAATCTTGGGAAAATTTCTAAACACTCCAAATATATTATAAAGATTTTAGGAAGTGTTGGAACATTGTTTTGAAACATAAAGTCAATATAAATTCTAGAAACCTTAAAGCTTATTAAGCCTTGCTAGAGTTGACTTTTTGAGAATGGTCAAACCAGGCCATGAAATCTATACCAATAAATAGGTTATGAAAAACCATGAAGATCGATAAAAAGAACGTCAAAAACGGATCATCCTAGCCAAAGTTATGCTAGATTGAAGTTTTGAATCAAAATTTTAAGAGATGCCATGTGTCACTCTGTAATGGGTCGCCCACACTTAGCCGATTCTCTCCCTGAATTTCGGTAACCGATTTCATTACTTTGCCCTAACTTTAGATGGCTATAACTTTTACATCTCTCAATATTTTTCCATGCCGTCTTCTCCATTCTCTTCTCCTACAATTCCTCTTTCCAACTATTACTCATACAAACCCTAACTTCTTCTGAATCAACCAGAAACTTGAGTCAAAGTAGCCACCTCGCGAAAACTGGAACTGCAATTCCTGATTTCTCTTCGAAACAGGTAAATTCGATCAGCCATAACTTCTTCGTTACTCATCCAAATTCCATGTTCCTTAGCTCGTTTTGAAGAGCTCTAATTCCTCTAAAACTTTCGTGTTTATGGTCTAAGCTAATTCTCAACGGATTGGAAGTGTAAGACGTCTAAAGTTTCGGTTCCATCAGCACATAAAATCATACCGAAACAAAGAGGTAAACTCGTGTTTTGCGACTTCAATATCTTTCTGTATGGTGCGAGTTAGGTTTAGTTCTTGCTACCAATACGTAGATCTACGTTTCTTCTTTCCAATAAGCCCTTACTCATAATCTAACTCGTTTTGTACTGCTAGTTAAAGATCCTCAAAGTTGGCACCACGAACTGTCTAAAGTTCGAGTTTTTCCCAGTTTTCCGAATTGAATTCACCCAATTCGCACAATCCGGTGAGTCTTCGATCAAATTTCTCCGTTGTTGCTGTTCGTAGTTGTATTTCCGGCCTAACCCATGTTTTAATTGAATCAATTACGTGCCACATTAGGGGAATTCGTCGGATTTATTTTCGAATTGAGCTCAGTGACTGATAAGAACCCTAACTCTCGAATCGTTTTCGAAACTTAATGTATACTGCATTATAATTGGGGAAACCGGTATCAATAGAACCGAAATTTGATTACGAATCCATAGAATTAAGAATCACTCGATTTCGTTCTGTAGATTGTGAGAAAAACGAGATTTAGTACTCGATCTGTTTAATATCTTCGCTGATGAACTCGGAATACAGGGGCCGTCCGATCTCGTTTTAAAAGATTGGACGGCCGAGATTAAAACATTCCAGAATTAGTTTATAAGGGTTTTAATAAATTCCAGTAAATAGTCCTAACTTGTTGAGTTAATTTAAATACCTTCCCGAAGGTATTTTGACTTGAAATTTTAACCATAAATTCCTTATTTAATCTAGTTTATTTTGATGTAAATTATTATGGTTTTGGAGTTTTTAAACATAAGTTATGATTTTTGCAAGTTACGGGTTTTCTGGAATTATTTGGCTAAATTAAAAGATATTTTTATGAAATAAAAATTTTATAATATGTCTAAAATGTTATAGTTACTGTATATTAAATTTGGGAATTTTTGGGCAATGGTAAAAGGTTTTAAAAATTGTGTTTATGAGTTTTTCATAAGAATAACTTATAATATAAGGTTTTTAATGTAACCAAAAATTAAAGTATGGTTTGTTAATTAACTTTTAAGCTGGGGAAAATAAAGGAAACTAAATTAACATTTTATAACAGTAAGTTTATAAATGTTTTTTGTATTAGCTTTTAAGAGAAGTGAAATTATTTACATATATGTATATATACTTACTTAAGTAGAAACTTATATAAATTAAGGAATTTAATTATCCTACATTTTCTTAATATATTGTATGGGAGTTAATATTTTTAATTTAAACTGAGGAAAATATATATACATATATATAAAAGGAATAAAATAGTAACTTAGGGTAAAGCAAGGAACTAATAAATTAACACTTATAATAACTAAATATTATAAGAGCTAGTATCCTAAGATATAGTTAAGGAAATACTTTATAGAACATACATGGAATGCAGTTAGTAATAAGATAGTTTAAATATAATAAGTTACGTAGGGAATGTCTTAATTAAATTCTAATACAGGTATACTTATATATGTTAAAGGGAAACACTTTATTTTATAAACCGTATATCGGTTGTAGTTATGCCTAAAAGTTTTAAACATAATTAAATACAATAAATTACATAAATAATGTTTTGAACAAATCCTAGTATATATAAATATATATATAAAAATAAAATTAGTTACCTTATAGGAAATATAATACGAAGGAATTAGTAAGTTAAACTAAACCTCTACATAATACTAATGGCAGAATATTATATGAGGTGGTATTAGATTATAGTTATGTATTAGGCTTAAGAATTACCTTTGAGTTTCTAAGGTTTATATATAACCATATTAGAATGCATGTATAGTATTATTTGTCAGTAACCAGGATGTAAATCTAAAATTGGGATTAAGTGATCAATAAGTTAAAACTTAGGAAAAATTGTGATTAGATTACATAAAATGTTGCACAAATAGATCTTATTCTATAATTAATGATAAACAAATGTAGTATGATTACATCTAAATATTCTTAATATATAAACCATAATAAATAAGTAAAATACTTTTACATCTAAATGTGAGGTTGATTAGTAAGTCTAGATTTAATCATTTCTTAACATTTATGGTATTGGAATATAACTTAATGTTTTAAGATAAAATCATTGAAAGGGTTATGATATAAAACTATATTAAACTATGATTTGGAAATTTATCTAAATAATAATCCTTAAGTTTCCAAGCATTAGATAAGCCATATGAAATACATTTATAACATTTATTACCAATACTTAGGATGTGAGTTTATAATTAAGTGAGGTATTTAGTAGTTAGAATTTATAGAAGGTTTATAAGTAGGAATTTGATACTTAAAACCTTTGAACCTTTTGTTAGATAAAACTAAGTTACATCGGATATTATATTGATATACTTTACGGTAATGGGAATTAATGATAGGTTATTTGAATATAAAATATGAGAATTTTCATATAATTAACAATTTCGCTTACGAACCAAAATTTAATTCTTTGATACATTCTACTCTATGTAGATATATTGTCCATCCTAAATACAATAAAGGGAATTAATTTATTAAGTTATTCCTTTGAAACCTTAGGCTTTGTAAAATAATTTAAAATGTATTTAAGGCTTAAGTTTATTGAAGGTTAGTTCAAAAGGATTATACATAGTCTATAGAGTGTATGTGTGTAAAAATAAAACATTTAGGAGATTAAAGGTAAGTAAGGATACATAAAAGGTTATATTTAAACACCTTATTATATAGGTAATAATTAAGCAAATAATGTACCTTGTGAATACTAAATGTAAGGGTTCGATAAGTCTAAGTTAACTATAATATAGTTGTTTCAATATGAGAGGTCATTCAACATCTTATGGCAAGATTATTAGACGGTTATAATAGGAAGTCATTCTGAACTAAGGATATGATAATTGAGTTTAGTGGCTCAATTAAGTTATAAAAAATTGTATCTACAACATCATGATTCCAATATATAAGATGTAAATTGCTAATTCTGAACTAAGGAAAGACTTAATCATAATGGGTTGTCTAGTAGATATTGTTTAAATACATAATCTTTACATTGTGAGATAATAGTATAGTATTCTGAGATGAGTCCATCATAGGTCATAATACAATGATTATTCTAAATTAAGAATAAAGGTATTGAGCTTAAGATTATTGTCGAAATTCTTAGATTTAATTATATAACATAAACACATTTATGATATAGAGGTCTCAAAAGTCTTGAATGTGAGGATTGTGGTTAAGTATGAATAAAGTGCATAGGAGTGGACAATTAGCAAATGTTGATCGAATACATTCCTTGATCTTACTGCCTTGGGCTATACAACGTTCTCAGATAACACAAATATTATAAATAACATTTAAGTGAGGGCTTAAAAGATAATTGAGACTTTGAAATAAGAGTAAGGAGTTTATTTAAGCGTAACATAGGCTACAAGTGATTAATGATAGATTACCTTTAATATTCTTCAGAGTACTGTTGATTGTTTGCGCAAGTTGATTAGAACTGCTACAGCGTTACCCAGGTACGATTTCTCGTACTCAGCTTGTTATGTTTTGGACTTTATGGAGTGTTTTGTACGATCTCTCGTACTCAGCTTGTTGTGTTTTGGATCTTATGGAATTTTTGTACGATTTCTCGTACTCCGATATTTTTGCTGATTGACTTGTGGAATGTTTTGGGAAACACTAACTGACTTTAAGAGGAATTTCTAAAAAGGAAATGGTTGTGTGACTAACTCAGCCTGTATGACTAACTGAGCCTTGGATGTGAAACTTACATGGGTAATGGTTCCTTCTATTTGGTGCCCCGTTAGACATTGACTACTTAGGGTTTACGCTTCTGCACTCTGTAGGACTGAGTGTTTTGGTATTGCTCTGGGTAGTTGGTGATCTAGTGGGAATTTTGGAAAAAAGGACAATCTTGGAAATCTTTCTTTTGACTCTGGATATCGTTTCATCCATGAGCTGGTTCTTGAGGTTTCGACGTGCGCGCGTCTTCAATGGTAACAATGAGGGGCTGTATATCCCCTGTCCCAGAAAAGGACGTGATAGACAATGAGGGGCTGTATATCCCCTGTCCTTAGTGGACGTGATAGACAGTGAGGGGCCGTATATCCCCTGTCCTTAGTGGACGTGATAAAAGTGAGGGGCTGTATATCCCCTGTCCTTAGTGGACGTGATTGGCGGTGGGGGTCATCTCTCCCAGTTAAAATTATTCCATTCTTGAGTATATCTTGTCTATGGGATTCAGCTTTCTGAAATGGTGGGGTCATAAACTGTCTACCACGGGTTATGGGTATTCATGTCATTCCTAGTCCCTTGTGACTACTTGAGTCTGTCTCTTCTTAACCAGAATTGGTTCTAACATCAACAATGGATGCTTACTAACTATGTGGTGTGACAACTTAAGTGGACGACTTGGTTTGGAAGTTCTATATCTCTATCTTTGTCTTGTTTTCTTTTCTCTTTAACTTGATTGTTTTGAAGTGCTTATTCTTTGTTTTACTTTTAAGAGTTTGTTTTCATGTTACTGTTTATTTTGAAGAGTTATGTTTTATAAGTTTGTTTTGGAGAATTGTACCAGTTCCATTCCAGGGAACTGACCCGCCCCTTTCGGGGTGGGCTGCTTGGTTTCATCTTGCAGGTACGAAGTGATTTACAGGTGGCCACGAAGAGAATGAGCGTTTGGGATGGGACTAGGTTTTGTGGAGAGTTAATGTGTTTAATTTCTATTATGTTTGTGTTAAGTTTTTCTCGAGTTCAGACCGTAGCTTTTGTAGATTGTAAGTTGTAATTGGTGTGGTTTGGTGCCGGGTGTTTGGAACCCGATGGTCTGTAATCGCCTTAGAGTTTTATTTCCGCTGTATTTATGGTTAATAGGGGCATTACAGGCATGCACAGAAGATAACTTGTGGTTTGTGAGAAACTGCGAAATTAATCAGTAAATAGATAAAGAAAAGCAGAGATATTGGTTAGGCTGATAAACTTTAATTAAACAACAATTATATAATTTATTTTTTTATTTTGTTAATTAATTTTTTTATTACAAGAGTAAAAAGAAACGAAAATAAGTGAACAAAAAGAAACAAAAATAAATGCAGTTTAAGTAAACAATAAAATTAAAATGAAGAAAAAGAGCAGAATTAAATTGCGGCAATTTAAATGACAATGGAATTTAAATAACAGAAATTAAATGTTAGTGATTAGAGTACAGAATTTAAATGTTAGTGACAAGGGAATTTAAAGAACTGGAATTTAAATGTCAGAATTTAAATGTTAGTAATTAGTTGACAGAATTTAAAGGACAGAAATTTAAATGACAGAAATTTAAATGTTAGGAGTTAGAGTACTGGAATTTAAATGACTGAAATTTAAATGACAGAATGTAAATGTTAGTAATTAGTTTACTGAAATTTAAAGGTTAGAAGTTAGATTGCTGAAATTTAAAGGACACTGGAAATTTAAATAACTGGGAATAAAATGAAAGTAAATTAAATGACTGAAATATAAATAACTATAAGTAAATAACAGAAATTAATAGAAATAGAAATAAAACAAACAACAAAATAGTATAAACAGAATATTATAGTATAGCAACTGAACTACCGAAAACTAGGGAAATTGATGGAATCAATTTCCCCGGCAACGGCGCCAAAAACTTGTTGGGTAAAAACTATACATTAATATATATAGATTTACAGCAAACTAAAAGGCAAGTGCACCTTAGTCGGAGTAGTACAACAAGTGTCGTATCCACAGGGAAATTGTTTAATTATCCTAGTCTCGATATTTAATTAAAACAGTAAAAAGGGGTTTAGCCGGAGGCAAGCTTGATTTGTTGTTGGATTAGTACAGAAATAATAAACATAGTAAAATAAGGTAAATTAAGTGATGTGGATGGGGAAAAAGGGTATCCTAGGATAGCGGGGGAATTGCCTAAATTACTTAAACAGATTTATCACCATGTCCCAATTATTTATTGTCTATTTGAGTTAATAATTGTCAGTTACGAACTCTTAGTAATAGCCTCAGTATTTTCCTGCTCAATCAGGAGTGTAAATACCAAGGTTTATTCCTTTGTGGTACTTTGACTATCTCAAAATCATATGTTGATAGTTACCATAAAAATGCAGTTGTTTGTCACGCAAAGCATTTAACAATATTTGCTGAAAGGAATTAAAACAAGTTTAAAAAGAGAAAGAAAGGTGATAAATACTGATTTACGTAATATTAGAATCAAACCCCCATCCTAGGATACAAAAGAAAATTACTCAGACATTAACGGGAATAAAAAGATAGCACAGATAGAATTAGCCATTATTTCAGAGAGAGAAAGAACGGGTCTGCACTCGCTCTCACTTCTACTGCCTCTCTTCTATTTCTTTTGTTCTCGCTGAGTACGTGAGTATGGAATGTGGTGTGGTGTTACGGGAGAAGATGAATGTAAGAGAATGGTAGAGTGTGGTGAGCGATGGTCTGTTTTCTTTAATCTCTCGTATGTCTGATTTAAGGTAGAAGGACTGGGTTTATATAGAAGCAGAAGAGAGGTTGATGATTGAGCTCGAGAGGAGACAGAACTGTGTGGAGAAAGAGCTGGAACACGCGTGAAATGATTTGCAGGATAAGGGAGGTGCCTGATATTGTTAATGGAGCAGTTCGACATGTCTGTAGGCGCCGCAAAGGAAGAAGCAATTGGGGAAGACGGTCAGCGAACGAAACCAGTCGCGTAATTTCTGGGTTTGCGTTGCATTTAGACGCGTCCTTGTTTGTGTCCGCCCATTTATCCACGGACAGATTTATCAATTGCTCACGTCCGCCCCTTGTCCGCCTCTTGTCCGGCCTAATTCCCAAGGATGTATTCATTTCCTTACTTCTGTCCGGCCAAATATGCACGGACGTCACACGGTCCTTCAATTAGCCGCATCCGGGCAACCGTCCGGATCACCATGGTCCGGACGCTTTGATTTTACGTTGCGTCCGTCCTTTTTTCTACGGACGTGACACGGACACATCTTGTCCGGCCTTTTCTCCTCGGAAAACACACGGACGCCTCACTTGCTTTGTGCAAACCACTTTGTCCGAATCACCTTGGTCCGGACAACAATTGGTTTGCTCCTAAAATATTCGTTTTAGCTCCGTTTAAGATCCGTTTGCGCCTATGCGTTCGTCTCTTCGTCTACTTTCATCCTAGCTTGGTTTTCCTCATGTTTAACCAATAAATTTGTGAGATAACCAATAAAACATAAGCTAGAGGAAAAACATACGATAAGTGAGAAATGAGCAAGAAAAGTGCTAATATAATATATGAAATACACCCATAACACATGCTAATTTGGACACTTATCACACCCCCACACTTACCTTTTGCTTGTCCTCAAGCAAAACCATGTACCCAAAAGTAGGAAATGCTCAATATTAACAAATATTATTATGAAGGGTAGGATAAAGATGTGAACAGTACATGATCTTTAAGCTTTTCGAGGAGTGTGATCCATCAACTGCTGGTGGCATAGGTGTGCTCAGGGTAAAAATAAAAATAAGAGTTTCGGGGTATGATCCGGAGTACTTCAATGCTTCTCAGTTTTGGGGACTTTGAGAACTTTTACCATGGCCAACTTCTCTCAAGAATGGGCATTGAGGAGAAAACAAAAGGAAAAATAGATTTATGCATTTGTTTCACTTTTGCATAAGAGATGAGAAGATAATATGTAAGCATCAAGCTTTTGTATTTAAGAACACTCAACTCTCTTTGTTGGTTACCAATGGTGTCTCGCAAGTCCCTTATTTCTTATATATATATTTTTTTGACAGAGAAGCACCCCTTAGCAATCCCTAAGAAAGAAGACAGAAGGAACCCCTGAGCAATAAAAATCCAACCATTGCAGATCATTCAGCCCTTGTTTGGTGATATGTGAAGGTCCTAAGAAGTGTAAACAAGTGTAGGAAATCTGTGAGAAGTAAGAACATAAATTGACATGAGCAAAAACTAACGGGATAACGGGAGGTAAGTACGGAAGTAGTAATTATTTACGTACCGTATGAACTTGGTATTATTAGCAATGTTTGAAACATTATTAGAGGATCGTATGTGAACCGAGCAATGTGAGATGCCATAGCAAAAGGTAAACCAAGGTGTAAGGTATGATTTTCTCATGCCCCGTATGCTAACGGTGTTACTCTGATTTGTGTGCTTGTGTGCTTCGTGATCACCTAAACAAAATAAATGCAAGAATTGGATTGTTTGCACTTGCTTGTGCTTGTAATGTATTGTTACTTGCTAGAATGTATTTTTGAGTTTGAAGTTTGTATAATTCATGAAATATTTGATTGTGGATGGATTACTTGGATGCTGAATATGTATTGTAGTTCGACTCATAGTTGAGTCTTGTATGATTAGTGACTCGAAGAAAGAGTCATGTTGTGAATTAATGGAAACATGGTAACACACTAAAACTATTGAACCAAGAAACGATAATGCAAACCTATAAACTCAGTAGAATGTGAGAGAGTGTACGGGACTAGTAAACTCCAGATAACGGTTAGAGAATCGAAATGAATAATCCACAAAACAATTATTAGTGGAAGTATATAAGGAACCTCTATTTAGAGGATTGATGAAAATTCAAAGACATGAACTTTGAGAGAACTAAAGAATGACAAGGGATCTTCAAACCTCTTAGAAAAATAGTCAACCCACAATGAGAGGATCCGACTAATATAAACAATGTCCCGAATATGAGGGTATTCGATACGTTGGGGGAACCCTTAAATCTGAGAATACTAGACATTGGTAATTCCCTAAGGTAGTAGAGAATGTCGAGAGAGATACTTCTAGGCTAATCCATGAGATTGTAAAATAACTCCGAGAGAGGAGTGTTGAGAATTTGAGTAGTCCGGTAGTAACGGACATTTGAGTATTTGAGGAGCTAAGTGTATAGCTCCGCTTGTAATTGTAAGCCCGGTTGTAAGTCTTGTGTATGACTCTGCCCGGAGGTCATGGGTAATGACTTAAAAGATACCCAGTAAGTATGTAATGGGAAGCAAGAAGTAAGTATGTAATTGAGAAGCAAGAAGTAAGTATGTAATTGAGAAGCAAGAAGTGAGTATGTAATTAAGTATTGAGAGTAGAGAATTGAGTAAAAGTAACCCAAGAGAGCGGGTAAGACAATGTAGAATTGAATAAGGCATAGTGAGGTAGAAACCCTCAAGGCCTAAGAGTAGGATAAATTAAACTAACCACTTGACGTGTGAGATATTGTTTGTATCCTATGTCTAACATTGGTTGTGTTAATGTACATATATAACGTATGTTGTCTGCATGTTGATTGAATTAAAATGAATCGCATGTTCTCGACCAAATTAGTCGGCGTACCCCCGTTAGCACGCGGGGTATGCGAATTTCATATGCAGCAATTTGCTGAGCCCCTAGGGGCACCGTTTTATTTCCAAGTACTTGAAGCTGAAAACCGTTCGAGAGTAGGACGGGGTTGCTACATAAGCATGGGTAGAAAACTTAGTACATCTGTATTGATTTGTAGATGTTGAACTGTAAGATCAATTGGTTATCGGTGAATTTGAGGAACTTAGGTACTTGGTATGGTATTAAGTGGATATTATATTTGTATCATATGGATTTGAGGTTTGTATACGATTTGAGATTTGATTAAGAATTGGAATGTATTGTTTTGTATATTATACTCGGTATGTTCAAGTCATCAGACCGATAGTATGTTGTATTGTAACTGGCCTTGTTAGTCATGTGGGTGACTAATGGCATTGTACACCCACCGTTGTGTAGGTAATATCCGCTGCAAAGGTAAGTAATTGTGATAATGAGATAATGAGCGGTAGGGGTGTTACATAAATTATGAAATTAATTCCCGACGTTGTCTTTGGGTGGTCCAAGGTCCCTAAAACAGCGTGCATGGTCCTAGACCACCACAGGAATGGTTTTAGCAGTGTTCCCGATTGTGTTTTTAGCTCAAATTTTGTGGGTGCATAACCTGAAAGATTTTAAACGCGTTAGTGATCAAACATTATTAAATTAACTTTGATGTTAATACTGAAATACCCCAAACTTAGATATGGTGTTTAAATGATAAACTAAGATATAAGGAGGCTAAATAATGCTTAGAAACATTAAGAAACATTTCTAACCAAAGAAAATATAAGGAAACACCAAAAGAGCAGTTTAAGCAAAAACGTGCTCTAAGCTTGGAGAGACTTGGGTGAGTACCCAAATATTGTTCTAAGACCTTAGTAATATCCTAATGGTCATTTGAAATCAATTACCAAAGAAACCAAGCTTGAAAACAAGTTAAAACACAAAATGTGCTTTAAGGAGTCTTAAAACATTTTTGAAAAATTGTCTTGTAAATGAGTTTTGAATGGCTAAATGTCCATCATTACTCTTTAATTAACATGTGTACTATATATTATCACATTTGGAAGTCTATATCAATGGGAAATCAAAAATTTCACAACAATGTGCCTTGTTTTGTGAATAGTAACTAAATTAAGCTAGTTTATGACATTAGTCAAAGTAAGTCAATTAAATGGTCAACAAAGACCACAACCTACCTTATTTGACCAAGGGGGCCGGTTTTTAAGTGTGACTCACCACACTTATCTAGCTAAGTAAAGAGAAAGCAAAAGTAAGTAAGTTAACTATTCACCTTTTTAACATAATATCTCACCTTTAGTAGTTCTCTCTCCTCATCTCCTCATTCTTCATCTTCTCCATCGGTTTTCTTTGCTCTCTTTCTTCTCTATCACGTAAAACCCAACCTCCATGCTAGCTCCATCTAGCTTTGCACACATCTTGCTCATTTTAGCTCCAAAACCAAAACTAAATACATATATCTCTTAGTTAGCTCAAGCTCTCCCTTTCTATCTTTTCAAAACTTCAAGAGCTTCATTTGGTGCCAAGTCAAACCACCATTAGAGGAGGAAAGTCAAGTTTGGAGACTCCATTGGCTTCTCCATTCTCTTAAGGTAAGGAAAGTGTAAGAAAATCTAGGTTTCCATCATTTCTTTCCTTGTCCGAAAATTTGCACTCATGGGACTCCATGTTTTTGCCTTGTTCTAGCTTGTTTTCTACTCTTCAAAGGATTGAGGAGGTCCTTCTTGCTTCATATCCAAGCTTGTCTTGAGAAACCAAGGTAAAACAATCACCTTAATACCTTAAAGCACATTTTTAACCTAGGGTTTTTTCCTTAGGGTTAATGTATTATCAGGTACTCATTGGAGTCATTGGATATTGGTTAGAACATTGGCAAGGAGATATATATTGGTGACCAAGATTGGGCAAGAAAAATCTAAGGAGAAAAGCTTGTGAAGCTTGTGAGAGAACAAGGTAAATTACTTACCTTAAGGTGTTTTATTGTTTGAGGGAATGGGATTTAGATATGTGATGGGTTTAGTGTAGAGTTATATTAGAAAGGGGTTATATAAAACCTAGGAGAAACAATGACTATGTTTGAGAACTTGTGACTAAGGAGCCAATGAGAAAAGAGATAGTCAAACAATGTTGAAATGAATTACATGAAGCATTTTATTTCAATGGGAGCCTTGTTGTGTGTATTCGCAGGTTAAAGGCAAATATATGTGGAAATTCAATGGTTAAGATTATTGTCATTTAAGGGCCTAAGTGCCAAGCATTTTAAGTTTAAGCACTATATGATGATGTGGTGTAGTTTTGGTGTAATTGTGTGTTAAGGTGTTGTGATGAGAATTTGGGTGATGTTGGTTGTTTGATGGAGAAAAACCAAGTGTTAGGATGTGCTATGTACTAGAGAACCCATGGCAAAAATTTAAAGGAGTACTTAAGTGTTTAAGATGTTCTAAGGGGGATTTAATGACTAAGGAAGTACTAGGAAGTTTTAGAGGCTGTCTTGATGAAAAAGGGGTGAGATAAAGTGTTTTAATGAGTTAAAATGACTTAGGCATTACTATGAAGGATTTAGTAATCAAGATAATGTATTTGAGTATTTAGGACTTAGGCAAATGTTGGTAAACAACTAGGAAGGAAATAATGTGTTGATGGATGGAAGTTTAAGCTTGTGAAGGAACTTTAAGTAAATGCATAAAAGAGTTTTAGATGGTGAAAGATGCTTGGGAGATGATGTTATAGTGGTGGGGAAAGCATTTGGCATAGTGGTTATACTAGGTATGAACCACCACCTAGAAATCTAGTGTAGTGAAAAACATTACAAGTGTTGGCATTGTTACAAGGAAAATACATAATGACTAAGGTGGATCTTGGTGAATGATTTAATGTGTTTAGTGGAAGGCTTAAGGTGTATTTGAGTTGCCCAAATGAGGTTATAACATGCTAGGATATATGAGGTGAAGTTTGGAGTTGAATGTGAATTTAGAAACAAGGTTCTGGAGTCGACCGACCTTAGGGATCGGACCTGCAAGGTCGGTTGAGCTCAAATTACACTACCGGAGAAAGTTTCTGGAACTGACCGAACTTGGGGACCGGACTTGCAAGTTCGGTCGGGCTTGTATTTTGTGAAGGAAATAAGTCTCTGGAATCAACCGAACATGGGACCGGACCTGGCAAGTTCGGTCGAGCTTCAATTTCCCACGGGGGAAACTCTCGGGAATGGACCGACCTTGGGACCGGACTTGCAAGGTCGGTCGGGGTAGAATTTTCAAACGGTAATGTGTTCTAGAATGGACCGACCTTGGGTAAGGTCGGTCGGAAGTTCGGTCGAGCCTAAAAAAAAAAAAAAAAGAAAAAAAGAATTTTGAATTCTAAGGATGGTAATAGGTAATAAGGTATACCTTTGGTAGGGTGTTAATGATTATGACCCTAAGGACTTAAGGAATCAAGTTAAGATAAGTAAGAACCTTAATGTTTAAAGTTAAGTTTGTAAGTTAAGTGGCAAAGACTTAAGAAGGTATTCAAAGGGGATCTTTAGGAGTTAAGTGAGATAAGTAAGTGCAAATAACTAATGGTCTAAAAATGAACCGATGTTTTAGGTTGTGAATTGGGACCCCGGAGAAGATAAAACAAACGACGATCGACGGTGAACGGTAGAGTCTTTTTGTGAGCTGCTTGCTAACGAGGTGTCCCTCGGCTTGTGTGCTATCTGTTTGTTTGCTATGACTAAGACAAGATAAAGCATGCAACCGGTTATACTTAGTCTCGTAGTGATTGTGTTTATTTTACACTAACCCACGAGACTTGAGAACGCTGCTAACTAAGTTTAAGTACTCATTGAGTTAAAGATAAGAAATAAGTATTGGCGATTGATGGTTTTTACCCGTTGAGGTTTAACTAACCCATGATAAATAAGGCTTTCACTAACCATAACTTGGGGTGGGAGTGAGGAATCCGGAATGGTACCGGCACATGTGTATTGGGGGAGGTCGGTATCTGAATCAGATCCGACTTCCAAATAAGACTTGTCATTAGACTCGTCGCCTAGGGTCAACAAACCGACCTGACCACCCGGGCTACTGTTTGAGGTGGGAGGCACATTAAGGATGGCGTGGGGGATATAAGCCTACATCCCCAACAAATTAAGAAAGGTAACTTATCGTCGGATAGTGCACTGCTACCGGCTAGGGTTAACCAAGCCCTACAAAGATAAGCGACCAATTAAGGGCTAACCAATCTAATAGTGGAGCGGTTGGCATTGTAAGGTTAAGGAGATTGTGGATCTAAGGAGTTAAGAACTAACTCACTTATTAAGGGAACGCCTGAGTGAGTCGTTCATTGCTAATGAGCTATTTATGTTCATTGTGGTGTTGGTTTGTTGTGCCTCATATTATGCTTATTATGCTTATTATGCTTATTATGCTTTCATGCTAATCAACTTCCATGCTATCGACAATTAGTCGTCGTAGCCCCGTTAGCTTGGGGGCCATGGGAGGGTCGTACCAGCATTCGTGCTGACCCCTTTGGGGGCTGTTTTTACACTTGCAGGTAAGCGGGCCGATGAAGTCACACCACGAGAGTAGGAGCGGGTAGCTCTAGGTGGGACTTTATTTTGAGTACGGGTAGCGCCTGTGCACCCGTCAGTTAGTAGTTGAACCTGAGCTCGTGAAATATTGTAGGGATTTGGAGAATACTTTAAACTCGGTTGGTGTATACATTGTGGATATGTGATTGAAAATATTTAAGTAATGGTATTTCTTGTTAGTTAGACCGTAGCAAGGTCCTGGTGATAGTTATTCCCGCTGCGACGTTTAGATATTAATTGTTAAGAAGCGATGAACACGACTGGCTTAAGATGGGGTGTTACAAAAAGTGGTATCAGAGCGTAGTTACGCTCTAATCAAGAAATACCGGACATAAGTAACCACCGAGTTAGGGTATAAGTTAAGGAATAGGTGACGGGTTAAGGGTGTGAGAAGTTAGAGTGAGTAGAGTCAGATGACCACTAATAAGTGTGGATCGTCTTTACCGTCTATGGACGTTATAAATTCGTTAACCGAAACAGTGGTGAATACGAATCTAATGTGAGTTATGCTTGTTCAGATGGCAGGACGTCCTAGAGGAAGCCGAGGTCGCGGCCAAGGTGATGATGCTTCAGGAATACCAGAGGGGCAGACGATCGCAGAGATCGTAGCTGCCGCCTTAGGGCAAATGGGCTATCAGCCTGATGTGGGTGCACCACCTCCACCGCCACAACCTAGAGAACCAAATTGGGTGAAGAGTCTTGCAGATCTTCGACCCGCACATTTTAAGGGGGAGACCGATCCCGCCAAGCTTGAGGCGTACATCTCCGAGCTGGAGACCGCCTTTGAGACCCTTGATGTCCCTGCTGGGATCAAGGTGCGTCTGGCTGCCTTCTATCTAAAGGGGGCGGCAGGCGATTGGTGGAAGCTGGTGAGGGCCGAGCATGTGGCCAATCCAGAGTTCGGCTGGGAGCAGTACACGCCTTGCTACGAGCAAAGTACTACCCGCCCATGTCCAGACGAAGAAGCGCTTGCAGTGGATGCGCTTAAGCAGACCGACAAGATGACGGTGGACGAGTATTACACAGAGTTCACCGCCTTGCTCCGTCTCCTACGAGGTCTTGGGTATTCAGACCAGATACTGGTGGACCGCTTCTATGGCGGGCTTAGCCACCGACTCCGCTACGGCATGGGGCCGACGAGTTATACTACCTTGCAGGTAATAAGAATGATTGAGATTTGAGTAAGTAAATGAGTAAGATATGATTAAGTGAATAAGATTTAGTTTGTGATAAGTAAGAGGTACTAATACCCTTGAAGCAGGAGTGCTATCATGCCGCTGCTAAGGTTGAGATAACCGTCCAGCTGAGGGACGAGGACAATGCCAAAAGAAAGAGTGCTGGGAAGAGTGCAGAACACCAAGGGAAAGGAGGGTACAAGAAACAGAAGTACCAGCCTCAAGCCCAAAAGAACCCGAACCAAAAGGGAAAGGAGGAAAAGAAGAAGGCTACTGATGAGCCACTGAAACTGACTTACGCTTATGCTGCTAAGCCCCTGCGCTCCAGGGCGCCAAAGAGTAAGAAAATACATCTTGAGTAAATAAGAATGGTTGACAACATTGAGACACAATCACTGATTCAATGCTTAATCAGGTACTGAGACTGGTAAGGAAACCGGAGGTGGCTACCAATGGCAAACTATTGCTAGAGGTGCAAGGGGGACCACCCCGGAGTTGACTGCAGGGGGAATAAGGTGGATTGTAACTTTTGTGGAGTACTCGGGCACCGGGCATATGAGTGCTTGTTATACCCAAAATTTCAACCCCCGGAGTAGTCTCTAAGGCATACATGTTACAAAGGGCAAAAGGGGTCAAAAAGCACCAAGGCGGGATTTTCCAAGGACATTATCGGGATTTTCTATTTTTATATGACTTTTTCATTATCTCCAAACACTTCCAAATATCATAGTCATTATGAAAGGTATTTCATGATTCTCTGATAATATTTATTCTGGAAATTTAGCTTTTAATTCATATTATAAGCTAATTTCTTTAATTAACACATGAAATAACCTCAAAATAGAAATAATAAAGGTTTCCAAAATTAAAATAAAATTGTCACATGGTTAGCATGACTACATACAGTCATAAACCTGAAATTATTTTATTTGGTACCTTAGCCCAAAATTTAAAAGAGAGAAATTCAATCATTTTTGCAATTTTCTCTCTCCTATGGAAAATATCGAAATTAAAACAAAACGTCATGAAATTTTAACACAAGATAGAGGATGTTTATTAGCGACTAATGCCGTTGGAATTTTGTTATTTCGACTTTCCAATAATAAGTTATGAATTATGGGAGATTCCAGATTGCAAGATTTTTATCTAATCGGTTATTTATCAAAATAACCCGATTCCAACTCTCAAAATTCCTAAAAATCATCCTTTATCTTCAGTTAAAATTTCATAATTTATCTCGGCCTGAAACATATTTTACAAAATCAGATTCCATTAGAGCACGAAATCAGCGTTTTAGATAAAGATCTTGCTCTATCAATTTGACCATGCTCTTTCTATAAAAGGACCCCCAAAAAACGAAACTAGGGCAGAGGAGAACACCTCCAAAGTCAGAGAACACAGCCACAAACCTTCTTCCCACGTTTTTACACTTCCAAGCCTCAAATCAATACCGAAACACTGTAGAAATCACCCCAAAATCACCAAAACTCATCCTTTCTTCTCCTATTGAACTTCCAAGCACCAAAACATCACAAAAACAGAAGCAAACCGTCCTTAATCATACAAGGAAGAAGAAATCAGAAACTCGGGTCGAAGCTGAACCGGATCGGCTACCAACGACGCGTTCGAAGTTTCCCGACGTGAAGGAACAACCAAATCCGAAGCCAAAAACAGGTTAGAATTCGAATTCTTTAACTCCACTGATCACAATACGCTTCTGGTTGAAATTCCTATTCGAACTGACTTTTCTTTGCTTCTGAATTAAAGTTTGTTTGCGTTTCTGTCCACTAACTTGTTCAATAAGTTTCGTCCTAATTCGTAGTCAAATTGAAAACTTTTGATCACTAACATGTTTAGAATCTTTCAGGCTACGTACCCATAAATTTTGAGCCAAAAAACACCGCGGGAACAGCCTTACGCCGCCGTCCGAGGTCGGTCCGCACCCACGGACGCTATGTCCGGGGTCCCGGACGCTATGTCCGAAAGCCGGACGCCCCCGGACGGTGGCGGGATATTTTATTTTCAAAAGTTAGGGTTTTATAAAACATGTCCGGGCCCAGGACATCCTGTCTGGGCCCCGGACTTTTCAAAATCTCGTTTTGTTAAATTTGCCTTTTTGTGTAATTAGGTTAACTGGGGTCGTTGGTTCGGACATTAGGTCCGTGGCCACGGGCGGAATAAAAGATTTGACCTAATTCTGCCTCCGAAACCCTAGTTTAGGTAACTTTCAATTTCACTTTAATTTTATGTCAAAAAACGTTAAAAAATAAAAAAACAGAAGCGCGCACCTAAGTTAAAAACAACTTTGTAGAAAGCCGTAAACGAATCAAGTAGAGGAAAAACGACCTAGGAAGGGTAATGAAAGTAATTTGAACCCTAATTAAGTCGAATAGCAAGCCCCCGAACCCGAACTCTCCTTTCCTAATTTGATCTAGGTAAAAATTAGGTGGCGACTCATAATAGGTTCCAGTGGGCTAGCTTAGGTTTAATAATTATTGTTTTATGACATAGTTTTAATTTTAGGTTATAAGTGGACCTAAAACCCGACTAGATCCCAATAAATTTAATCAACATAGGATAGGGTTTAAAATCGAGGCTCACAGACTGGCGACTCTGCTGGGGATAAATTCTTAATTTTAACTTGTTTAATTTTAAGAAAGAGGGCTTAACTTGAAAAATTGTTTATTTATGGCTTTGTTACTTTGTTGTTTACTTTCGTGCGCACTTTAAATTTTTGCACCCCTGCATCATATGAGAGCGAGGGTCCACCTAAACTGATTTCATCCCGGGACCCGTTTGAGGGTCCCCTGTCAGGGACTCACACCTTTTAGGTGATGTGAATAAGCGGGGAAAAAGAGGAGGATGTCGTCTAACCACATCCCCTTAATACCTGGGCCTTAGCCCCAAGCGTTTTCCTGGCAGTGTCCTTACCTAGCCCATTGTTTGGTTAGTCAAAGACCCGGCCGCAGACGCACACCTTCAGGTGATGTGAAAAAAGTGGGGAAGCCCAAAGAGAATAGCGTGCAAGCCCTATTCCTATGAGGTGACCTGGGCCCATGCCCCAAGCACCTCTCTGGATCGATCCATACCCAGTTTGATTTAAACGCCAAGTGAGGACATGTTGAATTTGTGTGGGCCTTGTTTGCTTGTATGATCGGCCCACTACCCAGCCTAGAGATTGATAGGAACTTCTCCTACATCAACCTAGCCCAACCCGAATTGGCGGCTCTGCTTGTTTGCGGCCTAGAGGTCCTGTTTGGTTTAATATGTGAGTCATTCGGGCTTCGGCCCAAAGCTTAGACTTAGGTGATTTCTCTTCTGGCCCAATTTGAATTATCCAATTAGTTCTAGGCCCAAAAAAAAGAAATCCACCTGAACTTGAAATAACCCACAAGTTCTGAAAATAAAATCTTTTTCTGCTTAGCAACCATCTTCTCTGGCCCAAAGAAAGTTAGGCCCATTTGTGATTTAGGGACCATTCCAGCCCATGTGCTTTACTCCAGGCCCAAACACATTCCGGCCCAAGGGCTCATTCTAGTCTAGGTAGACTTCTATTTCGGGCCCTGGTTCAAAACCCTAGATCTAGGTGTTATCTCTCAGGCCCAGTCAAAGCCATCTGTTTACATTTCAGTCCAAATTCCAATTCATAGTCTGAGAGATACTCCAGCCCAAACACCTCATTCTCTAGGTATCCTGGCCCACTCGCTTTCAGCCTAAGTCTGTTTTGATCTATCTCGTGAAGCGTCATTCTCACCTTAGTATCTTTCACAGCCCACTTCCTTTTGTTAGCTAATAATGGACACCTTGAACACAGGTAGACTCAAGTCCTAAGTGCGGTCCAATCGACATGGAAGCCCAGCTCGCAATTTTGGAACAAAAGCACATGGCCACCATTGAAGCCATGGAGCAGAGGCATAGTGCTGCCATGGACGCCGTGGAATCTAACTACGTTGCTGTTATCGAAGAGTTGAAAGCAAAGGCTCTTTCCCTCGAGTCCGAACGTCAAGCTCGGGATGAGTTAGTGGACAGGCTCTCTCAACACCCTTTATGATTGCATTGAAGTTGGCTCCATTAGGGTCCGAGGATCGGAGGAGAATGTCAAAGAAATTGCTACAGAACTTAGGAAAGTGATCAGACAACCAGGAGCAGCAACTTGCATCCAAAGCTGCACCCGTAAGAGAACCAGGTAACATGAGGAGGGCAGTGATCGACAGTCAAGATGGTTGGAGCGTTGGGACAGTAGAACCCTCCCGACGGAGTTCTCGACAGAGAGAGTTTACAGACATCGGCCGACACCAAGACAAGCACTTGAGGAGCTTCGAGGAAGATATCCGATGCAACCGCTCGCCCTGAGGCCATGAACTACTCATTTGGGGAAGGATCTTAATCAATTTTGTCACTTTCATCAGCTGCCCGGTCACGACACTGACCACTGCAGAGCCCTACAACACAGAATCCAGAATCTGATTGACCAAGGGCTCCAATTCTAAGAACATGGTGGGGAGCGTAGGGCACGCGTGCCCATGCATCATCAGAAATGTTGTTTTTTAGTGTTTTTTCATTAAATGCATTTCTTTTCTTGATTAGTTGTCTTTCAACTTTTGTAGTAGTTAGTCCCTTGAATCGTTTTCGGTAGTTTTCCTGAGTTTGTAATTTCTAACATTATTCTTTTTGTTGAATAAAACATAGTTCATGTTTCATAATTTTGGTACAAGGCATCATTCATTTATTCGAAAAAACTTTTTTTTTAAAAAAAGAGCACTCACGTCTTTCAAGGATCACGAAGTAATCATTTTCTGACTATGCAATGGAACGACTTGTCTCTTGTTTCTAAAAATTCGAACATGGCTAACCAAACACACCACAACTCCCACATAATATCCAAATAACCCACGAAGCGGTTCCAAATCCACATCCGTTTAAGTGTTGTCATAAACCCCAGGTCAATGCTAGGGGCAATCTGAGTTCAGGATCATCATCTTTAATCTTTCGTTTAAGCGTGTGAACTAGTCTCTGAGTGAAATTCACGAGAGTGTCTTGAGCGGAAAAACGACGAGTGAACGAGCGTGTCATTTTTACACGACTCCGGTGAGACCACATTCAAAGGTAAAATAAACGGCATAACTCTCCGCCGAAGGAGATAATTTGTAAATTTACTCTTAGACCTGCGAAAAGTAACAAAGAGCGGATACACAACTATCAAGAATAACGAAGCACCTAGGTACAACACCACGTAGCCAAAAGCTTGTGAACCCTGACATTAAACCCTAGGCACCCCCGCTGAGCCTTTCATATATTCCTTTTCGATATTATGAACTCCACAAAATAACCCAGGCAACGATGAATGTCCGACCCGGTGACCAAAGGACGCGAGGAGTCCGGCTCTCAGATAACGTTCTCGTCAGTCCAAAGAAGCAACGCCGCTGTCAGCATGACAAAGTGATCCGCAAATGGTCCCAGAGTGACACAGGATCCAAAGAGCTCACATCAAAACAGCTCTCGAAGCCCAAAACCGGGAAACACAAGAACCCCGAAGGCAAAGTCAAGAAAAGATAAAGAAAAAAAAAGCAAACCCGAAGCGCCTCGAAGAAGTCCAAATGACAAAAAAGAGAAATGGTGTAAAGGGCAACTCCAAAAGTCCAGGTCCAGAAGCTCGAAAACAACGTCAACATGAAGCAGCCAGACAACTTCAAGACAATAAAGATGAATCTGAGAGAAGACGCAAGTTGCAGCTTTGGTCACCCATTTAAGCTCCACATACCTCAAATATCCCTCCATGATCCCGTCGTCTTTCATCACACCCTATGGCCACGTTATAAGCTTTAAAGACTTCCGACTTGATAGTTGTGTGTCCAATCACGTGAAAGTAACAGATCAAATGCGTAAATCCATCAAATATCGAATTCAATGTTTAGAAGTTATGACCATGAGCGAGAAATGAGTGCAAACACCGACCACATCGAGTGTAGGTTAGGAAGCACCACATCAAAGAATAAGCCTCAACCCTGTGAGGATGAGACTTGTTTGCACGTTTAATCAAAGAAAATACTGGGGGCAATCGATCGTTCCGATCGATTGCCATGAACTCTAGCTCGGATTGTCCTAAGGAAAAATACTGGGGGCAATTGTTGGTTCCAACAATCGCCATGTCAACACACCAATTGAAACCCAAAGCTTGAGCACCACCATCCCACCACAGACACACACATAAGCCCTTACCACCACACACACACTCTCAAGCCCATCATAAATCACAACCCCATCCCTGGTCTATCACAAATCTGGAACACAGGCAAAAGCCTTTAGCACCACAACAAACACCACACACTTCCACCAATGGCATGTTTCATTTTTCAAGAAGCAAATTGCAGATTTGAAATTTTTAGTCAGGAAATGATCATTTCACTTTCCTTTTCAGCAGGGTTTTTCTCAAGCATTGCCAAGTTCGGCACCTTTTCCAACAGTTTCCTGTTTTGAACGAGTATCTTTCATATATTTTGATTGCATACATCTTATCATCATTGCCATGTTTGGCACTCCAGTAATCAGTTTTCATCATTTGCACGAGACCATTATCTTCCTAACTCATTTTTAGTTCGAGACCCAAGACAGTGCGAGGCCCTACAGTTTCCTCATTCAGTACGAGACCTAGCATCTTCATTCAATGCGAGACCCATCTTTTCCTTCAGTGCGAGACCCACCAACTTCATCAGTGCGAGACCCATCATTTTCAAGACTTTAGTACAAGACATCTTCATTCAGTGCGCGACCCAGAATCAGTGCGGAATCCAGCTTTTTTCATCCATTTAGTACGAGACTTCAGTGCGAGACCAAGCATCTTCATCAGTTCGAGACCATCAATTTCGTCAGTGCGAGACCCATCATCTTCATCAGTGCGATACCTATCATCATCCAGTGCGAGACCAGTACGAGACCTAGTATCATCTTCAGTGCGAGACAAGTACGAGACAGAGCGTGATCTAAGTTGGCGGGGCAGAGGCAATAAGTCCCCATCTTCATGTCAACTTCTTGGGAGAAACAACTAGTGGGCAGTGGCAATAAGTCCCTTGGTAATCTAGAAGTTATCCCCCGCACCCCAGTTGGTGGGCAGAGGCAATACGTCCCCATAGTTTACCAACAAGGAGCATTGGAACGGGTTTCGGTCCCCAGAAGCATCCGAACGTCATTTTCATATCATCCATATCATTTTCATTATTTTCGTCATCTACATTTGCATCACTTTCATTTTCATCATTTTCGTCATCTACATTTGCATCACTTTCATTTGCATCATTTTCATCATCTACATTTGCATCACTTTCATTTGCATATCATCCATCTGCATTATCCAGGCGCGTCACAAGACCTGGCGACAGAAAAGTTGGCGAGGTGATGGCAATAAATCCTCCTTTTGCGATGTCAACTTATTTTCGGGATCAACGAATGGTGGGCAAAGGCAATAAGTCCCCAAGGTTTTTACCAGGAGTTATCCCTGCACACCGGCTTGGGGGGCGATGGCAATAAGTCCACATTGGGTCCAGCCAGGAGCATTGGCACGGGTTTCGGTCCCCAGAAGCATCCGAGCATCATCAACATTCTTTCATCTACACATTACTACTCTTCTTCGTCTTTTAGGTTGTCAACGCCTTAGAATCGCTTGACATTACTTCGTCTTTTAGGTTGTCAACGCCTTAGAATCGCTTGACATTACTTCGTCTTTTAGGTTGTCAACGCCTTAGAATCGCTTGACATTACTTCGTCTTTTAGGTTGTCAACGCCTTAGAATCGCTTGACATTACTTCGTCTTTTAGGTTGTCAACGCCTTAGAATCGCTTGACATTACTTCGTCTTTTAGGTTGTCAACGCCTTAGAATCGCTTGACATTACTCCATTTTCATCATTTTAGGTAGTCAACGCCTTAGAATAGCTTGACATCATTTTCATCACTTTAGGTGGTCAGCACCTTAGAATAGCTCGACACAATCTGCATATAGGGACTTTTAAGATCCAAAATTTTGGGGTATCACTCAGGCATCAACTAGTCTTTTCATCTTCATTACAAAGCCTAGTTGACGGGGGGCAATCTGTTATACCCAAATTTCAACCCCCCGGAGTAGTCTCTAAGGCATACGTGTTACAAAGGGCAAAAGGGGTCAAAAAGCACCAAGGCGGGATTTTCCAAAGACATTATCGGGATTTTCTATTTTTATATGACTTGTTCATTATCTCCAAACACTTCCAAATATCATAGTCATTATGAAAGGTATTTCATGATTCTCTGATAATATTTATTCTGGAAATTTAGCTTTTAATTCATATTATAAGCTAATTTCTTTAATTAACACATGAAATAACCTCAAAATAGAAATAATAAAAGGTTTCCAAAATTAAAATAAAATTGTCACCTGGTTAGCATGACTACATACAGTCATAAACCTGAAATTATTTTATTTGGTACCTTAGCCCAAAATTTAAAAGAGAAATTCAATCATTTTTGCAATTTTCTCTCTCCTATGGAAAATATCGAAATTAAAACAAAACGTCATGAAATTGTAACACAAGATAGAGGATGTTTATTAGAGACTAATGCCGTTGGAATTTCGTTATTTCGAATTCCCAATAATAAGTTATGAATTACGGGAGATTCCAGATTGCAAGATTTTTATCTAATCGGTTATTTATCAAAATAACCCGATTCCAACTCTCAAAATTCCTAAAAATCATCCTTTATCTTCAGTTAAAATTGCATAATTTATCTCGGCCTGAAACATATTTTACAAAATCAGATTCCCTTAGAGCACGAAATCAGCGTTTTAGATAAAGATCTTGCTCTATCAATTTGACCATGCTCTTTCTATAAAAGGACCCCCAAAAAACGAACTAGGGCAGAGGAGAACACCTCCAAAGTCAGAGAACACAGCCACAAACCTTCTTCCCACGTTTTTACACTTCCAAGCCTCAAATCAATACCGAAACACTGCAGAAATCACCCCAAAATCACCAAAAACTCATCCTTTCTTCTCCTATTGAACTTCCAAGCACCAAAAATCACAAAAACAGAAGCAAACCGTCCTTAATCATACAAGGAAGAAGAAATCAGAAACTCGGGTCAAAGCTGAACCGGATCGGCTACCAACGACGCGTTCGAAGTTTCCCGACGTGAAGGAACAACCAAATCCCGAAGCCAAAACAGGTTAGAATTCAAATTCTTTAACTCCACTGATCACAATACGCTTCTGGTTGAAATTCTTATTCGAACTGACTTTTTCTTTGCTTCTGAATTAAAGTTTGTTTGCGTTTCTTTCCATTAACTTGTTCAATAAGTTTCGTCCTTAATTCGTAGTCAAATTGAAAACTTTTGATCACTAACATGTTTAGAATCTTTCAGGCTACGTACCCATAAATTTTGAGCCAAAAACACACCGCCGGGAACAGCCTTAACGCCGCCGTCCTAGGTCGGTCCGCACCCACGGACGCTATGTCCGGGGTCCCGGACGCTATGTCCGAAAGCCGGACGCCCCCGGACGGTGGCGGGATATTTTTATTTTCAAAAGTTAGGGTTTTATAAAACATGTCCGGGCCCACGGACGTCCTGTCCGTGGCCCCGGACTTTTCAAAATCTCGTTTCTGTTTAAATTTGACCTTTTTGTGTAATTAGGTTAACTGGGGTCCGTTGGTTCGGACATTAGGTCCGTGGCCACGGGCGGAATAAAAATTTGACCTAATTCTGCCTCCGAAACCCTAGTTTAGGTAACTTTCAATTTCACTTTAATTTTTGTCAAAAAACGTTAAAAAATAAAAAAACAGAAGCGCGCACCTAAGTTAAAAACAACTTTGTAGAAAGCCGTAAACGAATCAAGTAGAGGAAAAACGACTTAGGAAGGGTAATGAAAGTAATTTGAACCCTAATTAAGGCGAATATCAAGCCCCCGAACCCGAACTCTCCTTTCCTAATTTGATCTAGGTAAAAATTAGGTGGCGACTCATAATAGGTTTCAGTGGGCTAGCTTAGGTTTTAATAATGATTGTTTTATGACATAGTTATTAATCTTAGGTTATAAGTGGACCTAAAACCCGACTAGATCCCAATCAATTTAATCAACATAGGATAGGGTTTAAAATCGAGGCTCACAGTGCTACGGGACCCGGAGAGTAAGAATTACAGACCGAGTTTTAAGATTAAGGCCAAGACCGATCAGGGATCTGGATCCGACGGTCAGAGGAGGGGGCAGCAAGCTGCAGACAAGAACCCGCGGGTGACCCAGAAGTCGGGACCCACACTACACATGGTGGACCGGGACGATGAGCCTGAACCCTCATCGAGGCTAGGTACCGCTATAACCATTTAGTAATAAAACTACCTGCTTACCGCATTATCATGCATGTTTGGTGAATAATTGAGTTAAGTAAGAATGAGATAAAATTAGAACTTAAGTGAGGTATAACCTACCTACCGCTTTAGGACGCTTCAACATCTGCTATCCAATACCATCTACACCTAACCCGGGGCACACCGACATCTAAACCATGGACTTTCCAACCGAACAATGTCAGGTTATCCGCCCAGGTATGATTTTATTAAGGAGATACCTGACACCCGAAGCACAAATAGCCATCATCAGAAGATGCAATCAACTAGGAATGGGACCGGGAGGTTTTTACACACCGGAGTACCCAGGGGGAGCAAGGATGAAATTATAAATGATGAGCTTAGGCAAGGATTGGAATCCGTATGCCAAGAACTACCAAACCACAAGGATGCAAGATGGAGTCTCACCACCGGGAATACCCGAAGAGTTCCATCCAGTTATTACACGAGTTGTGGAAATCGCTCAGCATTTGGAAGCTGAACCGATTCCAGACATTCAAGCAGACATTTGCATTGTGAACTTCTACGAAAAGGATGGGCGACTTGGACTACACCAGGATAAGGACGAGACAGCGGAGTCTCTCGAAAGAGGGATACCCGTAGTGTCTTGGTCCATTGGGGATGATGCAGAGTTTTTATACGGCGAGCAGAAGCGTGCGGACCGTGCAAATAAGTTGGTACTTAAGTCAGGAGATGTGTTAATTATGGGAGGAGAATCAAAGATGTTATACCATGGGATTAAGAGAATCAAGCTGAATACAGCACCGTCAGCAGTAATCAATGCGACGCATATGAGACCTGGGAGATTAAACCTAACCTTTAGACAATATTAGCCATGTAATGTTAGAATGAGATGTAAGATTGAAGCGCATGTTGTAAACAGGATGGTTATGAATAAAATAACAGTGTTGTTCATATAAATTGTTCCGACTCTTGTTATACCATCAATACTCATGAAGCTTATGAATACAATTAGGTTATGGACTCGGTACGGAAGGTTAACTAAGCATACTTACAGAGGCACAGGCCGACGCCAGCGGTACTATCCTCACCGGCACCTTTCCGATTAATGTAATTGAGGCATCAGTTCTCTTCGACTCAGGAGCCTCGCATACCTTTGTCTCGGCATCATTCGCGAGCAGGTTGGGGCTAGACGCTGATGAGCTACCCGATTTCACGGTTACGCTCCCGTCTAAGGAGAAGGTTCGTTGCACTCGTCACTACCGAGGAGCCATTGTCAGAATTAAGGGGGAAGACTTTCCAGTCAGTTTTATTGAGTTCAGTGAGCTAGGATTTGATGTTATCTTCGGGATGAACTGGTTGGAGCGGCACAAGGGACGTATCCTCTACGCCGAGCATAGATTGCTGCTCAGGAGTCCGTCTGGGGTAACAATATCATACCGCCAGAGACCCAGAGAGCCTTCGACTAAGATCATCACCACCGCCATGGCAATGTATAAGGAATTGAGAAGAAAGGGAGAAGTGTACCTCTGCTATGTACAGGACATAGAGAGAGACCCCGAGTTCGACCCCGACTTACCGGTAGTGTCGGAGTTCCCCGACCTATTTCCACGGGAACTGCCCGGCATGCCACCCACTCGGGAGGTAGAGTTCACCATCGAGCTACTACCTGGTACCGGACCTATAGCCAAGGCACCATACCGCATGGCTCCGGCAGAAATGACTGAGTTAAACGAACAACTGAAGGACTTGTTGGATAAAGGATTTGTAAGACCAAGTGTGTCACCCTGGGGAGCGCCAGTCCTCTTCGTGAAGAAGAAGGATGGTAGTCTCCGCCTCTGCATCGACTACAGAGAGCTGAATGCAGTGACAGTGAAGAATAAGTACCCACTACCCCGCATTGATGATCTGTTCGATCAGTTGAAGGGAGCATCTGTGTTCTCCAAGATTGATCTCAGATCGGGGTATCATCAGATAGCCATTAAGGAGGGAGACATTGAGAAGACGGCATTCCGGACATGATACGAGAAATACCCCAAACCTAAGTATGCTAAGTAAACATCAAATCATGATGTAGTAAGGCTAAAATATGCCTTAGAAAGATTGGTAGACAATTTAAACCAAGGAAAACACAAGAAAATGCCTTAAGGCCAATTAGGGCAAAAATGTGCTCTAAGCTTGGAGGGACTTGGGTGAGTACCCAAATATCATGGTAAGACCTTAGTAATATTCTAATGGTCATTTTAAATCAATTAGCAAAGAAAACCAAGCTTGAAAACAAGTTAAAAAACAAAATGTGCTTTAAGAAGTCTTAAAGCACATTTTTGAGAAATTGTCTTAGAATTGAGTTTTGAGTGGCTAAATGTCCATCATTACTCTTTAATCAACATGTGTACTAATTAGTATCGCATTAGGAGGTCTAAATCAATGGGAAATCAAAAATTTCAGAAATATGTGCACTGATTAGTGAATAGTGCCAAATAGTGACTAGTTTAAGTTTTAATCAACTTAAGTCAATTAGTTGGTCAAACAAGACCATAACTATCTTGGTTATAATGAGGGGGCCGGTTTTTTAAGGGTGAGTCACCATAGACTTTATCAAATAAGGAAGAAAAGAAGAGATAAGTAAAAGAGTACTATTTGCTTTATTAAAGCAAATATCTTATATTAGCTCACCTTTCTCTTCTCTCTCTTCATTCCTCCTCTTGACACAGTTTTTCTTCACTTCCTCTCTTCTCCATTCATGTAAGAGAAGCCTCCATTGTTGCTTCACCTTGTTTTGTCCATAGCTTGCTCATTTTAGCTCCAAATCAAAAACTAAACACATTTTCTCTTAGTTAGGCCAAGACCTATCTTTCTATCTTTTCAAATCCTTCAAAGCTCCATTTTGGTGCCAAGAGAAAACTCCATTGATGGAGGAAAATCAAGTTTGAAGAGCTCATTAGCTTCTCCATTCTCTTAAGGTAAAGAAAATGTAAGAAAAACCAAGTTTCCATCATCTTCCTTACATGGCCGAAAATTCCTTCTCATGGGGCCTTGTTTTTATGCCTTGTTCTAGCTTGATTTATTCACCAAGGACTAGTGGAGGTCCTATTTCATTCAATGCCAAAGTCTACCTTGAGACTTCAAAGGTAATCATCCACTTTTATGCCTTAGAACACATTTCTAACCTAGGTTTTTTTCCTTGAGGTTAGTGTATTGTTTAGTACTCATATGAGTCATTGAATATTGATTAGAACATTGGCAAGGGAATTTAAGTGGTGGCCGAGATTCATGCAAGAAGAAGGTCTAAGGAGGAAGTTAAGATAAGCTTGAGAAAACAAGGTAAAATGCTTACCTAATGGTGGTTTAAGTTTTAAGGGATGAGTTTAAGTGGATACCAATGTGGCTTAGAGCTTACATTGGTATTGGGTTATATAACCTAAGAAAAAGAACTTAAATAAGCTTGTGAACTTGTGACTAAGGAGCCAATGGGAATGAGTTAGTAATATAAGTTTAAGAAGGATTTTAAGAGCATTATAATTACTATGAGATTGATGGGTGTATTTGCAGGTGAAAGCTTTTATATGTGGGAAATTCAGTGTTTAAGTTTAAGTCATTTAAGGGCCTAAGAGCCATGTCATTTAAGAGCCTTAGTGCTATGCAATTTAAGATTATTGCAATATATTGAGTTTGTTGTGAATGAGTTGGTTTGGGTGATGAGATATGATGAGAAGAACTTGATGTGTGTGAGATGGTTGAATGAGGAAAATAATGTGTTTGGGCATGATAAGATACTAGAGGAGCTATGGCGAAATTTGAGTAGAAAATAAGTGTTTAGGTGATGATGGTGAATTAATATGACCTAGGATTTACTAGGAGTCACTATGAGGAATTTGAGTGGAAATGAGTTAACTAAGGAGTTCTTGAGGTTTAGAATGACCTAGAGATGTCTATGAGGAATTAGAGTTTAGATGGGTGCATTGAACACACCAAAGTCATGGTATGAGGAATGGTAAGACTTGTGCAAATCTGGAGGAAATGATGTGTAATGCTTTAAGATGATTTAGGTATGAACTAAGAGAATAAAATGAGAGTTCGAGAAGTTTGTGTAAGAGGTGGTGATGTAGTGGTGGACTAGTAAGGTTTAGTTGAATGGTAATGTGTGGACTTGGGTGATGGAAGTGTAAATGGTAGGAGGATGTTGTAAGTCGTCAAGGAAAATGACTAGAAACGTATAAGAGGGTATGATCATGAGAATGGTGAGTAAGTTGCATAGAGATGTGGAAATGTCTAAGGAGGGTGTTGCATGGTTAAGGTAAACGAAGAACAATGTCAAGGTATTAAGATAATGGAAGAAATGTATAAGCAAGCTTAAGAGTTTAAGAGTGATGAGTAACATGAAAAGAAGAGAATTGTGCATGGACATGCAAGATAACCTTGGAAGGTTAACAAGCAAAGATGGAGTGTTAATGTTATGTTGAGTTATATGGAGGAAAAGAAACACTTGGGTAGTAGAAGTTTTGGTAAGGATACAAGTTGGTAATGTAAGGAATCAAATGACAAGTGTTAGGAGTGTTTGTAAGAATTTAGTAAATGTTTGAGAAGATCTTTGGAAGTTGTTTTGGAGAGTTTGGTGGAAGTTCTAAGGTGAGTTTAAGTGCCTAAATGGTATTAGGACACATGGGGGAACTTGTGGAGAAGTTTGGAGGCAAATGGGAATTTAGAAATAAGTTCTGGAGCCGACCGACCTTGGGACCGGACCTGCAAGGTCGGTCGAGCTCACATTTACTCCGCCGAGGAAGTTTCTGGAATCGACCGAACTTGGGGACCGGACTTGCAAGTTCGGTCGGGCTTGTATTTTGTGTACGAATTGAGTCTCTGGAATCGACCGAACATGGGACCGAACTTGGCAAGTTCGGTCGGGCTTAAATATTCCACGGGGAAACTCTCGGGAATGGACCGACCTTGGGACCGGACTTGCAAGGTCGGTCGGGGTAGAATTTTCAAGCGGTAATATGTTCTGGAATGGACCGACCTTAGGTAAGGTCGGTCGGAAGTTCGGTCGAGCCTAAAATAAAAAAAAAAGAAATTTGGATTCTAAGGATGGTAATAGGTAATAAGGTATACCTTTGTAGGGTGGTAATGATTAGGACCCTAAGAACTTAAGGGATTAAGTTAAGTTAAGTATAAGCTTAAAAGCTTAAGGTTAAGTTGTAAGATTAAGTTGTAAGACTTAAGAGGTGTTAGGTTGGGATCATTAAGGGTTAAGTAAGTAAGTAGTTATTAGTTAAGTAAGCAGTAAGTTGAATTGAGTTAAGTGATTAACAACCTAAACTGAATGAATGTTTTAGGACTTGGAATTTGGACTCCGGAAGAGAGTAAGCAACCGAACGACCAACGGTGAACGGTACAGTTCTCTTGTGACCTGCTTGCTAACGAGGTGTCCCTCGGCTTGTGTGCTATTTGTTTTTGTGTGCTCACTAAACAAGATAAAGCATGCACCGGAATATATATTATATTTATTGTATTGTTGTGTGATGTTTGAAAACTAACACAACATACCGTGAGAACTTACTAACCAACGTTTAGTAAGGAATTGAGTGAGACTAAGGAATGCTCCCTAATATGGGACGATATGAACCGAAAGAGGTTAACCAACAAACATGGTCTTGAGATTACTACTAACTGGAACTTGAGTGAGGAAACCCGGGACCGATCTCCGGTCATGCATGCTAAGGAAAGGGGGTCGGTATCTATAGCAGATTCGACTCCGATTAAGGACTTGTCTTCGGACTTGTAGCCTAGGGCCGGTTGCCGGCTCAGCTACGCTGGACTCCCGTCCAGAGTAGGTGGCTTAAGATGGTGCGGTGGGATCACCTAAATCCCAGGTTCGAACTAAGCTACAACCATTCCCCTCCAGGAACGGTTTTGTACTGAGATTAAGATTAAGGTAAGGAATTAAGATAAGTTGCAACCATTCCTCTTTAAAGGATTGGTTTGTATTACTAAGATTAAGATAAGCTACATCCACTCCTTATTAATGGATGGTTGTTTTCTAAGATTAAGATAAGACTAAGATTGAGGTGAGATAAGGATGGACTAAGATTAAGAAGGAACATTACTTAAGGAGTTAAATAATTAACTCTCTAATTAAGGGAACGCATTTAAGTCGTTCATTGTGTGTGAACTTTGATTGTTCATATCTGAGTTGTTGTTTACTGCACTTTCTATTATGTTGTGCATCTAATCAACCTCCATGCTATCGACAATTAGTCGTCGTAGCCACGTTAGCTTGGGGGCCATGAGGGGATCGTACCAGCATTCGTGCTGACCCCCTTTGGGGGCTGTTTTTACTACACAGGTACATCAGGAAGCGGCCGTCGCGAGAGTAAGAAGGGGTACAAGTGTTAAGGTTAAGTGTGGCCTACGAGTTGTGCATGTACACTCGTATGGCAATTGAGTTAGTAAGATGTATAGGATGTGAGGGGATTGTAAGAAGGATATATGTAAATGGTTAAGATTGTAGTACTAATGTTCGGTATATTCTGTAGTCAGACCGTGGCAAGGTCCTGGATTGTAAAGAATTCCGCTGTGACATGTTTATATATATGCTGTTAAGTTGCGAGACCACATTTGGATTGAGTTGGGGTGTTACAAAAGTGGTATCAGAGCGTAGTTACGCTCTGAAGACAAGAAATACCGAACTTAGGAGAATATTGAGGTTGAGATTGAGTTATGGGTTAAGGGTTGAGAGATAGAGTGAGAGGTGCGTTAGTCAGGACTTCCCGGTGTTTACCGGATATCCATAGTACCTAGACCCGCCCTCCACATCCCTAACCCTGAATATGTGGAACAAACGCCAGAGAGAAGAAAGCCTTCTCTTACTCGGGGAACCCGATCTGGCAGTTAGCTAACAGTGAGCAATACGAGAAACATCTTGTTGCACAACAGTTATGGAGAACTTGGAGGTTTTAATGGAGCGTAGCTGAGAAACAGGCGCTACCTATGGAATACTATCAGTAAGGGAACGGAAATTACCGGCAACATGGGTCGACATGCTACGCAGTCGAAATAACCCGCAATACCAATGATAAGGAAAGCACTACGGGTGCAATAGAAAGGAAAAGGGAAGCGACATGAGTACCGGACAGTGGTCCGAAGGAGCATAACAGTGGGATAATACCAAGCATAGGATTGAGATTACTGGAAAGTCCAGTTAGAAACGGGAACCTAAACCCCATACAATGAAAAAGGTTACAAACCTGGCCAACATAATGCGGACGACGATAGGAACTCATATATTGTATACCGAAATAGGGCTACGATGTAGTGCCTAAAGGAGAATCATTACTGAGTAACCACAACAAAATGTGTGGAGACAGGAGCGAGGATTAAGACATAAGAAAATATTAAGGGGTTCCCTCAGAAAGAGGAACACCCTGGTAGATGACAGTACTGTCAAACAACAAGGAAACTGCCGGATGGACGGTTATCCAAAATAAGAGATTATCGAAGGAGTCCCGAGGACTACCAATTACATGGAAATTAGAAGGAAGTGTCACTAACGATGTACCTTGTACCAATAACCCATCCTGCATGGCGCACTTGCCATAGCAAGTGCTACCACGGTTAAGCTACACGAAAAGCCATCAAGGCGAGATAGGAGAACGCTACAGTTGTAACGCATATTAATACCGGATTGTAAATCCATAAGAACAGAAAAATAAGACCTTGGAAGGCCCGACGGCCTGACCATGATGAGATGAGATGACACACCAGTCTGCTGGGAGCAGAACTTGGACAAAGTATTAACCGTATAATATTAGCAACGGTATAAACCACTACAACAACAACCGACAGTGCGGTAAGAACCACACCCGGATCTCAAAGAGGAACCTAAGAGATCGCTCAATAATTCGAGCAAACACACGTAAGTAACAACATACATGAATGTATCAGAGATACAATAAAGGCAGTCGACAGAACGACTCCCAACAGGATGGGATAACTCCCATTTGAACACTAAGGAATACCAATAACAACATTCTTCAATGAAGATGTTGGAAACCCAGAAAACAAGGATAAAAGAAATAAACGTAAGCTATAACCTACCAAGGATTAAAGTAGTACAACCCTGGAAAAGGAAAGCTCAGAGGACTACCCCCACAGAGCGGGCATAGTCGAGCCGAACAACTGATGAATGACAGTTAACACTGTTTGTTTAACTCATTAACACCCAAGTATGATTGATCATCAAGGGTGGCGTAATCAACAGAAGTTGAACGAAGCGTTGAGATGGAAGTATAAGACGACAGGATGATATCCAACTTGGACACCGTAAGGCAAACGCCTAATACGAACCTAACCTTGACTATTAAAAGACATAAGTCTAGTAAAATGACAGCATTGTCAAAGACATTAAGTAACCTCAGATCACCTAAACAACTTCCCTAGCAGGAAGCAGGATGCAGCAACTTCCATGAAACCCGATACTACATTTAGTATGTAACCTAACGGTGATAGTGCTCAAAGAACCAGAATCTTATAGGATGACCTGCAGATGAGTAAGAGTACAAATAATGAACTGAGACATTAAGCATTAAGAGCCTACGAGCCAAGGATGTTAACCACATCAGAGCCCGAGGCGCAGTAAGTTATAAGAGAGCTTGTTTAAGCCACGAAGGGACTACAATTTGTAGATATGAACGGTTACCAAACCTATAACTTAGATTGGGAAGAACCTTACCAAGAAAGGGTACCAATGAGAATATTGAGATAATGCTAAGGACAGGAGCGGAGAACGAACCATGCCTTTAGGGTGGGGATACCTCTCCTTGTTGTGAGGCCATGAGTGGGAATGAACCCCTCAAAAGGGCTTTCACATATGAGATAAAATACACTTTATTTAGAAATGGAAACTATAAACCTTGAGATTACCTTAGAACATACCAGATACACTTGAGTAATAAGGAAGGTTGCGACAGATAGACCCCATATCCAACACCCAGGATGTAAGAATTAGTAATGGGCAGAGATAAACATTGTGACTGCACATTATGGCACGTCAATTAATCAATGCTCAGAAGAGCTTGTGATTCAGTGGATGACTTCTTCAGTAACCAGTTAAACTACATGGTAGATAACATCACTAAGGATGAAAGAAAGCGAAAGAAATTAGCCTACTTACGAATCTGAGATTGGAGCATAACATCTTCTTATCAAGAGTCAACTATTTTAAAGCACGGTACGACAACCGCCATACCGGAATGAGAGAACTCCCAGTGTGTTTACACCAAGAAGGGATTGAGTATAAGGTAAGACATGAGAATAAGTGAATAAGGGTTGCACCATTAATGGGCAACATGGTAAGGGCCAACTACCACGGTAGTAGTGGTCGTGAGTACAATAGTTAGATAAGTGGATTAAGTCATGGTGCGCGGTAAGGCGACCATTGTGATGAGCCGTCAAATATTGACACTGAGGCAATTAGATTTATGAGTTAAGACCAATATAAGTAAGAAAATAAGATGGTAGACGAACTGAGCATGATGCCAGTAGTCTGGACCTGGTTAGGTAAGATTTCGCAGGAAGCACACTACCCATTCCTTAAGGAACTGGAAGTGCATTCCTAGTAGCATAAATATGAGGAACAAGATAAGAGGCTCTACGGAAGAGACCTCAATTATTAAGAGACCGAATCAGTACGGAATACAGAAAGGAGCTGGAGCATACCATATACCAAGACACAGTAATTGGATTTCCCTTGATTAACTTCAAGAAGAACAATAAATGTTATTATGGAACGATGAAAGAGGAGATCGACAACAGAATACTTCATAATTAGCAATAGCTAAACGTGTGACGGACACTATGAGTTTACTAAAACGAGACGTGGGACGACTGCACCCCACAGGGGCTTGCAGGCCTGACACGCTCATTTATGAGTTAGTTGGGTAAGTAGTAATGTACCAGTAAGGTACCCCATGCATGTGAACGAGTGGTGTAAGGAACACGGGAGGTAGTCGACTCCGTACCACGGACAACGACGCAAGATCAGACAAGAGCAGCTACTACCACAACAGTCGAGGAGAAGATTCAGTTGAACCAGCAACACAGAGGAACCAGAGAACAGATAATTAAGGACTATGAAGTGCGAGAGCACGGATTGTTAAGTACAGACATTGGACATGTCTTAAGATGTAAGAGATTAAGACTGTAAAGCGCAATGCGCACTAAACAGTAGTTTCAAATTAAGGATCATCCTCAGACCAAAGGTCAGTTGGAAGAACAACTTAGACATTCGAGAAAACACTAAGAGTATGAACATAAGATCTTCAAGGAGAATGGATAGACGAGTTACAACTCATTAAGGCCGTGTATATATAAAGATAACACGTGTCCATTGAGAGACCAATACCTAAACTGTGAGGAGGTAGGAGGATATACAATGCCATAAAAGATAAGTGAAGCAGTTAAGCCTAAGACATCAGAGTGGTGCAGCGGAAGCTAGCAGATCACTACTACTTTGAGATTAGACCAAACTAAGTTAAGAATATGGTATAAGTACCGTTAAGAATCCTCGATACAGAGACTAAGTCATTTCTGATCGAATTATAAGCAAGATAGATGACATGGAAGCTAGAATGCTTGGTAAGAATTAGACATCTTGAACTTATGTTCAAGGATGATATAATGTGATTACGTGGGCGTAATCCATTTTAAGGGGGGTAGAGCGAAAACCGCTTAGCGTATGTTTGTGTACTGAGTACATAAACTACGGTGTGCATAGCACAAAACAATTTGAATATGTTTTACATAAACATTTTGAGATAAATCATGGTTATTGCACACAGAAGATGTGAATACCATACATATTAAGTACCTATCTTGTTAACTCCGGTGTGAGTACAAGTTAAGAGAATTAAGGAAGAAGAATAAGGAGATTTAAGAAATAAGGAATATATGAGGTATGAGTCGATATGAGACTATGTGTGAGATAAGAATAAGATAACATTATGAGATATTATTTGATATGAGTATGAGGAAGGAAATTGTAATTCTATGAGATATAAGATGGTGAGAATTGGTATGGGACAGTTATAGAACTTAGTAGGAATTTAAGTCTTGAGGTAATTACTAAGAGATGAATCAGGAATGTTTGATGGACTGAGTCCACACTTGGGAGATGTATTGATTATGATTAAGAACTAAAAAGATAGAAAATTGGACATGAGTGAATTATTTGGATGTTTGAAAATGAGTGGGAGGTGGAACTTGATTTTCTAGGGATCAAGGGAAACCGAACACAAATTGGGGTGGAAGGATAGTTCTACACTGATGCTGATCACATCAGGGTTGGATGATTCCTGAAACTCCCTACCAGTGGTCACAATTAAATCACACTAAGGATAGAGGCCTTAGGATAAAATGAAATTGGAGTTGATTGTATTTTTAATTAGAGGAATTATTCCTCACATGACCTCGTAAAAAGGATTACCTTTTTACTGAGTCTCGCCCATGAAGTCGAGGACGCACGAGCCTTTGTCTTCGGACCGGTGACATGGGGAGAGCAGCGTTTTTGTATTCTGGCCCATGGTGACGAGGACGAATGAGCCATTGTCTACGGACCGGTGACATGGGAGAATACGTTGGAAGTTATGTGAATGTTTTAATCATCAAAAGGAACAAAGGAATTTTGAGTGCTATACATGCTTAAGCATGTTGTGTGATATTTAAGTATAAGAATATGGCGGATCTAATGATCCAATGAGATTAAGTATACATAAGTATGATCTATATGATCTAAGGAATGAGGTAAGACATGTATTCTAATAAGATAAGATGCATGGGAACTTTGGGGACAAAGTTCTTTTAAGGGGGTAGATTGAAATACCCCAAACCTAAGTATGCTAAGTAAACATCAAATTATGATGTAGTAAGGCTAAAATATGCCTTAGAAAGATTGGTAGACAATTTAAACCAAGGAAAACACAGAAAATGCCTTAGGGCAATTAGGGCAAAATGTGCTCTAAGCTTGGAGGGACTTGGGTGAGTACCCAAATATCATGGTAAGACCTTAGTAATTCTAATGGTCATTTTAAATCAATTAGCAAAGAAAACCAAGCTTGAAAACAAGTTAAAACACAAAATGTGCTTTAAGAAGTCTTAAAGCACATTTTTGAGAAATTGTCTTAGAATTGAGTTTTGAGTGGCTAAATGTCCATCATTACTCTTTAATCAACATGTGTACTAATTAGTATCACATTAGGAGGTCTAAATCAATGGGAAATCAAAAATTTCAGAAATATGTGCACTGATTAGTGAATAGTGCCAAATAGTGACTAGTTTAAGTTTTAATCAACTTAAGTCAATTAGTTGGTCAACAAGACCATAACTATCTTGGTTTAATGAGGGGGCCGGTTTTCTAAGGGTGAGTCACCATAGACTTTATCAAATAAGGAAGAAAAGAAGAGATAAGTAAAAGAGTTACTATTTGCTTTATTAAAGCAAATATCTTATTAGCTCACCTTTCTTCTTCTCTCTCTTCATTCCTCCTCTTCACACGGTTTTTCTTCTTCACTTCCTCTCTTCTCCATTCACCGTAAGAGAAGCCTCCATTGTTGCTTCACCTTGTTTTGTCCAAGCTTGCTCATTTTAGCTCCAAATCAAAAACTAAACACATATTTCTCTTAGTTAGGCCAAGACCTATCTTTCTATCTTTTCAAATCCTTCAAAGCTCCATTTTGGTGCCAAGAGAACTCCATTGATGGAGGAAAATCAAGTTTGAAGAGCTCATTAGCTTCTCCATTCTCTTAAGGTAAAGAAAATGTAAGAAAAACCAAGTTTCCATCATCTTCCTTATATGGCCGAAAATTCCTTCTCATGGGGCCTTGTTTTTATGCCTTGTTCTAGCTTGATTTATTCACCAAGGACTAGTGGAGGTCCTATTTCATTCAATGCCAAAGTCTACCTTGAGACTTCAAAGGTAATCATCCACTTTTATGCCTTAGAACACATTTCTAACCTAGGTTTTTATTCCTTGAGGTTAGTGTATTGTTTAGTACTCATATGAGTCATTGAATATTGATTAGAACATTGGCAAGGGGAATTTAAGTGGTGGCCGAGATTCATCCAAGAAGAAGGTCTAAGGAGGAAGTTAAGATAAGCTTGAGAAAACAAGGTAAAATACTTACCTAATGGTGGTTTAAGTTTTAAGGGATGAGTTTAAGTGGATACCAATGTGGCTTAGAGCTTACATTGTGTATTGGGTTATATAACCTAAGAAAAGAACTTAAATAAGCTTGTGAACTTGTGACTAAGGAGCCAATGGGAATGAGTTAGTAATATAAGTTTAAGAAGGATTTTAAGAGCATTATAATTACTATGAGATTGATGGGTGTATTTGCAGGTTGAAAGCTTTTATATGTGGGAAATTCAGTGTTTAAGTTTAAGTCATTTAAGGGCCTAAGAGCCATGTCATTTAAGAGCCTTAGTGCTATGCAATTTAAGATTATTGCAATATATTGAGTTTGTTGTGAATGAGTTGTTTGGGTGATGAGATATGATGAGAAGAACTTGATGTGTGTGAGATGGTTGAATGAGGAAAATAATGTGTTTGGGCATGATAAGATACTAGAGGAGCTATGGCGAAATTTGAGTAGAAAATAAGTGTTTAGGTGATGGTGGTGAATTAATATGACCTAGGATTTACTAGGAGTCACTATGAGGAATTTGAGTGGAAATGAGTTAACTAAGGAATTCTTGAGGTTTAGAATGACCTAGAAGATTCTATGAGGAAATTAGAGTTTAGATGGTGCATTGAACACACCAAAGTCATGGTATGAGGAATGGTAAGACTTGTGCAAATCTGGAGGAAATGATGTGTAATGCTTTAAGATGATTTAGGTATGAACTAAGAGAAGAACAATGAGAGTTCGAGAAGTTTGTGTAAGAGGTGGTGATGTTAGTGGTGGACTAGTAAGGTTTAGTTGAATGGTAATGTGTGGACTTGGGTGATGGAAGTGAAATGGTAGGAGGATGTTGTAAGTCGTCAAGGAAATGACTAGAAACGTATAAGAGGGTATGATCATGAGAATGGTGAGTAAGTTGCATAAGAGATGTGGAAATGTCTAAGGAGGGTGTTGCATGGTTAAGGTAAAAAAGACAATGTCAAGGTATTAAGATAATGGAAGAAATGTATAAGCAAGCTTAAGAGTTAAGAGTGATGAGTGACAAGTGAAAAGAAGAGAATTGTGCATGGACATGCAAGATAACCTTGGAAGGTTTAACAAGCAAAGATGGAGTTAAATGATGTTAAGGAGGAGTTATATGGGAGGAAAAGAAACACTTTGGTAGTAGAAGTTTTGGTAAGGATACAAGTTGGTAATGTAAGGAATCATATGACAAGTGTTAGGAGTGTTTGTAAGAATTTAGTAAATGTTTGAGAAGATCTTTGGAAGTTGTTTTGGAGAGTTTGGTGGAAGTTCTAAGGTGAGTTTAAGTGCCTAAATGGTATTAGGACACATGGGGGAACTTGTGGAGAAGTTTGGAGTCAAATGGGAATTTAGAAATAAGGTTCTGGAGCCGACCGACCTTGGGACCGGACCTGCAAGGTCGGTCGAGCTCAGTTTACACTGCCGGAGGAAGTTTCTGGAATCGACCGAACTTGGGGACCGGACTTGCAAGTTCGGTCGGGCTTGTATTTTGTGTACGAATTGAGTCTCTGGAATCGACCAACATGGGACCGAACTTGGCAAGTTCGGTCGGGCTTAAATATTCCACGGGGAAACTCTCGGGAATGGACCGACCTTGGGACCGGACTTGCAAGGTCGGTCGGGGTAGAATTTTCAAGCGGTAATATGTTCTGGAATGGACCGACCTTAGGTAAGGTCGGTCGGAAGTTCGGTCGAGCCTAAAATAAAAAAAAAAGAAATTTTGATTCTAAGGATGGTATAGGTATAAGGTATACTTTGGTAGGGTGGTAATGATTAGGACCCTAAGAACTTAAGGGATTAAGTTAAGTTAAGTATAACTTAAAAGCTTAAGGTTAAGTTGTAAGATTAAGTTGTAAGACTTAAGAGGTGTTAGGTGGGGATCATTAAGGTTAAGTAAGTAAGTAAGTTAATAGTTAAGTAAGATGTAAGTTGAATTGAGTTAAGTGATTAATAACCTAAAACTGAATGAATGTTTTAGGACTTGGAATTTGGACTCCGGAAGAGAGTAAGCAACCGAACGGCCAACGGTGAACGGTACAGTTCTCTTGTGACCTGCTTGCTAACGAGGTGTCCCTCGGCTTGTGTGCTATTTGTTTTTGTGTGCTCACTAAACAAGATAAAGCATGCAACCGAATATATATTATATTTATTGTATTGTTGTGTGATGTTTGAAAACTAACACAACATACCGTGAGAACTTACTAACCAACGTTTAGTAAGGAATTGAGTGAGACTAAGGAACGCTCCCTAATATGGGACGATATGAACCGAAAGAGGTTAACCAACAAACAAGGTCTTGAGATTATTACTAACTGGAACTTGAGTGAGGAAACCCGGGACCGATCTCCGGTCATGCATGCTAAGGAAAGGGGGTCGGTATCTATAGCAGATTCGACTCCGATTAAGGACTTGTCTTCGGACTTGTAGCCTAGGGCCGGTTGCCGGCTCAGCTACGCTGGACTCCCGTCCAGAGTAGGTGGCTTTAAGATGGTGCGGTGGGATCACCTAAATCCCAGGTTCGAACTAAGCTACAACCATTCCCTCCAGGAACGGTTTGTGTACTGAGATTAAGATAAGGTAAGGATAAGATAAGTTGCAACCATTCCTCTTTAAAGGATGGTTTGTATTACTAAGATTAAGATAAGCTACATCCACTCCTTATTAAAGGATGGTTGTTCTAAGATTAAGATAAGACCAAGATTGAGGTGAGATAAGGATGGACTAAGATTAAGAAGGAACATTACTTAAGGGTTAAATAATTAACTCTCTAATTAAGGGAACGCATTTAAGTCGTTCATTGTGAGTGGACTTTGATTGTTCATATCTGAGTTGTTGTTTACTGCACTTTCTATTATGTTGTGCATCTAATCAACCTCCATGCTATCGACAATTAGTCGTCGTAGCCACGTTAGCTTGGGGGCCATGAGGGATCGTACCAGCATTCGTGCTGACCCCCTTTGGGGGCTGTTTTTACTACACAGGTACATCAGGAAGCGGCCGTCGCGAGAGTAAGAAGGGTACAAGCGTTACAGGTTAAGTGTGGCCTACGAGTTGTGCATGTACACTCGTATGGCAATTTGAGTTAGTAAGATGTATAGGACGTGAGGGGGGTTGTAAGAAGGATATGTAAATGGTTAAGATTGTAGTACTAATGTTCGGTATATTCTGTAGTCAGATCGTGGCAAGGTCCTGGATTGTAAAGAATTCCGCTGTGACATGTTTATATATATACTGTTAAGTTGCGAGGCCACATCTGGATTGAGTTGGGGTGTTACAATACGGCCACTATGTGTTTACAGTGATGTCGTTCGGTTTGTCGAACGCACCGGCGAAGTTTATGGATCTGATGAACCCTTGTTCCGGGAGCAGCTGGACAAGTCGGTTGTGGTGTTTATTGATGACATTTTGATATACTCAAAATCTAAAGTTGAACATGAGGAGCATCTGAGGAGTGTATTGGAAATATTGAGGGAGAACCAGCTATATGCTAAGTTCTCCAAATGTGAGTTTTGGCTTGACCAAGGTCTCTTTCCTAGGTCATGTCATCTCAGATGCTGGGATCTCAGTGGATCCAGCAAAGATTGATTCGTACGTACTTATGGCCAAGACCGAAGACTGTTACCGACATCCGGAGCTTTCTCAGTCTGGCAGGTTACTACATGAGATTTGTTAGGGATTTCAGCAAGGTCGCGACAGCCGATGACCAATCTGATGAAGAAGATGCACCGTTCTTGTGGACAACTGACTGTGAGAAATCATTTCAGAGCTGAAGGACTCACTGACCCACTGCAACCGTTTCTGACCATTCCAGACGGTACAGAAGGCTTTGAGGTTTATTGTGATGCATCCTGGCAGAGGGCTGGGTTGCGTGCTCATGCCACATGGCAAGGTGGTGGCATATGCCTCACGCCAGTTGAAGAAACATGAGGAGAACTACCCCACCATGATTTAGAGCTGGGAGTTGTAGTCTTCGCTTTGAAGATATGGCGCCACTACTTATCGGGGTGTAGTGTGCGATCTACACCGATTATAGAGTTTTGATACATATTCACTCAGAAGGAGTTGAATCTTATCTTCGACAGAGAAGATGGTTAGAGTTTCTGAAAGACTATGACATTGACCTCCAATACAAAAAGGGAAAGGCCAATGTTGTAGCAGACGCCTTGAGCCGTCGAGCACACTCACTCCATTCGCTAGTTTCTTTCTCCAGCTTGGTTGATGAGGTGCGCGAGGCTCAGAGGACAGATGAGTACATGAGAGAGGTCAGACAGAAGCTGACAGATGGTACCTTTGAGAGTCAGAAATACGACTTCAGACTTCATGATGATGATCTGATCAGACTTAAGGGCCGGTTATGCATACCACAGGGCAAACACGGATCTGAAAGACCGTATACTTAGAGAATCACACTGTTCTTCAGTTTCCGTCCATCCGGGAGCCTCTAAATGTATAAAGACATGAAGAGATACTTCTGGTGGTCGGGGATGAAGACAGATGTTACCGAATTCGTCTTGAGGTGTCTCACATGCCAGAAGGTGAATTTGAGCACCGACGACCGGGCGGAATGGTACAGTCGATGCCAGTTCCGGAGTGGAAATTCCATGATATCTCCATGGACTTTGTAGTTGGGCTTCCACCTGCTAGGGGAGGTTCTCAACATGATATGGGTGGTGGTGGATCGCCTTACCAAAGTAGCCCGATTCATACCGATGAAGGATACTTGGAAGGTGACCAAATTAGCTGAGTTATTTGAGAAAGAAATCATGAGACATCACGGGATACCAAAGACCATAGTGTCAGATAGAGATACCAGATTCCTTTCGAGGTACTGGAGAGCTACCAGAGAAGCGTTGGGTACAGAACTTAGCTGAGTACCGCGTTCCATCCTCAGACAGATGGTCAGACTGAGCGTACTATTCAGACACTCGAGGACATGCTGAGAGCATGTGCCTTAGACTTCCAGGGCAGTTGGATTGACAGACTACATCTGATCGAATTTTCATACAACAACAGCTATCACGCTTCGATCAAGATGGCACCTTTTCAAGCGTTGTACGGTAGACCATGTCGTACACCGCTCAGCTGGGATGAGTCGAGTGAAACGGTCATTATAGGACCAGAGTACTTAGAGCAAGTTAAGGCTAAAGTTCAGCAAATCAGGGAGAACATGAAAGCTGCTCAAGATAGGCAGAAGTCGTATGCTGATGTTCGACGACGGGACCTGGAGTTCGCAGTGGGAGACCAGGTATTTCTACGAGTTTCACCGATGAAGGGTGTATTCAGGTTTGGGTAGAAGGGAAAATTAAGCCCGAAATTTGTTTGGTCCTTATGAGATTACGGAGTGGGTGGGCCCAGTTGCTTACAGGTTGAATTTACCTGCTGAGCTGGGTAAAGTGCATGATGTTTTTCATGTTTCACAGCTAAAGAAATACATGCACCACCCCTCCCATGTGTTAGAACTTGAGAGGTTGACATTAGAACCAAATATGAGATCCGTGGAGACTTCTCAAAGAATCTTGGACAGTAAGACTAGGGACACTCGCCACAAGTCAGTGCGACTGGTGAAGGTTCTCTGGTCTAACCAGGATGTCGAAGAGGCCACGTGGGAATTAGAGGATAAGATGAGGCGAAGTACCCTTCTTTGTTTACTGACTAGATCGTCTGTATAGGGTACGGGGCGTACCCCTTTTTATGGGGGGTAGAGCTTCCTCGCTTTTGAGTTAGGAAACGATCATGTTTGTCGTTTGTTTGGTTGTTTAAAAGGTGAATTTGTGTAAGTTGCTACACTTTGGTGTTAAGTTTGAGTTATGTATAATACTTATGTATTGTATTTGAGATTGACTTTTTAGTCTTGAGATGTGTGAATCTGGATATAAGAAGTGGTGTTAAGATTAAGGGAATTGAGTACCGTGAATGGTTAAGTACATATGAGAACTTTGAGGACAAAGTTCTTTTAAGGGGGGTAGATTGAAATACCCCAAACTTAGATATGGTGTTTAAATGATAAACTAAGATATAAGGAGGCTAAATAATGCCTTAGAAACATTAAGAAACATTTCTAACCAAAGAAAATATAAGGAAACACCAAAAGAGCAGTTTAAGCAAAAACATGCTCTAAGCTTGGAGAGACTTGGGTGAGTACCCAAATATTGTTCTAAGACCTTAGTAATATCCTAATGGTCATTTTAAATCAATTACCAAAGAAAACCAAGCTTGAAAACAAGTTAAAACACAAAATGTGCTTTAAGGAGTCTTGAAGCACATTTTTGAAAAATTGTCTTGTAAATGAGTTTTGAATGGCTAAATGTCCATCATTACTCTTTAATTAACATGTGTACTATATAGTATCACATTTGGAAGTCTATATCAATGGGAAATCAAAAATTTCACAACAATGTGCCTTGTTTTGTGAATAGTAACTAAATTAAGCTAGTTTAAGACATTAGTCAAAGTAAGTCAATTAAATGGTCAACAAAGACCACAACCTACCTTATTTGACCAAGGGGGCCGGTTTTTAAGTGTGAATCACCACACTTATCTAGCTAAGTAAAGAGAAAGCAAAAGTAAGTAAGTTAACTATTCACCTTTTTAACATAATATCTCACCTTTAGTAGTTCTCTCTCCTCATCTCCTCATTCTTCATCTTCTCCATCGGTTTTCTTTGCTATCTTTCTTCTCTCTCACGTAAAACCCAACCTCCATGCTAGCTCCATCTAGCTTTGCACACATCTTGCTCATTTTAGCTCCAAAACCAAAACTAAATACATATATCTCTTAGTTAGCTCAAGCTCTCCCTTTCTATCTTTTCAAAACTTCAAGAGCTTCATTTTGGTGCCAAGTCAAACCACCATTAGAGGAGGAAATTCAAGTTTGGAGACTCCATTGGCTTCTCCATTCTCTTAAGGTAAGGAAAGTGTAAGAAAATCTAGGTTTCCATCATTTCTTTCCTTGTCTGAAAATTTGCACTCATGGGACTCCATGTTTATGCCTTGTTCTAGCTTGTTTTCTACTCTTCAAAGGATTGAGGAGGTCCTTCTTGCTTCATATCCAAGCTTGTCTTGAGAAACCAAGGTAAAACAATCACCTTAATACCTTAAAGAACATTTTTAACCTAGGGTTTGTTCCTTAGGGTTAATGTATTATCTGGTACTCATTGGAGTCATTGGATATTGGTTAGAACATTGGCAAGGAGATATATATTGGTGACCGAGATTGGGCAAGAAAAATCTAAGGAGAAAAGCTTGTGAAGCTTGTGAGAGAACAAGGTAAATTACTTACCTTAAGGTGTTTTATTGTATGAGGGAATGGGATTTAGATATGTGATGGGTTTAGTGTAGAGTTATATTAGAAAGGGGTTATATAAAACCTAGGAGAAACAATGACTATGTTTGAGAACTTGTGACTAAGGAGCCAATGAGAAAAGAGATAGTCAAACAATGTTGAAATGAATTACAAGAAGCATTTTATTTCAATGGGAGCCTTGTTGTGTGTATTCGCAGGTTAAAGGCAAATATATGTGGAAATTCAGTGGTTAAGATTATTGTCATTTAAGGGCCTAAGTGCCAAGAATTTTAAGTTTAAGCACTATATGATGATGTGGTGTAGTTTTGGTGTAAATTGTGTGTTAAGGTGTTGTGATGAGAATTTGGGTGATGTTGGTTGTTTGATGGAGAAAAACCAAGTGTTAGGATATGCTATGTACTAGAGAACCCATGGCAAAAATTTAAAGGAGTACTTAAGTGTTTAAGATGTTCTAAGGGGGATTTAATGACTAAGGAAGTACTAGGAAGTTTTAGAGGTTGTCTTGATGAAAAAGGGGTGAGATAACGTGTTTTAATGAGTTAAAATGACTTAGGCATTACTATGAAGGATTTAGGAATCAAAATAATGTATTTGAGTATTTAGGACTTAGGCAAATGTTGGTAAACAACTAGGAAGGAAATAATGTGTTGATGGATGGAAGTTTAAGCTTGTGAAGGAACTTTAAGTAAATGCATAAAAGAGTTTTAGATGGTGAAAGATGCTTGGGAGATGATGTTATAGTGGTGGGGAAAGCATTTGGCATAGTGGTTATACTAGGTATGAACCACCACCTAGAAACCTAGTGAAAAACATTACAAGTGTTGGCATTGTTACAAGGAAAATACATAATGACTAAGGTGGATCTTGGTGAATGATTTAATGTGTTTAGTGGAAGGCTTAAGGTGTATTTGAGTTGCCCAAATGAGGTTATAACATGCTAGGATATATGAGGTGAAGTTTGGAGTTGAATGGGAATTTAGAAACAAGGTTCTGGAGCTGACCGACCTTAGGGACCGGACCTGCAAGGTCGGTCGAGCTCAAATTACACTACCGGAGAAAGTTTCTGGAACCAACCGAACTTGGGGACCGGACTTGCAAGTTCGGTCGGGCTTGTATTTTGTGAAGGAAATAAGTCTCTAGAATCGACCGAACATGGGACCGGACCTGGCAAGTTCGGTCGAGCTTAAATTTCCCACGGGGGAAACTCTCGGGAATGGACCGACCTTGGGACCGGACTTGCAAGGTCGGTCGGGGTAGAATTTTCAAACGGTAATGTGTTCTGGAATGGACCGACCTTGGGTAAGGTCGGTCGGAAGTTCGGTCGAGCCTAAAAATAAAAAAAAGAAAAAAAAAGAAATTTTGAATTCTAAGGATGGTAATAGGTAATAAGGTATACCTTTGGTAGGGTGTTAATGATTATGACCCTAAGGACTTAAGGAATCAAGTTAAGATAAGTAAGAACCTTAATGTTTAAAGTTAAGTTTGTAAGTTAAGTGGCAAAGACTTAAGAAGGTATTCAAAGGGGATCTTTAGGAGTTAAGTGAGATAAGTAAGGTGCAAATAACTAATGGTCTAAAAATGAACCGATGTTTTAGGTTATGAATTGGGACCCCGGAGAAGATAAAACAAACGACGATCGACGGTGAATGGTACAGTCTTTCTTGTGACCTGCTTGCTAACGAGGTGTCCCTCGGCTTGTGTGCTATCTGTTTGTTTGCTATGACTAAGACAAGATAAAGCATGCAACCGGTTATACTTAGTCTCGTCGTGATTGTGTTTATTTTACACTAACCCACGAGACTTGAGAACGCTGCTAACTAAGTTTAAGTACTCATTAAGTTAAAGATAAGAAATAAGTATTGGCGATTGTTGGTTTTTACCCGTTGAGGTTTAACTAACCCATGATAAATAAGGCTTTCACTAACCATAACTTGGGGTGGGAGTGAGGAATCCGGAATGGTACCGGCACATGTGTATTGGGGGAGGTCGGTATCTGAATCAGATCCGACTTCCAAATAAGACTTGTCATTAGACTCATCGCCTAGGGTCAACAAACCGACCCGACCACCCGGGCTACTGTTTGAGGTGGGAGGCACATTAAGGATGGCGTGGGGGGATAAAGCCTACATCCCCAACAAATTAAGAAAGGTAACTTATCGTCGGATAGTGCACTGCTACCGGCTAGGGTTAACCAAGCCCTACAAAGATAATCGACCAATTAAGGGCTAACCAATCTAATAGTGGAGCGGTTGGCAATTGTAAGGTTAAGGAGATTGTGGATCTAAGGAGTTAAGAACTAACTCACTTATTAAGGGAACGCCTGAGTCGTTCATTTGCTAATGAGCTATTTATGTTCATTGTGGTTGTTGGTTTGTTGTGCCTCATATTATGCTTATTATGCTTATCATGCTAATCAACTTCCATGCTATCGACAATTAGTCGTCGTAGCCCCGTTAGCTTGGGGGCCATGGGAGGGTCGTACCAGCATTCATGCTGACCCCTTTGGGGGCTGTTTTTACACTTGCAGGTAAGCGGCCGATGAAGTCACACCACGAGAGTAGGAGCGGGTAGCTCTAGGTGGGACTTTATTTTGAGTACGGGTAGCGCCTGTGCACCCGTCAGTTAGTAGTTGAACCTGAGCTCGTGAAATATTGTATGGATTTGGAGAATACTTTAAACTCGGTTGGTGTATACATTGTGGATATGTGATTGAAAATATTTAAGTAATGGTATTTCTTGTTGGTTAGACCATAGCAAGGTCCTGGTGATAGTTATTCCCGCTGCGACATTTAGATATTAATTGTTAAGAAGCGATGAACACGACTGGCTTAAGATGGGGTGTTACAAATACGAAACTTATCTCACAAGTTACTAGGTAGATGGTTAAAAAAACTCAGAGAAAACACACCAAAAGATTGAATGCTTGCTGAAAACTTATGTATAGGATGTTGGAGTTTGTAGGTTTGTGAAATGATGATTTTTAACTTGTTCTGAATGCTCCAATGGTCTGTTTCTTCACATTGGGATTTTTCAATCAACTCGTCCATTGGCTTTCGATTTAGCAACAACTTTGGCTTTTGACTCCTTTCTTCCTTGTGTTGTTCTTCCCGTGTTATAACTTATTTGAGGGTGAATTGGTGATTGGAACTTTAGGAAGGAAGTAATGGTTGTATCTTTAGTGTTTTCGAGACAATTTTTGCAAGGTTTCGGTATCAGGATTATGGGAAACGTGGGGGGCAAGTCTTGAAGAGTTATTTCGGACCTTAGGAGGCTTCTGGTGTGTGTTTAGGTCATTTAGGAAGGCGTGATTATACAGGAAAGGTGTGTGAAATTGATAAAACAAAATATTCTATTAAGAATCTTTACAGGCTTTAAAGGAATCTGAATTTTTCAACTGGCCTAAAGGTCGAATGATGTTATTTTGATATATAATAGATTTTATAAAAATGTTACAATTTGGCACCTTTCATAATTAATGAATAATTATTGGAAATTTAGAATTTCAAAATTCCAACAGAGTTATTCTCTAAATATCATCCCACATCATGTGTTAAAAGTTCTGATATTTTGACTTGATTTGGGTATTTTCCATAAGAGAGAGAAAATTTCAAGAATGTTGAAATTTCTCTTTAAAAATTTAGGTTTAGGCTCCAAAAGAAATTTTTCAGGCTTATGACTGTCTGTGGCCACGTTTATCATGTGTAAATTTTATTTTAATGTGTGGAGGCATTTCTTCCGACTTTTAGGCAATTATATTTATTGATTATTAGGGAAAATAACTTATAACATGGTTTAAAAGCTATATTTCAACAGTACAAATTATTTGAAAATTGGGAAATGCCTTTAATAATGACTGTTATATTTGAGAGTATTTTGAACAAGTCATATGAAAATAGAAAGTGATGAGAATTTCGTTGGAAAATCCTTACTTTACGCACTTTGACAATTAACCCTTGCCTTCGCCTTTGCGCACTAAGCCTTTCCCGATGTCAATATTTGGGTATAACAACTTCCATTTCTTCCTTCATTACCTTGACCTGAGTTTTAGTGCAATGTTGTTTGGTATGTGACGTACAATTGTGGGCGAGCCGGAGTGTGTGCACTTGGAGTTGTTGTGGCAAACCACACGGGAGATGACTGTCTCTCGGAATTCTACTTAACCGAGTTGAAATAGGTTTTCAATAGTAGTCACCTTGTTCCTTTGTTTTTTTAAAAGTATTTATATATCAGCTAATGTAATGTTACTGCCCATCCGAGCATAGATAGGTTTCCTATTGACATTCTTAACGAGTTACTATATGGACAAGCTGGGTATTTATGGGCTTGTTAATTTCTGAACAAACATATGGTCAGGGCACTATACCATCCACACCCTGATAAGTTGTTTGTTGCTCTTTTTGTTCTGTCAAATTTCACGGTCAATAAGACTTGGTACACATTTCTCTAGAACAAAATGGTTTTATAGGTGGATGTCATTTGAAGAGGGTTGTGGTTACCATTGTGATTGCTGCTGATAGAGCCATAAGAAAGGGAAGATGTCCATTGATGAAAGAGTGGCATGGAGAGAAATACTGGGGAGCAGCCCATGGTCTGTCCATTGATGTCCATTGACAAAGGCTAGATTCCCTGCTTATGAGCTGTAATTGGAGTGTTAGAAAGTGTTTTGAAGGGAACACCCACTATAGCCACATAATCTCAGACTGAATTGGATGCACTTGCTCTTTGATGTATAATATACTTTACTACATTAATATAGTTGATATGTAATACCCTTGATTTGTATCAAAATTTTGATATGTTTAATAATATATTATAAGTTTAAGTGTGAATTGAGTTTTATTATAGTTTATAAATAGTATATAGATACAACTGACAATATAAAAAATGACATTTTATTTTCAATTGTTGTGAGAAGATCTTAATTTAGTACTATAGGTGAAAATAAATAAATATAAACATTTCAAAAATTGCAAAAAAAATTAGAGACGGATTAAAGACGTAAATTTCATCACTAATATTAAAAGAATCAGGAATTAAATATTCCATCGCAAATTAGAAATGACTGTTTTCCATCGCAAATCCGTCACAAATGAATTGATTAACGACAACTAAGGTCATCCGGCACAAATCTGGATTTTTGATGACCCATTTAGCGACGGACAATCTGTCTCTTATTCCATTTTTTTCTAGTAGTGTATATTACATATAATTATAATAGATGATGAGGATGAAACAAACACACCCAATAATAATTATAGAATTCATATGTTCTTATGTTTTTCTTTGATTAGTATAATTAAGGCGAAACATTATAGACACGATATGTTCCGTGACTCAAATAGGGGAGGAAAGGCAGAACAAGAGCAACCTAAATCCTCAATAGGCTGGTCCACCTCATGAACCGCTTCACTTACAAGTTGCTGCTTGTTAGAGCTATCTGAGCACACATTCTTGAATTTAGTTCAAGTAATTGAACATTGAGCTTCAGCAGGATAACGCTGGAGATGTCTTGTTCAACTGGTTTAGGCTTGCAAGAAGATATAAGATTTGACATCACATCCTCCAACCGAGGGGGGGGGGGGGTCAGCCAGTACTGTGATCACATGATAATGAGCACCCTCGTGATTTCCTCCATAGTCTCGATATGTCTTCCATGAGAGCCTTCAATTCAGAAATTGTTCATGGAATTGAGAGCTCTGGTGATATTCTCTACATCTTTGACACACCATCCATTTATTGTAGGTAGCCATACCAACCTCTTGCTTGGTTATAATGACCATCCATAAAATTAAGTACAATGAAAAGAAACACAAATTTATACACAAAAGGTTAAACCAAAGAAATGAAAAATATGCACCAAAACTAAACAACTAATAATAAGTAATATAGTTTGACCGAAGTCTCTGGAAGTGGCTCCAAAAACTTGATGTGTAAATATTAATGAATAAATTCTACAAACTAATGGGCAATGAACCCAGTCGATGTAGTACAATAAGTATTGTATCCACAAAGACTGCACAACTATCTATCTTCTTAACAATTTAATAATGTACATATAAACATATATAAAAAGATAAACTGTGGTAAACACTTTGGGAATTTTGTTGCTTGGGTTGATAAACGGGAAAATAGAGAAAATCGATATACCTAAACTAGCAAACTAGAATAGGTATACCTGGAGATGGACCTTTGCGCCCTTTACTTTTACTACCAGTTTCCGACTCTTGAACTAACAGCTAAACAATGAGAACACTTAATTGACTGGTAGACTAATCTATATCTACTAACCATAACCTATTTAGTTAAGAAATCATGGATAGTAAAGCACTAGTGAAATACCCTGAACTTAAATGTGTTAATAAATTGTGTAATTATGATTTGATAAGGCTAATTAAGTCCTTAAGAACATTGGTGAAGAAAAAGAAACCAAAAGTAAAAAGGAAGACGCGTAAAAGTCACAAAATGTAAAAACGCATATTTAATTATTTTAGGAGGTATATAACCTCGAATTGGATCTGAGAGGGATTCCTAAGGCTTAATTAGGCCTAAATAACATGTGGGAACAATTCACGAAGAAAACGGATCCAATTAATGGGTTCAAACACTAACGTAGTCTTAAAACACGTTTTTCAAGAAAACCCGGAAACGTGACTTTAAACAGTTAAATGAACCCGTAAAAATTATAGTTGATCATATAACTAAAATTAAACATTAGTGGAAGCCTACGAGCTATTAAATTAAAGAAATGAGAAAAATCCGGAAAACGGGCCCGGTTAGTGAATAGTGCCAAACCGGGTAAATTTGAAATACCCCTAACATTTAAATAATTAAATAATGATAAATATATATTAAGTAGGGGATTATTAAACCCTAAGAGAGTATATAAACACTCAGGCGTTAAGAACGCACCTAAACTCCTTAAGGTCAAAAACGTGCGTTAAAGCCTGACCTTAAGTAAACAAATATATAAGCTATGAACATCATATAAAGTCAACAAAGGATCATTATATGACCTTTGAAACACAAGTCCTCAGTTGGAACTGAGTAAAAATACGAAATACCCGGGAATTCTCTTAAAGGCCCCTTAAGGCCCGAAATTCCCGGAAATACCTTATTAAATAAAGTAAAGCATTACACCTCATTAAAAATGCATAATAATACCTTAATGAACATTTAAGACAAAGTTTTCAAGATAAATTCTCAGTTAAAGACAAAATACTCGGGGGAGTTTCTTAACACTCTTTTTTGCCCGGCTAGCCCGAGAATTGTGTTCTGAGTTGGTATAACCCCATATAACTCAATGTGACACCTTAACATATTATTATTGACTATAAAAAACATTTATAAACACTTGGAACACATAGCGACTACTTATTTTCTAGAAATTCTTTAAAGCACAAAAACGCACCTTCGGGTGTCACGAAAATGCGTTTTACGCAATTGCCTTGACGTTTTTGAGGAGCCACGAGTTGATAAACTTAAAAGAGAATAGAATGACCATCTAAATCAATTGATGGCAGTACTAAACTCATAGTATAAATGGGGGCGATTTTTAGGTCAAAAAGGTACCTAAAATCAGCATTTTTACCTTAAAACTTTCATCTATTACCATAATAAAAATGTACCAATTAAATACTGGAACCTATTACACATATTAGTATGGTCCTAGTAAAATATATTGTGACAAAAATCAAATGAAAAATCAGTCCCATTTGACCACCATATGGGGCGCCATTTATAGTCAAATTTGACTAGTTTTACTTCAAAATTATGTCATATGACATGATGACTCATTCCTACCTAAATTTATTGATAAGGTATCAACATGACATTAAATTGGAGCCCTCACCCAATGTAGACCTGCAAGAAAAATCACAAAGATAAGCTTAATTAGAATTAATGAAATAATGTGCAAATCTAGTCACACCTCACCTAGTCAATTAAACAAAGTGGAATCATTTGATCAAATGGGCATGTAGTAGCCGTATGGAATCAGGTGGTGGGAGAGTTGATTACTCGTTAATTAATCTAGGAGACCATGACCTAACTTACATTATCTAATTGTCTACAATTAACAATTCAACTAGCCTTCTTATGCTCCATTTAGCCATGAGACTAGTGCAATTGGAGCCTCAATTTTCATTCCAGCCGAACACCACATGCAAGAAAGACAAGTTAGAACAATAATTAAGTTCACTTAATGACTAGTTAATTACCTTGTCTAGTCATCCTTTCATTAGCAAACAATAAGACATCCATTAAGTGCTTCAATCAGCCGTAGCACTACAATTAGGAGATGGCCTAACTCAATTATGCTCCACCAGCCACATGCCTAGACAACTAAGAGATCTATGTAGCTGAATTTTCTAATCAAGTAATGATAAACATGACAAATAAACTAATCAAATGTTAATTGCTCTCAATTCCTTCTACTAAAACATTACGTAGGTGTTCATTTCATTTGCCACACCTTAACCGAATTGGAGTCTCTAGCTCTCTCTCTTCTCTTAATTTCCTAAGTTAAATCCTAAGTGTTAATAAACTCCATTAATGGTGTATTAGTTCCTAACACCATTTTAATGTAATTTCCTAGTTAATTCTATCAAGTCTTGAAGCAAGAAATCATCCTAGCAATCTCATCAAAAATCGCCAAGCTTAGGTGTTCTAAGGAGGCTTCTTGATTCAACAACAATACAAGGAACAACAAGATCAAGTTAAGGTATATTTTCATGTTGAAAATCTTAAGAAAATTCCTTAAGTAATTTTCGAAAATTTAAGATCTTCTAAACCTATATTCTCTTCATTATTTCATGAAGGAAACTTGGATCTACAATCATCTCAAGGTGTATCAAAAATACCTTGTTAAATTCCTAAGGTAAACTCTTATAAAATTACTACAAATATTATTTATAAACTCTTGTTAGAAGTCTAACAAATAGATCTCCTACATATGTACAAGGAGTTCGAATTCTCTACATCAATATAGCATTTGAGGAGCTTGGAAATTCAAGGAAAAATCAAGTACAAGAATTGTCTTGATTTAAGGGTAAGTTTATATAAACAAGGTTTATTAAGTTTAAGTTTGATTTAAGCTTCAAACTTTGGTATAAAAATTTTGTATAACCTTTAAATAAATTAATAACGAAAACTATAGTTATATTGTCAAGAAAATAATTTATAACATATGAGGTAAGATTATTACATTAAGGTATATATTTAGGTCATAAAAATTAATTATGTTACATATACATTTAAGCCGAATGGTCTAGGGATTTTATGTTCTATTTTGAGTTTATAATCATTCTAAGTCATTAGCATAATTTTTAGAAGTGTTATATGGCTTATATACATTTATATATATATATATTATAAAGTTTAAAACAAGTTTTAAAACCATATGGTAGAATTTAATTAAAGCCGAGAGCAATACAAGAGATTTGGTGAATTTTGAAATATACATAAGTGTATTAACTTATTTTATAAATTTTCGGAACATTAAAAATAGCTACAAGTATTTAAATGGTTAGTTTATAAAGTTATGTGGTTAAAATATGAATTTTGAAAAGTTTGGGGTGTTTTATTTAATTGCCGAGAATTAAAGGGTTCATTTGGTATATTTAGGGTATAATATAAGGTAGGAATTAATATTATGAATTTTGGTAAATTTAAATAAGTGTTTAAGTGTTAAGAATAACATTTAATAAAGTTTTGGGACTATTTTGTAATTATTGGAAAGTTTAGAGTGTTACCGAGAATATATATGATTTTGTGGGTATATTGAAGTATTAATTATGAAATTAAGTCATGGTCAAAGTGTTGACTAAAAACTTTGGGTTAAAATGATTTATGACATAAAATATTAAGTTTATAAAAGTTTTGGGGTGAATATGTAATTTATGGAAATATAAATGGAAAACCGAATTTAGATTGGGGCGAATACATAATTTGTAAAAGTATAAGGGTCTTTTGGTATTTAAGAAAAATTAAATATTAAAACTATAGTTTATAAGTTAATATGTAACTTATATAAAGTTTTAGGGTTAAATTGTGAATAAAGGAAAGATGTTTACAAAATCGAAACTATAAATGGTCATATAGTAATTTGCGAAAATTAGTGGGCACAAAATGTAATTACCAAAAATTGGTATGGTTAATTAGTAAATTATAGAAGTTATATGGTTATTTGATAATTTATAAAAGTTGTTGGGTACAAGATATAAATACCGAATTATTGTGGTGGTTTTGTAATTTAATAAAGAAAGGGTTTAAGATTATGTAATATAATGTATTAAGGTATATTATGAAATAAAATATAAAGTTTGTGAAATAAAGGTGGTTATAACATAAATAACTAAATGATATGATATAAATGGTAAGTGTAACACCCCATCCAAAGCCTATCGTGGTTATCGCAATCTGAACACTTAATCGAATACGTCGCAGCGGAAATAAACAACACCTGGACCTTGCCACGGTCTGGTCGTTAGAATATACCGGCTTAAATGCTTACAACACTTATCCAAAAACACTTATCCAGCTTAAACATCAACATTCATAATACCACAACCAACCGAGTACTAGTATCTTAAACATAATCCCAAACTTACATCAGTTTAATATAAACAGTCGGGTGCACAGGCGCAACCCGAACTCAAAATAAATGCCCCACCCTAAGACTAACCGCTCCTACTCTCGTAGTGCGTCCTCATGGGCCTCTTACCTGCAAGTGTAAAAATAGCCCCCGAGGGGGTCAGCACGAATGCTGGTACACCCTCTCATGGCCCCCAAGCTAACGGGGCTACGACGACTAATTGTCGATAGCATGGAAATTGATTACATATACAAGCATAATATGAAGTGCAATAACCATAACCACAGATGAACATATATAGTTCACAAACAATGAACGACTCAAGCGTTCCCTTATCAAGTGGGTTAGTAACCCCCTCCTTAGTCCTCATTTCCTTAATCTCAGTTCCTTACCTTACCTTAATCTTAATCTCAATCTTAATCTTAATCTTAATCTCAGTATACAAACCTTTCCTGGAAGGGATTGGTTGTAGCTTAATTCGAACCTGGGATTTAGGTGATCCCACCGCACCATCTTAATGCCACCTACTCTGGACGGGAGTCCAGCGTAGCTGAGCCGGCAACCGGCCCTAGGCTACAAGTCCGAAGACAAGTCCTTAAGCGGAGGGCAGATCTGATTCAGATACCGTCCCCCTTTTTCCTTAGCATGCATGACCGGAGATCGGTCCCGGGTTTCCTCACTCAAGTTCCAGTTAGTAGAAATCTTAATCACCATGTGCTAGCTAAGCCTTAATGGGCATTAACCAACAACCACCAAACTTAACTCTTATTCTTAACTCAGTAAGTACTAAACTTGGTTAGTAACAATCTCAAATCTCGCGGGTTAGTGTAAATATAACACAATCACAACGAGAACAACATAACCGGTTGCATGCTTTATCTTGTTTTTAGTCATAGCAATTAAACAGATAGCACACAAGCCGAGGGACACCTCGTTAGCAAGCAGGTCACAAGAAGGATTGTACCGTTCACCGTCGATCGTTGTTTGTTTAACCTTCTTCGGGGTCCCAATTCACAAACCTAAAACATTCATTCATTTTTAGGTCATTAGTTATTTGTACCTTTCTTAACTCACTTAGTCTCTAAAGATTCCCATTTAATACCCTCTTAAATCTTTGCCACTTAGCTTACAACCTTAACTTTAAACATTAAAACTTATACTTAATCTTAACTTAATTCCTTAAGTTCTTAGGGTCCTAATCATTACCACCCTACCAAAGGTATACCTCATTACCTATCACCATTCTTAGAATTCAAAATCTCTTTTTTTTTTCTAAGTGTTAAGGGTCGACCGACCCACCGACCGACCCTACCCCTGGGTCGGTCCATTACAGAAACTCTTCCGTCTCTTGAAACCCATCCGACCGACCCAGAGCTAGACCGACCGACCCAACCCTCTGGGTCGGTCCCTTACAGAACCCATTTTCCTACACTAAACCTTTGCCCGACCGACCCAAGGCTAAGCCGACCGACCCAAACCCCCTGGGTCGGTCCAGTCCAGAGGCATTCCGGCTGGCTTAACTTGGCCCGACCGACCCAAAACTGGGTCGGACCCTGGGTCGGTCCTCTACAGACCTTCCTCTTAAATTGCCTCTTTCAATTCCAAACTCTTCCACAAGTGTTCTAATAGGTCCAACACCATCTTGGCACCTTAAACCCACCTTATAACCTCCACCAAACTCATTGAAACAACTTCCAAAGATCCTCTCAAACATTTACTCAATTCTTACAAAGCTCCCAACACTTAGCACTTATTTTCTTACATTTCTCACATGCATTCCACCAAAATCCACCTTAGTCATTATGCATCTTCCTTGTAATAATGCTACACTTGTAATGCTTTCCTCTAGGTTTCTAGGTGGTGGTTCATACCTAATGTAACCACTATGCCAAATGTTTTCTTCACCACCATAACATCATCTCCCAAGCATCTCTCACTATCTAAAACCCTCTTAAGCATTTACTTAATGTTCTTTCACAACTTAAACTTCCTTCCTAGTTGTTTACCAACTTTTTGAAATACCCCAAACCTTGATATGTGGTTTAAATATCAAACTATGTAATATAAAGGCTAAAAGTGCCTTAGAAACGTTAGTGTACAACTTAAACCATAGTAAAACACAATAAAGCACTAAGACACAGTTTGAGCAAAAACATGCTCTAAGCTATGAGTGAACTTGGTTAGGACCCAAAGAGCCTACCAAGACTTGATAACATTTAATATGATTTGATAGGGCTAAATAAGTCCTTAGGAAACTTTGGTGGACAGTTAAACCAAATAAAACACAAGAAAATACCTTAAAGTCAATATGAGCAAAAATGTGCTCTAAGCTTGGGATAAATTTGTATAAGACCTAATGGTCATACCAAGACCTTATTTATATGTTATTGAACATATTAAATCAATACCAAAAAACCAAGCTTGAAAACAAGTTAAAACACAAAATGTGCTTTAAGGAGTCTTAAAGCACATTTTTGAAAAATTGTCTTGTAAATGAGTTTTGAGTGGCTAAATGTCCATCATTACTCTTAAATATATATGTGTACTATATAGTATCACATTTGGAAGTCAATATCAATGGGAAATCAAAAATTTCACTTCTATGTGCCTTGTTTTGTGAATAGTGATTTTTATAAGCTAGTTTGTAACATATAATGTTATAAGTAATTAAATTGGTCAACAAAGACTAATATACCCTTCTAATAATAAGGGGGCCGGTTTTTGTAGTAATGAGTCACCAAACATGTTAACTTGTTAAGTAAATAGAGATGACTCATAAGTTACTATTTGCTTTAAGTTATAAATATCTTCAAAAGCAAAACCAATCTCACTTCTCTCATTTCTTTCTTCATTTCACACGGTTCCCTTCTTCTTCTACCTCTCTTCTTTCTGTTCTCACGGTGAAGCTACAGCACCACCACCATTCCACCATCTTCCATTGTCAATATCTCATGGCTCACTTAATCAAATCAAAACAAACACCACCAATCTCTTCCTCTCATCAAGCTCTACACTTCTATCTTTTTAAATCTTCAAGAGCTCAATTTTGGTGCCATGGAGAATCACCATTGATGGAGCTTGAGCTTGTGTTTCTACACATTATTACTCTCCTTTGCTTCTAGGTAAGGAATCTCAAAGAAAAATCAAGTTTCCTCCATGTTTTGTGTGTGACCGAAAATACTCATTAATGGTGCTCTTGGTGTGACTTTGTTCTAGCCTTATTCCAACCTTTCATGGACTAGGTGGAGTCCTCTCTTCATAGATATTCAAACTCTCTTCAAAGATCAAGGTAAAACAACTACCTTAATGTTTTTCAAATAATGTAAACCTAGGGTTTACAATGAGATGAAGCATAAAGCTTATATACTCATTTCAATATTGGTATATTGTTTAGTAGTTGACAAGGAAAGAAATGCCTTACCGGTTTTAAGAGGAAACAAGAAAGAAGTTTGTGTGGAAAAGAGGTAAACATACTATCTCAATGTGGTTTAATGCCTTAGGAGAAATGAGCTTATAATGCTTGCTAAAACTACCTAAAGAGCAAATGGTGAATGACTTTAGTAGTAGGTGTTCTCAAGGAGACTAGTAAAGGAACATATGTTTTGGTGTGTGTAATTGCAGGTCAAAGGCTTATATATTGTGGAAATTCAGTGTTTAAGGTTTATGCGACTTAAGGGCCTAAGAGCCATGTTACTTAAGGGCCTAAGTGCCAAGCAATTTAAGCTTATGCACTATATTGTGATGTAGTGCTAAATGTGTGAAGTTTGTGTGTAAAAATGTTCTTGATGGATTTTAGGTGTTCTTGAATGAAATAAGGTAAAAACCTAAGTGTTTGGATGTGAGTATATACAAGAGAAGCTATGGCCAAATTTGGGAAATGTGTAAGAAGTTCTAAGTGTTTTAAGTAAGTTTTGGTGAACAAATGTTTTACTTGGGAAGAAAACATGTATAAGGTGATTTAGAGAGATACAAGAATTTAGGTGTTATCTTGGAAGTTCTAGGAATTCAATGTGTGTTTGTGAGAATGTATTTAAGTCTTGGAGAAGTTTGTTTAAGGTTTAGTAATGTTGGTATCCAAGGAATGAATGATGTTTAGGTAAGGTTTTAAGAAAAGAATTCAAGAAGTTGTGAAAAGAGGATTTGGTAAATTAAGGAGGAAGTGTAAGCTTGGGAAAGGAATTGTAAGAATGACATAAGGAGTTTTGATATGTAAGAAAGGATGTTTGAATGATGATGTTTGTGTGGAAGATATGTCTTGGTATAATGGTTAGAATTGGCATGAATCATCACTTAGGGACTTAAGGAGTATAAACAATAAGTGTTGGAGGCTTTGGAGGAATTTGGCTAAGTGTTTAAGGTTTGGAAGTTGAGCATTTTGCCTTGTCCGAACTTCCGTCCGGACATGGAAGTTCGGACAGGCTCTGTTGGGTAAGAATTTTGCACACTCGAACTGTGTCCGAACTTGGGAAGTCCGGACACATGTTCGGACGCATGGATTTCCGCATTAAGAGATTCTCGACTCACGTCCGAACTTCCGAAGTCCGGACACAAGTTCGGACGTGTGTCTATTTTCAATTCAAAGTCACGGCTTGCGTCCGAACTTGGAGGTTCGGACACAAGTTCGGACAGGCCACTGTATGGACCAAAATTGTTGTTTTAAGGTATGGAAATGATGTGTAATGATGGGGATTGATAGGTAATGATGTTATAAGGTTGTTAAGGACATTTAGGTGAGTTTTAATGACAATAAAGTGGGTGAAAAGTTGTAATAAAATGTGAAAGTAAATCAAGTTAAAATTGTAAAGTTATGTAACTAAGTTAACGGGGAAAAGTTATAAGCATTAGACATTAAATGATCGTGCTACCCCGATGTTAATAAAAGTACATGTAATGTTATCAGTTGTTCGAGAATTGCTCGAGGAACATAAGTGGACGTGGTAAAGTGGACTCCGGTGACAGGTATGGTTTTCTTGCAACCTGTGTCCTACCGGATTACACCGGCTTGTATGCCAATGTGTTTTTTTTTTGTGTTTGCCACGTTATAAGATAAATCATGAAACGAGTTTACAGTCGTAATTGTTGTTGTATGTTTACGTGCCGATACCGGTAACCTCAAATGCGCTTGAAGGGCTAGTTAACCACTATTAGGTAAACGTAAGAGAACGGTATCCGGTAATAACGTTTCCGACCTAAGGAACGTTCTAACCACGGCTATGCGTGAGTTAGTTATGTGATGTTTGTGTGTGATGTTTTTGTGTGAATGTATGACTCTCCCTTCCCTGTGTGTGTCTAACAAGACTTAACCCAATGTGTGATTGTTTAACTAAGTTCAATGATGAACTTCTGACAAGTGCTAACGGGGGGAGTGAGGAGTCCGGTCTGTTCCGGCCACGCGTGTGAGTATGGGGGTCATTGTCATAGCAGGTTCGATCCTCTCCGTATGTTATGGTTGTTTTCCAATTTGGTTCCCAACCTTCCCTTTAGCTTAACCAAGGCTATTACTGACTCACGTCGGGCCACAGGGGCATACTATTGTTATGTTTGTTCGGTGTGCTTGGATCACGATATCCGAGACACCTTGTGTTAAGTTATCCGTCCATTTAACAAGACGGTAACGAGTTATGTAACGAGCTTATCATGAGACTGGCAACATTCTCTAGGCTCACCAGTGTTAATAACAATGTTTGGGTCGGTTCCTAAGAGAACCATTCCCGTTATGTATGTATTTTTGTTGTGATGCAATATCTATTGTGATGTTATGATGTACACGATGAAACGTGCAAAGTGTTGTTAAGTTTTGTATGTGAGGAATGATATATATTGTGAGATATGAAGTGTGTGGATCATGGATATGAACCCCAGTTTGAGAAAGGAGGTGTTTAAGGATAACCCGATTTAAGGGTAAGTGTCGTCTATTAAGGAAGTAGCTCCATTAGAGGAGGAACACTCTCTAGGAATAATGAATACCATGAGTGACTTATCAAGTAAGGATATATTATCCATTTGTTGAGCCCATTGAGGCGAAATGTTATGTGTTGTGTGTTTACAGTTGCGTGCATGACTAAATATAATCAATCGCATGTTAAGACGACAATTAGTTGTGCGTGGCCCGGTAGCATGTGGGCTGCGGGATTACCATACCAGCAAAGGTGCTGAGCCCCTTGGGGGCCACCTTTTCTCTTCTCTTCCTGTTTCAGGTACAGAGAGCTGGAAGCCGTTCGAGAGTAGGACGGGGTAGACATTGTACATGGGTAATCATTTAAGTGTATATACAGTAGGTGTAGTAAGACCGAAATTGTTATCGGCATCAGTTTATAAATACTCGGTATAGTTGAAGGGTGTATGTTGTTGTTGTTGTTAATGGAAAGGGATAGTAATGTTGTAATACCCCCATCCCACATCGGGATGTGAGTAGTATTGTGAGTGCTTTATATGCAAACATATGAGTTGACTACAACAACAGGCCTTCCACTTTTCAGCCCAAGTGAGGATTGAGGGCCTAAAGTGGCTAGTTTTCAAGCCCGGATGGCTTGGGAGCTAGGTTGTTGGACAGTAGCTCATATGGGGTGTTACAAAATGGTATCAGAGCTGACTCGGGACCGTGCCGGGATGAGCTACCCGACACCTACCGAGGAGGTCCATGGGACTTGGATGTTATGCTTGCGACGAGGACGTCGCGTTCTTTGAGTGGGGGAGTATGTAATACCCCCATCCCACATCGGGATGTGAGTAGTATTGTGAGTGCTTTATATGCAAACATATGAGTTGACTACAACAACAGGCCTTCCACTTTTCAGCCCAAGTGAGGATTGAGGGCCTAAAGTGGCTAGTTTTCAAGCCCGGATGGCTTGGGAGCTAGGTTGTTGGACAGTAGCTCATATGGGGTGTTACAAATGTGTAGTCGCTCGGGAATTTAGCCCATCAGACCGGTACAATGTATATGTATTAGCCTTGTTAGCCACGTGGGTGGTTAACGGCGTGTAACACCAAGAAGTAAAGTAATGTGTTGAAGTTTGTTTTCCGCTGCAATTGTTATTAAGTGTGTTTGTTGTTATGGGGTGTTACAAAAAGTGGTATCAGAGCGAAGTATCGCTCTGATGACTAGAATACCGAGCTTAGGAAGTACCGAGTTAGGATTTAAGTACTTCGGGTTAAGGGTTGAGTGATAGCGTGAGAGATACGCTAGTTAGGAACTACCAGTGACTACTGGAAACCTACAATATCCATCCCACCCTCCACAGTCCCTGTTTGATAACTTGGGAAAGAACGCCAGAGAGATGGAAGTCCTCTCTTACTCGGGAATACCCGATCTGGCTGTTATTAAGTACCTCTAAAGGTACGGAGAACCTGTCACACGGTAGATCCCGAAACTGGGAATCCCGGAGACGGTTCCCATCTAAACAATGTTAACCTCATTAAATAGCCAAGAATGAAGGATTTGTGTATAAGAGAATAGAATTTCCGGCAACCTGGGTCGACATGCAGAGCAGTCGAGAGTAACCAGCTTGCAACGCACCGACCGTGCAACAGGTAAGAAGTGGATTAGTGAAACCCGAGACGAGTGTCTACGGAACCACAGTTGCCAGATAATACGCCAACGGTATACCCACCAACAAGGGAACTACAACGTAGTGCCCAAATACATGGAACGGGCTACAAAGAGAATACAATACAAAGAAAAAAGAGGGTCTCCCAGAATGGGAAACACCCTAGTTGATGATCGTCATGTGAGGACAGTGAGAAATCACCTAGAAGAGTATTTGTCAAGGCAGTAAGATTAGTGAGGGCCAACAAGGCCACTGGTGACAATATGGGTAAAAACAATACCACAACCGGTATGTGTTAAACCGATAGCCAGTTAGCATGGCGCACTTGCCATAGCAAGTGCTGCTATAACAGGGCTGTTCGGGAAATTTATAATCACTACGAAGTACTTGGTGAAGTACCATGAAGTTAGGTGAGATCATTGTAACCATGGAAGCGCTTAATAGCCTAACCTCTGTAATTGTAAGTACACCAGTCAGCAAGAAGCTAGACTTGGCTAAGGTAAGAAGATGTTGTGAAACCATGAAAATTTTCTTTCAAACCCAGATTTATCTAACCCTTTTCTTTTCAAAACCAGATTTTCTTTCAAACCAACACTTCTTTCCAACCTTCTTTTAAACCAAACCAGTAAGAAAACCCAAGGCTGTCGATAAAGATACAACAGTGGATAAACTTTCCCTCGATTAAGTTCGGGAAGCATGGAATAAATATTGTCACGGGACAATGTAAAGGAGTTGACAACAGAATACTTCACCTAGGCGTGTGACGGACACTACGAGTGTACCAACTGAATTGTGGGACGACCGCACTCCGATTGGAGCTTGTGGGCCTGACAGACCTATTTATGGGTTAGTTGGGTAAGTAGCAATGTATCAGTATGGTACCCCACATATGTATACGAGTGGAGTCCGAAACACGGGAAGTAGTCGACTCCGTCTACGGTCAGCAGTATGAGTCAAACAAGAGCTAAGGATTACAAGGAATAGTTGAAGTTAAGAAACTCAGTTAAATTAACAAGACTAAAGGAATTAGTGAATTCCTTTCAACGAAATGCTTAAGAGTCAAGAGGTGCGAAGTGCACTAACTGTAATGTAAAGACATCGTATACGTCTTAAGGATACGGTGACCCAGCCTGTACATGGCAAGCAGATGCCTAATGTGGACACATTAATGTGCAATGAACGGGATGAAACTCCCAGAATGAGTACCTACACTATCAGGAAATGTTGATCTTCACAGACGAGGATAATGAGCCAGTTAAGAACGCAAACGGCGTGGCTAACTGAATAGACCAATAAGTGTGAACTAGATGTAAGGCATAACTTAGCAACACCCAGGAGCGATCCTTGAAGGGTGTTTGCATCAACGATAATAGAACAAGATAACGTGATAGAAACACGAGGGTTGAAACTAACACCCAGTTTAGACATAAGTTGTCAGGAGACGGACTGACAAACCTGAGGGGCATCCCATGAAAGGAAACGGAACGCAACGATCTTGTCATGGAGCTCAAGGCAGCAAGGCTTATAAGCCATAAGCAAGATATGCTATGAAAATTTGAGTTAATTATAGAAGTTTATGTAATACAAATAAATAGAGTGGTAAACGAACCACTGCATTAAGAGTGGGGATACCTCTCGATATTGTGAGACCGCAGGAGCGGTAGTTATGTGAATCAAGTTCAAGAAATATGTTAAGGATGGACGACGTTATTATTGAAAGAGAGCAGTTAGCTTAGTAGTACGTGTGTATAAAGTAAAGCACCTGGCTGAATAATGCCGGCTTGTGACTCGAATGATCAATGCTCAAGGAGCATTCAGTAGTCATCCAAATGAGTGATGAACCATAATACGAATGATGTAAGAATATGTGTGGAAGTTAATGTGACAGTAAATACCATGTAAGTTAGTGTTATACAAGAAGCACGGTACGCAGCAAGCGACCGTTGTATAAGTGTTGTTAAATAATAATGTGGTAGATAAGACCAGTTATGAGTTAAACTCAGTGGAGATGCAAGGTAAGTGATGTTAAACAGACTGGGCAGTAAGCCAGTGGTAGGTACTATGTGATGAGGAACTCAGTGTGAATTCCATGGTGAATCGCATAAGAGATTTACTGTCAAGAGTTTACGCCTCTGCACTTTGTATGACTGAGTGTTTTGGTATTGCACTTGTGCAGTAATGATCGAGTGGGATAGCTAGGAATTGGAAACATGTTAATTGTGGAGAAATAATGTTATAATGGCCGATGCATAGGAAATGCAAGGCCGCACCAATAAAAGAGTACTTGTACAAAACCAAATGTGGAGACATGATTAACAGTAAGTGACTACAGTAGCGCTAACTGCCAAATATCGGTATGGAATATACCCCAAATGTTGTAAATAGCTGAGAGAGCACTACACACTAGGTAGTAGCTCAATCTCAACCGACAGTAAGTCGGAAGGGAACAAGTCAATCATTGTGAAATACATAGCTGTATACACAGTAAATTGTTATGGAAGTGGATATAAAGTTTATAAGGATAAGACCGAATTCGCTAACGGTAAGACCACGCTCAGTTGAGAAACCATTGTTACCAAGATGAAGGTGACAATTGAGGATGTACAATACAGTAAGAATAACAAATGGGGCAACTAAGCTCTACAGTTATTAGAGTTTCGCAGCAGAAACTAGTGAGCAAGTGATTCAAGTGTTGAATGTACATGGTGAACATGAGTGAATGGCTAATTATTGACGCCTAGAAGCCTAACAGGCCAGAATCGAAACCAACTAAGAGTTTGAACAAACTCCAATGAGAATTCTTGGTTTAGGAACTAAACCGCCAAAATGGTTAAGATCCTCTAATCAGAATCCATTGTGTAATAGACCGCGTGGAAGTTAAAACACTTCACGACGGCAGAACATTTAAGCCAATGTTAGTGATTGATTACGTGGGCGTAATCCCTTTTTAAGGGGGGTAGAGCGCAAAACCACTTAGTGTATATTACCGTACAAGAGTACGTGGTGTATGTGACTTACATTGTGCATAGCACAAAATTATTGTTTTGGTGATTGGTGTGTGTGTTATGTAAACATACACATCCGTTTATGGTTTAATTGTGGTAATTGCGCACAGAAGATGCGAATACCATTGTGATAAGTGTGTTGATTTATTAATAATTGTGAGTGATAGTACAAGTGTGGGAGTAGAGAAACTCCCGGGGGAACAAAACCCGACAGTGTATAAATGTGAAATTATGGGTTGTATTTTGATAAAATATATGTGTATATATATATATAGTGATTCATGAAAGGGCATGATACCGACATAGAACCTAGTGAGAATAAGATTCCCTAGGTAACAACATTAAAGTGTATGGAAATAATTGATAGACGGAGTTCTATCCTTTGGAGATGTTATGATCATGATTAGAATGATTTAGAAGATAGAAAATTGGAAATGAGTGATTTATTTGATGCTTGAAAATGAAGTGGGAAGTAGAACTTGATTTGCATGTGATCAAGGGAAGCCGAACACAAATTGGAGTGGAAGGATAGTTCTACACTGATGCTGATCACATCAGGGATGGATGATTCTTGAAGCTCCCTATAAGTGGTCACAAATAACCATGCTAATAAAAGAAGCAAAGAGCTTAAGTTGGACTTGGAGTTGTATGTGTTTTCAAAAAGGATTTGGAATTGGTATTAATAAAACATCGATAGATACTTTACATGATTAAAGTTTTCTTACTTAGCCTCACAGGGAAAAATTTTAAATTTAAGTGATTGTTTTAACCTCCCAAAGGCACGGGGACGGAAGGTGTCCATCGCGACCGGGTTCTGCGGGATGACAGTGAATATCAAGATATTTTTGATTGCTATACATGCTATGACATGTTGTGTGGAATGTGTAATAAATGTTATTTTTGACCTTGATTTGTTAAAGTGGATGCTATCAAGACCTATGAGTCTAAATGTGTTGTGTTACATAGACCTACGTGTCTAAAGGTTGTTATGTCATCAAGACCTATGTGTCTAAAGGTTGTTATGTTACCCAAGACCAGTGAGTCAAAGGGGTTGTTATGTATGTGTAAATGTTGTTAAGATACCCGGACCATTGAGTCCGAGGTTATCATGTGAATATGTTATGTTATGTATGGATGTGAATGTGTTGCCCGGACCATTAAGTCCGAGGTTGTGATGTAAAGTGTATTTGGTTATGGAAGTTTTACCTCTATAAGTAATCCCCGTATTCTAATCCAAGATGTGAGGGAAGTGTAAACTTCGAGGACGAAGTTCTTTTAAGGGGGGTAGATTGAAATACCCCAAACCTTGATATGTGGTTTAAATATCAAACTATGTAATATAAAGGCTAAAAGTGCCTTAGAAACGTTAGTGTACAACTTAAACCATAGTAAAACACAATAAAGCACTAAGACACAGTTTGAGCAAAAACATGCTCTAAGCTATGAGTGAACTTGGTTAGGACCCAAAGAGCCTACCAAGACTTGATAACATTTAATTATGATTTGATAGGGCTAAATAAGTCCTTAGGAAACTTTGGTGGACAGTTAAACCAAATAAAACACAAGAAAATACCTAAAGTCAATATGAGCAAAAATGTGCTCTAAGCTTGGGATAAATTTGTATAAGACCTAATGGTCATACCAAGACCTTATTTATATGTTAATGAACATATTAAATCAATTACCAAAGAAAACCAAGCTTGAAAACAAGTTAAAACACAAAATGTGCTTTAAGGAGTCTTAAAGCACATTTTTGAAAAATTGTCTTGTAAATGAGTTTTGAGTGGCTAAATGTCCATCATTACTCTTAAATATATATGTGTACTATATAGTATCACATTTGGAAGTCAATATCAATGGGAAATCAAAAATTTCACTTCTATGTGCCTTGTTTTGTGAATAGTGATTTTTATAAGCTAGTTTGTAACATATAATGTTATAAGTAATTAAATTGGTCAACAAAGACTAATATACCCTTCTAATAATAAGGGGGCCGGTTTTTGTAGTAATGAGTCACCAAACATGTTAACTTGTTAAGTAAATAGAGATGACTCATAAGTTACTATTTGCTTTAAGTTATAAATATCTTCAAAAGCAAAACCAATCTCACTTCTCTCATTTCTTTCTTCATTTCACACGGTTCCCTTCTTCTTCTACCTCTCTTCTTTCTGTTCTCACGGTGAAGCTACAGCACCACCACCATTCCACCATCTTCCATTGTCAATATCTCATGGCTCACTTAATCAAATCAAAAACAAACACCACCAATCTCTTCCTCTCATCAAGCTCTACACTTCTATCTTTTTAAATCTTCAAGAGCTCAATTTTGGTGCCATGGAGAATCACCATTGATGGAGCTTGAGCTTGTGTTTCTACACATTATTACTCTCCTTTGCTTCTAGGTAAGGAATCTCAAAGAAAAATCAAGTTTCCTCCATGTTTTGTGTGTGACCGAAAATACTCATTAATGGTGCTCTTGGTGTGACTTTGTTCTAGCCTTATTCCAACCTTTCATGGACTAGGTGGAGTCCTCTCTTCATAGATATTCAAACTCTCTTCAAAGATCAAGGTAAAACAACTACCTTAATGTTTTTCAAATAATGTAAACCTAGGGTTTACAATGAGATGAAGCATAAAGCTTATATACTCATTTCAATATTGGTATATTGTTTAGTAGTTGACAAGGAAAGAAATGCCTTACCGGTTTTAAGAGGAAACAAGAAAGAAGTTTGTGTGGAAAAGAGGTAAACATACTATCTCAATGTGGTTTAATGCCTTAGGAGAAATGAGCTTATAATGCTTGCTAAAACTACCTAAAGAGCAAATGGTGAATGACTTAGTAAGGTGTTCTCAAGGAGACTAGTAAAGGAACATATGTTTTGGTGTGTGTAATTGCAGGTCAAAGGCTTATATATTGTGGAAATTCAGTGTTTAAGGTTTATGCGACTTAAGGGCCTAAGAGCCATGTTATTTAAGGGCCTAAGTGCCAAGCAATTTAAGCTTATGCACTATATTGTGATGTAGTGCTAAATGTGTGAAGTTTGTGTGTAAAAATGTTCTTGATGGATTTTAGGTGTTCTTGAATGAAATAAGGTAAAAACCTAAGTGTTTGGATGTGAGTATATACAAGAGAAGCTATGGCCAAATTTGGGAAATGTGTAAGAAGTTCTAAGTGTTTTAAGTAAGTTTTGGTGAACAAATGTTTTACTTGGGAAGAAAACATGTATAAGGTGATTTAGAGAGATACAAGAATTTAGGTGTTATCTTGGAAGTTCTAGGAATTCAATGTGTGTTTGTGAGAATGTATTTAAGTCTTGGAGAAGTTTGTTTAAGGTTTAGTAATGTTGGTATCCAAGGAATGAATGATGTTTAGGTAAGGTTTTAAGAAAAGAATTCAAGAAGTTGTGAAAAGAGGATTTGGTAAATTAAGGAGGAAGTGTAAGCTTGGGAAAGGAATTGTAAGAATGACATAAGGAGTTTTGATATGTAAGAAAGGATGTTTGAATGATGATGTTTGTTTGTGTGGAAGATATGTCTTGGTATAATGGTTAGAATTGGCATGAATCATCACTTAGGGACTTAAGGAGTATAAACAATAAGTGTTGGAGGCTTTGGAGGAATTTGGCTAAGTTTTAAAGGTTTGGAAGTTGAGCATTTTGCCTTGTCCGAACTTCCGTCCGGACATGGAAGTTCGGACAGGCTCTGTTGGGTAAGAATTTTGCACACTCGAACTGTGTCCGAACTTGGGAAGTCCGGACACATGTTCGGACGCATGGATTTCCGCATTAAGAGATTCTCGACTCACGTCCGAACTTCCGAAGTCCGGACACAAGTTCGGACGTGTGTCTATTTTCAATTCAAAGTCACGGCTTGCGTCCGAACTTGGAGGTTCGGACACAAGTTCGGACAGGCCACTGTATGGACCAAAATTGTTGTTTTAAGGTATGGAAATGATGTTAATGATGGGGATTGATAGGTAATTGTTATAAGGTTGTTAAGGACATGTTAGGTGAGTTTTAATGACAATAAAGTGGGTGAAAAGTTGTAATAAATGTGAAAGTAAATCAAGTTAAAATTGTAAAGTTATGTAACTAAGTTAACGGGGAAAAGTTATAAGCATTAGACATTAAATGATCGTGCTACCCCGATGTTAATAAAAGTACATGTAATGTTATCAGTTGTTCGAGAATTGCTCGAGGAACATAAGTGGACGTGGTAAAGTGGACTCCGGTGACAGGTATGGTTTTCTTGCAACCTGTGTCCTACCGGATTACACCGGCTTGTATGCCAATGTGTTTTTTTTTTTGTGTGTTGCCACGTTATAAGATAAATCATGAAACGAGTTTACAGTCGTAATTGTTGTTGTATGTTTACGTGCCGATACCGGTAACCTCAAATGCGCTTGAAGGGCTAGTTAACCACTATTAGGTAAACGTAAGAGAACGGTATCCGGTAATAACGTTTCCGACCTAAGGAACGTTCTAACCACGGCTATGCGTGAGTTAGTTATGTGATGTTTGTGGTTGTGAATGTATGACTCTCCCTTCCCTTGTGTGTGTCTAACAAGACTTAACCCAATGTGTGATTGTTTAACTAAGTTCAATGATGAACTTCTGACAAGTGCTAACGGGGGAGTGAGGAGTCCGGTCTGTTCCGGCCACACGTGTGAGTATGGGGGTCTTGTCATAGCAGGTCGTCGATCTCGGTATGTTATGGTTGTTTTCCAATTTGGTTCCCAACCTTCCCTTTAGCTTAACCAAGGCTATTACTGACTCACGTCGGGCCACAGGGGCATACTATTGTTATGTTTGTTCGGTGTGCTTGGATCACGATATCCGAGACACCTTGTGTTAAGTTATCCGTCCATTTAACGAGACGGTAACGAGTTATGTAACGAGCTTATCATGAGACTGGCAACATTCTCTAGGCTCACCAGTGTTAATAACAATGTTTGGGTCGGTTCCTAAGAGAACCGTTCCCGTTATGTATGTATTTTTTGTTGTGATGCAATATCTATTGTGATGTTATGATGTACACGATGAAACGTGCAAAGTGTTGTTAAGTTTTGTATGTGAGGAATGATATATATTGTGAGATATGAAGTGTGTGGATCATGGATATGAACCCCAGTTTGAGAAAGGAGGTGTTTAAGGATAACCGGATTTAAGGGTAAGTGTCGTCTATTAAGGAAGTAGCTCCATTAGAGGAGGAACACTCTAGGAATAATGAATACCATGAGTGACTTATCAAGTAAGGATATATTATCCGTTTGTTGAGCCCATTGAGGCGAAATGTTATGTGTTGTGTGTTTACAGTTGCGTGCATGACTAAATATAATCAATCGCATGTTAAGACGACAATTAGTTGTGCGTGGCCCGGTAGCATGTGGGCTGCGGGATTACCATACCAGCAAAGGTGCTGAGCCCCTTGGGGGCCACCCTTTCTCTTCTCTTCCTGTTTCAGGTACAGAGAGCTGGAAGCCGTTCGAGAGTAGGACGGGGTAGACATTGTACATGGGTAATCATTTAAGTGTATATATACAGTAGGTGTAGTAAGACCGAAATTGTTATCGGCATCAGTTTATAAATACTCGGTATAGTTGAAGGGTGTATGTGTTGTTGTTGTTAATGGAAAGGGATAGTAATGTGTAGTCGCTCGGGAATTTAGCCCATCAGACCGGTACAATGTATATGTATTAGCCTTGTTAGCCACGTGGGTGGTTAACGGCGTGTAACACCAAGAAGTAAAGTAATGTGTTGAAGTTTGTTTTCCGCTGCAGTTGTTATTAAGTGTGTTTGTTGTTGGATGGGGTGTTACACTTTTACCTAAGTCCTAAATACTCAAATGCACTCTCTTGATTTCTAAATCCTTCCTAGTAATGCCTAAGTCATTATAAGTCCTTAGAACACCTTATTCTCACCCTTTTTCATCAAGACAACCTATAGAACAACCTAGTACCTCCTTGGTCATTAAATTCCCTTAGAATGTCTTAAACACTTAAGCTCTCCTTTAAATTTTGCCATAGGTTCTCTAGTATATAATACCACCTAACACATGGTTTTTCTCCATCAAACAACCAACATCACCCAAATTCTCACCACAACACCTTAACACCCAATTTACACCAAAACCACACCACATCATCATATAGTGCTTAAACTTAAAATGCTTGGCACTTAGGCCCTTAAATGACAATAATCTTAACCACTGAATTTCCACATATATATGCCTTCAACCTGCGAATACACTCAACAAGGCTCCCATTGAAATAAAATGCTTCTTGTACTTCACCTTGATATTCTTAAACTATCTCTTTTTCTCATTTGCTCCTTAATCACAAGTTCACAAGTATAGTCATTGTTTCTCCTAGGTTTTATATAACCCTTTTCTAATGTAAAATCACTACTAAACTCATCATATACCTAAATCCCATTCCCTTAAACAACAAAACACCTTAAGGTAAGTAATTTACCTTGTTTTCTCACAAGCTTAAAAGCTTTTCTCCTTAGGTTTTTCTTTGTTCAATCTCGGTCACCAATGTGTGTCTCCTTGCCAATGTTCTAACCAATATCCAATGACTCCAATGAGTACTAGATAACACATTAACCCTAAGGAACAAACCCTAGGTTAAAATATGTTTTTAAGGTATTAATGTGATTGTTTTACCTTGGTTTCTCAAGACAAACTTGGGTATGAAGCAAGAAGGACCTCCTCTCTCCTTTGAAGAGTAGAAACAAGCTAGAACAAGGCATAAACATGGAGTTCCATGAGTATATATTTTCGGACATGTGAAGAAAATGGTGGAAACCTAGATTTTCTTACACTTTCTTTACCTTAAGAGAATAGAGATGCCAATGGAGTCTCCAAACTTGAATTTCCTCCTCTAATGGTGGTTTGACTTGGCACCAAAATGAAGCTCTTGAAGTTTCGAAAAGATAGAAAGAAGGAGCTTGAGCTAACTAAGAGGAATATGTATTTTGTTTTGGATTTGGAGCTTAAATGAGCAAGTAGTGTGCAAGAGAAGATGGAGCTTTCATGGAGTTGAGTTCTACGTGAATGGAGAAGAGAAAGAGAGCAAGAAACCGTGTGAAACAAGGGAGAATGAAGAAGTGAGGAGAGAGGTAAGTAAAATGTGATATTTATCTTAAAAGGTGAATAGTGTTTTTACTTTATAACTTACTTGTTTTTTGCTTTCTCTTTACTTAGCTAGATAAGTGTGGTGAGTCACACTTTAAAAAACGGCCCCCTTTTGTAGATGAGGGTAATTAAGTCTTTGTTGACCAAATGTCTCACTTATATAGACTTATGTTATAAACTAGCTTAATTAATTCACTATTCATCAAAACAAGGCACATTGTTGTGAAATTTTTGATTTCCCATTGATATAGACCTCCAAATGTGATACTATATAGTACACATATTATTTAAAGAGTAATGATGGACATTTAGCCATTCAAAACTCATTTACAAGACAATTTTTCAAAAACGTGCTTTAAGACTCCTTAAAGCACATTTTGTGTTTTAACTTGTCTTAAAGCTTGGTTTTCTTTGGTAATTGATTTGAAATGACCATTAGGATATTACTAAGGTCTTAGAACAATATTTGGGCACTCTCCCAAGTCTCTCCAAGCTTAGAGCACGTTTTTGTTAAAACTGCTCTTTTGGTGTTTCCTTATATTTTCTTTGATTAGAAATGTTTCTAAGGCATTATATAGCCTCCTTATATCTTAGTTTATCATTTAAACACCATATCTAAGTTTGGGGTATTTCAATCTACCCCCCTTAAAAGAACTTTGTCCTCAAAGTTCACACATGTGTTTAACCATTCACGGTACACAATTCTCTTAATCTTAATACCACATCTTATGTTCACATTCATACATCTCAAGACTCAAAGATCAATCTCAAATACAATACATAAGTATTATACATAACTCAAACTTACACCGAAGTGTAGCAACTTACACAAATTCACATCTTAAACAACCAAACAAATGACAAACATGATCGTTTCCTAACTCAAAAGCGAGGAAGCTCTACCCCCCTTAAAAAGGGGTACGCCCCGTACCCTGTACAGACGACTGGTGAAGGTCCTCTGGTTTATACGTGAATGTTTTACGACTGGAAGTTTATACATTTGAACTGGAAAAGACTAACAGACCTTTAGGTATTATTTAGCCTAACTAATGGTCAACTATTGTAGTCTTAATTCAAATATTGGTTATTGTACCACTGACAAAGAGTTAATGTATAAAGAGAGGAATCCAGACTGTTTCGACTTTCTGATTGCGCATCGTGATCACTACAAGAGACTTCAAAGGGGAGTCACTCAAGGGAATCCATCAGTCACATTAGATGATGGCGGAGGGCACTGCCGTTGGTGCACAGGTTCGACCGGATCGGTCAATTATCCAGGTCCATAAGGTCAGTTGGTAACGGTTCCTTTGGAACCCAGGGGACACACTGTCCATTATTAAAGATTATTAAGGGTACTCTTGACATGACGCCTGAGGTGAGAATAATTGGAAAAGTTAAGTGGTTGGTTTAAAAGAATAAGGGTCTTGTGACCTACTAACAAGTACAGTTGTTTAATACGTTCATCTTGTTTGGCGTTGGTTATTGGTTGTGGTGTTACTGTGCACTAATGTTTGTAGGTGGACTGTTATGTGTTTGTTTTATGGTTACAGTTATTCCTACTGTTATTGTAAACCGGAATATTTTGAAATGAACCTAATATCAAGATGGCTAAATGACTTAAGGAATCTAGATGACTTAGGACTACATTTAGCATACCAGCATTTTGATTGCTGAGCCCTTCATTGGGCAAAACATTTCAGGTTACTGAAGAAGACACAAGCCGGAGTGTGGGGAACAGGGTAGCTGCTGTGTTTAATAAACACTTGTAGTTTTATTATGTATGATATTTTGAAGACTGTTGTATTTTATTTAGTTGCTCATTTAGTTTGTTTGGATAATAATTAGAGTGCTAATCTGTTCACACAGCGTTGAGTAGTTGATGGATAGAGTAAGGATGCCTTGTTGCTCACAAGGGTGGAACGGCGTGTAACACCATGGTTATTTAGATTTATTTTCCGCTGCGACGTTATTTATTTGTGCTACGACTTGCGACGCTAGTATAGGTTTAGGATTAGGGGTGTTACAAAAAGTGGTATCAGAGCGGAGTACCGCTCTGATGAAAGATACTGAGTCAAAAACAATGAGCATAGGAATATTGGGATAATGGGAAACACCTGTGAGGATTCATGACTTAGAAAGAAAAACCCTAGGGATATATATTTTACTGCTAGTAGTTAACTTTATTTACATGTTTGTGATTGTGTGTGTAATACGGTGTAGCACCAAGTAGTAATAATAGTATATTACTATAAATGTCAGGCGTTGGAAGACCACGTGTAGGCGGCAGAGGACGAGGTAGAGGAGCACCAGCGAATGTCCCGGACATACCAGGCCTAGCTGAAGCCATGGCAGCCTTCGCCACACAGCTAGGAGCACAAGTTGCAGGAGCCATACCCCACCCGCCACAACCCAGGGACTAATTGGTTGAAGAGTGTAGTAGACGCACGAGTTCCAACATACTCAGGGGAACCAGACCCTGCCGCACTAGAGAAGTTCATCATCGAGCACCAGAAAGCTTTTAGGGCCGTCAGAGTCCCAGAGGACCAAAAGGTTGACATTGCCGCATACAACTTGAAGGATGCAGCTGATACTTGGTGGCGGTCTGTGGAGGGCCACCATAGAGCCACACCAGACTTTGGGTGGACAGCGTTTGTGAATGTGCTACGGGAGAAATACTACCCCGAGCACTTGAAGCAGAGGAAGCGACAAGAGTTTGAAACTTTAATCCAAGGGAGCCAAATAGTTGACCAGTACTACGCATGATTTACCAGCCTGCTTGATTACATTCCAGGAGTTGACTACTCCGACGTGGTGAAGATCCAGAAATTCAGGGGAGGGTTAAGTTTCGTATCCAGAGTGCTATGGGAGCAATTCGTTTCACTACCATACAAGAGTGCTATGACGCAACATCAGCAACTGAATTAATGCTAAAGTCCAGGGAGGAAGCCCAGGGAAAGAAGAGGAAGAACACAGAAGGTGAAGATGGAGGAGCCACATCTGGCGGATTCTATAAGAAGGGGAAGCAAGAAAGCTTTACTTGAGAAGGAGTACTCATATATTACCGAAACTTAGTTTGGTCACTAACCTAAACTTGCAATAGGAGATTCTTTGACAAGAAAAAGGGGCGGAAGGATTTCCAAGGTCAGAAGACGAAGGAGCAGGTCCCTCGTCTGACCGGCCCAGCCATTGATGCACAGCCGCTTAGATCGGCACCACCTAGGGTAAGGATACCCACCTTTCATCTAACCAAACATTTACTAGCTATACCTTACTAAACCATGTTGTATAAACAGCAGTCAATAAGCCAACCCAGCGCCACTACTACTGTAAGCACTGTGGAGGTGATCATCCAGGAGTAGACTGCATGGGAAGGAAGGTGGAGTGTCGTTACTGCAAGAAGGAAGGCCACCGGGAGTACGAGTGTTTCTCCAACCCAGCTAGCCGAGTGTACAAGGGAGCTAAGGGTTCACAGAGGCCACCAACTACAGAGACTGGAGGACCAATAGGAGGTCAGGCACCTCAGACTAACTCCTATACTAGGGGACCGGGAGGACAGCCATCCTCATCCGGGAGTCAAAAGGGGAAGGAGATAGTGCCGAGTAGAAACACCCTGTATACAGTGGGAACTTCGGGCGCTGAGACTAGCGCGAAAGCGGTAAGCCTAGAACCTAGAACAAGAGCATGTTGCTATGAATGTGTGTTTATTGTTGTTCAGTCGATAAGACTTGTATGTGTTTTGTGTGTAATAAAATTTAGAGAGACCTAATTTAGGAATCTCTCACCTAATAGGATGTTTCGACATTTGCTTTCCCATACCCATGAGACCAAGAGCACCTGAGCCTACGAGCGAAGGTCGAGAATATCCAGAGAGAGAATGCCAAGTACTTCGACCCGGCATGATCCTACTCAAGCAATATTTAGATTTAAATGAACAAATAACCATTGTAAATGAATGTAGAAATTTGGGAGTAGGCCTAGGAGGATTTTATAATCCAGGTTATAATAGTGGGTCAAAACTTAGATTATATATGATGTGTATGGGTAAGAATTGGGATCCACACACTAGGTTGTATCAAGAGGTTAGAAAGATAGATGGAACACTTGTTCCTAGGATACCCGATACCTTTCAAGCCTTGGTGACAGAAGCGGTCAAGATTGCACAACAATTAGAAACCAACCCCATTCCAGACATGAGGGCCGACATTTGTATAGCAAATTTTATGAAAAAGGGGGAAAACTTGGGTTACACCAGGACCGCGATGAGACATCAGAGTCTATTACAAAAGGGGTACCAGTTGTATCATTCTCCATAGGAGACGATGCTGAGTTTTTATACGGTGACCAGAAAGGATGGACAAGGCCAAAAGATTATTCTAAAGTCAGGTGACGTATTGATATTTGGTGGAGAATCGAGATTAGTTTACCATGGGATCAAGAGCATTAAGTTGAATACAGCCCCGTCAACCTTAGTAAATACTACCCATTTAAAACCTGGACGGTTAAACTTGACATTTAGACAATATTGATGTAATTGTGGAGCTTGTATATGGGAATCGTTGGATTAATGAATGGCATTTTACTATTTTGAGTCATGCACTATCTTACAAATTGTTAACCCCATGCCTCGAGTCTAATGGAGGAGCAATGCTGAATATATTGGACAAGACCGGGGCCAAGGATAAGGGGAATGTTATCATGGGAACCTTTACGGTAAACGGCGTGAGTGCATCGATACTGTTCGATTCAAGAGCCTCTCACTCCTTTATATCCTCTACATCAGCAAGGAAGTTAGAGACAACCCCTGAACCTCTCTCAGATTACATTACCGACGAAGGAAAGAGTGAGGTGCACGAAACTACACAAGGGAGTTCGGATTAACATCATGGATGAAGAATTTCACGCAGACCTAATTGAGCTGGACAATTTAGGGTTTGACATCATCATGGGTGATAAGTGTCCAAATGAGCATGTTTATAGGATATTTCATATACTATATTAGCATTTTTCTTGCTCATTTCTCCACTTTGGTTAGTTTTCCTCTAAATTATGTTTATTTGGTTATCTCACAAATTTATTGGTTAAACATGAGGAAAACCAAGCTAGGAGCAAAGTACACGAAAAGACGAAGGCGTAGGCGCAAACGAGGATCAAATCGGAGCTAAAACGAGCATTTTAGAGACAATTGAACTTTGGTCCGGACTAGTGTCCGGATCAGCTGGTCCGGACCAACACATGCCAGCGCGCCATAGAGGGAGATCGACATGGTCCGGACCACACAGGTCCGGACAGTGGTCCGGACAGGCAAACAATGCCAGCGTACAGGTGCATCGACATGGGTGTGAATTGGTAAATAATATTTTACCAATTCACACCGACACCCCCTTCAATTCTTCCCCATTTTCACTATAAATACACCTATAACCCTCCATTAAATCATATCTCATTCCACCCCAAACTTATGCCATTTTCCCTCCATAAAAATACCATAAAACTCTAAAAATCATACATCTCATCCACATATTATCCACATAAATTCCATACAACACCTCATTTCATAAAAACATTCCATTTCCATACCATTGTTCTGTCCAACCTCTGCCCAAATATTATCAGTCAAGATAGTGGAGCTGAATTAATTATCTTTCCCAGATGATTTCTTTATTTTCTTATTCTGTCTTTTTAATTATGTTGGGCTAAGAGGATTTACTCCGGGCGAAGGTTTAGCCGTAATTTGTTTAATTATGTAATCTATATTTTCTACCGGTTACAATAAATACAGTTTGTTACGATTAAAGTTTATCTCTCGCCTTTTTAATAAATCTCATGAATTTGTTAAAATGCTTTACAAAGTCTGTTTTAATCTGATAAGTGATAAATAGACAGGTTAATTAAGCCGTAAATCTGTAGGAAACTTGTTTTCATCGGATGAGTTAGTACTCAGTTGCAAGAATATTATTCCTTTTACACTGCCGTTTACTAGTGCTTGCTTGAGTTTTCATCGGACCTTGCATTTTTGGTAAACGAGTTCTTCAGGTGCGATGATCCAGCCCTTAATAATAAACAGGAATTTTGCCAAACTATTATAATAAACCGGTAGAGATAGCATAATTAATCAGATTATATAAACCTGAACCCGGAGTTTCGTTTAATTTATTTTCAACTCAGTTAATTTAATCTGTTGCTTTACTTTACAAAAACAAGTCAATTAATTCCCCCCTTTTGTGACAAGCTTAGGTACTATATTATTTCACTATAGTCCCACGGTTTGACCCCGGCCGCTTCTGTCTTACTATACTACTGCGACCGGGTTTTATTTGCAGCCCGACCGATATTTTGAGTATTAATTTCTTACTCAATTGTTTTAATTACACCAGTTCCAACCACTCACAATATACAGTCTGCAAAATGGCGCCGTTGCCGGGGACTTGATTTATTCTAGTCCCTAAGCCCCGAATAATTCACCTGTTATATTATAATAATCTGTTTATATTATTTTGTTGTTTGTTTAACTTCGGACATTTAACTTCGGACATCTAACTTCGGACATCTAACTTTTAACATTTTTATTTTCTCTAAATTAACTGCTAACATTTAATTTCCATTGTCCTTTAAATTTCAGTAAATTAACTACTAACCTTAAATTTCTGTCATTTAATTTTCTGTCATTTTATTTTCTGTCTCTAACTACTAACTTATAATTTCTGTCTACTAACTTATAATTTCTGTCATCTAACTACTAACTTATAATTTCTGTCTACTAACTTATAATTTCTGTCATCTAACTACTAACTTATAATTTCTGTCATTTTAATTTCTAACTTATAATTTCTGTCATTTAAATTCCATTGTCATTTAACTTTCTGCTATTTAATTTTGTCCTTTTCTTTATTTTATTTTACTGTCTTTGTTAAAAAAAAAGTAGTTATTAATTTTCGAATTATTTCTGTTTAACTGTTTAATTTCCCCTCCCTATTTTTGTCCATTTTTATTTATTTTAACACATCACGAGTTTCTTTTTCTGTTTTGAGTGGTGAATGCCTTTTACCAGGTCAAACAGCCTCCCGAAAAATATTAATAATCACACGGTTGGTTACATCCCAGAGATCGAGAGAACCTTTCTACACACCCTAAGGCAGAAACGAACTCAACAAACATAGCCACCTCAGTGATAGAATCTAACCCGGAAGCTGACATGGCATTTTCACCAGCGACAGTCCGAAATATCAACAGGCCGTCTAATCAAGGACAATAGCCTGCCATCATCCTTCCCCACCTTACCCCATCCGAATACTATGAGTGGCAAAAGCTAAAGCCTATCATCAGACCATGTGTAAAGGAGTGGTGCATGTTCGATGGCTCCTGTCCGAGAGCTCTGTTACATGTTACCAAGTTCTTACAGCATGCCAATAGCCTACCGCGACAGACACGCAGTACTCTAGTACGCAAGACTGTCATTATTCCCTCACAGCCTGATGGGAAATGCGAGCAAATGGTATCATAGCCTGACACCAAGTACCATTGGTACTTGGGATGAAATGGCCACCAAGTTCTACGACAAATTCCTGCCCCCGAGCCGAACATTGGAAATGATTGCTGAAATCTACAATTTCAAGTAGCCAGGGTCGGAAAACATTTGTGAAACTTGGGACCGTTTCAAAGGATTACTACTTACTTGTCCTCACCATGGTCTGACGAAAGAACAAGTATCACAATTGTTCTACAAAGGCTTGATTGGTCCGTGTAAAACAATGGTACTATCCTCTTTGGGTGCTGACATTCTGAAAAAGCCCGACACACAGTTTCTAAATGTCATAGAAACCCTCTGCGATGAGATCAGAGACTGGGCCACAGGTGGATCAAGAGGCGGTACTCCAGGTTTATACCATGTTGGGGAAAGTGACAGTAAGTTTGACCAGCTGATGAAAAGCCATGAGCAACTCATGGAGAGCAATGCGCAGCAGGCAACAAAAGTAAGTACTCTGCAAAAAGTAGTTGAGCAGATGGCGATGAACTCCTTTCCCTAACAAGCAAAGTCGATGACGTCTCGATCATCTACAATCCTTCCAGGCTATGCTTCTCTATCCCGATCATCTCCTGATATTTCTTGTACGCAATGTGGTGGGCCTCATGATTATGAAAATGCCCCAACTACAAGAATTAAAAGCAGCAGAGGAAGAAAACTTTGTTGGCAACAATTTAGGGTACAGACAACCATGGCAGCACAACATACACCCCAATTTTCAAGGAGGCCAAAGGCAGTATCAGAAACCGCCTTATGGCAATGATGCTTCTTCAAGTTGACCGACTCAACAACCTTCAAATCCCGACTCTGGAATGTCCCAAATGTAGGAGATGTTTAAAGCGATGATGGGTAAGTCCCGAGACACGCAAGAGGAGGTCGCAGCCCTTTGCAAAGACCAAAGAGCCTTGCAGTCCCAAATACAACAGCTTCTCACTCAACAAAGACCTCCTGGCCAACTCCCTTCACAAACCAATCCAAATCCAAAAGAGTATGCAAATGCAATTTACGTAGTGGACCAGCCCATCACACTAGCTCAAAGGGAGCAACAACCCGAGAGTGAAATGGTCCATGAAGTGGAGCAGCGGGCTGAGGAAGAATACCTCGACATGAACCAACTGAAGCTCTATGCCAAATTAGTTGCGATAAATGAAATGATGGAAGGTCCACTAGTCCTTGCATCACAGCAACCGGAGAGCGAAACAGTTCATATAGTGGACGACTTACCTGAGGATTTGAGTTACTCTTTATCACCACCCCCGTTCGAACCTGAGCAAACGGCATCAAACCTTCTGGTTGAGCTTGAAGACAAGCCATCAAAGGACAACTTCTACCTCAACTTCAGGGAGACTCCTCCCTCTGAAGTCAATTACCGTTATTTTCCCGCCTTCTCTATGCTATATCCAGAAAATGAGGATAGTTACATCCTCAAAAATGAAGAGGAGGGAATGCTCGCTCCCCCAGAACATCCAAACAGAACGCTGCAATCAACTTCACGGAGCCATCTCCCTCTAAAGTTGAATTCAATCAGGGCTCTTCCTATGAGCCTCTACAAAAAGATGAGGATATATACGTCCTAAAATTGAGGAGGAGGAGCCATCCAACTTTGATCCTCACACCAAGGGTCATCCATTGAAAAATCTGGGCCCTTCTCCAAAGAAAAATAATGCCACCCAACCCACCCATTGAAGCCCACTTCCACCTTCATTTTCGTTCCAGGCGAGGAAATTTACATCCTCGACTCTGAGCAAGCACCACCACTACCATCTTGCCTCCTTACGGCTAAACAACAGAAGGAGAATGTTTACATTCTCCAGTTTGAGGGAGCAATACAACCATCACCCAGTTTTCAATACAATATTAATTGCAGCAAACACCTCCTTCAAACTAGGTTTTGTGGAGTTTGAATTTCCTACTTTAATTATTGTAGTAATACTTTGTTTTGATTCAGGTGGTTCGGTCTTACTTATTGCCAATTTCCTATTCCCGGTACTACCATTGTCAACTTTCATTTATGATCCAGAATAATGAAGAACATGCGTCTAGCTAGAGACGTTAAACCCGGGCAGCTTGGTGGGAGGCAACCCACTATCTAACTTTTGTATTTCCTTTTATTTAATGTTGTTTTCTTTTTTGTACTATATTTCACTTTTATATATCATAATAAAATGCAGGTTTTACTTGAGTTCTTCTAGCTGTGTATAATATTCTTTACAGGTACAATTCATGTCATTCCACAGCGGCACTCAAGTGTGGGGGAGCTCTACACACTCTACGAATTATGGGGAGTACACTCTTTCCTTTATCAAATTGCATGCCCTGTTAATTTAATTCCATCTACGCAATGAGGGCATTGCTTGAGCTTAAGTATGGGGGAGAGCCCTTTTTGGGGCATTTTGTGCTTAAAATGCTTAAATCTCTCTGCTTATCTTGCATGTGTTCAAAATTAAAATTATGGACCCTGCTAATGTAGGTTGTTCTCTTTATGAATAAATACTATTATGAATTGTGGATAAATGGTACAAATTTTAAAAATTTTCCATTGATGATTACTTTTGAGGAGCATTTTTATGCGGTGTGACCAAATGATCTGCAATGGTTGATTTTTTATTGCTCAGGGATTCTTTCTGTCTTCTCTCTTAGGGATTGCTAGGGGTGCTTCTCTGTTAAAATAATAAATAAATAAATATAATAAGCAAGGGACTTGCGAGACACCATTGGTAACCAACAAAGAGAGTTGAGTGTTCTTAAATACAAAAGCTTGATGCTTAAATCTTATCTTCTCATCTCTTATGCAAGCAGAGTGAAACAAATGCATGAATCTATTTTCCGTTTGTTTTCTCCTCAATGCCCATTCTTGAGAGAGTTGGTCGTGGAAAATACTCAGTCACCTTAACTAAGAAGCATTGAAGTACTCCGGATCATACCCCGAAACTCTATATTTTATTTTTACCCTGAGCACACCTATGCCACCAGTAGTTGATTTTTCACACTCCTCGAAAAAATTTAAAGATCATATACTGTTCACCTCTTTTATCCTACCCCTTCATAATAATATTTGTTAATATTGAGCATTCCCTACTTACTTGGGTACATGGTTTTGCTTGAGGACAAGCAAAAGATAAGTGTGGGGGTGTGATAAGTGTCCAAATGAGCATGTTTTATAGGATTAATTTCATATATTATATTAGCACTTTTCTTGCTCATTTCTCCACTTTGTTCGTTTTCCTCTAAATTATGTTTATTTGGTTATCTCACAAATTTTATTGGTTAAACATGAGGAAAACAAGCTAGGAGCAAAGTACACGAAAAGACGAAGGCATAGGCGCACACGGGGATCAACGTCAGCTAAAACGAGCATTTTATTAGAGACAATTGAACTTTGGTCCGGACCAGTGTCCGGATCAGCTGGTCCGGACCAACACATGCCAGCGCGCCATAGAGGGAGATCGACATGGTCCGGACCACACAGGTCCGGACAGTGGTCCGGACAGGCAAAAAATGCCAGCGTACAGGTGCATCGACATGGGTGTGAATTGGTAAATAATATTTTACCAATTCACACCGACACCCCCTTCAATTCTACCCCATTTTCACTATAAATACACCTATAACCCTCCATTAAATCATATCTCATTCCACCCCAAACTTATGCCATTTTCCCTCCATAAAAATACCATAAAACTCTCCAAAAATCATACATCTCATCCACATATTATCCACATAAATTCCATACAACACCTCATTTCATAAAAAATTCTGTTTCCATACCGTTGTTCTGTCCAACCTCTGCCCAAATATTAGCAGTCAAGATAGTGGAGCTGAATTAATTATCTTTCCCAGATGATTTCTTTTACTTCTTATTCTGTCTTTTTAATTATGTTGGGCTAAGAGGATTTACTCCGGGCGAAGGTTTAGCCGTAATTTGTTTAATTATGTAATCTATATTTCTACCGGTTAAAATAAATACAGTTTGTTACGATTAAAGTTTATCTCTCGCCTTTTTAATAAATCTCATGAATTTGTTAAAATGCTTTACAAAGTCTGTTTTAATCTGATTGGTGATAAATAGACAGGTTAATTAAGCCGTAAATCTATAGGAAACTTGTTTTCATCGGATGAGTTAGTACTCAGTTGCAAGAATATTATTCCTTTTACACTGCCGTTTACTAGTGCTTGCTTGAGTTTTCATCGGACCTTGCATTTTCTGGTAAACGAGTTCTTCAGGTGCGATGATCCAGCCCTTAAGATAATAAACATGAATTTTACCAAACTATTATAATAAACCGGTAGAGATAGCATAATTAATCAAATTATATAAACCTGAACCCAGAGTTCTATTTAATTTATTTTCAACTCAGTTAATTTAATCTGTTGCTTTACTTTACAAAAACAAGTCAATTAATTCCCCCCTTTTTGTGACAAGCTTAGGTACTATATTATTTTGCTATAAGTCCCACGGTTTGACCCCGGCCGCTTCTGTCTTACTATACTACTGCCACCGGGTTTTATTTGCAGCCCGACGGATATTTTGAGTATTAATTTCTTTCTCAATTGTTTTAATTACACCAGTTCCAACCACTCACAATATACAGTCTGCAATGGGCATGGATTGGCTACAGAAATACAAGGGACGACTGCATTGCGCAGAGCATAGATTACTTCTGAAGAGCCCGAAGGGCAAGACAGTTTCATATCGTAGTATTCCAAAAGAGCCTACTTTCAAGCTAGTATCTGCTACCACATTGGTGAAGAAGTTGCAGAAGGGACAGCCAGTCTATTTGTGCTATGTCCAGGATTTGAGGCAAGAAGAGAAAACACAAACAGACATACCAGTCATTTCAGACTTTCCTGATCTATTTCCAGAAGAATTACCAGGGATGCCACCCAAGAGAGAGGTGGAGTTCTCCATCGACTTATTACCTGGCACAGGACCTATTGCTAAAGCACCTTACAGGATGGCACCCGCAGAAATGAAAGAGCTGAAGATTCAGTTAGAAGATCTGCTAGACAAAGGCTATATTAGACTGAGTGCATCACCATGGGGAGCACCAGTTTTGTTTGTGAAAAAGAAGGATGGTAGCATGCGACTATGCATCGACTACAGGGAGCTTAATGCAGTCACAGTGAAGAACAAGTACCCGTTACCACGGATTGATGACCTATTTGACCAGTTAAGAGGCGCTACAGTTTTCTCGAAGATTGATCTGAGATCAAGATACCACCAGATACGGATAGCTGATGAAGACATAGAAAAGACAGCCTTCAGAACGCGCTACGAACATTATGAGTTCACAGTTATGCCATTTGGATAGTCGAATGCCCCAGCTGTATTCATGGATCTTATGAACCGGTTGTTCAGGGAGCAGTTAGACTCGTCAGTGATAGTATTCATCGATGACATTCTAGTATATTCTAAGACTAAGGATGAGCACGAGGTGCATCTGAGGCAAGTTTTGCAGACCATGAGAGAGAATCAATTGTATGCTAAGCTTTCAAAATGTGATTTCTGGTTAGACAGTGTATCCTTTCTAGGGCATGTAATATCAGCCAGTGGAATATCTATAGACCCTGCGAAGATTGAGGCAGTTAAGACCTGGCTGTGACCAAAGACAGCGACAGATATCCGTAGTTTCTTGGGATTAGCTGGTTACTATCGCAGATTTGTGCAAGACTTTTCTAAACTGGCGAAACCGATGACGAACCTGATGAAGAAAGATTCTCCATTTGTATGGACTAAAGATTGTGAGCGTTCCTTTCAGACACTAAAGGATCTATTGACGTCGGCACCAATACTCACCATTCCAGAGGGGACCGACGGATTTGAAGTTTATTGCGATGCATCAGGCACAGGGATTGGGTGTGTACTTATGTAGAATGGAAAGGTTGTTGCTTATGCATCACGACAGTTGAAGAAACATGAAGAGAACTACCCTACTCACGATCTAGAATTGGGAGCAGTTGTTTTTGCACTGAAGATCTGGCGACATTACTTATATGGAGTGACAGGGACAGTTTATTCAGATCACAAGAGCCTTCAACATTTATTCACCTAGAAGGAGCTGAACATGAGGCAGAGGCGATGGGTCAAGTTTCTGAAGGACTACGACATCGACCACAGGTACAAGGAGGGTAAGGCAAATGTAGTTGCTGACGCCCTGAGCCGTAGGGCTCATTCTTTATTTGCCATGATATGAGACAACGACCTCATCGAGGAGGTACGTTGTGCTCAGGCTAATGACCAGTACATGAAGATTATCAGACAGCAGTTGACAGATGGTATCTTCGAGAGGCAGAATTATGATTTTGTGCTTAGTGAAGATGGGCTAATCAGACTCAATGGTCGTTTACGCATTCCAGAGTCCAGCTCAGACTTGAAGGAAAAGATACTACATGAAGCTCATTGCTCATCACTATCAGTACACCCAGGGTCATCAAAGATGTACAAGGATCTGAAATTACGTTTCTAGTGGAGTGGTATGAAGAAGGATGTTACAGAATTTGTGGCAAGATGTATGACATGTCAGAAGGTGAAATTTGAGCACCGGAGACCGGGCGGGTTAGTACAGCCGATGCCCATTCCATATTGGAAGTTCGAGGATATATCCATGGATTTTGTAGTAGGTCTTCCACCGACTAGAGGAGGTGCTAACATGATATGGGTCATCGTCGACAGATTGACAAAGGTAGCTAAGTTCATTCCTATCAAGGACACTTGGAAAGTCCCCAAGCTGGTGGACCTCTTCCAGAGAGAGATTATTAGACACCACGGCGTACCGAAGTCTATTGTGTCAGATAAAGATTCCAGGTTTGTTTCCTGATTTTGGCAGCAGGTTCAGGAGGCATTGGGTACAAAGCTGAAGCTAAGTACATCCTTTCATCCACAGACAGATGGTCAGAGTGAAAGAACGATTCAAACATTGGAGGACATGTTCAGAGCTTGTGCCTTAGACTTCCAGGAAAGCTGGATAGATAGGCTACATCTGATCGAGTTTGCCTACAACAATAGCTATCATGCATCAATTCAGATGCCACCATTTCAGGCACTGTACGGCAGACCATGTAGGACACCACTATGTTGGGATGAGCCCAGTGAGAACATCATCTTAGGGCCAGAATACCTAGACCAGATGAAAGAAGATATTATGCAGATACGCAAAAACATGAAGATAGCCCAGGATAGACAGAAATCATATGCTGATGTCCGTAGGAGAGACCTCGAGTTCGCGGTAGGCGATCGAGTCTTCCTCAGAGTTTCGCCTATGAAGGGAGTTTTTAGGTTTGGGCAGAAGGGCAAGCTTAGCCCGAAGTATGTAGGACCGTACCTTATTACGGAGCGAGTGGGCCCATTAGCTTACAAATTAGATTTGCCTGTTGAGCTTGGGAGAGTGCACAATGTATTTCACATTTCACAGCTTAAGCAGTATGTGCCTCATCCATCGCATGTTTTAGAGCCCGAGACACTCGAGCTAGATCCTACGCTTAGATATGAGGAGACCCCAGTTCGCATCTTAGACTCCAAGACTAGGGAGACCAGGAACAAGACCATTAGAATGGTCAAAGTTCAGTGGTCAAATCATGACGTTGAGGAGGCGACATGGGAGTTAGAAGACTCCATGCGAGACAAGTATCCAGCACTATTCGCTTAGCTTTGTGTATACTTGTGGGGGTACGTGGGTGTAACCCTTTTTAAGGGGGGTAGAGCACCACATGCGACCTGCATATCTGCAGTCTATCTTTGGTTTGTACTTGGTTTTTCGTTTGGTTGTTGCGCATGTGTGCAATTGTTTGTATGGATATTGGTTGCATTTTATATACATTTGGTATTAGTGTGTCCTATGTGACACTTGGTTGAATCATATTGATGTGTTCTATGTAACACTTGGACGTTTATGGAATTACTTATTTACTTTATAATATGTTCATTCTTACTGCAATCACACAAGAGAATTACTGCCAAGGGTTTACGCCTTTGCACTCTGTAGGACTGAGGATTTGGTATTGCACTTGTGCAGTGAGGACCTTGTGGGATAGCTAGGAAGTATGGACACTGATTGCTTTACAATTATCAAACTATGTATACTGTGATACGTTGGTTATCACGAACAAGGACATATGTATATTCAAATTGCGTACAGATGTCAATATAGTATTGACACCCAGGAATAAAATAAAAATTATACAAGGAGTAGTTATGAGGAACTTGACTCCATAGGACGAACAAGTATAAGTTATGACTTCAGGACGAAGTCCTTTTAAGGGGGGTAGACTGAAATACCCCTAACATTTAAATAATTAAATAATGATAAATATATATTATGTAGGGGATTATTAAACCCTAAGAGAGTATATAAACACTCAGGCGTTAAGAACGCACCTAAACTTCTTAAGGTAAAAAACGTGCGTTAAAGCCCGACCTTAAGTAAACAAATTATATAAGCTATGAACATCATATAAAGTCAACCAAGGATCATTATATGACCTTTGAAACACAAGTCCTCAGTTGGAACTGAGTAAAAATACGAAATACCTGGGAATTCTCTTAAAGGCCCCTTAAGGCCCGAAAGTCCTGGAAATACCTTATTAAATAAAGTAAAGCATTACACCTCATTCAAAATGCATAATAATACCTTAATGAACATTTAAGACAAAGTTCTCAAGATAAATTCTCAGTTAAAGACAAAATACTCGGGGGAGTTTCTTAACGCTCCTTTTTGCCCGGGTAGCCCGAGAATTGTGTTCTGAGTTGGTATAACCCCATATAACTCAATGTGACACCTTAAAATATTATTATTGACTATAACAACATTTATAAACACTTGGAACACATAGCGACTACTTATTTTCCAGAAATTCTTTAAAGCACAAAAACGCACCTTCGGGTGTCACGAAAATGCGTTTTACGCAATTGCCTTGAAGTTTTTGAGGAGCCACGAGTTGATAAACTTAAAAGTGGCTAAAATGACCATCTAAATCAATTAATGGCAGTACTAAACTCATAGTATAAATGGGGGCGATGTTTAGGTCAAAAAGGTACCTAAAATCAGCATTTTTACCTTAAAACTTTCATCTATTACCATAATAAAAATGTACCAATTAAATACTGGAACCTATTACACATATTAGTATGGTCCTAGTACAATATAGTGTGACAAAAATCAAGTGAAAAATCAGTCCCATTTGACCACCATATGGGGCGCCATTTATAGTCAAATTTGACTAGTTTTACATCAAAATTATGTCATGTGACATGATGACTCATTCCTACCTAAATTGATTGATAAGGTATCAACATGACATTAAATTTGAGCTCTCACCCACGGTAGACCTGCAAGAAAAATCACAAAGATAAGCTTAATTAGAATTAATGAAATAATGTGCAAATCTAGTCACACCTCACCTAGTCAATTAAACAAAGTGGAATCATTTGATCAAATGGGCATGTAGTAGCCGTATGGAATCAGGTGGTGGGAGAGTTGATTACTCATTAATTAATCTAGGAGACCATTACCTAACTTACATTATCTAATTGTCTATAATTAACAATTCAACTAGCCTTCTTATGCTCCATTTAGCTGTAACACCCCAACTACAACAACGTACTTGAACAATACTTTGCAGCGGAAATCATAACTCACAACATAACTTAACTCCTTGGTGTTACACGCCGTTAGCCACCCACGTGGCTAACAAGGCTAACATACATACATCGTACCGGTCTGATGGACTAAACTCACGAGCAACTACACATTAATCCCGTTCCGTGTCCAACATTTAATATACACTTACATTACAACTGTACCGAGTAATTACCAACCCGTGCCGATACATTTTCGTTCTTACTACTCCTACCATACATACACGATTTGAATGTCTACCCATGTGCAACAACTACCCGTCCTACTCACGAACGGCTTCCAGTTTCTTCGTACCTGTAAAGTAATGGGGGCCCCCAAAGGGGGTCAGCACCTTTGCTGGTATGGTAATCCCGCAGCCCGCATGCTACCGGGCCACACACAACTATTTGTCGTCTTAGCATGCGGTTGATTTCATTTCAAACATGCACAACTATACACACATGTCATGCTTATAGCGCAAACATCCATTAATAGGATACAACACAAGGTTAGCACACACAACATAACAACACACTTCACTTTATAACATACACAACTTAATTTCTCTCTTCTTAGAGGACATACACTTTAGTTAGGATGTGCCGGGGTAGTATAGGCCCGAGCACAACATACATACATTTTCTTTACTTGGGTGGCGGCCTCCTATAGGACCGATCACAACATACATAATTTCCCCCTAGCTCCAATAATGATGAGTTAGGTAAGCCTTGGTTAAGCTTGTGGGTGGTTGTAATTCAAGGAGGAAGAACAACCGTAACATAACAAAGAGGGAGTCGAAGCGAACTTAAGCTTCAACACCCTACCAACATTATACATAATTTCCCTCCTAGCCCGATGTGGAGGTCGGGTAGGTAAGCTTTGGCTAAGCTAGTGGGAGGTCGAAATCCAATGAAGGAAAACAACCCTAACATAACAGGATGGGAGTTAATTCACATATATATATTAACTCCCAAACAATACGCGCGACCGGGACACCCGGATTCCTCTCCATACATAACATATACTTATTAGTTAGAGGTTCCCTTATGGAACTTATCACATACATACATCACATAGTGTTACTAACTCGGTTAGACACATAAGGGAAATCATATCCCATTTCGACAACACGGATAACAGTATCCAACATCAACAACATATTAAACAAGTCACATACATCACGCATTGTCACAACATACAATAACGCACGGATAGCCGTAGTTAGAACGTTCCCATGGGTTGGGACGTTTATTCCGAATACCGATCTCTTATGTGAACCTAAGGTCGGTTAACTATTATTTAACACATAACTAAGGTTAAGCGGTATCGGAATTGGTTACGCCACAATAATGAATTACTATAAACTCATTTCATGCTTTATCTTGCAAGGTGGCAAACACACAGAAAAACACATTGGCATATAAGCCGGTGTAATCCGGTAGGACACAGGTTGCAAGAGAACCATACCTGTCACCGAAGGTGCACTCTAATGTGCCATCACATGTTCCTTGAAAATATTTGAACAACTGGTAACATTATAACTATCTCCATTAACATCGGGGTAACATAATTATTTAACGACTAATGCGCCCATGGTTAACCCCGTTACCCTGTTATACTTAATTTTACTCTTGTGATCTTAAGTTCACAACTCTCACATCAAACCTAACACTTGTTTACACATCTTAAGGCCTTTACATGTAACCAAAACAAGGCCTAACATCATCCAAAACCATTACCATCCAATCCCCCATCATTAGAAGGCTCAAGCACACTTATAAAGCAAAAAAAATGGAGTTCAAAAGATTATTGGTCATTTTCAAATAAAAATATACCTAAACATATGCCAAAAACATGTCAAAACAGATAGTACTTGAAAAGAGGAATCCAACGCTGCAAACGGCACTCAAAACGGAGTTCAAACGAAAAAGTTATGCAAAAACAAAGGTTGGTCCGAACATGCGTCCGACCTTGCATGTTCGGACCTAAGTCGAGAGTTCTGAAAATTTTCCGTCGTATGATGTCCGAACTTCAATGTTCGGACACATGTTAGGACATACCGAAAACTGCAAAATCTATTACGGAAAACAACTAGAACCAAGCCACAAATCCCCACAAAACATACATAACTTATAGTAGCAAAATAGCTCATCGAAAACACATTTCAACGGGGTTTTAACGCATCATACATACATTAAAATCAACCAAAAACATCACCAAATCAAAGAGTCAAAACACTCATTTTCTACCAAAATTTCGCCATAACCTCCCCATAAACCTTACATCTCCAAAATCACCATCCTCATAAATTTTCATCCTAATCTAGCCACACCCTTGAAGGGTCCTACCAGCACACCATATCAATCCAAAATTCAACAATATCACAATATAGCTCCAAAACTTAATGAACCACAATATAACCACAACTCAAATCATTTGGCTCCAAGGCCCTCCATTCAAACCAACATTTCACAAAATCCAACTAACCACAACCAAGCACATTATTGCTCCAGATTTTATTTCATCTTTTATTTTTCCCAAACCCAATTCTAAAACAAATAATATAGGCATTTAAGGTAGATTCTTTACCTTAATCCAAGGTTTCTCCTTAATTCTCCTCTTGTTCCTCATCTCCTCAAAATCGGTCAAGATGGAATGGAGTTTCCAAACTCCATCCCAACATTCAAGAAACACAAAATACATTCCATTAATTATCTAAACCCTTATGAAATCTTAATTCATCAAAAGGGCTTAGAGCATAAGTTAGGGTTTTACCTTTGGAGATTTTTGAGAGGGGTTCTCACCCTTGAATCAAGAAGGGAATTGCTCCACCATTGGAGGGTTGAAATGGAGCTCAAAACCAAGAAGAAAAACAAGGTAAGAAAGAGAGACAAAAATCGGTTACCACTACAAGATGGAGAAAATGAGGTTTTTCTTGGAGATTTTTACCTTAGGAGAGAGAAGACTCCAAGCTTCAAGAATATGCCATTTCCTCTTCAAATGGGAAAAACCCATGGAGATGAAACTCATCCTTTTGAAATTCCGAAAAGAGGGAAAGGTAGAGGAGGATGAGGAGAGTTCAAATATGTAATTTGTTTTGTATTTGGAGCTTGGAGTTGGCTAGAGCATGAGGTAGAAGAGAGGAGGCCATTGGAGCTTGGTGGAGAGCTCCAAAATCGCAGCATGGGGGAAGGGAGGAGGATGAGTACGATGGAAAAGAAGAGGGAAGGAGAGAGAATAGAGAAATAAGTAAAATAAGGAGGAAAGAAGATAAAGTATTTTATTTTATTTTTTTAACTTTTCTTTCCTTCTCTCTTTCTTTCTATTTTATTGTGTGTGAGGGGGAGGCTTTTTGACTAGTCAAAACCGGCCCTCTTAATATATACCAGCTGGAGCGTTTTTCGTCTTTTACTGAAAACGCTCGTTATTTACCCGGTTTTAGCACTATTCACTAACCGGGTCCGTCTTCCGGAATTTTCTCGTTTATTTAATTTTAATGGTTATTATACTCCCATTAATGTTTATTTACAGTTATATGATCAACTATAATTTTTACGGGGTCGTTTGACTGTTTAAAGTCACATTTTCGGGTATTCTCGAAAAACGTGCTTTAGACTCCGTTAGCGTCTTAACGCATTATTTGAATCCGTTTCCTTCCGGAATTTTTTTTTCCACATGTCCTTAGTATGTAATTAGGGTATAAAAATATATTTATAACCCTATTGGAGGTTATATATCTCCTAACATAATTAAAACGCGTCTTCCCGTTTTGTGACTTTTACGCATTTTCTTTTCCTTTTTGGTTTTTATTTCTTCACCAATGATCTTAAGGACTTAATTAGCCTTAGAAAATAATAATCACAGCTTTTAAATATCACTTAAAGGTTTGGGGCATTTCAATCTACCCCCCTTAAAAGAACTTCGTCCTCGAAGTTCACACTTCCCACGCATCACTTGGATTAGAACACGGGGATTACTTGCATAACACAACTTCCATACTCCAACATACTCTATATCACAACCTCGGATTTAACGGTCCGGGTAACACATCCACATCCATACATACATAACATAACATAACATACTTACATAGTATCCTCGGACTTAATGGTCTGAGTATCTTAACAACATTTGCACATACGTAACAACCCTTAGACTCTTGGTCTAGGTAACATAACAACATTTAGACCCATAGGTCTTGATAACACCACATCCTTTAGACACATAGGTCTTGATAACATAACACTTTCGGAACTTAACCACATTAGGACTCAAGGTCAAAATAATAATTATTACACATACCACTCAACATGTCATAGCATGTATATCAACCAGAAATTCCTTTTCCATCTCTTCATGGGTTCGAGACCCATGTTGAGTACATATACATTGTGATCCCGCAGAACCGGTCGCGATGGACACTCTGGTCCCCGTTCCTTTGGGAGATCAAAACAATTGCATACATCTTTAAAATATACTTCTCATGTCACCGGTCCTAAGACAAAGGCTCATACGTCCTCAGCTCGTGAGCAAGTAGTAGGAAAATACCCTCTATGAGGTTAAGTATAATGAAATCCTTTATTGGAAGGATACAAGTTGAAAATCCTCTACGAGGTCACATAAAGGTAGTCCTTCCTTTGAAAATACCACTTAAGAATCTTAAAGTATTTATTGAAGTTTTGAAAATACCAATTTAAAATTTGAAACCACCAATTTAAAATTCTTTTGAAAACGCAATACAACTCCAAGTTCAATTATCATTAACTGCATCTTATTCTTGATGTGGTTATTTATGACCACTTATAGGGAGTTTCAAGAATCATCCAACCCTGATGTGATCAGCATCAGTGTTGAACTATCTCTCCACCCCAATTTGTGTTCGGCTTCCCTTGATCTCATGATAATCAAGTTCCACCTCCCACTTCAATTTCAACAACTAATTCAAACATGTACCATTTTCTATCTTTAATCCTTCTAGTTGTAATCATTACATCTCCAAGGGATAGAACTCTGCCTATCAATCATCTTCCAGATTTATTTTAAATCAAGTTACCTAGGGAATTTAATTCTGACTAGGTTCTATGTTGGTGTCACACCTCTTCATAAATCACAATACTGTATATATATATGCTTTTATAAAAATACAATACACGGTTTTACATTTAGTATTGTATGAACATACATAGTCGGGGTTTAGTTCCCCGGAAGTTTCTTACTCCCTTATACTTATACCTTCACACACATCCGTTAACACAACAAACACACTTATCACAATGGTATTCGCATCTTCTGTGCGCAATTACCACAATTAACCATGAATGAATGCGTATGTTTATGTAAGATGCACCAATCATCAAAACAAATCATTTTGTGCTATGCACATCATAGTTCACGTACACTTGTACGGTAAAAGACACTAAGTGGTTCTGCGCTCTACCCCCCTTAAAAGGGATTACGCCCACGTAATCAATCAGTTAATCACTTGTTTAGAACATTCTACCGTCGTGAAGTGTTTTATCTCCACGCGGTTTATTACACATGTGTTCTGGTTTGAGGGTCTTAGCCATATTGGCGGTTAGTCCCTAACCAAGACTTCTCATTAGAGTTTATTTTAACTCTTAACTGGTTTCGATCCTGGCCTGTGAGGCTTTTAGGCATCATTAGTTTGCCATTCACTCATGTTCACTATTCGCATTCATCGTTTGAATCACTGGTTCACCAGTTTCTGCTGCGCAACTGTTGATAATTTAGAGCTTAGTTTGCCCCATACATTATTACTTACTGTACTATACATCCCCGATTATCACCTTTATCTTGGTAATAACGGTTTCTCGACCGACGCGTGGTATTTCTTACCGTGAGCGAATTCGGTGAGTTACAAACTTTCTATTCATTTCCACGATAATCTATTGTATTCTACAATAATTTACTTGGTTTCTTCCGACTTACTGTCGGTTAAGTTTGAGCTACTACCTTTTGTGTAGTACTCTGTCGGTTATTTCCAACACTTGAGGTATGTTCCATACCGATATTCAACAATCGTGCTACTGTAGTCACTTATGTCAACCAAGTACCCTTTGATTGGTACTACCGTGCTTATTATGCATCGGTTTTATCACATCATAAGTCTTGTTCTTCTATCACATTTAACATTTTCAGACTTCCTAGCTATCTCACTTGATCATTACCGCGCAAGCGCAATACCAAAACACTCAGTCATACAGAGTGCAGAGGCGTAAAATCTTGACAGTAAGTCTCTTATTCCTACTCACACATTCTTGGGTAATAGCAACATAGTCAACTCTTAACACATTCCCTGGACTTAGCTCACATAACTACCACTGTTGCGGTCTCCCATATCAAGAGGTATCCCCACACTTTAATCAGTGGTTCGTTATCCGCTTACCTACTTATATAACATAAACTTCCATAATCAATAAAATTTCCTTAACACATTTTATTGTGGCTTATAAGCGCTATTGCCTCGAGCTCTGTCATTGTAGGCTGTTCACACACCACACACTTACTTCTCGTACTATATTACACGGTTCTTTTCATGGGATGCCCCTTCAAGGATGTCAGACTTCCTCCTGACGCCTTACGCTAAACTTGGTGTTAGTTTCGACCCTTGCGTTTCTGTCACGTTAGCGTTCAACCAATGTTGACCCAAATACCCTTTTAAGGATAACTCCTGGGTGTCGCTGGGTTTGCCATTACATCTGGCTTGCACTTACTGGTATGTTTAATTTACTACTTCGCCCTGCATTCTTTGTTGGGTTGAATTCTCCTTAGTGAGATTCTTATCCCTAGTGATCATCTCGGGAGTCTCGTCCCGATCCTTGCCACATTAACGTATCCATAGTAGGCATCTGCCTCACCGTATGTAGGCTGGGTACTTACTCCAGCTATTGTGTTCATCCATCCAGATCCTTAAGACATATGCTATGTCTTTACTTACTAACTAGTGCACTTCGCACTAGTTCACCTTTAAACATTTCCTTAAAATAAACTTACTAATTCCTTAGTCTCCTTAACTTGACTGGTTTCCTTTACTTCAACCATACTTGGTAATCATTGCTCTTGCTTGACTTTACTTCGGACCGTGGTATGGAGTCGACTACTTCCGTGTTCCAGACTCCACTCGTATACATACGTGGGGTACCTGCTGATACATTGCTACTTGCCCGACTACCCCATAAGAAGGTTTGTCAGGCCCACAAGCTCCTATCGGAGTGCGGTCGTCCCACATTTCAGTTGGTCACTCGTAGTGTCCGTCACACGCCTAGGTGAAGTATTCTGTTGTCAACTCCTCTTATATATCCTATGATAATATGCATTCCATGCTTCCGAACTTAATCAAGGGAAGTGTATCCACTGTTGTATTATTATGAACTCACTCCATTCCCTCGGGTTGTTACCCTTGGGTTTACCGGTTTCCACCCGGTTATTTAAAAGTAACTGGGTAAAACTTACCTACACATGTGGCACTGAGCCGGTGTAGGTCCTTTGGTTTGGTTTTAAAAGAAGGTTAGAAATAGAATGGGTTTGAAAAAAATCTAGTTTTGAAAAGAGTTTGAAAATAAATTTAGGGTGAAAGAAAAATTTTCGTGGTTTTCAACGTTTCTTTACCTTAACCGAGTCTAGCCTCTTGATGAGTGGGTATTTCCAAGTATGAGGTCAGGATATTAGACCTTCCATGGTTACGATGATCTCACTTAACTTCATGGTACTTTACTAAGTACTTTGTAGTTGCTATAAATCTCCCACACAACCTTGTTGTAGCAGCACTTGCCATGGCAAGTGCGCCATGCAATCTGGTTATCAGTTCAGCACACACTGGTTGCGGTATTGCTTTCATCCGCATCGACATCAGTAGCCTTGCCGGCCCTTACTTGATCTTACAGTCTTAACAATAAATCCTCTGGGTACTTCTCACTGTCCTCACATGACAACCATTCACTAGGGTGTTTCCCACTCTGGGAGACCCCTTTTACTTAGTATCGTATCCCCCTCGTACTACGTTGTAGTTCCTTGATCGGTTGATATACCGTCGGTGTATTAGTTAACTTGTAATCCCGTAGACACTCGTCTCGGGTTTCATTACTTCGCTTCTTGCCTGTTGCACAGTTGGTGCGTTGCAAGCTGGTTGTCCTCGACTGCTTCGCATGTCGACCCAGGGTGCTGGAAATTCCATTCTCTTAGGCATATGATTCTTCACTTTCCGCTACCTCATGCGGCAGACACTGTTAAAATGGAGACCGTCTTCGGGATTCACACCTTTCGGGATCTACCGTGTGACAGGTTCTCCGTACTTATAAGGACACTTAATAACAGCCAGATCGGGTATTCCCGAGTAAGAGAGGACTTCCATCTCTCTGGCGTTCTTTCCAAGTTATTTAATAGGGTTTGTGGAGGGCGGGATGGATACTGTAGGTATCCAGTACACACTGGTATTGCCCTAACTAGCATACTCCTCACACTATCACTCAACCCTTAACCCAAGGTACTAAACTCTTAACTCGGTACTTCCTAAGCTCGGTATTTCAGTCATCAGAGCGATACTTCGCTCTGATACCACTTTTTGTAACACCCCAACTACAACAACGTACTTGAACAATACTTTGCAGCGGAAATCATAACTCACAACATAACTTAACTCCTTGGTGTTACACGCCGTTAGCCACCCACGTGGCTAACAAGGCTAACATACATACATCGTACCGGTCTGATGGACTAAACTCACGAGCAACTACACATTAATCCCGTTCCATGTCCAACATTTAATATACACTTACATTACAACTGTACCGAGTAATTACCAACCTGTGCCGATACATTTTCGTTCTTACTACTCCTACCATACATACACGATTTGAATGTCTACCCATGTGCAACAACTACTCGTCCTACTCACGAACGGCTTCCAGTTTCTTCGTACCTGTAAAGTAATGGGGGCCCCCAAAGGGGGTCAGCACCTTTGCTGGTATGGTAATCCCGCAGCCCGCATGCTACCGGGCCACACACAACTATTTGTCGTCTTAGCATGCGGTTGATTTCATTTCAAACATGCACAACTATACACACGTGTCATGCTTATAGCGCAAACATCCATTAATAGGATACAACACAAGGTTAGCACACACAACATAACAACACACTTCACTTTATAACATACATAACTTAATTTCTCTCTTCTTAGAGGACATACACTTTAGTTAGGATGTGCCGGGGTAGTATAGGCCCGAGCACAACATACATACATTTTCTTTACTTGGGTGGCGGCCTCCTATAGGACCGATCACAACATACATAATTTCCCCCTAGCTCCAATAATGATGAGTTAGGTAAGCCTTGGTTAAGCTTGTGGGTGGTTGTAATTCAGGAGGAAGAACAACCGTAACATAACAAAGAGGGAGTCGAAGCGAACTTAAGCTTCAACACCCTACCAACATTATACATAATTTCCCTCCTAGCCCGATGTGGAGGTCGGGTAGGTAAGCTTTGGCTAAGCTAGTGGGAGGTCGAAATCCAATGAAGGAAAACAACCCTAACATAACAGGATGGGAGTTAATTCACATATATATATTAACTCCCAAACAATACGCGCGACCGGGACACCCGGATTCCTCTCCATACATAACATATACTTATTAGTTAGAGGTTCCCTTATGGAACTTATCACATACATACATCACATAGTGTTACTAACTCGGTTAGACACATAAGGGAAATCATATCCCATTTCGACAACACGGATAACAGTATCCAACATCAACAACATATTAAACAAGTCACATACATCACGCATTGTCACAACATACAATAACGCACGGATAGCCGTAGTTAGACACGTTCCCATGGGTTGGGACGTTTATTCCGAATACCGATCTCTTATGTGAACCTAAGGTCGGTTAACTATTATTTAACACATAACTAAGGTTAAGCGGTATCGGAATTGGTTACGCCACAATAATGAATTACTATAAACTCATTTCATGCTTTATCTTGCAAGGTGGCAAACACACAGAAAAACACATTGGCATATAAGCCGGTGTAATCCGGTAGGACACAGGTTGCAAGAGAACCATACCTGTCACCGAAGGTGCACTCTAATGTGCCAGCACATGTTCCTTGAAAATCTTTGAACAACTGGTAACATTATAACTATCTCCATTAACATCGGGGTAACATAATTATTTAACGACTAATGCGCCCATGGTTAACCCCGTTACCCTGTTATACTTAATTTTACTCTTGTGATCTTAAGTTCACAACTCTCACATCAAACCTAACACTTGTTTACACATCTTAAGGCCTTTACATGTCACCAAAACAAGGCCTAACATCATCCAAAACCATTACCATCCAATCCCCCATCATTAGAAGGCTCAAGCACACTTATAGAGCAAAAAAAATGGAGTTCAAAAGATTATTGGTCATTTTCAAATAAAAATATACCTAAACATATGCCAAAAACATGTCAAAACAGATAGTACTTGAAAAGAGGAATCCAACGCTGCAAACGGCACTCAAAACGGAGTTCAAACGAAAAAGTTATGCAAAAACAAAGGTTGGTCCGAACATGCGTCCGACCTTGCATGTTCGGACATAAGTCGAGAGTTCTGAAAATTTTCCGTCGTATGATGTCCGAACTTCAATGTTCGGACACATGTTAGGACATACCGAAAACTGCAAAATCCATTACGGAAAACAACTAGAACCAAGCCACAAATCCCCTACAAAACATACATAACTTATAGTAGCAAAATAGCTCATCGAAAACACATTTCAACGGGGTTTTAACGCATCATACACACATTAAAATCAACCAAAAACATCACCAAATCAAAGAGTCAAAACACTCATTTTCTACCAAAATTTCGCCATAACCTCCCCATAAACCTTACATCTCCAAAATCACCATCCTCATAAATTTTCATTCCTAATCTAGCCACACCCTTGAAGGGTCCTACCAGCACATATCAATCCAAAATTCAACAATATCACAATATAGCTCCAAAACTTAATGAACCACAATATAACCACAACTCAAATCATTTGGCTCCAAGGCCCTCCATTCAAACCAACATTTCACAAAATCCAACTAACCACAACCAAGCACATTATTGCTCCAGATTTTATTTCATCTTTTATTTTTCCCAAACCCAATTCTAAAACAAATAATATAGGTTAAGGTAGATTCTTTACCTTAATCCAAGGTTTCTCCTTAATTCTCCTCTTGTTCCTCATCTCCTCAAAATCGGTCAAGATGGAATGGAGTTTCCAAACTCCATCCCAACATTCAAGAACACAAAATACATTCCATTAATTATCTAAACCCTTATGAAATCTTAATTCATCAAAAGGGCTTAGAGCATAAGTTAGGGTTTTACCTTTGGAGATTTTTGAGAGGGGTTCTCACCCTTGAATCAAGAAGGGAATTGCTCCACCATTGGAGGGTTGAAATGGAGCTCAAAACCAAGAAAAAAAAAGGTAAGAAAGAGAGACAAAAATCGGTTACCACTACAAGATGGAGAAAATGAGGTTTTTCTTGGAGATTTTTACCTTAGGAGAGAGGAGACTCCAAGCTTCAAGAATATGCCATTTCCTCTTCAAATGGGAAAAACCCATGGAGATGAAACTCATCCTTTTGAAATTCCGAAAAGAGGGAAAGGTAGAGGAGGATGAGGAGAGTTCAAATATGTAATTTGTTTTGTATTTGGAGCTTGGAGTTGGCTAGAGCATGAGGTAGAAGAGAGGAGGCCATTGGAGCTTGGTGGAGAGCTCCAAAATCGCAGCATGGGGGAAGGGAGGAGGATGAGTACGATGGAAAAGAAGAGGGAAGGAGAGAGAATAGAGAAATAAGTAAAATAAGGAGGAAAGAGAAGATAAAGTATTTTATTTTATTTTTTAACTTTTCCTTTCTCTTTCTTTCTATTTTATTGTGTGTGAGGGGGAGGCTTTTTACTAGTCAAAACCGGCCCTCTTAATATATACCAGCTGGAGCGTTTTTCGTCTTTTACTGAAACGCTCGTTATTTACCCGGTTTTAGCACTATTCACTAACCGGGTCCGTCTTCCGGAATTTTCTCTTTTATTTAATTTTAATGGTTATTATACTCCCATTAATGTTTATTTACAGTTATATGATCAACTATAATTTTTACGGGGTCGTTTGACTGTTTAAAGTCACGTTTTCGGGTATTCTCGAAAAACGTGCTTTAGACTCCGTTAGCGTCTTAACGCATTATTTGAATCCGTTTCCTTCCGGAATTTTTTTTCCACAGTCCTTAGTATGTAATAGGTATAAAGAATATATTATAACCCTATTGGAGGTTATATATCTCCTAACATAATTAAAACGCGTCTTCCCGTTTTGTGACTTTTACGCATTTTCTTTTCCTTTTTGGTTTTTATTTCTTCACCAATGATCTTAAGGACTTAATTAGCCTTAGAAAATAATAATCACAGCTTTTAAATATCACTTAAAGGTTTGGGGCATTTCAATCTACCCCCCTTAAAAGAACTTCGTCCTCGAAGTTCACACTTCCCACGCATCACTTGGATTAGAACACGGGGATTACTTGCATAACACAACTTCCATACTCCAACATACTCTATATCACAACCTCGGATTTAACGGTCCGGGTAACACATCCACATCCATACATACATAACATAACATAACATACTTACATAGTATCCTCGGACTTAATGGTCCGAGTATCTTAACAACATTTGCACATACGTAACAACCCTTAGACTCTTGGTCTAGGTAACATAACAACATTTAGACCCGTAGGTCTTGATAACACCACATCCTTTAGACACATAGGTCTTGATAACATAACACTTTCGGAACTTAACCACATTAGGACTCAAGGTCAAAATAATAATTATTACACATACCACTCAACATGTCATAGCATGTATATCAACCAGAAATTCCTTTTCCATCTCTTCATGGGTTCGAGACCCATGTTGAGTACATATACATTGTGATCCCGCAGAACCGGTCGCGATGGACACTCTGGTCCCCGTTCCTTTGGGAGATCAAAACAATTGCATACATCTTTAAAATATACTTCTCATGTCACCGGTCCTAAGACAAAGGCTCATACGTCCTCAGCTCGTGAGCAAGTAGTAGGAAAATACCCTCTATGAGGTTAAGTATAATGAAATCCTTTATTGGAAGGATACAAGTTGAAAATCCTCTACGAGGTCACATAAAGGTAGTCCTTCCTTTGAAAATACCACTTAAGAATCTTAAAGTATTTATTGAAGTTTTGAAAATACCAATTTAAAATTTGAAACCACCAATTTAAAATTCTTTTGAAAACGCAATACAACTCCAAGTTCAATTATCATTAACTGCATCTTATTCTTGATGTGGTTATTTATGACCACTTATAGGGAGTTTCAAGAATCATCCAACCCTGATGTGATCAGCATCAGTGTTGAACTATCTCTCCACCCCAATTTGTGTTCGGCTTCCCTTGATCTCATGATAATCAAGTTCCACCTCCCACTTCAATTTCAACAACAGCTAATTCAAACATGTACCATTTTCTATCTTTAATCCTTCTAGTTGTAATCATTACATCTCCAAGGGATAGAACTCTGTCTATCAATCATCTTCCAGATTTATTTTAAATCAAGTTACCTAGGGAATTTAATTCTGACTAGGTTCTATGTTGGTGTCACACCTCTTCATAAATCACAATACTGTATATATATATGCTTTTATAAAAATACAATACACGGTTTTACATTTAGTATTGTATGAACATACATAGTCGGGGTTTAGTTCCCCGGAAGTTTCTTACTCCCTTATACTTATACCTTCACACACATCCGTTAACACAACAAACACACTTATCACAATGGTATTCGCATCTTCTGTGCGCAATTACCACAATTAACCATGAATGAATGCGTATGTTTATGTAACACGTGCACCAATCATCAAAACAAATCATTTTGTGCTATGCACATCATAGTTCACGTACACTTGTACGGTAAAAGACACTAAGTGGTTCTGCGCTCTACCCCCCTTAAAAGGGATTACGCCCACGTAATCAATCAGTTAATCACTTGTTTAGAACATTCTACCGTCGTGAAGTGTTTTCTCCACGCGGTTTATTACACATGTGTTCTGGTTTGAGGGTCTTAGCCATATTGGCGGTTAGTCCCTAACCAAGACTTCTCATTAGAGTTTATTTTAACTCTTAACTGGTTTCGATCCTGGCCTGTGAGGCTTTTAGGCATCATTAGTTTGCCATTCACTCATGTTCACTATTCGCATTCATCGTTTGAATCACTGGTTCACCAGTTTCTGCTGTGCAACTCTTGATAATTTAGAGCTTAGTTTGCCCCATACATTATTCTTACTGTACTATACATCCCCGATTATCACCTTTATCTTGGTAATAACGGTTTCTCGACCGACGCGTGGTATTTCTTACCGTGAGCGAATTCGGTGAGTTACAAACTTTCTATTCATTTCCACGATAATCTATTGTATTCTACAATAATTTACTTGGTTTCTTCTGACTTACTGTCGGTTAAGTTTGAGCTACTACCTTTTGTGTAGTACTCTGTCGGTTATTTCCAACACTTGAGGTATGTTCCATACCGATATTCAACAATCGTGCTACTGTAGTCACTTATGTCAACCAAGTACCCTTTGATTGGTACTACCGTGCTTATTTATGCATCGGTTTTATCACATCATAAGTCTTGTTCTTCTATCACATTTAACATTTTCAGACTTCCTAGCTATCTCACTTGATCATTACCGCGCAAGCGCAATACCAAAACACTCAGTCATACAGAGTGCAGAGGCGTAAACTCTTGACAGTAAGTCTCTTATTCTATAGCAATAGGAATTCATACTGTGTTCCTTATCACGTAGCATCAACTACTGGTGTATTGCTCAGTCTGTGTATCATCACTTATTTGTATGTCCATTGAGTTTCACTCATAACTGGTCTTATTGCCACATTATTATTTAACAACACTTATGCAACGGTCGCTTACTGCGCACCGTGCTCTTACTCATTGTATAACATTAACTTACACTGCATCCGCTATTATATTAGCTTCTGCCATTTCACTGTGTTTCGCCATTTATTTGGCTGGTTGTTGAATACGCTATTCTACGAGTCTTTATGCTCCTTGAGCGTTGTTCATTACACGTTTAGCATCCCACACCTATGGTGGTTGCTATTTGACTTTTTACTCGTCCGATCTCCACAACTGGTGCAAACACTTCCTTTCGTATTATTCCTACTCACATCATTCTTGGGTAATAGCAACATAGTCAACTCTTAACACATTCCCTGGACTTAGCTCACATAACTACCACTGTTGCGGTCTCCCATATCAAGAGGTATCCCCATACTTTAATCAGTGGTTCGTTATCCGCTTACCTACTTATATAACATAAACTTCCATAATCAATAAAATTTCCTTAACACATTTTACTTGTGGCTTATAAGCGCTATTGCCTCGAGCTCTGCTCATTGTAGGCTGTTCACACACCACACACTTACTTCTCCGTACTATATTACACGGTTCTTTTCATGGGATGCCCCTTCAAGGATGTCAGACTTCCTCCTGACGCCTTACGCTTAAACTTGGTGTTAGTTTCGACCCTTGCGTTTCTGTCACGTTAGTCGTTCAACCAATGTTGACCCAAATACCCTTTTAAGGATAACTCCTGGGTGTCGCTGGGTTCTGCCATTACATCTGGCTTGCACTTACTGGTATGTTTAATTTACTACTCTCCGCCCTGCATTCTTTGTTGGGTTGAATATTCTCCTTAGTGAGATTCTTATCCCTAGTGATCATCTCGGGAGTCTCGTCCCGATCCTTGCACATTAACGTATCCATAGTAGGCATCTGCCTCACCGTATGTAGGCTGGGTACTTACTCCAGCTATTGTGTTCATCCATCCAGATCCTTAAGACATATGCTATGTCTTTACTTACTAACTAGTGCACTTCGCACTAGTTCACCTTTAAACATTTCCTTAAAATAAACTTACTAATTCCTTAGTCTCCTTAACTTGACTGGTTTCCTTTACTTCAACCATACTTGGTAATCCATTGCTCTTGCTTGACTTTTACTTCGGACCGTGGTATGGAGTCGACTACTTCCCGTGTTCCAGACTCCACTCGTATACATACGTGGGGTACCCTGCTGATACATTGCTACTTGCCCGACTACCCCATAAGAAGGTTTGTCAGGCCCACAAGCTCCTATCGGAGTGCGGTCGTCCCACATTTCAGTTGGTACACTCGTAGTGTCCGTCACACGCCTAGGTGAAGTATTCTGTTGTCAACTCCTCTTATATTATCCTATGATAATATGCATTCCATGCTTCCCGAACTTAATCAAGGGAAGTGTATCCACTGTTGTATTATTATGAACTCACTCCATTCCCTCGGGTTGTTACCCTTGGGTTTACCGGTTTCCACCCGGTTATTTAAAAGTAACTGGGTAAAACTTACCTACCATGTGGCACTGAGGCCGGTGTAGGTCCTTTGGTTTGGTTTTAAAAGAAGGTTAGAAATAGAATGGGTTTGAAAAAAAATCTAGTTTTGAAAAGAGTTTGAAAATAAATTTAGGGTGAAAGAAAAATTTTCGTGGTTTTACAACGTTTCTTGCCTTAACCGAGTCTAGCCTCTTGCCGAGTGGTGTATTTCCAAGTACTGAGGTCAGGCTATTAAGACCTTCCATGGTTACGATGATCTCACTTAACTTCATGGTACTTTACTAAGTACTTTGTAGTTGCTATAAATCTCCCACACAACCTTGTTGTAGCAGCACTTGCCATGGCAAGTGCGCCATGCAATCTGGTTATCAGTTCAGCACACACTGGTTGCGGTATTGCTTTCATCCGCATCGACATCAGTAGCCTTGCCGGCCCTTACTTGATCTTACAGTCTTAACAATAAATCCTCTGGGTACTTCTCACTGTCCTCACATGACAACCATTCACTAGGGTGTTTCCCACTCTGGGAGACCCCTTTTACTTAGTATCGTATCCCCTCGTACTACGTTGTAGTTCCTTGATCGGTTGATATACCGTCGGTGTATTAGTTAACTTGTAATCCCGTAGACACTCGTCTCGGGTTTCATTACTTCGCTTCTTGCCTGTTGCACAGTTGGTGCGTTGCAAGCTGGTTGTCCTCGACTGCTTCGCATGTCGACCCAGGGTGCTGGAAATTCCATTCTCTTAGGCATATGATTCTTCACTTTCCGCTACCTCATGCGGCAGACACTGTTAAAATGGAGACCGTCTTCGGGATTCACACCTTTCGGGATCTACCGTGTGACAGGTTCTCCGTACTTATAAGGACACTTAATAACAGCCAGATCGGGTATTCCCGAGTAAGAGAGGACTTCCATCTCTCTGGCGTTCTTTCCAAGTTATTTAATAGGGTTTGTGGAGGGCGGGATGGATACTGTAGGTATCCAGTACACACTGGTATTGCCCTAACTAGCATACTCTCACTATCACTCAACCCTTAACCCAAGGTACTAAACTCTTAACTCGGTACTTCCTAAGCTCGGTATTTCAGTCATCAGAGCGATACTTCGCTCTGATACCACTTTTTGTAACACCCCAACTACAACAACGTACTTGAACAATACTTTGCAGCGGAAATCATAACTCACAACATAACTTAACTCCTTGGTGTTACACGCCGTTAGCCACCCACGTGGCTAACAAGGCTAACATACATACATCGTACCGGTCTGATGGACTAAACTCACGAGCAACTACACATTAATCCCGTTCCATGTCCAACATTTAATATACACTTACATTACAACTGTACCGAGTAATTACCAACCTGTGCCGATACATTTTCGTTCTTACTACTCCTACCATACATACACGATTTGAATGTCTACCCATGTGCAACAACTACGTCCTACTCACGAACGGCTTCCAGTTTCTTCGTACCTGTAAAGTAATGGGGGCCCCCAAAGGGGGTCAGCACCTTTGCTGGTATGGTAATCCCGCAGCCCGCATGCTACCGGGCCACACACAACTATTTGTCGTCTTAGCATGCGGTTGATTTCATTTCAAACATGCACAACTATACACACATGTCATGCTTATAGCGCAAACATCCATTAATAGGATACAACACAAGGTTAGCACACACAACATAACAACACACTTCACTTTATAACATACATAACTTAATTTCTCTCTTCTTAGAGGACATACACTTTAGTTAGGATGTGCCGGGGTAGTATAGGCCCGAGCACAACATACATACATTTTCTTTACTTGGGTGGCGGCCTCCTATAGGACCGATCACAACATACATAATTTCCCCCTAGCTCCAATAATGATGAGTTAGGTAAGCCTTGGTTAAGCTTGTGGGTGGTTGTAATTCAAGGAGGAAGAACAACCGTAACATAACAAAGAGGGAGTCGAAGCGAACTTAAGCTTCAACACCCTACCAACATTATACATAATTTCCCTCCTAGCCCGATGTGGAGGTCGGGTAGGTAAGCTTTGGCTAAGCTAGTGGGAGGTCGAAATCCAATGAAGGAAAACAACCCTAACATAACAGGATGGGAGTTAATTCACATATATATATTAACTCCCAAACAATACGCGCGACCGGGACACCCGGATTCCTCTCCATACATAACATATACTTATTAGTTAGAGGTTCCCTTATGGAACTTATCACATACATACATCACATAGTGTTACTAACTCGGTTAGACACATAAGGGAAATCATATCCCATTTCGACAACACGGATAACAGTATCCAACATCAACAACATATTAAACAAGTCACATACATCACGCATTGTCACAACATACAATAACGCACGGATAGCCGTAGTTAGAACGTTCCCATGGGTTGGGACGTTTATTCCGAATACCGATCTCTTATGTGAACCTAAGGTCGGTTAACTATTATTTAACACATAACTAAGGTTAAGCGGTATCGGAATTGGTTACGCCACAATAATGAATTACTATAAACTCATTTCATGCTTTATCTTGCAAGGTGGCAAACACACAGAAAAACACATTGGCATATAAGCCGGTGTAATCCGGTAGGACACAGGTTGCAAGAGAACCATACCTGTCACCGAAGGTGCACTCTAATGTGCCATCACATGTTCCTTGAAAATCTTTGAACAACTGGTAACATTATAACTATCTCCATTAACATCGGGGTAACATAATTATTTAACGACTAATGCGCCCATGGTTAACCCCGTTACCCTGTTATACTTAATTTTACTCTTGTGATCTTAAGTTCACAACTCTCACATCAAACCTAACACTTGTTTACACATCTTAAGGCCTTTACATGTCACCAAAACAAGGCCTAACATCATCCAAAACCATTACCATCCAATCCCCCATCATTAGAAGGCTCAAGCACACTTATAGAGCAAAAAAAATGGAGTTCAAAAGATTATTGGTCATTTTCAAATAAAAATATACCTAAACATATGCCAAAAACATGTCAAAACAGATAGTACTTGAAAAGAGGAATCCAACGCTGCAAACGGCACTCAAAACGGAGTTCAAACGAAAAAGTTATGCAAAAACAAAGGTTGGTCCGAACATGCGTCCGACCTTGCATGTTCGGACATAAGTCGAGAGTTCTGAAAATTTTCCGTCGTATGATGTCCGAACTTCAATGTTCGGACACATGTTAGGACATACCGAAAACTGCAAAATCCATTACGGAAAACAACTAGAACCAAGCCACAAATCCCCACAAAACATACATAACTTATAGTAGCAAAATAGCTCATCGAAAACACATTTCAACGGGGTTTTAACGCATCATACACACATTAAAATCAACCAAAAACATCACCAAATCAAAGAGTCAAAACACTCATTTTCTACCAAAATTTCGCCATAACCTCCCCATAAACCTTACATCTCCAAAATCACCATCCTCATAAATTTTCATTCCTAATCTAGCCACACCCTTGAAGGGTCCTACCAGCACACCATATCAATCCAAAATTCAACAATATCACAATATAGCTCCAAAACTTAATGAACCACAATATAACCACAACTCAAATCATTTGGCTCCAAGGCCCTCCATTCAAACCAACATTTCACAAAATCCAACTAACCACAACCAAGCACATTATTGCTCCAGATTTTATTTCATCTTTTATTTTTCCCAAACCCAATTCTAAAACAAATAATATAGGCATTTAAGGTAGATTCTTTACCTTAATCCAAGGTTTCTCCTTAATTCTCCTCTTGTTCCTCATCTCCTCAAAATCGGTCAAGATGGAATGGAGTTTCCAAACTCCATCCCAACATTCAAGAAACACAAAATACATTCCATTAATTATCTAAACCCTTATGAAATCTTAATTCATCAAAAGGGCTTAGAGCATAAGTTAGGGTTTTACCTTTGGAGATTTTTGAGAGGGGTTCTCACCCTTGAATCAAGAAGGGAATTGCTCCACCATTGGAGGGTTGAAATGGAGCTCAAAACCAAGAAGAAAAACAAGGTAAGAAAGAGAGACAAAAATCGGTTACCACTACAAGATGGAGAAAATGAGGTTTTTCTTGGAGATTTTTACCTTAGGAGAGAGAGGAGACTCCAAGCTTCAAGAATATGCCATTTCCTCTTCAAATGGGAAAAACCCATGGAGATGAAACTCATCCTTTTGAAATTCCGAAAAGAGGGAAAGGTAGAGGAGGATGAGGAGAGTTCAAATATGTAATTTGTTTTGTATTTGGAGCTTGGAGTTGGCTAGAGCATGAGGTAGAAGAGAGGAGGCCATTGGAGCTTGGTGGAGAGCTCCAAAATCGCAGCATGGGGGAAGGGAGGAGGATGAGTACGATGGAAAAGAAGAGGGAAGGAGAGAGAATAGAGAAATAAGTAAAATAAGGAGGAAAGAGAAGATAAAGTATTTTATTTTATTTTTTTAACTTTTCTTTCCTTCTCTCTTTCTTTCTATTTTATTGTGTGTGAGGGGGAGGCTTTTTGACTAGTCAAAACCGGCCCTCTTAATATATACCAGCTGGAGCGTTTTTCGTCTTTTACTGAAAACGCTCGTTATTTACCCGGTTTTAGCACTATTCACTAACCGGGTCCGTCTTCCGGAATTTTCTCGTTTATTTAATTTTAATGGTTATTATACTCCCATTAATGTTTATTTACAGTTATATGATCAACTATAATTTTTACGGGGTCGTTTGACTGTTTAAAGTCACGTTTTCGGGTATTCTCGAAAAACGTGCTTTAGACTCCGTTAGCGTCTTAACGCATTATTTGAATCCGTTTCCTTCCGGAATTTTTTTTCCACATGTCCTTAGTATGTAATTAGGGTAAAAATATATTTATAACCCTATTGGAGGTTATATATCTCCTAACATAATTAAAACGCGTCTTCCCGTTTTGTGACTTTTACGCATTTTCTTTTCCTTTTTGGTTTTTATTTCTTCACCAATGATCTTAAGGACTTAATTAGCCTTAGAAAATAATAATCACAGCTTTTAAATATCACTTAAAGGTTTGGGGCATTTCAATCTACCCCCCTTAAAAGAACTTCGTCCTCGAAGTTCACACTTCCCACGCATCACTTGGATTAGAACACGGGGATTACTTGCATAACACAACTTCCATACTCCAACATACTCTATATCACAACCTCGGATTTAACGGTCCGGGTAACACATCCACATCCATACATACATAACATAACATAACATACTTACATAGTATCCTCGGACTTAATGGTCCGAGTATCTTAACAACATTTGCACATACGTAACAACCCTTAGACTCTTGGTCTAGGTAACATAACAACATTTAGACCCGTAGGTCTTGATAACACCACATCCTTTAGACACATAGGTCTTGATAACATAACACTTTCGGAACTTAACCACATTAGGACTCAAGGTCAAAATAATAATTATTACACATACCACTCAACATGTCATAGCATGTATATCAACCAGAAATTCCTTTTCCATCTCTTCATGGGTTCGAGACCCATGTTGAGTACATATACATTGTGATCCCGCAGAACCGGTCGCGATGGACACTCTGGTCCCCGTTCCTTTGGGAGATCAAAACAATTGCATACATCTTTAAAATATACTTCTCATGTCACCGGTCCTAAGACAAAGGCTCATACGTCCTCAGCTCGTGAGCAAGTAGTAGGAAAATACCCTCTATGAGGTTAAGTATAATGAAATCCTTTATTGGAAGGATACAAGTTGAAAATCCTCTACGAGGTCACATAAAGGTAGTCCTTCCTTTGAAAATACCACTTAAGAATCTTAAAGTATTTATTGAAGTTTTGAAAATACCAATTTAAAATTTGAAACCACCAATTTAAAATTCTTTTGAAAACGCAATACAACTCCAAGTTCAATTATCATTAACTGCATCTTATTCTTGATGTGGTTATTTATGACCACTTATAGGGAGTTTCAAGAATCATCCAACCCTGATGTGATCAGCATCAGTGTTGAACTATCTCTCCACCCCAATTTGTGTTCGGCTTCCCTTGATCTCATGATAATCAAGTTCCACCTCCCACTTCAATTTCAACAACAGCTAATTCAAACATGTACCATTTTCTATCTTTAATCCTTCTAGTTGTAATCATTACATCTCCAAGGGATAGAACTCTGTCTATCAATCATCTTCCAGATTTATTTTAAATCAAGTTACCTAGGGAATTTAATTCTGACTAGGTTCTATGTTGGTGTCACACCTCTTCATAAATCACAATACTGTATATATATATGCTTTTATAAAAATACAATACACGGTTTTACATTTAGTATTGTATGAACATACATAGTCGGGGTTTAGTTCCCCGGAAGTTTCTTACTCCCTTATACTTATACCTTCACACACATCCGTTAACACAACAAACACACTTATCACAATGGTATTCGCATCTTCTGTGCGCAATTACCACAATTAACCATGAATGAATGCGTATGTTTATGTAACACGTGCACCAATCATCAAAACAAATCATTTTGTGCTATGCACATCATAGTTCACGTACACTTGTACGGTAAAAGACACTAAGTGGTTCTGCGCTCTACCCCCCTTAAAAGGGATTACGCCCACGTAATCAATCAGTTAATCACTTGTTTAGAACATTCTACCGTCGTGAAGTGTTTTATCTCCACGCGGTTTATTACACATGTGTTCTGGTTTGAGGGTCTTAGCCATATTGGCGGTTTAGTCCCTAACCAAGACTTCTCATTAGAGTTTATTTTAACTCTTAACTGGTTTCGATCCTGGCCTGTGAGGCTTTTAGGCATCATTAGTTTGCCATTCACTCATGTTCACTATTCGCATTCATCGTTTGAATCACTGGTTCACCAGTTTCTGCTGTGCAACTCTTGATAATTTAGAGCTTAGTTTGCCCCATACATTATTCTTACTGTACTATACATCCCCGATTATCACCTTTATCTTGGTAATAACGGTTTCTCGACCGACGCGTGGTATTTCTTACCGTGAGCGAATTCGGTGAGTTACAAACTTTCTATTCATTTCCACGATAATCTATTGTATTCTACAATAATTTACTTGGTTTCTTCTGACTTACTGTCGGTTAAGTTTGAGCTACTACCTTTTGTGTAGTACTCTGTCGGTTATTTCCAACACTTGAGGTATGTTCCATACCGATATTCAACAATCGTGCTACTGTAGTCACTTATGTCAACCAAGTACCCTTTGATTGGTACTACCGTGCTTATTTTATGCATCGGTTTTATCACATCATAAGTCTTGTTCTTCTATCACATTTAACATTTTCAGACTTCCTAGCTATCTCACTTGATCATTACCGCGCAAGCGCAATACCAAAACACTCAGTCATACAGAGTGCAGAGGCGTAAACTCTTGACAGTAAGTCTCTTATTCTATAGCAATAGGAATTCATACTGTGTTCCTTATCACGTAGCATCAACTACTGGTGTATTGCTCAGTCTGTGTATCATCACTTATTTGTATGTCCATTGAGTTTCACTCATAACTGGTCTTATTGCCACATTATTATTTAACAACACTTATGCAACGGTCGCTTACTGCGCACCGTGCTCTTACTCATTGTATAACATTAACTTACACTGCATCCGCTATTATATTAGCTTCTGCCATTTCACTGTGTTTCGCCATTTATTTGGCTGGTTGTTGAATACGCTATTCTACGAGTCTTTATGCTCCTTGAGCGTTGTTCATTACACGTTTAGCATCCCACACCTATGGTGGTTGCTATTTGACTTTTTACTCGTCCGATCTCCAAACTGGTGCAAACACTTCCTTTCGTATTATTCCTACTCACATCATTCTTGGGTAATAGCAACATAGTCAACTCTTAACACATTCCCTGGACTTAGCTCACATAACTACCACTGTTGCGGTCTCCCATATCAAGAGGTATCCCCACACTTTAATCAGTGGTTCGTTATCCGCTTACCTACTTATATAACATAAACTTCCATAATCAATAAAATTTCCTTAACACATTTTACTTGTGGCTTATAAGCCTATTGCCTCGAGCTCTGCTCATTGTAGGCTGTTCACACACCACACACTTACTTCTCCGTACTATATTACACGGTTCTTTTCATGGGATGCCCCTTCAAGGATGTCAGACTTCCTCCTGACGCCTTACGCTTAAACTTGGTGTTAGTTTCGACCCTTGCGTTTCTGTCACGTTAGTCGTTCAACCAATGTTGACCCAAATACCCTTTTAAGGATAACTCCTGGGTGTCGCTGGGTTCTGCCATTACATCTGGCTTGCACTTACTGGTATGTTTAATTTACTACTTCGCCCTGCATTCTTTGTTGGGTTGAATATTCTCCTTAGTGAGATTCTTATCCCTAGTGATCATCTCGGGAGTCTCGTCCCGATCCTTGCACATTAACGTATCCATAGTAGGCATCTGCCTCACCGTATGTAGGCTGGGTACTTACTCCAGCTATTGTGTTCATCCATCCAGATCCTTAAGACATATGCTATGTCTTTACTTACTAACTAGTGCACTTCGCACTAGTTCACCTTTAAACATTTCCTTAAAATAAACTTACTAATTCCTTAGTCTCCTTAACTTGACTGGTTTCCTTTACTTCAACCATACTTGGTAATCCATTGCTCTTGCTTGACTTTTACTTCGGACCGTGGTATGGAGTCGACTACTTCCCGTGTTCCAGACTCCACTCGTATACATACGTGGGGTACCCTGCTGATACATTGCTACTTGCCCGACTACCCATAAGAAGGTTTGTCAGGCCCACAAGCTCCTATCGGAGTGCGGTCGTCCCACATTTCAGTTGGTACACTCGTAGTGTCCGTCACACGCCTAGGTGAAGTATTGTTGTCAACTCCTCTTATATTATCCTATGATAATATGCATTCCATGCTTCCCGAACTTAATCAAGGGAAGTGTATCCACTGTTGTATTATTATGAACTCACTCCATTCCCTCGGGTTGTTACCCTTGGGTTTACCGGTTTCCACCCGGTTATTTAAAAGTAACTGGGTAAAACTTACCTACCATGTGGCACTGAGGCCGGTGTAGGTCCTTTGGTTTGGTTTTAAAAGAAGGTTAGAAATAGAATGGGTTTGAAAAAAATCTAGTTTTGAAAAGAGTTTGAAAATAAATTTAGGGTGAAAGAAAAATTTTCGTGGTTTTACAACGTTTCTTGCCTTAACCGAGTCTAGCCTCTTGCCGAGTGGTGTATTTCCAAGTACTGAGGTCAGGCTATTAAGCCCTTCCATGGTTACGATGATCTCACTTAACTTCATGGTACTTTACTAAGTACTTTGTAGTTGCTATAAATCTCCCACACAACCTTGTTGTAGCAGCACTTGCCATGGCAAGTGCGCCATGCAATCTGGTTATCAGTTCAGCACACACTGGTTGCGGTATTGCTTTCATCCGCATCGACATCAGTAGCCTTGCCGGCCCTTACTTGATCTTACAGTCTTAACAATAAATCCTCTGGGTACTTCTCACTGTCCTCACATGACAACCATTCACTAGGGTGTTTCCCACTCTGGGAGACCCCTTTTACTTAGTATCGTATCCCCCTCGTACTACGTTGTAGTTCCTTGATCGGTTGATATACCGTCGGTGTATTAGTTAACTTGTAATCCCGTAGACACTCGTCTCGGGTTTCATTACTTCGTCTTGCCTGTTGCACAGTTGGTGCGTTGCAAGCTGGTTGTCCTCGACTGCTTCGCATGTCGACCCAGGGTGCTGGAAATTCCATTCTCTTAGGCATATGATTCTTCACTTTTCGCTACCTCATGCGGCAGACACTGTTAAAATGGAGACCGTCTTCGGGATTCACACCTTTCGGGATCTACCGTGTGACAGGTTCTCCGTACTTATAAGGACACTTAATAACAGCCAGATCGGGTATTCCCGAGTAAGAGAGGACTTCCATCTCTCTGGCGTTCTTTCCAATTTTAATAGGGTTTGTGGAGGGCGGGATGGATACTGTAGGTATCCAGTACACACTGGTATTCCCTAACTAGCGTACCTCACACTATCACTCAACCCTTAACCCAAGGTACTAAACTCTTAACTCGGTACTTCCTAAGCTCGGTATTTCAGTCATCAGAGCGATACTTCGCTCTGATACCACTTTTTGTAACACCCCAACTACAACAACGTACTTGAACAATACTTTGCAGCGGAAATCATAACTCACAACATAACTTAACTCCTTGGTGTTACACGCCGTTAGCCACCCACGTGGCTAACAAGGCTAACATACATACATCGTACCGGTCTGATGGACTAAACTCACGAGCAACTACACATTAATCCCGTTCCATGTCCAACATTTAATATACACTTACATTACAACTGTACCGAGTAATTACCAACCTGTGCCGATACATTTTCGTTCTTACTACTCCTACCATACATACACGATTTGAAAGTCTACCCATGTGCAACAACTACCCGTCCTACTCACGAACGGCTTCCAGTTTCTTCGTACCTGTAAAGTAATGGGGGCCCCCAAAGGGGGTCAGCACCTTTGCTGGTATGGTAATCCCGCAGCCCGCATGCTACCGGGCCACACACAACTATTTGTCGTCTTAGCATGCGGTTGATTTCATTTCAAACATGCACAACTACACACATGTCATGCTTATAGCGCAAACATCCATTAATAGGATACAACACAAGGTTAGCACACACAACATAACAACACACTTCACTTTATAACATACATAACTTAATTTCTCTCTTCTTAGAGGACATACACTTTAGTTAGGATGTGCCGGGGTAGTATAGGCCCGAGCACAACATACATACATTTTCTTTACTTGGGTGGCGGCCTCCTATAGGACCGATCACAACATACATAATTTCCCCCTAGCTCCAATAATGATGAGTTAGGTAAGCCTTGGTTAAGCTTGTGGGTGGTTGTAATTCAAGGAGGAAGAACAACCGTAACATAACAAAGAGGGAGTCGAAGCGAACTTAAGCTTCAACACCCTACCAACATTATACATAATTTCCCTCCTAGCCCGATGTGGAGGTCGGGTAGGTAAGCTTTGGCTAAGCTAGTGGGAGGTCGAAATCCAATGAAGGAAAACAACCCTAACATAACAGGATGGGAGTTAATTCACATATATATATTAACTCCCAAACAATACGCGCGACCGGGACACCCGGATTCCTCTCCATACATAACATATACTTATTAGTTAGAGGTTCCCTTATGGAACTTATCACATACATACATCACATAGTGTTACTAACTCGGTTAGACACATAAGGGAAATCATATCCCATTTCGACAACACGGATAACAGTATCCAACATCAACAACATATTAAACAAGTCACATACATCACGCATTGTCACAACATACAATAACGCACGGATAGCCGTAGTTAGAACGTTCCCATGGGTTGGGACGTTTATTCCGAATACCGATCTCTTATGTGAACCTAAGGTCGGTTAACTATTATTTAACACATAACTAAGGTTAAGCGGTATCGGAATTGGTTACGCCACAATAATGAATTACTATAAACTCATTTCATGCTTTATCTTGCAAGGTGGCAAACACACAGAAAAACACATTGGCATATAAGCCGGTGTAATCCGGTAGGACACAGGTTGCAAGAGAACCATACCTGTCACCGAAGGTGCACTCTAATGTGCCAGCACATGTTCCTTGAAAATCTTTGAACAACTGGTAACATTATAACTATCTCCATTAACATCGGGGTAACATAATTATTTAACGACTAATGCGCCCATGGTTAACCCCGTTACCCTGTTATACTTAATTTTACTCTTGTGATCTTAAGTTCACAACTCTCACATCAAACCTAACACTTGTTTACACATCTTAAGGCCTTTACATGTCACCAAAACAAGGCCTAACATCATCCAAAACCATTACCATCCAATCCCCCATCATTAGAAGGCTCAAGCACACTTATAGAGCAAAAAAAATGGAGTTCAAAAGATTATTGGTCATTTTCGAATAAAAATATACCTAAACATATGCCAAAAACATGTCAAAACAGATAGTACTTGAAAAGAGGAATCCAACGCTGCAAACGGCACTCAAAACGGAGTTCAAACGAAAAAGTTATGCAAAAACAAAGGTTGGTCCGAACATGCGTCCGACCTTGCATGTTCGGACATAAGTCGAGAGTTCTGAAAATTTTCCGTCGTATGATGTCCGAACTTCAATGTTCGGACACATGTTAGGACATACCGAAAACTGCAAAATCCATTACGGAAAACAACTAGAACCAAGCCACAAATCCCCCACAAAACATACATAACTTATAGTAGCAAAATAGCTCATCGAAAACACATTTCAACGGGGTTTTAACGCATCATACACACATTAAAATCAACCAAAAACATCACCAAATCAAAGAGTCAAAACACTCATTTTCTACCAAAATTTCGCCATAACCTCCCCATAAACCTTACATCTCCAAAATCACCATCCTCATAAATTTTCATTCCTAATCTAGCCACACCCTTGAAGGGTCCTACCAGCACACCATATCAATCCAAAATTCAACAATATCACAATATAGCTCCAAAACTTAATGAACCACAATATAACCACAACTCAAATCATTTGGCTCCAAGGCCCTCCATTCAAACCAACATTTCACAAAATCCAACTAACCACAACCAAGCACATTATTGCTCCAGATTTTATTTCATCTTTTATTTTTCCCAAACCCAATTCTAAAACAAATAATATAGGCATTTAAGGTAGATTCTTTACCTTAATCCAAGGTTTCTCCTTAATTCTCCTCTTGTTCCTCATCTCCTCAAAATCGGTCAAGATGGAATGGAGTTTCCAAACTCCATCCCAACATTCAAGAAACACAAAATACATTCCATTAATTATCTAAACCCTTATGAAATCTTAATTCATCAAAAGGGCTTAGAGCATAAGTTAGGGTTTTACCTTTGGAGATTTTTGAGAGGGGTTCTCACCCTTGAATCAAGAAGGGAATTGCTCCACCATTGGAGGGTTGAAATGGAGCTCAAAACCAAGAAGAAAAACAAGGTAAGAAAGAGAGACAAAAATCGGTTACCACTACAAGATGGAGAAAATGAGGTTTTTCTTGGAGATTTTTACCTTAGGAGAGAGAGGAGACTCCAAGCTTCAAGAATATGCCATTTCCTCTTCAAATGGGAAAAACCCATGGAGATGAAACTCATCCTTTTGAAATTCCGAAAAGAGGGAAAGGTAGAGGAGGATGAGGAGAGTTCAAATATGTAATTTGTTTTGTATTTGGAGCTTGGAGTTGGCTAGAGCATGAGGTAGAAGAGAGAGGCCATTGGAGCTTGGTGGAGAGCTCCAAAATCAGCATGGGGGAAGGGAGGAGGATGAGTACGATGGAAAAGAAGAGGGAAGGAGAGAGAATAGAGAAATAAGTAAAATAAGGAGGAAAGAGAAGATAAAGTATTTTATTTTTTTTTTTAACTTTTCTTTCCTTCTCTCTTTCTTTCTATTTTATTGTGTGTGAGGGGGAGGCTTTTTGACTAGTCAAAACCGGCCCTCTTAATATATACCAGCTGGAGCGTTTTTCGTCTTTTACTGAAAACGCTCGTTATTTACCCGGTTTTAGCACTATTCACTAACCGGGTCCGTCTTCCGGAATTTTCTCGTTTATTTAATTTTAATGGTTATTATACTCCCATTAATGTTTATTTACAGTTATATGATCAACTATAATTTTTACGGGGTCGTTTGACTGTTTAAAGTCACGTTTTCGGGTATTCTCGAAAAACGTGCTTTAGACTCCGTTAGCGTCTTAACGCATTATTTGAATCCGTTTCCTTCCGGAATTTTTTTTTCCACATGTCCTTAGTATGTAATTAGGGTATAAAAATATATTTATAACCCTATTGGAGGTTATATATCTCCTAACATAATTAAAACGCGTCTTCCCGTTTTGTGACTTTTACGCATTTTCTTTTCCTTTTTGGTTTTTATTTCTTCACCAATGATCTTAAGGACTTAATTAGCCTTAGAAAATAATAATCACAGCTTTTAAATATCACTTAAAGGTTTGGGGCATTTCAATCTACCCCCCTTAAAAGAACTTCGCCCTCGAAGTTCACACTTCCCACGCATCACTTGGATTAGAACACGGGGATTACTTGCATAACACAACTTCCATACTCCAACATACTCTATATCACAACCTCGGATTTAACGGTCCGGGTAACACATCCACATCCATACATACATAACATAACATAACATACTACATAGTATCCTCGGACTTAATGGTCCAGTATCTTAACAACATTTGCACATACGTAACAACCCTTAGACTCTTGGTCTAGGTAACATAACAACATTTAGACCCGTAGGTCTTGATAACACCACATCCTTTAGACACATAGGTCTTGATAACATAACACTTTCGGAACTTAACCACATTAGGACTCAAGGTCAAAATAATAATTATTACACATACCACTCAACATGTCATAGCATGTATATCAACCAGAAATTCCTTTTCCATCTCTTCATGGGTTCGAGACCCATGTTGAGTACATATACATTGTGATCCCGCAGAACCGGTCGCGATGGACACTCTGGTCCCCGTTCCTTTGGGAGATCAAAACAATTGCATACATCTTTAAAATATACTTCTCATGTCACCGGTCCTAAGACAAAGGCTCATACGTCCTCAGCTCGTGAGCAAGTAGTAGGAAAATACCCTCTATGAGGTTAAGTATAATGAAATCCTTTATTGGAAGGATACAAGTTGAAAATCCTCTACGAGGTCACATAAAGGTAGTCCTTCCTTTGAAAATACCACTTAAGAATCTTAAAGTATTTATTGAAGTTTTGAAAATACCAATTTAAAATTTGAAACCACCAATTTAAAATTCTTTTGAAAACGCAATACAACTCCAAGTTCAATTATCATTAACTGCATCTTATTCTTGATGTGGTTATTTATGACCACTTATAGGGAGTTTCAAGAATCATCCAACCCTGATGTGATCAGCATCAGTGTTGAACTATCTCTCCACCCCAATTTGTGTTCGGCTTCCCTTGATCTCATGATAATCAAGTTCCACCTCCCACTTCAATTTCAACAACAGCTAATTCAAACATGTACCATTTTCTATCTTTAATCCTTCTAGTTGTAATCATTACATCTCCAAGGGATAGAACTCTGTCTATCAATCATCTTCCAGATTTATTTTAAATCAAGTTACCTAGGGAATTTAATTCTGACTAGGTTCTATGTTGGTGTCACACCTCTTCATAAATCACAATACTGTATATATATATGCTTTTATAAAAATACAATACACGGTTTTACATTTAGTATTGTATGAACATACATAGTCGGGGTTTAGTTCCCCGGAAGTTTCTTACTCCCTTATACTTATACTTCACACACATCCGTTAACACAACAAACACACTTATCACAATGGTATTCGCATCTTCTGTGCGCAATTACCACAATTAACCATGAATGAATGCGTATGTTTATGTAACACGTGCACCAATCATCAAAACAAATCATTTTGTGCTATGCACATCATAGTTCACGTACACTTGTACGGTAAAAGACACTAAGTGGTTCTGCGCTCTACCCCCCTTAAAAGGGATTACGCCCACGTAATCAATCAGTTAATCACTTGTTTAGAACATTCTACCGTCGTGAAGTGTTTTATCTCCACGCGGTTTATTACACATGTGTTCTGGTTTGAGGGTCTTAGCCATATTGGCGGTTTAGTCCCTAACCAAGACTTCTCATTAGAGTTTATTTTAACTCTTAACTGGTTTCGATCCTGGCCTGTGAGGCTTTTAGGCATCATTAGTTTGCCATTCACTCATGTTCACTATTCGCATTCATCGTTTGAATCACTGGTTCACCAGTTTCTGCTGTGCAACTCTTGATAATTTAGAGCTTAGTTTGCCCCATACATTATTCTTACTGTACTATACATCCCCGATTATCACCTTTATCTTGGTAATAACGGTTTCTCGACCGACGCGTGGTATTTCTTACCGTGAGCGAATTCGGTGAGTTACAAACTTTCTATTCATTTCCACGATAATCTATTGTATTCTACAATAATTTACTTGGTTTCTTCCGACTTACTGTCGGTTAAGTTTGAGCTACTACCTTTTGTGTACTCTGTCGGTTATTTCCAACACTTGAGGTATGTTCCATACCGATATTCAACAATCGTGCTACTGTAGTCACTTATGTCAACCAAGTACCCTTTGATTGGTACTACCGTGCTTATTTATGCATCGGTTTTATCACATCATAAGTCTTGTTCTTCTATCACATTTAACATTTTCAGACTTCCTAGCTATCTCACTTGATCATTACCGCGCAAGCGCAATACCAAAACACTCATACAGAGTGCAGAGGCGTAAACTTGACAGTAAGTCTCTTATTCTATAGCAATAGGAATTCATACTGTGTTCCTTATCACGTAGCATCAACTACTGGTGTATTGCTCAGTCTGTGTATCATCACTTATTTGTATGTCCATTGAGTTTCACTCATAACTGGTCTTATTGCCACATTATTTTTAACAACACTTATGCAACGGTCGCTTACTGCGCACCGTGCTCTTACTCATTGTATAACATTAACTTACACTGCATCCGCTATTATATTAGCTTCTGCCATTTCACTGTGTTTCGCCATTTATTTGGCTGGTTGTTGAATACGCTATTCTACGAGTCTTTATGCTCCTTGAGCGTTGTTCATTACACGTTTAGCATCCCACACCTATGGTGGTTGCTATTTGACTTTTTACTCGTCCGATCTCCACAACTGGTGCAAACACTTCCTTTCGTATTATTCCTACTCACATCATTCTTGGGTAATAGCAACATAGTCAACTCTTAACACATTCCCTGGACTTAGCTCACATAACTACCACTGTTGCGGTCTCCCATATCAAGAGGTATCCCCACACTTTAATCAGTGGTTCGTTATCCGCTTACCTACTTATATAACATAAACTTCCATAATCAATAAAATTTCCTTAACACATTTTACTTGTGGCTTATAAGCCCTATTGCCTCGAGCTCTGCTCATTGTAGGCTGTTCACACACCACACACTTACTTCTCCGTACTATATTACACGGTTCTTTTCATGGGATGCCCCTTCAAGGATGTCAGACTTCCTCCTGACGCCTTACGCTTAAACTTGGTGTTAGTTTCGACCCTTGCGTTTCTGTCACGTTAGTCGTTCAACCAATGTTGACCCAAATACCCTTTTAAGGATAACTCCTGGGTGTCGCTGGGTTCTGCCATTACATCTGGCTTGCACTTACTGGTATGTTTAATTTACTACTTCGCCCTGCATTCTTTGTTGGGTTGAATATTCTCCTTAGTGAGATTCTTATCCCTAGTGATCATCTCGGGAGTCTCGTCCCGATCCTTGCACATTAACGTATCCATAGTAGGCATCTGCCTCACCGTATGTAGGCTGGGTACTTACTCCAGCTATTGTGTTCATCCATCCAGATCCTTAAGACATATGCTATGTCTTTACTTACTAACTAGTGCACTTCGCACTAGTTCACCTTTAAACATTTCCTTAAAATAAACTTACTAATTCCTTAGTCTCCTTAACTTGACTGGTTTCCTTTACTTCAACCATACTTGGTAATCCATTGCTCTTGCTTGACTTTTACTTCGGACCGTGGTATGGAGTCGACTACTTCCCGTGTTCCAGACTCCACTCGTATACATACGTGGGGTACCCTGCTGATACATTGCTACTTGCCCGACTACCCCATAAGAAGGTTTGTCAGGCCCACAAGCTCCTATCGGAGTGCGGTCGTCCCACATTTCAGTTGGTACACTCGTAGTGTCCGTCACACGCCTAGGTGAAGTATTCTGTTGTCAACTCCTCTTATATTATCCTATGATAATATGCATTCCATGCTTCCCGAACTTAATCAAGGGAAGTGTATCCACTGTTGTATTATTATGAACTCACTCCATTCCCTCGGGTTGTTACCCTTGGGTTTACCGGTTTCCACCCGTTATTTAAAAGTAACTGGGTAAAACTTACCTACCATGTGGCACTGAGGCCGGTGTAGGTCCTTTGGTTTGGTTTTAAAAGAAGGTTAGAAATAGAATGGGTTTGAAAAAAATCTAGTTTTGAAAAGAGTTTGAAAATAAATTTAGGGTGAAAGAAAAATTTTCGTGGTTTTACAACGTTTCTTGCCTTAACCGAGTCTAGCCTCTTGCCGAGTGGTGTATTTCCAAGTACTGAGGTCAGGCTATTAAGCCCTTCCATGGTTACGATGATCTCACTTAACTTCATGGTACTTTACTAAGTACTTTGTAGTTGCTATAAATCTCCCACACAACCTTGTTGTAGCAGCACTTGCCATGGCAAGTGCGCCATGCAATCTGGTTATCAGTTCAGCACACACTGGTTGCGGTATTGCTTTCATCCGCATCGACATCAGTAGCCTTGCCGGCCCTTACTTGATCTTACAGTCTTAACAATAAATCCTCTGGGTACTTCTCACTGTCCTCACATGACAACCATTCACTAGGGTGTTTCCCACTCTGGGAGACCCCTTTTACTTAGTATCGTATCCCCCTCGTACTACGTTGTAGTTCCTTGATCGGTTGATATACCGTCGGTGTATTAGTTAACTTGTAATCCCGTAGACACTCGTCTCGGGTTTCATTACTTCGCTTCTTGCCTGTTGCACAGTTGGTGCGTTGCAAGCTGGTTGTCCTCGACTGCTTCGCATGTCGACCCAGGGTGCTGGAAATTCCATTCTCTTAGGCATATGATTCTTCACTTTCGCTACCTCATGCGGCAGACACTGTTAAAATGGAGACCGTCTTCGGGATTCACACCTTTCGGGATCTACCGTGTGACAGGTTCTCCGTACTTATAAGGACACTTAACAGCCAGATCGGGTATTCCCGAGTAAGAGAGGACTTCCATCTCTCTGGCGTTCTTTCCAAGTTATTTAATAGGGTTTGTGGAGGGCGGGATGGATACTGTAGGTATCCAGTACACACTGGTATTTCCCTAACTAGCGTACTCCTCACACTATCACTCAACCCTTAACCCAAGGTACTAAACTCTTAACTCGGTACTTCCTAAGCTCGGTATTTCAGTCATCAGAGCGATACTTCGCTCTGATACCACTTTTTGTAACACCCCAACTACAACAACGTACTTGAACAATACTTTGCAGCGGAAATCATAACTCACAACATAACTTAACTCCTTGGTGTTACACGCCGTTAGCCACCCACGTGGCTAACAAGGCTAACATACATACATCGTACCGGTCTGATGGACTAAACTCACGAGCAACTACACATTAATCCCGTTCCATGTCCAACATTTAATATACACTTACATTACAACTGTACCGAGTAATTACCAACCTGTGCCGATACATTTTCGTTCTTACTACTCCTACCATACATACACGATTTGAATGTCTACCCATGTGCAACAACTACCGTCCTACTCACGAACGGCTTCCAGTTTCTTCGTACCTGTAAAGTAATGGGGGCCCCCAAAGGGGGTCAGCACCTTTGCTGGTATGGTAATCCCGCAGCCCGCATGCTACCGGGCCACACACAACTATTTGTCGTCTTAGCATGCGGTTGATTTCATTTCAAACATGCACAACTATACACACATGTCATGCTTATAGCGCAAACATCCATTAATAGGATACAACACAAGGTTAGCACACACAACATAACACACTTCACTTTATAACATACATAACTTAATTTCTCTCTTCTTAGAGGACATACACTTTAGTTAGGATGTGCCGGGGTAGTATAGGCCCGAGCACAACATACATACATTTTCTTTACTTGGGTGGCGGCCTCCTATAGGACCGATCACAACATACATAATTTCCCCCTAGCTCCAATAATGATGAGTTAGGTAAGCCTTGGTTAAGCTTGTGGGTGGTTGTAATTCAAGGAGGAAGAACAACCGTAACATAACAAAGAGGGAGTCGAAGCGAACTTAAGCTTCAACACCCTACCAACATTATACATAATTTCCCTCCTAGCCCGATGTGGAGGTCGGGTAGGTAAGCTTTGGCTAAGCTAGTGGGAGGTCGAAATCCAATGAAGGAAAACAACCCTAACATAACAGGATGGGAGTTAATTCACATATATATTTAACTCCCAAACAATACGCGCGACCGGGACACCCGGATTCCTCTCCATACATAACATATACTTATTAGTTAGAGGTTCCCTTATGGAACTTATCACATACATACATCACATAGTGTTACTAACTCGGTTAGACACATAAGGGAAATCATATCCCATTTCGACAACACGGATAACAGTATCCAACATCAACAACATTAAACAAGTCACATACATCACGCATTGTCACAACATACAATAACGCACGGATAGCCGTAGTTAGAACGTTCCCATGGGTTGGGACGTTTATTCCGAATACCGATCTCTTATGTGAACCTAAGGTCGGTTAACTATTATTTAACACATAACTAAGGTTAAGAGGTATCGGAATTGGTTACGCCACAATAATGAATTACTATAAACTCATTTCATGCTTTATCTTGCAAGGTGGCAAACACACAGAAAAACACATTGGCATATAAGCCGGTGTAATCCGGTAGGACACAGGTTGCAAGAGAACCATACCTGTCACCGAAGGTGCACTCTAATGTGCCAGCACATGTTCCTTGAAAATCTTTGAACAACTGGTAACATTATAACTATCTCCATTAACATCGGGGTAACATAATTATTTAACGACTAATGCGCCCATGGTTAACCCCGTTACCCTGTTATACTTAATTTTACTCTTGTGATCTTAAGTTCACAACTCTCACATCAAACCTAACACTTGTTTACACATCTTAAGGCCTTTACATGTCACCAAAACAAGGCCTAACATCATCCAAAACCATTACCAATTACCATCCATCCCCCATCATTAGAAGGCTCAAGCACACTTATAGAGCAAAAAAAATGGAGTTCAAAAGATTATTGGTCATTTTCAAATAAAAATATACCTAAACATATGCCAAAAACATGTCAAAACAGATAGTACTTGAAAAGAGGAATCCAACGCTGCAAACGGCACTCAAAACGGAGTTCAAACGAAAAAGTTATGCAAAAACAAAGGTTGGTCCGAACATGCGTCCGACCTTGCATGTTCGGACATAAGTCGAGAGTTCTGAAAATTTTCCGTCGTATGATGTCCGAACTTCAATGTTCGGACACATGTTAGGACATACCGAAAACTGCAAAATCCATTACGGAAAACAACTAGAACCAAGCCACAAATCCCCACAAAACATACATAACTTATAGTAGCAAAATAGCTCATCGAAAACACATTTCAACGGGGTTTTAACGCATCATACACACATTAAAATCAACCAAAAACATCACCAAATCAAAGAGTCAAAACACTCATTTTCTACCAAAATTTCGCCATAACCTCCCCATAAACCTTACATCTCCAAAATCACCATCCTCATAAATTTTCATTCCTAATCTAGCCACACCCTTGAAGGGTCCTACCAGCACACCATATCAATCCAAAAATTCAACAATATCACAATATAGCTCCAAAACTTAATGAACCACAATATAACCACAACTCAAATCATTTGGCTCCAAGGCCCTCCATTCAAACCAACATTTCACAAAATCCAACTAACCACAACCAAGCACATTATTGCTCCAGATTTTATTTCATCTTTTATTTTTCCCAAACCCAATTCTAAAACAAATAATATAGGCATTTAAGGTAGATTCTTTACCTTAATCCAAGGTTTCTCCTTAATTCTCCTCTTGTTCCTCATCTCCTCAAAATCGGTCAAGATGGAATGGAGTTTCCAAACTCCATCCCAACATTCAAGAAACACAAAATACATTCCATTAATTATCTAAACCCTTATGAAATCTTAATTCATCAAAAGGGCTTAGAGCATAAGTTAGGGTTTTACCTTTGGAGATTTTTGAGAGGGGTTCTCACCCTTGAATCAAGAAGGGAATTGCTCCACCATTGGAGGGTTGAAATGGAGCTCAAAACCAAGAAGAAAAACAAGGTAAGAAAGAGAGACAAAAATCGGTTACCACTACAAGATGGAGAAAATGAGGTTTTTCTTGGAGATTTTTACCTTAGGAGAGAGAGGAGACTCCAAGCTTCAAGAATATGCCATTTCCTCTTCAAATGGGAAAAACCCATGGAGATGAAACTCATCCTTTTGAAATTCCGAAAAGAGGGAAAGGTAGAGGAGGATGAGGAGAGTTCAAATATGTAATTTGTTTTGTATTTGGAGCTTGGAGTTGGCTAGAGCATGAGGTAGAAGAGAGGAGGCCATTGGAGCTTGGTGGAGAGCTCCAAAATCGCAGCATGGGGGAAGGGAGGAGGATGAGTACGATGGAAAAGAAGAGGGAAGGAGAGAGAATAGAGAAATAAGTAAAATAAGGAGGAAAGAGAAGATAAAGTATTTTATTTTATTTTTTTAACTTTTCTTTCCTTCTCTCTTTCTTTCTATTTTATTGTGTGTGAGGGGGAGGCTTTTTGACTAGTCAAAACCGGCCCTCTTAATATATACCAGCTGGAGCGTTTTTCGTCTTTTACTGAAAACGCTCGTTATTTACCCGGTTTTAGCACTATTCACTAACCGGGTCCGTCTTCCGGAATTTTCTCGTTTATTTAATTTTAATGGTTATTATACTCCCATTAATGTTTATTTACAGTTATATGATCAACTATAATTTTTACGGGGTCGTTTGACTGTTTAAAGTCACGTTTTCGGGTATTCTCGAAAAACGTGCTTTAGACTCCGTTAGCGTCTTAACGCATTATTTGAATCCGTTTCCTTCCGGAATTTTTTTTTCCACATGTCCTTAGTATGTAATTAGGGTATAAAAATATATTTATAACCCTATTGGAGGTTATATATCTCCTAACATAATTAAAACGCGTCTTCCCGTTTTGTGACTTTTACGCATTTTCTTTTCCTTTTTGGTTTTTATTTCTTCACCAATGATCTTAAGGACTTAATTAGCCTTAGAAAATAATAATCACAGCTTTTAAATATCACTTAAAGGTTTGGGGCATTTCATTAGCCGTGAGACTAGTGCAATTGGAGCCTCCATTTTCATTCCAGCCGAACACCACCTGCAAGAAAGACAACTTAGAACAATAATTAAATTCACTTAATGACTAGTTAATTACCTTGTCTAGTCATCCTTTCATTAGCAAACAATAAGACAACCATTAAGTGCTTCAATCAGCCGTAGCACTACAATTAGGAGATGGCCTAACTCAATTATGCTCCACCAGCCGCATGCCTAGACAACTAAGAGATCTATGTAGCTGAATTTTGTAATCAAGTAATGATAAACATGACAAATAAACTAATCAAATGTTAATTGCTCTCAATTCCTTCTACTAAAACCTTACGTAGGTGTTCATTTCATTTGCCACCCCTTAACCGAATTGGTAAGTCTCTAGCTCTCTCTCTTCTCTTAATTTCCTAAGTTAAATCCTAAGTGTTAATAAACTCCATTAATGGTGTATTAGTTCCTAACACCATTTTAATGTAATTTCCTAGTTAATTCTATCAAGTCTTGAAGCAAGAAATCATCCTAGCAATCTCATCAAAAATCACCAAGCTTAGGTGTTCTAAGGAGGCTTCTTGATTCAACAACAATACAAGGAACAACAAGATCAAGTTAAGGTATATTTTCATGTTGAAAATCTTAAGAAAATTCCTTAAGTAATTTTTTAAAATTTAAGAACTTCTAAACCTATATTCTCTTCATTATTTCATGAAGGAAACTTGGATCTACAATCATCTCAAGGTATATCAAAAATACCTTGTTAAATTCCTAAGGTAAACTCTTGTAAAATTACTACAAATATTATTTATAAACTCTTGTTAGAAGTCTAACAAATAGATCTCCTACATATGTACAAGGAGTTCGAATTCTCTACATCAATATAGCATTTGAGGAGCTTGGAAATTCAAGGAAAAATCAAGTACAAGAATTGTCTTGATTTAAGGGTAAGTTTATATAAACAAGGTTTATTAAGTTTAAGTTTGATTTAAGCTTCAAACTTTGGTATAAAAATTTTGTATAACCTTTAAATAAATTAATACCGAAAACTATAGGTTATATTGTCAAGAAAATAATTTATAACATATGAGGTAAGATTATTACCTTAAGGTATATATTTAGGCCATAAAAATTAATTATGTTACATATACATTTAAACCGAATGGTCTAGGGATTTTATGTTCTATTTTGAGTTTATAATCATTCTAAGTCATTAGCATAATTTTTAGAAGTGTTATATGGCTTATATACATTTATATATATATTATAACGTTTAAAACAAGTTTTAAAACCATATGGTAGAATTTAATTAAAGCCGAGAGCAATACAAGCGATTTGGTGAATTTTGAAATATATATAAGTGTATTAACTTATTTTATAAATTTTTGGAACATTAAAAATAGCTACAAGTATTTAAATGGTTAGTTTATAAAGTTATGTGGTTAAAATATGAATTTTGAAAAGTTTGGGGTGTTTTATTTAACTGCCGAGAATTAAAGGGTTCATTTGGTATATTTAGGGTATAATATAAGGTAGGAATTAATATTATGAATTTTGGTAAATTTAAATAAGTGTTTAAGTGTTAAGAATAACATTTAATAAAGTTTTGGGACTATTTTGTAATTATTGGAAAGTTTAGAGTGTTACCGAGAATATATATGATTTTGTGGGTATATTGAAGTATTAATTATGAAATTGAGTCTTGGTCAAAGTGTTGACTAAAACCTTTGGGTTAAAATGATTTATGACATAAAATATTAAGTTTGTAAAAGTTTTGGGGTGAATATGTAATTTATGGAAATATAAATGGAAAACCAAATTTAGATTGGGGCGAATACATAATTTGTAAAAGTATAAGGGTCTTTTGGTATTTAAGAAAAATTAAATATTAAAACTATAGTTTATAAGTTAATATGTAACTTATATAAAGTTTTAGGGTTAAATTGTGAATAAAGGAAAGATGTTTACAAAATCGAAACTATAAATGGTCATATAGTAATTTGCGAAAATTAGTGGGCACAAAATGTAATTACCGAAAATTGGTATGGTTAATTAGTAAATTATAGAAGTTATATGGTTATTAGATAATTTATAAAAGTTGTTGGGTGCAAGATATAAATACCAAATTATTGTGGTGGTTTTGTAATTTAATAAAGAAAGGGTATAAGATTATGTAATATAATGTATTAAGGTATATATATTATGAAATAAAATATAAAGTTTATGAAATAAAGGTGGTTATAACATAAATAACTAAATGATATGATATAAATCTGTAAGTGGAAATAATTATGAGTATATAATTAATGAGATAAAGATATACCGTATAATGGAAATTCATTATCACATGTGAACTCCACATAAAATGATGAACTGTTAGGTTATCTAGAACCACTGTTAAAATAACATGGGAAAATAAATAACATACAAAGTTAATATACAATGAGAAAACTCTATAGAGACAGTACTGTAATATTTAGTGGACAGTCTAATAATACACGTTATTGTATGTATAAATAACAGCGTACGTGAAAGAAATACTAGAGCGTGCACTGTCAAGCTAGTTGTTATCACGGTGAACGGTATGTTAATTGTGTGGTCTGAATGTCCTACGGATTATCCTAAGGTCCAAACATTATATGTGTAATTATCAAGAACGATATATGTGATTTTATGTATATGATATGGTGTACTGTGTTGCATAAACTGTTGCGTTGAATTTTATACGCGAATGTTTTATGACTGGAAGTTTATACATTTGAACTGGAAAAGACTAACAGACCTTTAGGTATTATTTAGCCTAACTTATGGTCAACTGTTGTAGTCTTAATTCAAATATTGGTTATTGTACCACTGACAAAGAGTTAATGTATAAAGAGAGGAATCCAGACTGTTTCGACTTTCTGGTTGCGCATCGTGATCACTACGAGAGACTTCAAAGGGGAGTCACTCAAGGGAATCCATCAGTCACATTAGATGATGGCGGAGGGCACTGCCGTTGGTGCACAGGTTTGACCGGATCGGTCAATTATCCAGGGCCATAAGGTCAGCTGGTAACGGTTCCTTTGGAACCCAGGGGACACACTGTCCATTATTAAAGATTATTAAGGGTAGTCTTGACATGACGCCTGAGGTGAGAATAATTGGAAAAGTTAAGTGGTTGGTTTAAAAGAATAAGGGTCTTGTGACCTACTAACAAGTACATTTGTTTAATACGTTCATCTTGTTTGGCGTTGGTTATTGGTTGTGGTGTTACTGTGCACTAATGTTTGTAGGTGGACTGTTATGTGTTTGTTTTATGGTTACAGTTATTCCTACTGTTATTGTAAACCAGAATATTTTGAAATGAACCTAATATCAATATGGCTAAACGACTTAAGGAATCTAGATGACTTAGGACTACATTTAGCATACCAGCATTTCGATTGCTGAGCCCTTCATTGGGCAAAACATTTCAGGTTACTGAAGAAGACACAAGCCGGAGTGCGGGGAACAGGGTAGCTGCTTGTTTAATAAACACCTGTAGTTTTATTATGTATTATATTTTGAAGATAGTTGTATTTTATTTAGTTGCTCATTTAGTTTGGATTTGGTCTGTAATAATTAGAGTGCTCAGTATCTGTTCATCACAGCGTTGAGTAGTTGATGGATGGAGTAAGGATGCCTTGTTGCTCACAAGGGTGGGTAACGGCGAGTAACACCATGGTTAGTTAGATTTATTTTCCGCTGCGACGTTATTTATTTATGCTACGACTTGCGACGCTAGTACAAGTTTAGGATTAGGGGTGTTGCAAAATTAACGAGCGTTTCTTGTAAAAGACGAAAACACGCCCCAACTTATATTATATTGGGGGCCGGTTTTAATAGTGTCCAGCACACCTCTCCCACACTCAACTAGCTAGTTTATTTGTTAAAAGAACACAAGTGAAAAAGTAAAAGTACAAAAGTACTTTTCTTCCCCTCTCTCCTCACTTTTCACCTCTTTCTCTTTCCTTTTCTCCTTCCCCACCATATCCTCTCTTCTTCTTCTCAATTACCTGGTGATTTTATAGACCCCCATGGCTGCTCTTCTCCCTCATTTTCCCTTTCTTGCCCAAGCTTCTTCTATGCTCCAAATCAAAAACTAACCACATATTATTACTCCCCTCATCTTGGAGATCATTTCCCTCTTTTCAAAATCTCAAAACCATGAAGATGACTTCCATGGGTGTTACCCATTTGAAGAGGAAATCCCATTGCAAGGAGCTAGGTTGCCTCCCATTGCATCCAAGGTAAGAAAAGCTAAAAGAAAAACTCATTTTTCTCTCCATCTTTGACCTAACCGATTTTGGCCTTGTTTGATGCCTTGATTTCTTGCTTGTTGAGCCATTGTTCAAGATTTAAAAGGGTGGTTGGAACTCCCTTGTTGACTCATGATAAAAAGCCCACCCTAGGGTTACAGGGTAATCCTTTAATTTGTGCCTTAAGCACCTTTCCTTGTTCTAGCTTAATTAATGTGTCTAAGTGATTTTACTTAGCCCATTCCTTATTAAAATTGGTCTAGATCGCTTGGAAATTGTATTTCCATGGCCAGTTTTCAAAGCAATGGGAAAGGATAAGAGGAAGAGAAGAAGTCAAAGGAAGAATCCTTGAACTTAAAGGTAAACACCCCACCTTAGTGTGCAATCTTATTGTTGAAGAATTTCGGGATTGGGTAAATAAAAGAATGAATCAAAAAATTTGTGTTGGAAGTGTGTTTGGTGTTTAGAAGAGAGAATTGTCAGTTATGTCTTATGCATTGTGAAGTAATGCTTGAGTTAAGGGTTTTGAAGCCAAGTTATGTGAGATTGGGTATTGTTGTTGCGATTGATGAATTGTGTGTGCTGTTAGAACCCACTAAGGGTTTAGTTAGTTGATATGTGAAAATTTTGGTTTAGGTGATGAAGATGATGAAGTTTGGATAGGTTAGGTTAGTCATGAAGTTATGGCGAAAGTTCCGTAGAAACCTAAGGAATTTAGGTGACTGGGTGATTTATTATGACCTAGGGTTAACTAGGTGTTGTTAGGAATTAATTTGGTTGGTAAATCACATTGAGGTGTTGGTTGAAGAATGGAATGGAGTTAGGCAAAAAAATCTGTAGCATGGATGATGTTTGAGAGTTTTGGTTTTGCTAGAAATGGACTAGGATGTAAGACCTCGGAACTAGTGAGTGAACTTGGGTATTAGAAGTACAATTGCTTAAGAATGATTGGGAATGGTCAAATTGGTTGAGAATGAGGCAAGGGCTGTCATGGAAATGTTGTAATGCACTTGTGTGCAAAAGTGTGAAAATTGGAGTAGAAACTTGTGGAATTAAACAAGAGTTAAGTGATTAGTTTGACCCATGATTTAAGGAGGTTTAAGGCATGTTTAAGATGTTTAAAACATGTATAAAACATGTGGAAAGATTAGAGAATGATTAGGTATGGAATAGGGGTTGAAAAGAGGTCAAAAACTGTAAATTTTGACAGTTCCAGGGTTGGTCCGAGTTTGTAAACTGGTACACAAAACCGGACCACCTCAAAAACGTGCCAAAAACTCATCCCAGCATGTGGTCCGGGTTTGTATCTCGGTACACATACCGGACCAATACAAAATTTAGGCAGATTGTAAATTCCGGGATTGGTCCGGGTTTGTAACCCCGGACACAAACCCGGACCAGTCTAAAAATGCTCCAGAATGTGTTTTTAAGTGTTCTAATGATGGGGAATTGATTAGGGATGGTTTTAGATGATGATTAGGCCTTGTTTGGTGACTTGTAAAGGCCATTAGAAGTATAAACAAGTGTTAGAATGAGTGTGAAAGTTGAAAGCTTACAAACCACATGAGTAAAGAAAAGACAACGAGACAACGGGGTTAAGTACGGGAGTAATAGAAGTTTACATACCGTAAGATTTTGGTGTTATAGAAAACATGGAAAGAATACTAGTTGTTCGGGAATTACCTGAGGAGCGTGAAGTGACGTGTTAGTGTAAATCCTCGGTGACAGGTATGGTTTTCTTGCAACCTGTGTCCTACCGGGTTACACCGGCTTGTATGCCAACCTGTTTTTTCTATGTTTGCCACCGTGCAAGATAAAGCATGAAATGAGTTTATAGTAATTCATTTATGTGGAGTATTTAGTTCCGATACCGTTTAACCTCAAATATGTGTTAAACCGTAGCTAACCGACCCTAGGATCACATAAGAGATCGGTATTCGGATCTAACGACCCAACCTACGGGAACGTTTTAACTACGGCTATCTGCGTGTCAGTTGTGTACTGTTGTTGTGTGTAAAGGTGTTTATCCCCTTCGAGTATGTCATTATGTAATGATTATTGTTGTGTTCATGTATGTCAGATGGTATTACCTCCCCTTTATGTCTTACCAAACTTGACTAATTATAATGTAGCTTGTTGAGGTAGGCCCCATAGAGGGAGTTCTAACTAGTGTATAACTTGGGGGGTGAGGAATCAGGGAGTCCCGGTCGTGCGCGTGTGTATGGAGTTGATATCTACATCTGATTCAACTCCCTCTCTGTTCGGTTGTTTTCCTTTTGGAATTCAATCTCCCACGAGCCAATAGTTGGCTCTCCTACCTTGATTATTGTTCGGGGCTAGGGGGATTTGTGTACGGTGTGCTCGGGTCTATATTATGACCGAACATCTAAGTAAAGTTAATGTGTAGTGTGTTCGGATCTATATTATATCCGACACATCTTAAGTAAAGTGTAAGTTCTCTAAGAAGAACGGTAATGTGTTATGTAATGAGCACGACATGAGGATGGGGGTATCCTCTAGGCTCTGTATAATTTGTTAACTCTTATTTCGGACCGAGTCCTCACGTGACTCGTTCCCGCTTTATGTTGTGTATATGATATTATGTGATGTGAGTTGTTATGTTATGTAAGTTGATCATTGAAAATCAACCCTATGTTACTAAGAGAGACAATTATGTGTAACCCATCTAACGGGTAGGTGTTGACTAATAAGAAATTAGCTTCGTTAAGGTAGAAACCCTCTAGGGTTAAGGAACACAGTAATGTAATCTAACAAACGTTGATGTGTTAACCTTATTGTTGGTATCCTATTGATTGGATATGTGTTAATTAAAAGCATGATATGTGTTTATAGTATTTCATGCATGCTCTAAATAAAATCAACTGCATGCTCAGACGACAATTTGTTGTGCGTGGCCCGGTAGTATACGGGCTGCACGATTACCTTACCAGCAAAGGTGCTGAGCCCCTTTGGGGCCACCCATTACATTTCAGGTATAAGGAAGCAGCCCTTCGTTCGAGAGTAGGACGGTAATGGCGGAGCATGGGTAGTGTATGTCGTGTTAGGTATATTTTTTAGTAAAGTGGGACCGAACTTATTATCGGCAATAGATTGTAAATTACTCGGTATGGTTTGTAATGTAAAAGAGTTGACTCGGTTCATAAATGGAATGGTATTGTAGTCCATCAGACCGATACATTGTGTAAGTATTAGCCTTGTTAGCCATGTGGGTGACTAACCGCGTGTAACACCAATGGATTAAGTTATGTTTTGAGTGGTATTCCGCTGCAATCGTTTGTTAAGTATTGTGTGTTGTAGTTGGGGTGTTACAAAAAGTGGTATCAGAGCGAAGTATCGCTCTGATGACTGGAAATACTGAGCTTAGGAAGTACCGAGTTAGGAGTTTAAGACTTTGGGCTATGGGTTAAGTGATAGCGTGAGAGATACGCTAGTTAGGCATTCCCCCGTGTGTACGGGATACCTACAATATCCTACCCGCCCTCCACAACCCCCGTTTTATAACTCGGTAAAGAACGCCAGAGAGATGAAAGTCCTCTCTTACTCGGGAAAACCCGATCTGGCCGTTATCAAGTATTTCTGTAAGAACGGGGAACCGGTCGTATGATAGATCCTAAGAACGGGAAATCCAGGAGACTGTTCCCGTCTGAACGATGTAACGACACTTAATAGCAGAGAAATGATGAATCCTATGCATAGGAAATGGAATTTCCGGCAGCATGGGTCGACATGCTTAGCAGTCGAGAGAGCCATGACTGACCATCAAGAAGGAACGCACTAGCCGTGCAACGATGCAGAATGGTGAAGTAATGAGACCCGAGACACATGTCTGCGGGACCACGATTGTTAGATAATACCGCCAGTGGTGTACTAACCGACTGAGAAACTAGTCAAGATTGGATAACCCCAAACCTACAACGCCAAAGAGGCTGTAATACCTGATTTTCATAACTCAGTTAACTATGGGGGTTTTTAGTGAAACATACTTCAATAGGGCTACGACGTAGTACCTAAACAAGAAATCAAGTCTCGGTAACCACGACAAAAGCGTGGGGACGAACATTAAGGAAGAACACAGAGTTAAGTGAATGAAGAGTCACCCTAGTTAACGACTACCATGTTAAGACCAATGAGAGTCGCTCGGAAGATTTATTATCAAGACTGTAAGATCAAAGGAAGAGCCAACAAGGCTACCGAATACGGTAATGATAAAAGTAGTACCACAACTAGTACATGTTGAACCGATAGCCAGCCTGCATGGCGCACTTGTCATGGCAAGTATTGTTATAACGGGGCTATTCGGGAAGATTTTAACGACGGTGAAGTACTTAGTAGAGTACCATGATGATGAATGAAGCAATTATGGGATCACGAATCCTAAGAACTTGAAGAGTGAAACCTTGGAAGGGCTTAACGGCATAACCCTTGTATTTAGGGATATACTAGTCAGTGATAAGCTAGACTCGGTAAAAGCGAGCAGACAGTTTAAATACCCTGAAGAATTTTCTTTCAAACTTATCTTTTCTTCTAAACTCAGATTTATTAGAAACCCTCTTTCACAACCAAATTTTCTCCTAAACTCATATTTAAATTCAAACCTTCTTTTAAACTCGAAGTTTCTCCCAAACTTCAGATTTTCTTTAAAACCAAATCCGGAAGACCTACACCGGCTTCAGCGCCACACATTAGGTAAGTTACACCCAATTCACTTTCGAACAACCTTAGAAAAATCCTACAACCTGAGGGTATCAACCAGAGGGAATGGATCGAGTCCATACTAAATACAAACAGTGGATAGACTTCCCTTGATTAAGTTCGGGAAGCACTGAATGCATGTTATCATAGGACGATATAAGAGGAGTTGACAACAGAATACACCACATAGGCGTGTGACAGACATTACGAGTGTACAAAAATGAAATGTGGGACGACCGCACTCTAGAGGAGCTTGTGGGCCTGACAGACTCGTTCATGAGTTAGTCATGTAAGTAGTAATGTATCAGTAGGGTGCCCCACATATGTATACGAGTAGAGTACGGAACACGGGGAGTTGTCGACTCCATACTACGGTCAGCAGTGCAGATATTAGACCAGAGTAACTGATTACCGTGAACAATGGAAGTGAAGAACTCAGTGAAGCCAACGAGTCCAAAGGAATTTAGGATTTCATTCCAGGAAAAGGAATAAGAGTTAGGGAGTGCGAGGAGCACAAATTGTTAAGTACAGACATCCGATGTGTCTCAAGGTTTGCAAAGAGAACACAAGATGGCGGGTTGAATACCCAGTTTAAACACAGTAAGGCTGATGGCTAGCATGGGTACGTTAATGTCCAACGAACGAGATAGAATTTCCACACGATCACCAAGGATACCAGGAATATCGACCTTCAATGAAGAGGATATTAAACCCAAAGCGGCGTAGTTAACTGAACATACCCATAAGTACAAGCCAAATGTAATGGCATAGTTTAGCAACACCCAGGAGCAATCCTTGAAGGGTGTTTGGGTCAACAGAAGTTGAACGAAATATCGTGATAGAAACATAAGAGTTGAAACAAATACTCGCACTAGTGCAAAAAGGGTCTTTTTCGACGGTTTTTTATGCCTTTTTTCGGCGGTTTACTACCGCCGAAACTGGTACCGCCGAAAAAGCGTCTTCCCTTATTTTCGGCGGTTCCTTAGGCCAAAACCGCCGAAAAATATGAGCTACAGTGGGCAAATTATTGTGAAAAAAACGGCATATTTTCGGCGGTTTCTACTTGGAACCGCCGAAAATAAGCAAAAATAGGGTCTTTTTCGGAGGTTTTAATCTTAGGAACCGCCGAAAAAGACCCTATTTTGCTTATTTTCGGCGGTTCTAAGTAGAAACCACCAAAAATATGCCTATTTTTTTTTGGTTTTTCTCGTTTTCGTTTATAATCCCACATATGTCACAAAACTTGTTAATATGCATCCAAATATGTCCACATATCTCTCTACATCACATGGTAGAGGATCTCATCACTCTTTGTAAGTAAATTGTCAAAAAAATCAAAAAAATAATGACACGGCTTACAAATGACCATACACACTACATTTAAAATGGTCACAAATGACCATACACCACAATTCACATAGTCACAAATGACCATATACATACACAATTGATCAAATGTTCACTAACATACTCAAAGTGGTCATTTTTTACAATCTATCTAACAATAAAAGTCTAAAGAAAGTTTAAATAACAATTCGAGAAAACAAAAAGCAAAAATCAAACCAAATTCATGCAGACGAAATCCGCCCAATCCACTAGCATCCCGTTGATGGGTTTCTCCGTTATATTCTCCAACACTAGGAAAAACCTTTAAAAAACAAAACCAGACAAAATTGGTTAATCATCAAATAATTATATTAGTAATTGAAAAATAAATATAACTTCGATATACCTGTTCTAACGGAACCTCCATCTCACCAAATAGGGTGACTATGTCATGCATATACCTCATGACATAATACCCACACTCTAAACCTCCGGGTTGACGTGAACACTTAAACAAAGGAAGAACAGAACTAATTATATAAGACATTTATTTGTGATTACAACCAATCAATAATAAACAAGTAAATGATGACGCATTTACCTTCACTGAAGTCCATTGGATGGCATTTTTGTACCTACACCAAGCTCTACCATCAAAACACCTTGATACACTCCGCATAATTATTATCATCAACATACATTAATTAAATTAGGATATACATTCATAATAAAATTAAATTAAAGGAGTTTAAATACATAAAGAATTGCTTCATAATGTACTTACATGCTAAGGTGTGGCTTTATCTTGATGTCTTTTGGATTTCCGGTTTGCCGTGGATCAAGAAATAGTATCCGCGAACGATCCAGACACAACACCAGTAAAACACATGGCCACTGTGTAATACCAAAGACTCACATGTTATTAATGCATGTATGCACAGATAACTACAACATTTATTCAAATGAAAATGATAAACAGAAGTTAATACTTTTGATGATAAGGTAGCATAAGATATTTTTTTTTCGCTCTGATGCTGTTAACAATCGCACGCTGCACGTAGATCTTACACATTTCTGTATCACACTTCAGAGCAGTGAATGACGCTCTTTCAGGACACAAAAATCCATACTTGGTAAGGCTAAAGATTACATTTTGTCATGCAAAAACCTGTTCATAAATAAAAGACATAAAATTAATTACATTGTTTCAGAACATCAATTTATAACTTAATTATAAAACAAACTAATACTTACAGAATAATGAATGCATCACTGCACAGGCACCCAATCAAATTTTAGGATGTCCCTAACATCAGTCGTCCACATGTCGATTTCTAGAGTTGGTCCGTAGTGAAGAAGGTCATCGTCAAAACTGAGTAGGATAGAATTTATACCATCTGGGAAGTCGCGGATTATATCATGCAAGCATTTCATGTTTGGCCCCAAGCGTGCATATACGGAATCATCCACCAAATTTTCTCTTTCAACAACATTGGTGGATGCTTCGTATTCAGAGGATCCAATCTTTGACTTCTTTTTCACAAGAGATGCAGATTTCCTCCTTAATTCCTATTTGCAACCGACATTCAATACTAGTCATGAACTGAGCATCCACACATACTATATTCATATAATGAACAATAATAACTACACTAGTGGTTAGTAATAGACATACCTTCACACACTTCTAAATCAGACGAATGGGCCACTGAACGAATGCACCCTTTGCAGACCGAACTGTGTTGTACTCCTCCGTAGGTACAGGGAGCGGTAGATCAGGAACCTTATAAATCGGTTCGTCCACAGAGACTCTCCCGTGATACGGCTTTAGTGGCATCTCATGGGTCACGTCATTCGTCCTGATGAGTACACCCTTCTTCTGCTACACATATTTCTTCATTGTTGTATGGAAGCAGGGGTTACAGTTTATCGGGTCCTACAATTTCATCAGATAGTAGATGTTGAACTAAAAATATGTAATAAAAGATATGACAACTATTAGAACAGTTAAGGTATAAACAATTCATGTACATAAGTGTAAGGAATACTGGTCATTGGAATCCACACTTTGTACACTCTAGCAGATACATCATCATTTTTGGGAATGAGAGGGTCATATGAAAACTAAGGCAAGAAGGTTAGAAGCATGAGTAGCACCGTCATTGTTTGGGAAAGAAGGAGAAGCATGACATATGGCTGGGATGCACGACTGCCTTGACGTAGTTCATCAAGATCTCCTTCTTCCACTGCTCTTCATGTCATTAATGACAGCATATGCTGCTCGTAAGAAATTGTTGTCCTTGACTACTCCCTTTCCTTGACCCGGGGTTACCAAAAATTTTCTTATCCCTATGTTAACCCCCCTAACCCCACAGCTCGGCCTGGATGATCTTTCTTTCCAAGTGCACGAGACAACTGGTCATCATGTCGATCAGGTACCCAAGTCCCTTGGGTAACTTGTTCATTCAGCTCACCCTTTATAATTAAATGTAGAAAGCATTTAATTATAATTTGATGATAAAAATAAATTTGTCAAAAAATTTGAAAGTAAAGAAAAGTACTTACCATATTATCAACAATTTTCTTCGTCTTTTCGAAGGGATATAAACGCTCTCCAGTTTTCGGGTCTTTCTTAGTACGTGAAAGCTTCCAAAACGTACCCCGTAGCTGGTGCTCATCAAGAGTGCTCATATCTGATGGCAACTCTCCTTCTGCCACCCATTCAGGCACTCTTCTATTAACCCCTTTGGCACCCAACACGTGATGATATTCATTCTTCTTCGCATTCGCGGATTGGGCGTCGCGATACTCCTGTTATCAAATAAACATACAATTAAGATGACCAAAAATATACATATGTAAATATAAATACCTCAAAAATATATTTATATAATAATTAATTATTTAAAAGTTAATACATACCTTTGTCTCCATCTTCTTATCATAGAACTCCTGCCACTTCTCTTTGGTTATTGGTGTGTAAATCTCCCAAGGCTGGCGTGTGTCGCCGTCCGGCCTCTTAAGCTTCTTGGTGATAAACCACTTAACCAGATCATGCTTATGATCTGAAAATTTCTTGCGCATCATTGCTTTGACCATGGTGTAGTACTCACTTTCATCAGGTATTTGATATCGTTTCTACATATTACCATAAATGAAACAAATGTTAGTTATGGATACCTACAAATTGTATAAAAATAATACTTAACTATTGTTTATTTACTGTACGATCTCAAACATCTGTTTCTTTAGTCCTTCGTCAACCTGAGGCCAGGTGAAAGTGATATCACATTACTCTCGCACAATGATGCCTAGCTCTATAGTGAAGTCTGTAGCCCATTCCCCAATCGGCTGTAGATACGCATTAAACTATAACGGCTTTGATTCAATCTTTTTTTGACCTGAGAGCTTTCGTCGGACCTCGAGGTTTTACGGTCCTAGGAAGCTGGATTTGTGATCCAGAAGGTCCAGCCTCTGTGTCCTCACTGGCACAGAGGCTGGAGTAATCTCATCCACGCCATTACCCCCTCATCAGCTCGGGCCTGTGACTTGTGACCTTTCCCTCCACGTGTTTTCTTTTCTTTGGTCGGGATGCCTCTGTCAAAACTCGCCGATCGGGTCATCCATATCATCCATTTAACTATCTGCAAAGATAACAACCTTATATCAATAACACCACAACAAATAATGTAATGAATACATAATAAGACATCGTTAATATTCCAACAAATTATTTAATGAACAAACAAACAATAAAATATATTTTTAATTACCTAACAACTAAACATCATTTATGGTTTTCAACCCATAAACCCTCATCGTGATCAGACCTAGTATACACTACATCGTCTGGAACATCAACAATGTCTGTGACAGGAATACTGGTAGAAAAGGTGGTGTCTCATCGAACATTAATTCATCATCATCAACATCTTGATCAGCATTAATGTTGACAAATCTTTTCCCTGGTAATACAACTGACCACCTGGAATCGATGGGATCTTCTATGTAAAATACTTGTTCACAATCCTTGGGAAATATGAACGGATCTTGTATGACCAAGCCGTGATAAATCAACCAAGTTAAACCCATCGTGAACCCGATAACCGTTTCTGTTATCCACCCATTTGCATTTAAAAATAACAAACTTTTGAAACTGATAATCAAGCTCCCAAATATCTTCAATGAATCCATAATACAACCTCGAGGTTGAAATCGTTGAAGCTGGATCACCTCTGGTATACTCAGTTGTTGTTGCTTCTACTTTAACCCCGCTATTCTGGTTTAAACATCTATCATCTTGCCGTTTTGTCCAGTAGGTGAACCCATTGATGTCATACCCTTCATAAGATATACAAGTGGAACCAGGTCCCAAGGCTAACCAACGGAGCTCTTCACTTACATTATCAGGTGCTAGTGATGCAAGCTTCATGACATGATCTCTAAACCATGAACAAAAGGTCTTGTTTTGCTCCTTTATCAACCAAATAATATTCCTCCCAGGATATTGAGCTCTTAGTGCAGTCATGTGTTTCTCAAAAAATGGCTCAATAATCTCAAGGTGATGTAAAACGAATAGATGTGCAGACTCCATTGAGGATGAATCAATTGCCACAATTTTTTTCCCAATAACACCTTGACCTTCTGTCCCTCCTATGTGTCTCGGTTGTGGCACTCCAATAGCTACAGCTCCCTTCAAGTATTCAGTACAAAATTCTGTCACTTCTTCGGTTATTGTCCTTCTATGATACTCCCTTCAGGTCGATATCTATTCTTCATCCTTCCCTTCAAGATTCCCATGTATCTCTCAAATGGATACATGTATCTTAAATATATAGGACCACATAATTTGATTTCTCTTACAATGTGAACAACCAAGTGGACCATGATGTCAAAAAACGAGGGTGGAAAATACATTTCAAGTTGACACATCGTAACAACAACATCACGTTGCAGACTGTCTAGTGTATCAACATCCATGACTTTATTGCACACTGCATTTAAAAAGAAACATAGTCTTGTAATTGCATTCCTCACATCTTTCGGCAATATACCTCGAATGGCAACAGGAAGTAGATGCAACATCAGAATGTGATAATCATGAGACTTCAACCCGATCAACTTCAAGTCCTTCATTGACACAAGACTTTTCCAGTTAGATGAGTAACCCGTAGGAACCTTAAGGGAATGAAGACATTTACAAAAGCTGTTCTTCTCATTCTTAGACAAAGTGTAACATGATGGAGGTAAAAATGTTCGTTTGCCTCTTTCTTGGGGATGCAACTCCTCACGTATGCCCATAGCTTGCATGTCTTTTCGAACCTTTATTCGTCTTTTGTTTTCCCAGGTATGTTAAGCAAAGTCCCAACAACAGCCTCACCAACATTTTTGACAATATGCATGAAATCAAGACAATGCCTAACAGATAAATGTTTCCAATACGGAAGTTCCCAAAATATTGAACATTTTTTCCAGATGTTTTTTTGGGTAGACTTGGACGGAACACCGAAAACATTGTCAATGTCTTTCACCTTTTCATAAATCTCTTCAGAACTCAGAGGTATACGAGCAACACGTGTCTCAGTCTTTCCGTTGAATAACTTCCTCTTTTTACGGTACGGGTGTGCTGATGGCAATAATCTACAATGACACATGTAGACGTTATTTCCACAAAACTGTAGACGATCAGAACAAGTGTCTCTCACATATTGGGCAAGCAAATGTGCCTTTTACTGTGTATCCAGATAAGTTCCCGTACGCTGGAAAGTCATTCACTGTGCAAAAAAGCATGGCACGAAGTGTAAAGTTTTGTCTGGCGTAACTGTCATAAACCACTGTCCCCTGATTCCATAGCAATTTCAAATCGTCAATCAGTTGCAAGGTATACATCGATGTTATGTCCTGGTTGTTTAGGTCCAGAAATCAACAATGATAACATTATGTATTTCCGCTTCATACACAGCCACGAGGGAAGATTGTAGATCACCAATAGAACAGGCCAAGTGTTGTGCTGACTACTTAGACTGCCATAAGGATTCATCCCATCCGTACATAACCCGAGTCTCAAATTTCGACTGTCACTGGCAAAATCTTGAAATCTTCTGTCGATTGTCCTCCATTGTGGTGAATCAGCTGGATGTCTCAGCTTATCATCATTTTTTCTTCCTTCTGCGTGCCATCTTAAATTTTGGGCATCTCTGACATTTGCAAAAAGACGTTTGAATCTTGGTATTATGGGTAAATACCAAATGACTTTTGCTGGAGGACTTTTTTTTCTTAGAATTGGATGATTGACCGTCCTTCTGTTTATAGCGTGACAAATGACATTTTGGACACTCATTCAAATGTTTATTCTCTCCTCTGTATAATACACAACTGTTTGGACATGCGTGTATCTTTTCGTACTCCACACCCATAGGACACATCAACTTTTTTGCATCATAAGTGGAAGTAGGAAGATTGTTATCATCTGGAAGCATGTCGTGGAATAGTTCTAGTATTGCCGTAAAACTCTTATCACTCAAGCCAAATCTTGCTTTAAGATTGAACAAATGCAGCACGGATGTTAACTTTGTAAATTTGGTGCATCCGAGAAACAAAGGGGAACGTGATGCATCAAGTAATCTTTGATATTCAGCCGGCTTATCTGTGAAATTATCTTCAACATCTTGCAGCATAGAGTCCAGTTGTTCAATCTTATCACTGTCGTCGTTGATATCAGTGTCACTCAGATCACATGTATTATCAGGAAATGTAGTATCGTCTGTAACCATTTTTGGTTCACTGTTCGGTTGAGTGGAAGTTTGCACCCTGCTACTGGCTTCTAATGACTCGCCATGCAAAAACCATATCTTATAGTTCGGCATAAATCCACGCCTTCATAGTTGAAATCTGATTGTATGTAGGTTAGGAAACTTATTGCGAAGTTCACATTGTGCACATGGACAGGGAATGTGTGTCTCGTTCATCCTTTTCTGATGATCGAGAGCTGCTTTGCAAAATTCATTATCCACTTTTGATTCAAAATAATTCCCTCGCTGACCGTACATCCATTCACGGTCCATTCTACAAACACCAAATGAAAGTTAAAGCTAAAAAATATCTACAAAAATATTGATAATGCATAATAAATTAACTTATATTTAAAATAATAAATAAAAACAACAATAAAAACTATCTTTGGAAATATATAATGATATGGTTCTTGCGGCGAGTCTGTATAATATATATATATTAGTAGGTTGACTTATATGTATTATACGTCTATATATAATATATATGTACTACTTGGTGATATGTATATATATCTATAATATATATATTTGTTATTTATTGTGTTATATATACTATATATGTATAATTAATAAACAACTATTATATAAATAAACTAATTACCAAACAATCATGATAAATGACAAATGATTGAGGTTAATTGACAAAATAAAACTAACCTATCTTTGGTATAGTATACCGTATATAAGGGTGAATGGAAGGACGAGGAGCAGGTGGAACTCAGAGGGAGATAACAGGGCGGATGGGAGTAGCAGAGGTGTGTGGTGAAGGACGGCGGCGAGGAGCTGACGCGAGTAGATTACACCGACGACTTGTATAGTATCTAGTTCGTTGACATTATATAATCAATACTATGACTTATGGAAAATCAAAACATAAAAACAACTAACTATAAATCAACATTTTTAATGTTAATTCATACCGACAGTTCATAAAGGACACTTACTCGTCATTAATTAACACAAACAATGGTAATAAAGCAAAAAACAGTCACTGAAATTGGTTCAAACATTTTATCGAACACATTGCGGGCATATACATTATTTTGTAAACTAACACACATATAGCAATTCCAATCAAACCAATCAGTCTTCTACATTCCAAATGACATAAATCAAGTAACCATTATACATATACACCAAAATAATGCCCAATTCGACCAGAAATCGAAATTTCAAATTCGCAATAAAATACCTAATTTTCGGACTTGATATGCTTCAGTTTGTGTCGAACCGCGCCCAGCTCGACGGCGACGATGAAGGACGACGGCGGCGCCGCAGGAAGTCGGCGGCGGCGGTGGAAGAATTGACAGAATATGCCGGTGGAGGTGGAGGCGAAAGAGGCTTCGAGAGCGCAGACGTATCTGTGTGAGAGGAGAATGAATGACGACTAGGGATTCTGTCGGGGTGGGGGTCATGTTAAAAGACCCTTTTTCGGCTGTTTTTAAGCTAGGAACCGCCGAAAAAACCCTGGTTATTTTTTAAAAAAATAATTTGGTCTTTTTCGGCGGTTCAGAACGAAGAACCGCCAAAAATCATTAACAATTTTCGGCGGTTGTTTCTTTGGAACAGCCGAAAAAGACCTATTTTCGGCGGTTTCTCTAAAAACCGCCAAAAATGTGTTCCCAACGAGTTATTTTCGGCGGTTCCTACCGCAACCGCCGAAAATGTGGTGCCGAAAAGTCCTCATTTTATACTAGTGTAGGTTTAACACCGAAGGGATCCCACTTAACAGTGGAACCCTAAATCGCCAAAGAGGCGACCTGACATTCCTAAGAGACCTCCCATGAAAGGAAGAGTGATGCAACGACCTTGTTAGGGAGCCCAGAATCACCTTCAAACCATGTGATGGTGTGCGGAGAAGTAAAATTTGTGTGAACAGCCTATAATGAGCAGAGCTCGAGGCAATGAGGCTTATATAAGCCACAAACCAAATGCATTACATAAATTTAAATGATTACAAAACTTAAATAAAGTCGTAAGGAGTTTTGCCGGAAATGGCACTAGTAAGGGAAAAGTTTGTGTTATACAAGTGAATGAGTGGAGAATGAACCACTGCTTTAAGAGTGAGGATACCTCTCGATGTTGTGAGGCCGTGGAAGCGGTAATTATGTGAACAATGTTTAAGAAATATGTTGGAGTTTGACTATGTGGTTATTGCCAAGGAATAATTTGAATAAGAATAGTACGTAAAAAGAAGCTTTTATAGCAATTAGTTAGTTTAGTAACAGCCACCATATGTGTATAATGTGAAGTATAGAGTGAACAATTCTCAGGGAGCGTAAAGACTTGAAGAATAGTGTATTTGGTACTCAACCAAGCAAATGGCGAAACATTGCGTAATGGCGAAAGTACATGAGCGAAAGCTGATATAAGAGTAAATGCCATGTAAGTTTGTGTTGTACAATAAGTAAGAACATGGTGCGCAGCAAGCGACCATTGTATGTAAAAGATATGGAGAATAAGCAGAGTTATAAGTTAGACTCAGTGGAGATGAAGGCAAGAGGTGGTAAGCAGATTAGGCAATAAAGCCATAAATCTATACCATATGACGTAAGACCTCACGAATAAGGAAATGTTCATTCCTATTGCAATTGCATAAGGAATGGAAGTGTACTCCTAGTAAATTAACATGATAAGCGCAGTAATAAGCCTCGGGACGGGAATACCCGATTGCTAAGTAACCAACTCGTACTGGATACGGAAGTCGTGCAAATGCACCAGTGAATATGACGCAAGTAAGTTAAGCGTAGACCTAGAAACAAAACCGTTGGAAATACCAACCGTCGCAGTAGTCGAACCTCACCACAACAAAGGCGGAAAGAGACCTATAAACGCTATAAGGATTGATGCATAGGAAATGCAAGGTCGTACAAATGAAAGAACACTTGTACAAAACCAAACGAGGAGGCACGATTAGGAATAAGTGACTACAGTAGCATCGAATACCAAATATAGGTAAAATATATACCTCAAGTGTTGAAAACAATAGACGGAGCACTACATATTAGGTAGTAGCTCGACCTCAGCCGACAGTGAGTCGGAAGAACCAAGTGAATAATCACAAAGATACATACCTGTACACATGATGAATTACAAGATAACTGGATGGAAAATATATAACTCATCGAATTCACGCACGGTAAGAAATACCACGCGTCGGTTGAAAAACATTCATTCCCAAGATAATATGGAATAAAAAGGAGATGTACAGTACATTGGGAATAACGAAATGAGAGAACTAAGCTCTAGAGTAATCAGGGTCACGCAGCAGAAGCTATTGGGCCCATGATTCAAAAGGTTTAATATACACAGTGAATACGAGTAAAGGGCTGATAATCTATGTCCAAGAGCCTCACAGGCCAGAACCAAAACTGGTTATGAGTTAAACAAACTCCAATGAGAATTATGGATTCAGGGACTAAACCGTCAATATGGTTAAGGTCTTCTGACCGGAAAGCATTGTAAAATAAACCGCGTGGAAGTTAAAATACTTTATGACGATGGAACGTCTTAAACCAACGTTAAGTAATAACATATGGTCGATTACGCGGGCGTAATCCCTTTTAAGGGGGGTAGAGCGCAAAAACGCTTAGTGAATGTTTACTTACAGGTGTACATGAACAGTGTTGTGCATAGCACAAAATACTTGTTACGATGTTGTGCATGAGCGAAACATAATTGTTCTGATTATTGGTGGCGTATGTTACATGAACATACGTACTCATTCATGGTTTAATTGTGGTAATTGCGCACAGAAGATGCGAATACCATTGTTATAAGTGTACCTACTTGTTAACATTGGTGTGTGAATACAAGCATAAGGGAGTAGAGAAACTCCCGGGGAACTAAAACCCCGATAGTTTATGTTTATTTGAGACAAATATAGTGATGTGTATTGTGATTTTGATTAAAAAAATATATATTCATATATATAGTACTGTGACGTGTGAATCGGTATGAAACCGGTGAAGAACTTAGTGAGAATAGGATTCCCTAGGTAAGTTGACTAGAGGAAAATTGAGAATAATTGATGGACAGAATTCCATCCTTTGGAGATGTATTGCTCTATGATTATGACTAGAAGGATTAAAAGATAGAAAATGGTAAATGTTTTAATTAGTTGCTTGTTTGAAATTGAAGTGGGAGGTGGAACTTGATTTGCATGTGATCAAGGGAAACTGGACACAAATTTGGATGGAAGAATAGTTCAACACTGATGCTGATCACATTAGGGTCGGATGACTCTTGAAGCTCGCTATAAGTGGTCACAAGTAATCACGTTAAGAATAATACAGTTAGCATAATTTGGATTTGGAGTTGTATTGCGTTTTCAAAAAAGATTTTCAATTGGTATTTTCAAATTTTCAAATGGTATTTTCAAAAAAAGGATTTTTGTTTTACTTAACCTCGTAAAGAGTATTTTCTGTTATTTAGTCTCACTCATGAGCCTTTTATCTTCGGACCGGTGACATGAGGAGAACATATATTTTGTATTACTTGCTCACGAGCTGAGGACGTATGAGCCTTCGTCTTCGGACCGGTGACATGAGAAGTATATGTTAAAATGTATGTGATTGTTTTTGAATCTTCCAAAGGACTGGGGACCAGGAAGTGTCCATCACGACCGGTACCTGCGGGATCACAGTATATGTACTCGACATGGGACTCGAGGACTGTGATGTCCTGTAGTCTTTAGACCCAGCCCATGAAGAGATGTAAAAGAGTATTTTGGATTGCTATACATGCTAAGACATGTTGTGTGGTATGTGTAATAAACATTATCCAGACCTATGAGTCTGAAGGTTGTTATGTTATCCAGACCTTGATTCTGAAGGTTTGTCTAAAGTGTATTTCGAGTTGTGAAATTATGTCACAAAGTAATCCTTGTTTTCTAATTAAGTGATGCGTGGGAATTGTGAAACTTTGAGGACAAAGTTCTTTTAAAGGGGGTAGATTGAAATACCCCGAACTTAAATGTAATAATAAACTGTGTAATTATGATTTTCTAAGGCTAACTAAGTCCTCAAGAACATTGGTGAAGAAAAAAAAACAAAAGAAAAAGGAAGACGCATAAAAGTCAGAAAATGTAAAAACGCTTATTTAGTTATTTTAGGAGGTATATAACATCGAATAGGATCCGAGAGGGATTCCTAAGGCATAATTAGGCCTAAATAATATGTGGGAACAATTCCCGAAGAAAACAGATCCAATTAATGGGTTAAAACCCTAACGGAGTCTTAAAGCACGTTTTTCGAGAAAACCCGGAAACGTGACTTTAAACAGTTAAATGACCCCGTAAAAATTATAGTTGATCATATAACTATAATTAAACATTAATGGAAGCCTAGGAGCTATTAAAATTAAAGAAACGAGAAAAATCCGGAAAACGGGCCCGGTTAGTGAATAGTGCCAAACCGGGTAAATTAACGAGCGTTTCTTGTAAAAGACAAAAAAATGCCCCAGCTTATATTATATTGGGGGCCGGTTTTAATAGCGTCCAGCACACCTCTCCCACACTCAACTAGCTAGTTTATTTGTTAAAGAACACAAGTGAAAAAGTAAAAGTACAAAAGTACTTTTCTTCCCCTCTCTCCTCACTTTTCTCCTCTCTCTCTTTCCTTTTCTCCTTCCCCACCATATCCTCTCTTCTTCTTCTCCATTTCCTGGCGATTTTACAGACCCCCATGGCTGCTCTTATCCCTCATTTTCCCTTGCTTGCCCAAGCTTCATCTATGCCCCAAATAAAAAACTAACCACATATTATTACTCCCCTCATCTTGGAGATCATTTCCCTCTTTTCAAAATCTCAAAACCATGATGTTGACTTCCATGGGTGTTACCCATTTGAAGAGGAAATCCCATTGCAAGGAGCTAGGTTGCCTCCCCTTGCATCCAAGGTAAGAAAAGCTAAAAGAAAAACTCATATTTCTCTCCATCTTTGACCTAGCCGATTTTGGCCTTGTTTGATGCCTTGCTTTCTTGCTTGTTGAGCCATTGTTCAAGCTTTAAAAGGGAGGTTGGAGCTCCCTTGTTGACTCATGAGAAAAAGCCCACCCTAAGGTTACAAGGTAATCCTTTAATTTGTGCCTTATGCACCTTTCCTTGTTCTAGCTTAATTAATGTGTCTAAGTGATTTTACTTAGCCCATTCATTATTAAAATTGGTCTAGATCTCTTGGCAATTGTATTTCCTTGGCCGGTTTTCAAAATGGGAAATGATAAGAGGAAGAGAAGAAGTGAAAGGAAGAATCCTTGAACTTAAAGGTAAACACCCCACCTTAGTGTGCGATCTTATTGTTGAAAAATTTCGGGATTGGGTAAATAAAAGAATGAATCAAAAAAATTGTGTTGGAAGTGTGTTTGGTGTTTAGAAGAGAGAATTGATAGTTATGTTTTATGCATTGTGAAGTAATGCTTGAGTTAAGGGTTTTGAAGCCAAGTTATGTGAGATTGTGTATTATTGTTACGATTGATGAATTGTGTGTGCTGTTAGAACCCACTAAGGGTTTGGTTAGTTGATTAGTGAAAATTTTGGTTTAGGTGATGAAGATGATGAAGTTCTGATAGGTTAGGTTAGTCACGAAGTTATGGCGAACTTTCCGTAGAAACCTAAGGAATTTAGGTGACTAGGTGAGTTATTATGACCTAGGGTTAACTAGGTGTTGTTAGGAATTGATTTTGTTGGTAAATCACATTGAGGTGTTGGTTGAAGAATGGAATGGATTTAGGCAAAAAAAGTCTGTAGCATGGATGATGCTTGAGAGTTTTGGTTTTGCTAGAAATGGACTAGGATGTAAGACCTCAGAACTAGTGAGTGAACTTGGGTATTAGAAGTGCAATTGCTTAATAATGATTTGGAATGGTCAAATTGGTTGAGAATGAGGTAAGCGCTGTCATGGAAATGTTGTAATGCACTTGTGTGCAAAAGTGTGAAAATGGGGGTAGAAACTTGTGGAATTAAACAAGAGTTAAGTAATGAGTTCGACTCATGATTTAAGGAGGTTTAAGGGATGTTTAAGGTGTTTAAAACATGTGGAAAGATTAGGGAATGATTAGGTATGAAATAGGGGTTGAAAAGTGGTCAAAAACTGTAAAATTTGATAGTTCCAGGGTTGGTCCGGGTTTGTAAACCGGTACACAAACCCGGACCACCTCAAAAACGTGCCAGAAACTCATCCCAGCATTTGGTCCGGGTTTGTATCTCGGTACACATACCCGGACCAATGCAAAATGTAGGCAGATTGTAAATTCCGGGATTGGTCTGGGTTTGTAACCCCAGACACAAACCCGGACCAGTCTAAAAATGCTCCAGAATGTTTTTAAGTGTTCTAATGATGGGGAATTGATTGGGGATGGTTTTAGATGATGATTAGGCCTTGTTTGGTGACTTGTAAAGCCCATTAGAAGTATAAACAAGTGTTAGAATGAGTGTGAAAGTTGAAAGCTTAAAAACCACATGAGTAAAGAAAAGACAACGAGACAACGGGTAAAGTACGAGTGTAATAGAAGTTTACATACCATAAGATTTTGGTGTTAATAGAAACATGTCAAATAATACCAGTTGTTCGGGAATTACCTGAGGAGCATGAAGTGACGTTGGGGTGGCAATTTTTACCCAACCCGATAACCCGACCCATACCCAACCCGAAAATAGCGGGTTTGGGTCACGATTATTGACCCATTTAATTATTGGGTCGGGTATGGGTTACTTATTAAATTTTTGGGTTGGGTATGGGTTCAAAGTCCTAACCCGTAGTCAACCCGACCCGTTTATTTTATTTTATTAAAAATAATAATAAATAAATTATTAGATAAAAATATAAATATATTACTAAGTAAGTGCTAACCTACTATTAATATAATACAAATTATGTAGTATCTTTTTGATGAGAGGTTGTTTATTTGATAATACTACTTTGTTGTATTTCTTTATAAAGCAAAAACAAGAGCAATCGTTATGTTGATTGTCAAAAGACAGTGTGCTGCTCTCTCCTCCACAGCTATCACTGTGGTCCTATCTCTTCTGTACTCTGAAGATTTTTGTCTATGTTTTGATTCTATATTCTGAAGGAGAAAATACAGTTATATTTGGCCCAGGCGTGTACACATCACCTTCTTCTGTTAAGTGCTACTGAGCACGACATGTATGTGGAAAAAGAAAAAAGACGGAGGATAATGAAAACTCTGGAATATCTATTATATTGAATGTAAGATTTCATTCATTTGTAACTCCGTTTGAGCAATCATATAAAAAATTTAATTCCAGGTGTTTTAAATTTTACATAGCCTAATTATGTTGGGTTAAACGGGTCGGGTATGGGTTTAATCATTTTATATGGGTCGGGTATGGGTTGATAATTTGTAACCCGATTATTATTGGGTCGGGTATGGGTCAATACAATTTTAATCGGGTCGGGTATGGGTGAGCTTCAACCCGACCCATTAACCCGAATTGCCACCCCTAAAGTGACGCGTTAGAGTAAATCCTCGGTGACAGGTATGGTTTTCTTGCAACCTGTGTTCTACCGGGTTACACCGGCTTGTATGCCAACTTGTTTTTCTGTATGCTTTCCACCTTGCAAGATAAAGCATGAAATGAGTTTAAAGTAATTGATTTATGTGGTGTATTTAGTTCCGATACCGTTTAACCTTGAATATGTGTTAAACCGTAGCTAAGCGACCCTAGGATCACATAAGAGATCGGTACTCGGATCTAACGACCCAACCTACGGGAACGTTCTAACTGATGACACGTCATAGTAAAATCTCAAGTCTTCTAAACGCCAGACAGATTAGCAGTATTCAAGTTCAATAAGGAGTTTGAATTTCACATGCATGATATCTATCATTCAAATGCATCTTTCATGAGAATTTAACAGTTTTAAAATGAACAAGTCTTATTACAATTAATAAGAAGCGTCAGTTTTGTTAAATCATCTTCTTCCTCATGTTCACAAATAAATGACAAAAAATGATTTTGTTTCACACAAATTTCTTTTGAGAAAACGGTTCGTGAAATAATCATTACCCGACAATGTAACGAAAGGAATTATATTTTGTTTCCAAAAAGTTGAACATGCTTCGCCAAACACCACAGCTTATCCTACACAGCCCACAAAGAAGTTCAAAGCCCACATCAGTTATATTGTTGTCATAAACCTCAAATACATAATGGGGGCAATCTGAGTTTGGTATCATTAATTTCAAACTTTCGTTTAAATGTCTGATCATTCCACTACCAGCCTTAGAAATTAATAGGAAATTTTCCAACACCAAATTCATCTCGAATCCTTGGCTCTTTCATTTTCGGCCCAAAGTGGTTAGGCTAAGTAGGCAAGTATATTGTTTTAAGCTTGGCCCAAATACCTAGATCTAGGTAATCTTTCTTTAGCCTAAAATTTGGGTTATTCATCTTGGCCCATTTAGGTCTAGGCCCATGAAAAATAAATTCACTCAAACATAAAAGTAATCCACAAGACTTGAAAATTAATCAAGCCTTTCCATTGAAAACTTTTTCAGCCCAAAGGCCCATTCTAGTCTAGGTAAACTTTTTGTTCGGGCTCTGGCCTAAAATTCTTGATCTATGTATCATCATTTTAGGCTCAATCAGAACCATTCATTTAGGTTTCGGCCCATGCATTAATACATTTGAATTAAAGATATTAGCATGATTCATTCAAAAATAAAAAAAAAGATTATCGACCATATCTAATTTCTGGCCTAAAGGCCCAACAAGAATTCAAACCAATCTTGAATTTTAAAGTTACTCTCTTGGCCCAGTGGCCCATTAACATTCCATACAATTTCCTTCGGCCCGTATGCCTCACTTCTAGATTAAAGGTATTCAGGCCGATACATCTAGATGCGGTTCAAAACTCATTTCAGTCGATGTGCCTCATTTCTAGCCCAAACACTTTCCGATCCAAGTGCCACATTCGCAAAACATTCTAGCCAAGCGCCACATTCTCAAAACATTCCAGCCCAAGTGTCGTGTTCTCAAAGCATTTGTCCCAAGTGCCACACTCACAACTCAGTGAATTCTGGCCCCAAGCGACTATTCACAAATCAATTTTGACCCAAGTGCCACATTCACATCTCAAAAATCATCCAGGCCCAAGCGCCTATACATAAACATTGTGGCCTGAGTTCCACATCCTCAAAAATATTTAGGCCCAAGTGCCTATCAAAAGTCCTGAAACCATCTTCGGCCTAAGAGTGTGGTTCCAGTCAAGAAACTTTCTTAGTTCGGACTTCTCATGAGCCTACCCGAAATTCATGCATGAAAAGTAGAAGAAAATGATCATGGTCATCACTGCGACATCCCGATGGTTGAGAGCTCGTGTCTTCAGCATGTTGGCATCAGACAATTCGACAGCATTCGATTTCTTGAGAGTTTAGGACTCACATGCATTCTACTGCATAACCTGCCATGACACTCATCTTTCTGATGCATCACTCAAAAGTTTTCAAAGAATGATTGTTTTCAAATCACTTATGGGAAGCAATGGTTTTACTGAACCATCATCTTTTTCCCAAGCCAACGGCTTTTCAAAGTCTGAAATTTTCAAATGTCTTTTTAAGATGGGATTTCATTTCCCGGCAACGGAACACAATGATTTGTTTTATGATCCTAAAAGGATGAACGTGATTTGCTTAAATACCACAACTCATTCCCAAGACCTTCAAAAAATCCACAAAGCCCAAGCCACACTCGTCAAAATTGTCATTACTAATCACTTGAAGCAGCTCCGCAAACACATTCCCAAGCACATGATCATTGCAACTCTCACATCATCCACAAGAAACTCACCACAACTCACCTCCACATACAAAGGGTATTCAAAAGGTTTGTCAAAGACCCCAAACCAATACTGGGGAAATCTGAGTTTAGAAATCATCGACTTTAAATCTTTTGTTTAAACGTGTGAACAAGTCTTCGAGTGAAATTTCGCGAGAGTGTCTTAAGTAGTAAAACCATGAGAGAATGAGTGTGTCATCTTTACACGACTCCGGTGAGGCCACACTCAAAAGTAAGGTAAACGGCATAACTCCGACCGAAGGAGATGATTTGTAAATTTACTTTTAGACCTACGAAAAGCAATTAAGAACGGATACACAACTACCAGGGATGACAAAGCACCTAGGTACATCACCACATAGCCAAAAGCTTGTGAACCCTGCCATTAAACCCTAGGCACCCCCACTGAGCTTTTCATATATTTCCCTTTTGATACATTAAGCTTCATAAAACAAGCTAGCCTATGATGAATATCCTACCCGATTACCAAAGGAAGCGAGAAGCCCAACTCTCAAATAGCATTTTCATTGATTCAAAGAAGTAATGCTATTACTAGCCTAAAGAAATGATTTGCCAATGGTCCCAAAGTGACACAGGATCCAAAGATCTTACATAAAAAGCATCTCTCAAAGTGCAAAACCGGGAAATACAAGAACCCTGAAGGAAAGACAAAGAAAAAGAAAAGGCAAATCTAAAAAGCCTCAAGGAATTCCAAATATCAAAAAGAGGAGAAAGGATGTAAAGGACGACTTCAAAAGTCTCAAGTCCAAAGCTCGAATGCGAAGTTAGCACAAAGTAGCCAAACGACTTCAAGACGAGAAAAGGAAAATCCGAGAGAAGGCGCAAGTTACAGCTTCAGTCACCTCTTTAAGCTCCACATATCTCAAACCATGGTCTCGTTGTCTTTCACCGCACCCATGGTCACGATATAAGCTTTAAAGACTTCAAACTTGCTAGTTTTGTATCCAATCATGTCAAAGTAACAGATCGAACGCGTAAATCTAACAAATATCGAATTCAATGGTTAAGACGTTTTGACCGAAAGAAAGAAACGAATGCAAGTATCAAACACACTGAGTGTAGGTTAGGAAGCACCACATCACACAAACCTAAACCTATGATAATGAGATTTGTTTCACAAAAATAATTAAAGAAAATACTATAGGTAATCGAACATTCTGATCGATCACCACAAAATCTAGCTTAGATTGTCTTAAACAAAAATATTAGGGCCAATTGTTGGTTCCAAAAATTTCTATGACAACACCGATTGAAACCCAAAAGCTTAATCCCTCCACAAGCTTTAAGCACCACTACGCCGCAGACACGTCATAAGCCCTACCTCCATATCATGTACCACAGGCACGTCATAAGCCCTACCTCCACATCATATCCCACAAGAACGTCATAAGCCCTAACCACAAATCATACACCATAGGCATGTCATAAGACCTACCTCCACATTATACTTCACAGGCACGTCATATGCCCTATCTCCACATCATATACCACAGGCACGTCATAAGCCCTATACCACCATATCATATACCACAGACACGTCATAAGCCCTACCCCCACATCATGCACCATAGGCACGTCATAAGCTCTACCTCCTCATCATACACCATAGGCATGTCATAAGCCTTACCCCCACATCGTACACCACAGGCACGTCATAAGCCCTACCTTCACATCATACACCACAGGCACGTCATGAGCCCTACCTAGCATTCATTTAGGCACCCATAAGCTCTACCCGAATTCATCCTAGCACGTCATAAGCCTTACCTGCATTCATTCAGACACGTCATAAGCCCTACCTAGCATTTATTTAGGCACCCATAAGCCCTTCCTAGCATTCTTTTAGGCACCCATAAGCCTTACCCGCATTCATCCAGGCACGTCATAAGCCCTACCTACATTCATCTAGGCACACATAAGCCTTATCCGCATTCATCCAGCAATGTCATAAGCCCTACCTGCATTCATTCACGCACACTTAAGCCCCACCCTACATTCATTCAGGCATGTCATAAGCCCTACCTTTATCCATGCACACATAAGCCCTACCTACATTCGTCCTGGCACCCATAAGCCCTACCAGCATTCATCCAGGCACACATAAACCTTATCTTGCATTTATTCGAGGCACGCATAAGCCTTACCTTGCATTCATTCCAGGGACACATAAGCCCTACCTTGCATTCATTATAGGCACACATAAGCCTTACCTTGCACATTGCATCATGAAGAATTTCATATCATTCATTCAGGCACGAATAAGCCTCGACTTGCATTACCCAAGCACGTATAAGCCCTGTCTAAAGTTGACGAGGTGATGACAATAAATCTTCCTTTGTTATGTCAGCTTATTTTGGGATTAATGAATGGTATGCAATGGAAATAAGTCCCCGCGGTTTATACTAGGAGTTATCCCTTACATATCGGTTTGAGGGTCAATGGCAATAAGTCCACATAGGGCCTAACCATGAGCATTGGCACGGGTTTCGGTCTCCATATGCACCAAGCATCATTTGCATGTCATCCTCATCTTATCCTCATTTGCATATCATCCACATATCATTTCACTTGCATATTCCTTCATTCGCACTTCATCTATATGCGCATATTTTCCTCTACCACACCTTAGTCATCTACAGGTTCCTGATACCTTAGATGCTCAGTGTAGTTTTAGGTTTTACAGGTTCCTGACTCCTTAGATGCTTGGTGTAGTCTGAGCTTTTACAGGTTCCCGACGCCTTAGATGCTCGGTATGGTGTATTCTTTCCAATTCAGCTTGCTTTTCACATTTAAGGTAGTTGGGGCCTAAAAATAGCCCAACAAATTTAGACTTCTCATTATAGGCACTTGGCGCCTCAACGCCTTAGAATAGCTCAGCACAACCAATGGATTTTCGGTAGAAACTCGAGACTGGGAGCAAATTCTCTAACGCCAGGAAAAAATTTGGGATATCACTCAAGCATCAACTAGTCTTTTAATCTTCATTCCAAAGTCTAGTTGAAAGGGAGAAAATTTATTATACCCAAAATTTTAACCCCTGGAAAAGGATCTACTGGGACACAAGTGCTATAGAGGGTAACACAGACAAAGGACATGAAATCCGGAGCTGATTGGAACTTCCCTGGACAACGACGACAACCTAGTCACCCCGAGGGGAATTTTATAAGAGTAAATTACTCGGAACCCCTTGAGGTATTGGGATAATACCGGTAACCACCTTGTGTTTATCATAATTATTGGTTACCACCTTAAGGTTACGGTATCTCTTGCTACGAGCCCCTGAACTATAGCTCCGTTAATAAATCATTAACCATATGATGACTTGTTAGCTTATTCACTAAATGATTCTATGATGGACAAAAAACACTACTTAATCAGCATCATCTAAGTCTCTCTCACCCCAATACTATTTTTCTAAAAGTGTCAACCCTAACCCAGGAATGGTCTACAACCAAGAACAAAAGTGCTGCATAGCATAAACAACCTCCTAAAAACACGTGGAAGATTTGGAGCATGATCATATTAAATGAATTAGGGTTGACATATTTAGGAAAATAGCGGTGGGATAAGAGAGACTTAGACGAAGCTGATTAAACTGTATTTTTTGTTCAACCTGGCATCATTTAGTGAATAAACTGACAAGTCATCTAGGGTTAACGATTTATTAACGGAGCTTTAGTTTGGGGGCTCGTAGTTAGAGAACCCGTAACCTCAAGGTGATTACAAAAAAATTATGATAAACACAAGGTAACTCACTCGGAAGATCTAGAAATTTTAAACTAATTGTGGTTATCAATTTCGAATTTAATATGCACTTACAACAAATTAAGTTTAAGACATTTAATTTCAACCTTTAAAAACAATTCTACCTTGTTTTCATGTCATTATATACCAAAATGCATTGTCTTCAGTCTTCACATTATTAATTAAAAAAATTACCAATTTAAAAAAGCATTTTTCAATTACTAACTTTCATAAAATTAAGTTACACCTATGAAAACTTGTCAACATAGTTTTTATAGGATTTATACACTAACTTATATGATCTATAAATTCTAAATTAATTGTAGTTATCAATTTTGAATTTAATATGAACGCAATATTAAATTAAATGTAACAAATTAAGTTTAAAATAAAACAACATTTATACATTTTTTTATATAGTTAGACACCAAATTACAAGAGTAACATATAAAAAATTAATTGTAACAAGTAATTACGAATTTAATAAATACTTAAACAATAATCTAAGTATCACAAAATTAGTAAGAGGTAGAGAACTTATAAAAAAAGGGAAAAAATGCTGAATATATTGACAATCTAACTTTTGCTAACGATTAGAGAGAATCTACAAAGTATACATTATTTTTAACAATGAATTACAAAATTAATAAATAAATAAGCAATAAACTAAGTACTAATATTGTAAGAGGAATACATAACTTAAACAAAAGTTTAACAAAAAATTTAAATAAATTAACGATCTAACTTTGTATAGTTCGCGGAAGATGAGAGACAATCTGCAAATTAGAAATCAATTGTAAAAATTAATTATGAATTTAATTAACACATAAACACTAATCTACATATCATAAAGTTAATTTGAAATATACCAACATTTCTACATTATTGTTAGGTTAAATATACATTAAAATAGAAGATATAAGAAGTAAAAATAAACTGAAAACAACTAATTATGAATTTAATACTAGATAAAAAATAATCTAAAATATCACAAAATTTATTTTAAACTTTACCAACATTTCTACATTATTTTAAAGTAATTAAACACCAAGTTAGTAGCTCTATAATTTATAAATTAAGTAGAATATTTAATTACAAATTTAATACTAATTACTCAACAATTTAAATGTCACAAAATTTATATTATACTATACAGTAGTTCAAGATTAATTTTAGGTAAGTAGCCACAAAATTAGTAGATCTACAATTTATAAATCTGGGTTGCTATTTGCAGTATAAAATTACTAATCACCGCAGTATAAAACTATTTTAAATCATATTAACGTTGTAAACATGTAATATAACCTATTGTTGTAACTTTTGTTTTTTGAAAAATCGTTTTATTAGCGTAAACCGAAAAAACGCTCTCGCGGTAATAAAAGACGTTAAACCCATTCTGATTGCGTGTGAACATTATAATTGTGATTTCACATTAATAAATGACATTTTGGGTTACGTTTCATTAAATTATAAACATTGTTGTACTTCAGTACAGAAAACATCGTACTGAAATCGCAGTTGATAACACCAGTTTCGGGTTAGGGTAAAAGCGTTTAAACGTTTCTTAAACGTATAAAGTTAGAATATGGCTTAAAACATATAACTTGACATGTATTATGTTTAGTTATATACGTTTTCATGTATTTACTACAAAACAATATTTATTTGTCGAAAACGAGTCAAAATGAGAGTTATTGTAAAAAAATGGTCAAAAACGTGCACGTTATATATAAACGAGACGTGTCTCGTATCTTCATTTCTCACACACGCACTACCACCATCGGACCACCGCCAGAAAAAATTTCCGGTGAGTGTTTTTTTTGTTTGCAAGTTGTAGATCTTGATGTGGTCAATCCGAATCTAGTGTTAGTTTTTACAAAACACATTAATTTTAGCTAGATCTATAAATTAAAATTCTAAAAAAAACTTGAAAACTCCATTAATGGAGTTTTGGAGCTCGCCCCGGCGGTCGACATGATTTGCGTCGGTTCGCCCCGGCGGTCGACACGATTTGCCTCTATTCGCCCCGCCTGTAGACACGGTCGTCTGCAGATCGCCCCAGGAAGTGACATGAGCAGGTAAGCTTCGCCCCGCGCGTCGCCTCGCGCCTCTGTTCGCCCCGAGAATCGACACACAACGTCCCAAATCACCCCGGTCATCGACACACACGATAGCTCGTCGCCCCGACGCTCGACACGAGCGGGCATCCGTCACCCCGCGACTCGCCCCACGCTTCACCGGCGCCTCGCCCGCGCCTCTGTTTGCCCCGTGATTCGACACGAATCAGACCAAGTCGCCCTGGCGCTTGACACTAACTGGCGTGTCTCGCCCTGATGGTTGACACGAGATGAGTAGTCTCGCCCCCCCTATCGGGGCGAGTTGGTACTATTTTTTATTTTTATAAATATTTTAAATTTATTGGCACAATCATAATTATTTGTTACTCATTAAAAAATATTAATTATTAATATACCGTTGATTTATTATTATAAGCCTCTTACATTTTAAGTTAATTGTTTTGTTGATTTATTATTGCGTTTTTTGTTTTACTTGCATAACTTATCTTAAAATTGTGATTTGTTCAACTTGTGCAATTATGGATAAGCTAAAGAAAGTGATGAAAAATGTGTACACAAAAAGGAAGAAAGACAGGAACGTGGAGCAGCCAATGACGGCTTCATACCGTCGTGAGCGCGGTGCTGGACTTGATCCTCCACGGCACTCATCTTTCCACCCATAGCAGGGTCATGCTAACCCTCCATGTCACTCATCATTTCACCCACAGCAGCAGCCTATCATTGACCCATCCCCTGCCCAGCCATTGCATGATTACGACGCATACGCACACATACCACAGTCGTGGATGCCTGTGGCTTCATCCTCTAGAGGTGGTTGGTCTTCTACTGATTGGGCCGAGCTCCATAGCTCCAGCTATGATATAGAGGGTTAGAGTAGCCACCATGTGGAGCATGTGAAGGCATAGACTTCTACTGAGGGTAGCTATCATGACCTCGTACCCCTCCGGGTGCTGCAGCAGTTGACATGGATATCGATGAGGAGGAGGTTGAGGACACGGATGAGGACAAGGACAAGGACCAGGATGAGGACCAGGACGAGGACGACCCTGATCATGAGAGCACGACTGATGAGGAAGTTGCTCTCCAAATGGAGCCTGTTGTTCCCACTCACTGGAGGCATAATGATGTGCCAGTACCTGGTGGTCCGCTAATGACTAGTGTCATCACCAGTTTGGGAGGCATGTCGTCATTGACCTTTGGTCAAAGACTAAGGTATTTACTCTCTTATCTTTCACTTTATCAAGTAGATTTAATTACTTCATGTGTGTGTAAACGTTGTGGTAATTATCTAGGACCGGGGTGTTTTGGTTTAAACCCCGAAACAGTTTGATCACGAACTGGCAGTTTAGCCTGGTTCCTTGCAAAAGGGCAAGGAATGTGCTTAGGTATTCAGGCCTGCATCATCTGCTAGATACATGGCCTTTCAATAGCATATCATTGATCTCGGCCTTTGTGGAGAGGTGGCAGCCGGACACCAACTCTTTCCACATGCCCTTTAAAGAGATGTCGATCACACTTCATGATGTTTGGTAGATACTGAGGACCCCATCGTTGGTCATCCGGTCTAGGGGACCCGTCAAATACAGATCTTAAGGAGATGATGGCTAAGTGTTTAGAGTTGACGAGGGCGTTCAGGCGATGACAGATTTCATGTGGCATACTGGTGCTGTTAAACTATGTCCACTTATTCAGTGGTGTTCGACCGGGCAGAGGCAACCTATGAAGGAGGCGTGTGGTTTGCTTTACAATTGGATTGGTACCACCATTTTTGCAGGGAAGGGGCATGGACACATGAGTCCTCTACCATTCTGGTTAGTCACTCCCATGAGCCGACATGTGAAGCTAAGGAAGTACGCATGGGGAGAAGGTACTCTTGCATGGTTGTATCGCCAGCTGGGGATAGCATCTCGTGCTGACTCTACTAGCATTGCTGGTTGTTTGACCCTTCTTGAGGTAAGTGTTTTAATGTACAACAATCTCTAATAAATTTTCATGAATTCACATTAATAGTTGGCATAATTTATTTTTTAAAATTTCCGTAGTGCTGGAGATATGCATACTTCCCCACTCTTAGACCAACAGTTAGTGCTGATTGACGTGGTGGGGATGATAAACCATGGGCTATGAGATGGGTCAGGTCCACCTCCCAGTAGAAAGATAAAGAGTCACTGGAGAACTACCACAAGCATCTAGATGCTCTGACAGCAAGAAATGTAAGTGGTACAATAATTAAAATTTTTATTATTTACATTATTGTTTCTTATTGATGCTTACATTTCCCTGTGATCCAATGTAAATTGATTGGTTGTCCTACGGTCGCGAGAAGGTGAATGAGAACAAGGGCCGCACCTGGTACAGGGGTACCTTGCAGTACATGGGCGTGAATGAGCCATATATGCCGAAATGTTGTCTCCGCCAATTCGGGTACGTTCAGTGTATCCCACCTCCCCCTATTAGACCAAACATCAAAACCGAAAAAAGAGGGAGAAAGGGATCCGTAAATGTGTGTACCCCCCATATATAGTGTGTGGGACAACACACGTGAGTGTGCTGCTACTCCGGGGTACACTAAGACAAGGGCGGTGCTGCACGCATGTGACAGAGATTATTTGGATTGGTACGTCAAACACAGCCATCCAAAGATTCTGAATCCTGACATGTATAACAACATCTTTGTTCAACGGCCGGATCCCGCCCAAGTAATTTGATCTCTGCCTTTGTATAATTTTAGTTGATTATAACATTTTATGAATATTAGGCTTACTTAATAATATTATGTTGTAGCTCATGAGTGAGGCAACTGAGATTGGTAGGCCTTACTTTCCCGGGAACCGTAGTTGGGACTGGCGTTTCAACCGTGAGGAGATGCTAGAGGAAGAACAGAGGGCAACTGAACACAGGATAGATGAGGCCTTCAGCACCTTATCTATATGGGATTCATATTATCACCAGTACAACGGGTTGTAGTTTAGGGTTTTATGTTTTTGTTGTAATAAGATACAATTTGGATGGTTTCTTAACTTTCTACATTTGCTTGACTAAACTGTTTGTAGTTATAATTGATCTTCATTTGTAAGACCTTAACTTGTATTATGTTAGAAGTTTCACTGATTTATGTTATGTAGGGTTGTTTCCTTACAAAATTCCTAAACTTCAAACCCCCTGCTTTAGAGAAGTGAAAGTTAGGGTTCATTACCAAATTTTATAGATCCAAACATCTATCAGTTGAATATCTAATAATTCAAACATCTACCACGTGGAACTGTAGTAGAAATATATGACTATCTCTACCTAGGCAGTGTACCTATCATTTTTCGGAATAGTGAATTGAGTAGGGGTTGTCGATCTCAAGGACCTCGTTCAATTAATTAACAATTTATTTACTAACTAAGAAACTAATCTAAGAAAACAGGAAACGTCACTTTTTCAGGTTTTACTTAATTTAATGAAAAGACTGACTCAATAAACTAATATAAAATAATAAAATAGTAAAAATAAACTAGATAAAGAAATAAAGATTGAAACTCTTAAATCTAAAGAAGCACCCCGGATTGTATTGCAAACCTTCACTTTATTAATCTATTAATAAACTCTTCCCTAATTCTGCAAACTCAGGAATCTTAGTTAATCCATTAACCGGTCCCTGTACAACGAATCCTAACTGGTAGAAATAACAAGCCGTAAACCATGCCCAAGTCAATTCTAACCAATCGCTTTATAACCAATTCCTATTGGAGACAAATTAACCTATAGGCAAACCATGCTTTTAGTCGTTAATCCGGTTTAACTTCCTATGTCTTGTTTACTAATCTCAGCGCCACATTTTGATTAGAAAACTACAAATATTACTTTTATAATTGATCAGAAGATTAAAGCACATGAAGAACAGGAATTAAACTACTGCATTAGTGAATTAGTGGAAAGATTACGAAATAAATATAAAGTTCTGGTTTGCTACCCCAATCCGTGGAGCTAAACTAACTACGCTAACATAATATAAAAATAACAAAAACAACAAAGGAATAACACATTGACAAATTAGATAAAAGGGAAGAAGAAACTCTGTTAAGAAAATTCCCCACTCCGCCTTCCATTGTCATCTTTCTCTTCATTACTCCTGTCAGAAGTGTGGTGTGTTAACAATGGTGGAATTGTTGTATGTGGAAGAAGAGAGAGAGGAGGCTGAAGCCCCCAAGAGAGAGGCGCAGCCGTATGATGTGAATGAAGCGTGTTTGTTTTTCTAACCCTTTGTACCTTTTTATATCAAAAATAGAGATTTTTATCTCATAAAATTGTGTATTATCGACTTTTGACAGCTGCGTCCGGACATGCAAGTCCGGACTCATGTTTGGGCAGGTCGATGTGTCAACTTGTTTTGGGCCTAGATTCTTCGTCCGAACTCCGTTTTGCTTCCTATTTGTTGCGTTGCGAAGCTTGTGAAGTAATATATGTATTTTCAATATATTTTCCTACATTTGACACATAAATCTTATCAGTTCATATCAAAACATAAATATAAGGAAAACATATGATAAGTGAGAAATATGACATGAATTGTTGTGAGAATAGGAAGAATTAAAGCCCTAAAAGTATATATATTTCACGCTTATCAAAATTCCTCACACTTAGCTTTTAATTGTCCTCAAGTAAATAAAGAATATGTCTACTTTTAAGCACCATAGTATCGAAACTTTGGAACAAACAACTACCAAAGGAAAACAAGCAAAATGACAATCAAAAGAATAGTTATGCTATTTGCTGTAGGTTTTCGCAATCAGTGAAAAAGAGTAGAGTTAAAAGCATGAAGAAGTTAGATTATAGAAACTGAACATAGAATAGCTTAGGATCTTCCACCGTTTCTTCCTCTAACCTTTGCATGACAAGGGGTGTGAAGTAACACCTTATTCCGTGATACCTTTCAACACCACGTGCTCATGATCAAAACAAAAATTAAACTGCAATTAACTTTTTCGCATGCAAAAACATTCTCTTTCAAGAAATATATACAAAACAAACGAATAATTACGAATTGTAGAGTTATTCTGTAACCCAGACTTTTCTCTCTATCCCTGTAACAGTGTTGGGCCATCTATCCCAGATCCCGAGACCTTAGGTAGATAGGTGTTAAGGAACCCCTAGGACTTAATAACCAGATAGATGAGGCCTGCTTTTGTTAGGAAATTTTTTGATCAACGGAGTACCTTGGCTTATCATTTCATTCCAAACTTTCACATCATTTCCAAAATCCCAAACTAGCCTAAGTCAATTTTCATAATCAGCTAATCCACCAAATTTCTGTGAAAACAGATATAATTTGAATAAAACTATACATACAAACAGCTTAAAGCAGAAAGATTCTTGAGGTGGTCATCAGGCTCGTTTTCAAAAACTTCAGCAAAACATTTCACCTAGAGATTCAATATTTATTGGCTCTCAAAAGAAACAATTCTGTCAAAGCAATAGGACAAACAAAAAACAAGTGTGTCATTTAAGCGCAACTGGCATATTTTCAGGGAAAGTTCTCTACTTCCTCACACTAAAGAGGAGCAATGCGCTCATTGTTCAAAAATCAAAATCAAGAAAAGACCTTTCAAAATATGTCAGACTCATGAAGAATTCATTCAAGGCACCTCTTGTAATTAAACATTGAACATTATAAATCATCGTAGGTTGAACACAAACATTTGAAAATAAGAGAAATTGAAACTCCACTGATATCATATATTGAGGAAGGTTCCCTTCCTCACACTTAAGCTCGTACATGGGGTTGCAACATTCCTCACACTTGCATCCAAGCAAGTGTCCAACCTTGGAGAACATCAAACACCATAAAAAGAACTCCATCTGCACACACTCACAAAACTACCACAAAAACGCTAAAGAGTGTTGCATTAAAAGCACAGGCACCATTACCACTTCTAAATAAAAGAAAAAGAAAATAAACCTAAGAAATAAATTAATGTAGTAAATAAAACTAGCAAAAGAAAAATAAAATAAAATGTAACCACTGGGTTGCCTCCTAGTAAGTTGCCCGTCTTTATAGTTATTGGTTAGACTTCTACTTTGTTATCCCAGATCAAAAATAAAAAGTAGTTAATGGCTCCTCCGGGAAAACATAGTAGGCAGCAATCATTATCAAACCACCAGGATCAAAACAAAACGTTATGTTGGCAAATACAAGAGGAAAATAAATACTCCACAAAACCTGGTGTTTGAGGAGGTATTGTCGGTAGCGCTGTTCCATCAGAAGACCAGGTGATGATGGTTCTCCTTCCTCAAATTCAAGGATATAAACGTCCTCCTCCTGTTGGTGAGGCTCCTTGGAATGATTGTGAAGTTGATGACTAGCTGGTGGTGGCTCTTTCTCCTCAAACTCATCCATTTTATCCGCCATTAGCAGTAGCCTGCTCTACAAAAACAAAAAACAACAAAAAGTAAAATAGAAATAAAAATAATAGCAAAAAGGAAATACAAATGATAATTAAAATAAAACTAAAACAATAATCACTAAATAAGATAACAAAATAGAAGTAAAAGAAAATATCTATAACGGCTAGAATCCTTAAAAAAATGATAAAATGCAAATAAACAAAAATAATAAAAACAAAGATAATAAAAATAATAAAAACGAAGATAATAAAAATAATTAAACAAAACAAAAAGTTCAACAAAAGAGAATTAAAAATATCACAATAAAAATAAGAGAGCAATAAAGTTCCTAATTAAAATAAATCTAAGATTAATATATTAAACAAAAAAGAATTACAATATAGAGTGAAGAGAATTAGCTAAAACAAAGAAAGTCAAATTACTGAAAATATAAACTAAATAATATAACAAAATATTAATAAAAACTAAAAGGAAGGCTAAATAAAATGAAATGTAGCAAACAAAAATTATACTAAGCAAACGAAATGAACTCTGAACAAGAGATCAAACAAATAAATCCTAATTGGAAATAAACTACCTAACTTAACAAACAAAATAAATGGAAAATAAAAAGAAAATAACAAATCAAAATAGAAAAAAAAAAACTAAAAATGAACTAAAATATCAAAGAGAGGAAAGTAGATAAATAAAATAAAATGAGTAGAATAAGTAAAGAGCGATAAAAGAAAAAAAATAAAACCAAGTGAATCCTAATTAAAACTAAAACTAAGAATAAATTTAAGAAATTAAATAAGAAGAGAAACAAAACCAAAAAAAACAAAAACGCAAAAATAAAAAACGAATATATAAAAGTAGAAAACAACTACTTAAATTAAAGAAACTAACAGCGATAGAAAAAAAATCAACGTCCTAAGTAATATAAAGCCAAAATAAATCTATAAAGAAATATAAAACAAGGAAAATCAACTAAAATTAAATTACCACAAATATAAATTAGACCGCAAATTAAGAATGGTGAAAACGAAACAAAAACAAAAATAAATTAAACTAAACAAACGAAAGCAAATGATAATCAAATTGAATTCTAAACAAAAATTACCTATTTAAAGACATCAAAAATGGGAATAAACAATTAAAACAAAAAACAAAAATTAAACTAATTTCAAAAGAAAAAAAAACTAAATAAACAAAAACAAAATTGATAAACAGACTAAAAAGAGCGATCCAAACTAAAATTCCAAAAAAAAACTAAAAAGAAAAAAAAACTAAAATAAAAGGAAAACAACAAGAAAAAAAAATTCGAAATTAAATTTTTTTAAAAAATTCCTAACCGTAACTAAATTTAAAGAGTAAAATGTTAAAAACAAATTAGAACCAAGAGTCGAGAAAAAAAATGATAATCAAAATAAGTGAACAACAAAATATAATCCGAATAAAGCTAAAACATATAGAAAAACTTTCTAAAAAAAAAAATTAACACAGTATAATGAAAAAAATCAGAGAAAATAAATTCTAAAATCTCTAATGAAAATAAAAATTGTCAATTAACTGTGTCAGAGGTCCCCGACAACGGCGCCATAAACTTGTAGCCGAAATATGTGACTATCTCTACCTAGGCACTGTACCAATCGTTTTGTGGAATAGTGAATTGAGTGGGGGTTGTCGATCTCAGGGACCTCGTTCAATTAATTGACAATTTATTTACTAACTAAGAAAACAGAAAACGTCACTTTTTCAGGTTTTAGTTAATGTAATGAAAAGAGTGACTTAATAAACTAACATAAAGTAATAAAACATAAAAATAAACTAGATAAAGAAAGAAAGATTGAAACTCTTAAATCTAAAGAAGCACACCGGATTGTTTTAGCAAACCTTCACTTTATTAATCTATTAATAAACTCTTCCCTAATAATGTAATAAACTCAGGAATCTTAATTAATCCGTTGACCGGTCCCTGTACAACGAATCCTAACTGGTAGAAATAACAAGCCGCAAACCATGCCCAAGTCAATTCTAACCAATAGCTTTATAACCAATTTCTATTAGAGTTCCTATGTCTTGTTTACTAATCTCAACGACACATTTTGATTAGAAAACTACAAATATTACTTTAATAATTGATCAGAAGATTAAAGCACGTGAAGAATAGGAATTAAACTACTGCATTAATGAATTAGTGGAAAGATTACGAAATAAATATAAAGATTCGGTTTGCTACCTCAATCCGGGGAGCTAAACTAACTACACTAACATGAATATAAAAATAACAAAAACAACAAAGGATTAACACATTGACAAATTAGATAAAAAGGGAAGAAGAAACTCTGTTAAGAAGATTCCCTGCTCCGCCTTCCGTTGTCATCTATCTCTGCATTAATCCTGTCAGAAGTGTGGATTGTTAACAATGGTGGAATTATTGTATGCGGACGAAGAGAGAGAGGAGACCGAAGCCCCCAAGAGAGAGGCGCAACCGTATGGCGTGAATGAAGCGTGTTTGTTTTTCTAACCCATATATATATAAAAAGGTTCCTTTTTATATCAAAAATAGAGATTTTTATCTCTTAAAAATGTGTATTATCGACTTCTGACAGCTGCTTTCCGACATGCAAGTCCGGACTCATGTTTGGACAGGTCGATGTGTCAACTTGTTTTGCGCCTAGATTCTTCGTCCGGACTCCGTTTTGCTTCCCTTTTGTTGTGTTGCAAAGCTTGTGAAGTAATATATGCATTTCCAATATATTTTCCTACATTTGACACATAAAAGCTATCAGTTCATACCAAAACATAAGTATAAGGAAAAATATATGATAAGTGAGAAATATGACATGAATTGTTGTGAGAATAGAAAGAATTAAAGCCCTAAAAGCATATATATATATTTCACACTTATCAGGAACAAACCTATTGTTTATGTCACGTGAACTGAGTTATATCCAAATGTAGAAATTCCTTACAAAAGTGCTAAACTTCAAACCCCTTGCTTCAGAGAATTGAAAGTTAGGGTTCATTACCAAATTTTAGAGATTTACACATCTATCAATTGAATATCTAATAATCCATACATCTACCACACGGAACAAACCTAATGTTTATGTCACGAGAACTGAAATATATCCAAATGTTGAAATTCTTTACAAAAGTTCTAAACTTCAAACCCACTGCTTCAGAGAATTGAAAGTTAGGGTTCATTACCAAATTTTAAAGATCTAAACATCTATCAATTGAATATCTAATAATCCAAACAAGTACCACACGGAACAAACCTAATGTTTATGTCATGGGAACTGAAATATATCCAAATGTAGAAATTCCTTACAAAAGTCCTAAACTTCAAACCCCCTGCTTCAAAGAATTGAAAGTTAGGGTTCATTACCAAATTTTATAGATCCAAACATCTATAAAATGCATATCTAATAATCCAAACATCTACTAAGTGGAACAAACCTAATGTTTATGTCACGAGAACTGAAATATATCCAAATGTAGAAATTCCGACCAGCAGTCACAAAAGAAAGAAGGACTTGAATTTAGAAACGCTTTCTTGATCCTAAGTTACATTGGCTGTGAGGAAATGATCTCGATTATTACATCTTTTACGTAAAAAGATATTTTGAGTTGTTAGGAGGTTTCTCAAATCCTAAAATCACTCAAATATATAACAAATAATTGTAAATACGACATGCCAAAAATCGTGACATATAATGTCACGAATTGAGCTAAGTCGTGACACTTAAAATCACGACCTAGCTCAACTCGTGACATTATTTGTCACGATTTTTACATAGTGTATTTGTCACGAGTTGATGAATCTTATGATTTTCAGTGTCACGACTTAGCTTAATTCTTGACATTATTTGTCATGATTTTTACATAGCGTGTGCGTGTGCGTGTGCATGTGAGTGTGCGTGTGCGTGTGCGTGTGCGTGTGCGTGTGCGTGTGCGTGTGCGTGTGCGTGTGCGTGTGCGTGTGCGTGTGCGTGTGCGTGTGCGTGTGTGCGTGTGATAACGAGTTACCTGATAATCAACATGTGAAACGTATTCCCGCAGTGACCACAAGAGATAGATAGTAGGACTTAAACAATTTAAAACAAATCCAACAACAATCGATTATTACAGACCATACTCGTGAGCATATAACCAAATACACCTCGGTTTACACAACCCGAGTCCAAAACGTTATCAGTATCAAACCGTACCAAGTTTTAACCAACAGAAATATCACAACCGTCGCGCCCCGCGTCGACCACCAGCTAATCTCCTGAAATAAAAATGGTTTGTGGTATGGAATCAGCCCCTGAAATACCTCGAACTTAAATATAGTGATTAGTATATTTTAATATAGTATTTAAGGGCCTAATAGTGTCTAAGTAATTTTGGTAGGGAAAATAAATCCAAAAGAAATAAAGAAACGCTTTAAAAAGCGAAAAACGCTTAGTAAGCGTTAATAACCATAGGAGGTATGAGACCTCGGTTAGTGTATTATGTGGATTCATAGGGCTTAATAAGACCAAAATAATATATGGGAACAACTCCCGAAGAAAACGGATCCAAATAATGTATTAAAACGCTAATAGAGCTTTAGCGCACGTTTTTTGAGAAAATCCGAAAACGTGATTTTAAGTGGTCAAACGAACCCGTAAAAATTATAAATCATTAAATAACAATAATTAAGCATTAATGGAAGCTTAATAGCCAATAAAAATAAAGAAACGAGAAAATTCCGGAAAACGGGCCCAGTTAGTGAATAGTGCTAAACCGGGTAAATTAACGAGCATTTTCTGTAAAAGACGAAAAACGCTCCCAGCTCATGTATATTAGTGGGCTGGTTTTTAAGAGAGTAACTAGCTCTCTCACACACTTAAACTAGCTAGAAATAAAAAGAGAAAGAAATAAAGTAAAAAGCAAAAAGTAAAGTAAAGTAAAAAGCACCTTACCTCTCTCTCTTTCCTTATTTCTTTTCCTCACGTACTGCTCCCTCCTCTCTCTGTCGATTCTCTTCTTCCTCCTTTCTCTGTTACGAAAATGAAGCCCTCTTCTATGGCTTCCTCACTTTCTCTTGCTCACACAAGCTACATCTAAGCTCCAAATCCAAAAATAATTACATATTTGAACTCCCCTCTTCAAGCTATACATTTCTATCTTTTCAAAATCCGAAAATGAGCAACTTCATCTCCATGGGTTTTGAGCATTTGGAGAATAAATGACACCATTTCGAAGCATGGAGTCTCCTCTCCCTCCTAAGGTAAAAAGTTTCAAGAAAAATCAATTTTTCTTCACTCTTCATTCTTGACCGATTTGGCCTCTTAGTAACGCCTTGTTTTTCCTCATGAATTGAGCTTGATTTCAACTCCCCAATGGTGGAAGAACTCCCCCTTGTATTCAAGGCTTGAAACCCCTCTTAAAAGCTCTAAGGTAAAAACCCTAACTAATGGCATTTAAGCCCTTTCGTTGAATTAGAGTTATCCAATGGGTTAAGGAGTTTAATTATATCTATTTTGTGTTCTTGAATGTTGGCTTGGGGTTTGGTAACCCCATTGCTCAACTTGACTGAGAATGAAGAAGAGGAGAGGTGGAGAACTTAAAAGAAGAATTATGATCTCAAGGTAAGAAAAACCTATCTTAATGCACTATCTATATGTATTAGGATAATGGGATGGGTAAATGAATCAATGAACCCAAAACATGTGAGAAAATTTGCTTGCTTGGTATTGGAGGAAGTTGTGAAATTGAATTGCAAAGTAAGGGCCAAAGTGCCATGTATTTATGTTAATGCATTGTATTTGGCTTGGAGAATTGTGTATATGCTTTGGAGGAATTTTGTATGAACCTTATGTTCTGGTAGGACCCTTGTTAGGTGTGGCTAGCTTTAGGTTGAATTTGATGAGAGAATGTGTATTTGAGGATGTAAGGATTATAGGTGAACTATGGCAAAATTTTGGTAGGAAATTGTGCATTAATGGATGACTAGGTGAATGGGAGAACCAAGATGTGTATTGGAGTAAGTAGAGATGTTTAGTAGTTATGGAATGGTAGTTGTAGTATGAGGAATAAGAAGGTAACAATCTGTAGCAAAGAATATCGAAATGCATTGTAGAAACTAGGAAGAATTAGTGTGCAAGAGTTGGTAAAAGAGAGTTGGACTTTGGTATAGGTAGTGTAGTTGATTGGAAAGGAATTGGAATGGTAAGATGAAGTTGGGACAAGATGCAAATGCAAAGAGGAGTAAAGGGAATGCACAAGTGTGCTAACTGCAACAGAGAGGAAGAAAAATCTGTAGAAATGGAGCAAGTATTGGGTAAGGATTTGACTAATGTGTTGAGGAGGTTTGGGACTGGATTAAGGCATGTTTTAGGATGCTTAAACATGTAGAAAACATGTGGAAAGATTAGGAAATGATTAGAGGTGAATTAGGGGTTGAAAACTGATGGAAACTGTAAATTTTGACCGTTCCAGAGGTGGTCCGGGTTTGCAAATCGGTACGCAAACCCGGACCATAGCAAAAACACGGCAGAAGGCCATCCCAGGGGGTGGTCCGGGTTTTTAAACCCGGACACAAACCCGGACCACACATAAAAATAGGCAGAAACTCATTTCCGGACTTGGTCCGGGTTTATAAACCCGGACACAAACCCGGACCATGCTAATTTTGCAACAGAAAGTGTTTTTAAGGTGGCTAAGGATGGGGAAGTGAATGGTATTGGTTTTAGGAGTTGTTAAGGCCTTGTTTAATCATATTTAAAGGCCCTAAGAAGTGTAAACAAGTTTGAGAAGTCATTAAGAAAGTTGTAGGTTTAAGAACATTAAGTTAAACCGAAACAACGGGACAACGGGGTAAGTACGGGAGTAGTAGTTATTGATGTACCGTATGAGCATAGCATTAATAACAATGTTTGAAACGTTACCAGTGGAGCAAATGTGAACCAAGGAACAAGGGAACACATGGTAAAGCTAACTCCGGTGAAAGGTATGATTTTCTCATGCCCCGTATGCTAACCGAGTTACGTTGATTTGTGTGTTGTATGCCGGCTAATCAAGACTAAAGCATGAAAATGGTTTATTGCCTTTCATTGTATGTCTTGCTGTATGTTGTATGAGCTAACCTTTCCCGATTGATTGTGTGGCTTACTTAGTGCGTAGACCGACTCATAGATGAGTCTTGTTGTGTAAGTGACTCGTAGTAAGAGTCATATTGTGAACTAATGGAATCATAGAAACACACTAAACTAATAAACCAATAAACGCTAACGCAAACCAATGAACTCACTAGAATGTGAGAGAGTGGACGGGAGTAGTAACCTCCCGATAACGGTAGGAGAACCGAAATGAATAATCCACAAACAATAATTAGTGGTAGTATATAAGTAACCTCTATTAGAGGAATTGATGTTGGTGCAAGTCATGAATCATGAGAGTAGTAAAGAACGAAGAGGGATCTCTAAACCCCTTAGCAAATAGTCGACCCATTATGAGAGGACCCGACTGATGTAAGTGATGTCCCGAACATGAGAGTATTCGATACGTTGGGGAAACCCTTAAACCTGAGAATACTAGATGGTGGTAATTCCCTAAGCTAGTGGAGGTTATCGAGAGAGAAACTTCTAGGCTAATCCACGAGATTGTAAGATACTCCGGGAGAGGAGTGTTGGGAATTTGAGTAGTCCGGTAGAAATGGACTTTGTATAATCGAGGAGCTAAGTGTATAGCCTTTGAATTTGTAGGCCCGGTGGCGAGTCTTGTGTATGACTCCGCCCAGAGACCAGAGTATTGAGTATGTATGAGCAAGTAATGAGTATGTATGAGTAAGTATGGAGTATTGAGTAATGAGTATGCACAAGTATCATAACGAGTATGGAGTAAGGAATGTGTACGAGTAAGGAAATGGGCATTGAGTGATGAGTATGCAAGAGTAAAGTACTGAGTAGCGAGTAAGGAGTGAGTATGAGTAGAGTAACGAATATCGAACATAGTACGAACATGGTAGTGAGTAATGTAATGAAGAAGTAATGAGTAAGTAACCAACACGAATGATTGACTATCGAATTGTATTCCCTAGTAAGTATTGTACCTTGTATATGTATGTAGGTATTGTTGTTTGTATTGTTGCAGCATGAGTATGTATGTATGCATGTAAAATGAACTCCATGTATATCCGACCCAAAGTAGTCGGTGTACCGCGGTTAGCACGCGGTATATGCGAATTTCATATGCAGCGTAAGCTGACCCCCTAGGGGGAACGTTTTAGTGTGCAGGTACCCGAAGCTGACCACCGTTCGAGAGAGTAGGACGGGGACTGCTATGTAAGCATGGGTAGTTGTATAGTAGGGATTGTATCGTATGTATTGCGAATTTGGAAGTCCAAATTGTATCGGTAATTTAAGGATTGTATTAGACTCGGTATAGTATGTGTATTGGAGTTGTAATTGGATTATGGTGGAATATGCAATGGGAAGTATTGTATTGCGTAGAGTACTCGGTATGTTCATATTCATCAGACCGATAGTATGTAGGATTGTAACTCGCCTTGTTAGTCACGTGGGTGACTAACGACATTGTACACCCGCCGTTGAGTATGTAATGTCCGCTGCGAAGGTAAGTATTATACAGTAATGACGGTATTAGCGGTAGGGGTGTTACAAAAAGTGGTATCAGAGCGAAGTATCGCTCTGATGGATGAAATACCGAGTTTAGGTAAATACCGAGTTAGGAAGTAGAGACTTAGGGCTAAGGGTTGAGTGCTAGTGTGTGAGGACGCTAGATAGGAATTTCCAGTGTGATCTGGATACCTACAGCAACCATACCCGCCCTCCGCGTCCCCCGTTGTAAAGCTGGGACGAGAACGCCAGAGAGTTGGAAAGACCTCTCACACTCGGGTAAAACCCGATCTGGCAGTTGCAAGATAAACCTTATTATAAGAAAGGAACCTGTCATACGGTAGATTCCAAGGACCTTAAATCCTGGAGACGGTTCCCGTTGGATGAGGATGACCGCACTTAATGGCGGAGGATTGAAGATCCTATATAAAGGATAGTGGAATTTATGGCACCATGGGGCGACATGCTTCGCAGTCGCGAGAACCATGAGTAGCCAGTAAGAAGAGGAGCACAACCGCGCAATGAAGCGAGAAAGATAGAGCAACAAGCCCGAGACAAGAGAGTCTACGGACTGTAATGTTTGACAATACCAATAACGGTATACAAACCGGCTAAGGAATTAGTCGAGGCTGGATTAATACCAAACCTATACGCCAAGAGGCCGTGATAACCGAACAACATAGTTCAGATAACTATGAAAGAATTCATAACACAGACACCTATAGGACCACAACATGGTTCCTACGGATAAGCCAAGTCTCGCTAACCACTGAAGGTGTGAGACACCCGGATGGACGACAACCATGTCAAGTACCCTGAGAAGCGACTCAGGAGATCGATCACCAAGATCAAAAGATCAAAGGAAGATCCAACAAAACCATCAATTATGGATGGAAACGATACCGTAACCGGTATACGTTAACCGAAAAACAACCTACCCGTGCACTTGCCCGGGGCAAGTGCAGCATCTACAAGACGATTCCAAGACTTCTAACGATCAACAAGTACCTACTAAGGTACCACCATAAGGATTAAAGTAAAATATAGGTTGACTAATCCTAAGGATTTTAAATAACGAAATCTTGGAAGGGCCTAACGGCTCGACCATTGTATTAAGAGCATACCATTCAGCGAGGAGCTGGACTTGGTCAAGACCTCAGACATGGCAACACCATGAAGAATTATTTTTCACACCGAACAGTTATTTCGAAAGCCAACATTTTCTTTCAAAAACCACAAACCCTTCTTTTAAACCTTGGATTTTAAAAACCGAACTGACGGAATATCGGTGAGTATCATAGAATGATACAAGAGGAGTTGACAATAGAATACTTCACCTAGGCGTGTGACAAACACTACGGGTATATCCAAATACGGGATGTGGGATGACCGCACTCTGAAGGAGCTTGCGGGCCTGATAGATAGTTAGGTAAGTGGTAACGTGCCAAGACGGTGCCCCACGTATGTATACATGTAGTGTACGAAACACGGGAAGTAGTCAACTCTGTTCTACGGACCATAAGTAAATGCGAAACAGAACAGTTGGATAACTCAAACGAGCAAAGGGAGCTCAGATAAGTTTACAAGCTAAGGAGTCAAGAACCTACTATAGGAGGATGACTAAGAGTTAAAAGTGCGAAAAGCACTAACAACTGAATCAAGACATTGGATATGTCTTGAATATATTAAAGTAAAGCATGATGACTGGAAGGAGTACCCAGTCTAAGCACAGTAAGGCAAATGCCTAACATTAACACATCAGCGTTCAAGGAACGGGATGGAATTCCCAGGACAACTACCACAAACACACAGGGTGATCATATAAGGTACTGGGAAATACCTTGCATCACCGAAGAGAATATCAAACTCATTATAACAGGAGGAAAAACACCAAGGTCTACCCTAAGAACGGGAGACGTTACAACCCTCAGCGGATAACTCAGATCCAGAACCGCAAGGTAGGACAACAAACTGAACATACTCATACATGTCAGATGCTACCGTATAATCGGTACTACCCAGGAGCAATCCATAAAGGGTATCAAGTCAACACAGTTGAACGAGATGTCGTGGTAAAAACACCACAATTGGAATGAACATCCGGTTAGAACACCGACGGGATCCCACTTGATAAGGGATACCCCAAATTAATAAATGGTATCGATCAATACCAAGATACAAAAGGGTCTCCAACATACGGAAGCGTGATGCGACGATCTTATCATGGAGCCCAGTATCACCTCCAACTCAGCGATAGCTTACGGAGAAGTAACCACTGGGGAACAGCCTATGATGAACAGAACTCTAGGCAACATGGCTAGTAGGCCATGAAACTGTTACCACACAACCCAACGGTTGCAAAACCAATGTGAACTATATGAAAAGTGGTCAAGGATGACACCGATAAAAGAGTAACAACCAATAATCGAGGATGCCCCTCATAAATGTAAGACCGCAAGAGCGGTGAACACATGGACCCCAAGAGGGGGATATCACCAGTAACTGTCGGGAAATATATTCCTTTCAGAACTACTAATGTAGTCAAGCTTGAGCATACAATTATTATCAAGCAATGTGAAATAAGCTTCAACAGCAATTGTTGACAACCAAGGAGTAACCGGTTATAAAACCAATGATGCTCAGGGAGCTCAGAAAAATAAAGTAATACCATATTCTGTATTTGCCAAATACATGGGGAACCATTGTATAAATGATAGAGATGCATGAGCTGAAGCTAGCAATAGTGGATGCCATGTAAACCAATACTGTGGAATCCGTAAGAACATAGTGCGCAACAGGCGACCAATGTATATGGGTAATCACCCAATGCTATGGAATTGTTAATACGAGATAGTGGACAGACCAGACAACAAGCCAGGAGTCTGCACCAAATGATAAAACACCACCTGAAGGAGAAACGACCAATCTTATTGCGATCTCATAAGAGAGTTACTGCCAAGAGTTTATGCCTATGCACTCTGTAGGACTGAGTGTTTTGGTATTGCACTTGTGTAGTTAATGATCTGGTGGGATAGCTAGGAATATAGAAAATGTAAATCTTGGAAAACTTTCCCTTTCACCAATGTACATGGCATAAGCCAGCTAAGCAAAAGCTTACAAACAAACCGTGGGGCCTAAAGCCAAGGAAGCACGAAGAGTGTGAAACACACTAGTAATCACAAGATGTGAATTCCATGGGAATAAAAAGTGAAAGGAGACTTAAGAAAGTCACTAGGACCGATGCGTAGAAAATGCAAGGTCATACAAATAAAGAACACTTGTACAAAATCAGATAATGGGCATAAGTCAGAAGTTACTGACAACAAAGGAAGCACTACAACTAAGTAGTGACTTAACCTCACCCGACAATAAGTCGGAGGAACCAAGTGAATGATCACTACAAAACACAACAGTATGTATATAGATCGCCAGAGAGCTGGTTATAAATCTAAAACTCACCGAGTTCGCGCACGGTAAAAGAAATACCACGCTTGATTGAACAAACCTTATTCCCACAAAAAGAGGGATAAAAAGGTGATGTTAAGGATAACAAGAAGGGCGAATAACCCAAGTTATCAGGGTCGCGCAGCAGAAGCTAGTGGGCCCAGAATTCTAAGAGAAATACACCTAGTGAACAAAAGGTCAATCATCAATGCCTTAAAGCCATTTAGGCTAGAACCGAACCCGGTTCAGAGTTAAATAAACTCCAATGGAATTTCTTGATGTAGGGACTAACCGGTAATACGGTTAAGACCCATTGATCAAGGAACATTGTATAATAGACCGCATGGAAGCTGAACCACTCCGTGACGGCTGAATGCCTTCGACCAATGCCCAATGATGACACATGGTAGATTACGTGAGCGTAATCCCTTTTAAGGGGGGTAGAGTGAAAACCGCAAAATGTATGTTTTACGTGATAGGTGCGTAAACTACAATGCACATAGCGCAAGAGAATTCGTTTTGATGGTTGATACTTATGTTACATAAACATTTGTATTCACTCATCGTGTAATTGTAGTTATTGGAGAAATAAGAATAAGAAAGGAGTAGAGAAACTCCAGGGTAATGAGAACCCTATTGGTAATAGTATGAGGAATGAGTATGTATGGGAGACGTGAGGAGTATAAATCGGTATGGAACCGATGTATGTAATGAGTATAAATCGGTATGAAACCGATGTACGTTATGAGTATAAATTGAGTATAGTAAATTAATGGGATATTATACCCATGCATTTCTTAAGTATAGTAGTTGGAGATGACATAGTAATAATTGATGAGATGATTAGTAAGTAAGTAAGTGAATCATATGAATTGGAAAATGTATGTGTATGATTATGAGTAGCAAGATTAACAAGATAGAAAACGAAATAATGTTTGACGAGCTGTCTGTTTGAATGGAATTGGGAAGTGGAACTTGATTTGCTAGTGATCAAGGGAAGCCGAACACAAATTGGGGTGGAAGGATAATTCGACACCAATGCTGATCACATTGGGGTTGAAGGACTCTGGAAGCTCCCCTTAAGTGGTCACAGAAATAACACTAGTAATAGGTATAATCATCATAAATGGAATTTGAGAGATGTATGCAAGTTTTCAAAATGAATTTCCAAAACTAATTTGGTACAATGTTTCTACAAACTTGAGAATGAGAATCGGTTTTGAAACCGCTTCCACGGGCGCTAGTGGACCCTCCATGCCTAGGCACGGGTATCCGGTCGAAACCATAGGAGGAGAAGCTAGTTTTGAGTCGGTGGGAGTGTTGATTTGCTTTGAAACCACTACACCGGTTGTACGGTGACAGTGTGTGTTTTGTATTTTTCCAAGGGCACTGGGGCAGCGTAGTCCCGAGTAAGTATGCGTAAGTATGAGTAAAGTATGAGTAAGTAAGTATGAGTAAGTGCCCGAGGATCTCTATATGTGCAAATGAATTTGATCTTAACCAAAGGACCATAGAGCCAGAAAGTGTAAGTGCTCAAGTCATGACGGCCGTGAACCAGAAAGCGTAAGTGTTCAAACGTGACCGGTACCTGAGGGATCACTCGCCATTGGGGGAGGATGGTACCTAATTGTCTGCGGATGGACCCCCTTGGAGAGAAGTAAAACGGATATTTTTGATTGCTATGCATGCAGTGACATGCTGTTTGGATGCGTAGTATGCATCATGTCAGACATTTGGAGTTTGACAAGTTATATGTAGAGGTCATAGCCTTAGCATAGAGTATATGTACGAGTAACAGTATTAGATTCACCAACTTTGAGGGCAAAGTTCTTTAAGGGGGGTAGATTGAAATACCCCAAACTTAAATATAGTGATTAGTATATTTTAATATAGTATTTAAGGGCCTAATAGTGTCTAAGTAATTTTGGTAGGGAAAATAAATCCAAAAGAAATAAAGAAACGCTTTAAAAAGTGAAAAACGCTTAGTAAACGTTAAATAACCATAGGAGGTATGAGACCTTGGTTAGTGTATTATGTGGATTCATAGGGCTTAATAAGACCAAAATAATATATGGGAATAACTCCCGAAGAAAACGGATCCAAATAATATATTAAAACGCTAATAGAGCTTTAGCGCACATTTTTCGAGAAAATCCGAAAACGTGATTTTAAGTGGTCAAACGAACCCGTAAAAATTATAAATCATTAAATAACAATAATTAAGCATTAATGGAAGCTTAATAGCCAATAAAAATAAAGAAACGAGAAAATTCTGGAAAACGGGCCCGGTTAGTGAATAGTGCTAAACCGAGTAAATTAACGAGCATTTTCTGTAAAAGATGAAAAACGCTCCCAGCTCATGTATATTAGTGGGCCGGTTTTTAAGAGAGTAACTAGCTCTCTCACACACTTAAACTAGCTAGAAATAAAAAGAGAAAGAAATAAAGTAAAAAGCAAAAAGTAAAGTAAAGTAAAAAGCACCTTACCTCTCTCTCTTTCCTTATTTCTTTTCCTCACGTACTGCTCCCTCCTCTCTCTGTCGATTCTCTTCTTCCTCCTTTCTCTGTTACGAAAATGAAGCCCTCTTCTATGGCTTCCTCACTTTCTCTTGCTCACACAAGCTACATCTAAGCTCCAAATCCAAAAATAATTACATATTTGAACTCCCCTCTTCAAGCTCTACATTTCTATCTTTTCAAAATCCGAAAATGAGCAACTTCATCTCCATGGGTTTTGAGCATTTGGAGAATAAATGACACCATTTCGAAGCATGGAGTCTCCTCTCCCTCCTAAGGTAAAAAGTTTCAAGAAAAATCAATTTTTCTTCACTCTTCATTCTTGACCGATTTTGCCTCTTAGTAACGCCTTGTTTTTCCTCATGAATTGAGCTTGATTTTAACTCCCCAATGGTGGAAGAACTCCCCCTTTTATTCAAGGCTTGAAACCCCTCTTAAAAGCTCCAAGGTAAAAACCCTAACTAACGGCATTTAAGCCCTTTCGTTGAATTAGAGTTATCCAATGGGTTAAGGAGTTTAATTGTATCTATTTTGTGTTCTTGAATGTTGGCTTGGGGTTTGGTAACCCCATTGCTCAACTTGACCGAGAATGAAGAAGAGGAAAGGTGGAGAACTTAAAAGAAGAATTATGATCTCAAGGTAAGAAAAACCTATCTTAATGCACTATCTATATGTATTAGGATAATGGGATGGGTAAATGAAACAATGAACCCAAAACATGTGAGAAAATTTGCTTGCTTGGTATTGGAGGAAGTTGTGAAATTGAATTGCAAAGTAAGGGCCAAAGTGCCATGTATTTATGTTAATGCATTGTATTTGGCTTGGAGAATTGTGTATACGCTTTGGAGGAATTTTGTATGAACCTTATGTGCTGGTAGGACCCTTGTTGGGTGTGGCTAGCTTCAGGTTGAATTTGATGAGAGAATGTGTATTTGAGGATGTAAGGATTATAGGTGAACTATGGCAAAATTTTGGTAGGAAATTGTGCATTAATGGATGACTAGGTGAATGGGAGAACCAAGATGTGTATTGGAGTAAGTAGTGATGTTTAGTAGTTATGGAATGGTAGTTGTAGTAGAGAATAAGAAGGTAACAATCTGTAGCAAAGAATATCGAAATGCATTGTAGAAACTAGGAAGAATTAGTGTGCAAGAGTTGGTAAAAGAGAGTTGGACTTTGGTATAGGTAGTGTAGTTGATTGGAAAGGAATTGGAATGGTAAGATGAAGTTGGGACAAGATGCAAAATGCAAAGAGGAGTAAAGGGAATGCACAAGTGTGCTAACTGTAACAGAGAGGAAGAAAAATCTGTAGAAATGGAGCAAGTATTGGGTAAGGATTTGACTAATGTGTTGAGGAGGTTTGGGACTGGATTAAGGCATGTTTTAGGATGCTTAAACATGTAGAAAACATGTGGAAAGATTAGAAAATGATTAGAGGTGAATTAGGGGTTGAAAACTAATGGAAAACTGTAAATTTTGACAGTTCCAAGGTGGTCCGGGTTTGCAAATCGGTACGCAAACCCGGACCATAGCAAAAACACGGCAGAAGGCCATCCCAGGGGGTGGTCCGGGTTTGTAAACCCGGACACAAACCCGGACCACACATAAAAATAGGCAGAAACTCATTTCCGGACTTGGTCCGGGTTTATAAACCCGGACACAAACCCGGACCATGCTAATTTTGCAGAAAGTGTTTTTAAGGTGGCTAAGGATGGGGAAGTGAATGGTATTGGTTTTAGGATTTGTTAAGGCATTGTTTGATCATATTAAAGGCCCTAAGAAGTGTAAACAAGTTTGAGAAGTCATTAAGAAAGTTGTAGGTTTAAGAACATTAAGTTAAACCGAAACAACGGGACAACGGGGTAAGTACGGGAGTAGTAGTTATTGATGTACCGTATGAGCATAGCATTAATAACAATGTTTGAAACGTTACCAGTGGAGCAAATGTGAACCAAGGAACAAGGGAACACATGGTAAAGCTAACTCTGGTGAAAGGTATGATTTTCTCATGCCCCGTATGCTAACCAAGTTACGTTGATTTGTGTGCTGTATGCCGGCTAATCAAGACTAAAGCATGAAAATGGTTTATTGCCTTTCATTGTATGTCTTGTTGTATGTTGTATGAGCTAACCTTTCCTGATTGATTGTGTGGCTTACTTAGTGCGTAGACCGACTCATAGATGAGTCTTGTTGTGTAAGTGACTCGTAGTAAGAGTCATATTGTGAACTAATGGAATCATAGAAACACACTAAACTAATAAACCAATAAACGCTAACGCAAACCAACGAAATCACTAGAATGTGAGAGAGTGGACGGGAGTAGTAACCTCCCGATAACGGTAGGAGAACCGAAATGAATAATCCACAAACAATAATTAGTGGTAGTATATAAGTAACCTCTATTAGAGGAATTGATGTTGGTGCAAGTCATGAATCATGAGAGTAGTAAAGAACGAAGAGGATCTCTAAACCCCTTAGCAAATAGTCGACCCATTATGAGAGGACCCGACTGATGTAAGTGATGTCCCGAACATGAGAGTATTCGATACGTTGGGGAAACCCTTAAACCTGAGAATACTAGATGGTGGTAATTCCCTAAGCTAGTGGAGGTTATCGAGAGAGAAACTTCTAGGCTAATACACGAGATTGTAAGATACTCCGGGAGAGGAGTGTTGGGAATTTGAGTAGTTCGGTAGAAATGGACTTTGTATAATCGAGGAGCTAAGTGTATAGCCTTTGAATTTGTAGGCCGGTGGCGAGTCTTGTGTATGACTCCGCCCAGAGACCAGAGTATTGAGTATTGAGTATGTATGAGCAAGTAATGAGTATGTATGAGTAAGTATGGAGTATTGAGTAATGAGTATGCACAAGTATCATAACGAGTATGGAGTAAGGAATGTGTACGAGTAAGGAAATGGGCATTGAGTGATGAGTATGCAAGAGTAAAGTAATGAGTAGCGAGTAAGGAGTGAGTATGAGTAGAGTAACGAATATCGAACATAGTACGAACATGGTAGTGAGTAATGTAATGAAGAAGTAATGAGTAAGTAACCAACACGAATGATTGACTATCGAATTGTATTCCCTAGTAAGTATTGTACCTTGTATATATATGTAGGTATTGTTGCAGCATGAGTATGTATGTATGCATGTAAAATGAACTCCATGTATATCCGACCCAAAGTAGTCGGCGTACCGCGGTTAGCACGCGGTATATGCAAATTTCATATGCAGCGTAAGCTAACCCCCTAGGGGGAACGTTTTAGTGTGCAGGTACCCGAAGCTGACCACCGTTCGAGAGAGTAGGACGGGGACTGCTATGTAAGCATGGGTAGTTGTATAGTAGGGATTGAAATACCCCATAAATTAGTCTAAATTAATTTAGGGGATTTCCTTTATTGAACCCTAAATAATACTATTAAATTAAATTATTATGGTATTATGAATTTAATAGTAAGATTTATAAGTCAATAAATCTTGGAAAAAAATTTCAAGACACTCCAATTATATTAGAAAATTTTAGAAATATAGGGAACATTGATTTGTATCATAAAAGTCAATATAAAATCATAGTTGAAATATCCCTAATAATTATAAAAATAATTAAGGTCTAATTATATAAGGCTAACATGTTGCAATAATGGATTAAGTAAATATTTACATGAATTAAGGTTTCAATGAACCACAATTATATTTATAAAAATAAGTATATAGTCTAAAAAGATTTATCAAACCTAACATGAAATTCTAAATTAAGGGGATCATTTAAAAGGAGGAAATTATACAATAAAAATCGGTGTAACATGTAATATATACTATTACATGAAATGACACATAAATTATTATGAGGAAGATTGAGAGGTTATTTAACGAGCTAATATAATTATGAATCTCCTCTAATCCTTTTCATATTACCTTCACTCATGTTACAACAAAAAATAACAATTAAAATAAATATAACATAAATAATATCCTCTCTTCTACTCTCTTCATTTTCTTCTCATAATATCAAGAAACTTACATGCTGGCCCCTCTCCTTCATATTCCCGTCATACAATAACTTAATTGACAAATATACATTCCAGAAATTTCCCTTACATGAAATAGAGACACAAATTAATATTAGAAAGTCCGAAAGTTTATTTAACAAACTAATTTAATTGTAAACATTTAATCTTCTCTAACCCTTTTCATTTCCCCTTCATTTATTTACAATTAAAAAAAATAAATATATATATATAGAATAAATGTAACTCATGCCAGCACATTTGTTCACATTCTCCTCATTCATAACGCAATTCTCTCTTTCACATCCTTTCATTTCCTCTCCACTCATGGTTGTAGTTATATTGGCAGATGAACAATTTGCCGTTTTCTTCTTCCTCTTCATATAACCTTTTACTCATGAGAGAATATTTATGCTCAGCATCACTCTCTATTTTCCTTTTATTCACGATCAAACTTGCAATTAGAAACATAAATACCACCGCCCCTCTTCATTTCCTTCAACTGTCAATCAATCTTCTTCCATACTTTCTTCACTCACGTCGTCCACACCTCTCTTCATTTTTTTCCTCTGTATCTCCACCGTTGTTCATTCCCTTCTTGCAACCAAAACTAGCGAGCAGCGAACATATGCTCTGTACTTTCCTTCATTATGTTACTGTTCCACGTCTGTGTAAATCACTAGAACTTATTCTCTTTACGGCAATTTTTGTAATCCAAAGTGGCGAGCAAGAGCACAGCCTGCATGTCTTCATTCTCTGATTGCATCTACACCTCCTTTCATCTTCAATCACCAACTGAGGCACCTTGCTTTCCAGATCTCACGGCACCTGAAAACATTTCTCTCTCGAACGGTAATATACTCCACTTTTCTTGATTTCCTTGGCTATTATAGATATAGTAATTTATATAAGCGGTAAAACTAATATAAATTAAAATGGTTGTATTAAGGGTATAACAATTTAGTGGTTAATTAGATTTAGGAATAATTAAGGTGTGATTAAGTGGGTAAAAGTTGTTGCAGCAATTAAGCAAAAAATTTACCATTATATGTGGTGTAAGTTGAGAGTTTAAGATTATGATTTTATAAATGGTGTTAATTGGGTAATATAAAAAGAAACAATTAGTTGTTTAATTACTTAAGTTAGATTCAATCGTAAATAGGAAAGAGAAAAATAGAAAAGGCAATTAGTAAAGTGCAAGAAAGAGAATATAGACTTATGGGGTTAAACCAATACAGAAAATTTATTAAATCAATGGACAGTTAATTTGTTAAAAAAGTGAGAAAGAAAAGGTTTATTGAAAGGAATTGGATTTTCAAATGCTAAATTAATAATTTAATGATGCTAGTAGTCACGACAATAATTGATGTTGGTAAAGAATTTTGGTACTTGTTACAAATGGAGCAAAATTAGATTTTATGGTGGAAACAAAATAATAATAATAATAATAATAATAATAATATAATAATAATATAATAATAATAATAATTATAATCATGATAATAATAATATCGTTTTAAAAGAAGTAATTTATGATTTAAAATACTATATATGTATATACCTATGCTTAACGAAAATAATGAGTTAATAGGTAACAAAAAAGTCAATAAATTTAGGGATTTAAAATAGTAAATAAGATGTTCGGTTAGATATATAAATTATTAAGTAATAAGTCAAAATGGGAGATTTGTTTAGAGGAGTAATACATAATAAAATATTAATTGTTTTAAAAGGGTTAGTAATTTGGGATTTAAAATATTTATGTAGTTACATTGTTGGAAATTTAATATTCTGGGAAATGTTGTGTGTTAGTGGGAGAGATTGAAGGAGTACTTAATAATTAATTATTAAGTAGTTAAATGATTAGTAACGCTAGAATGAAAATTACATATTTAGACATAAAAGGAATTGAGTAAAATGATAGTATTATGGAAGTAGAAGATTACGTGGTTAAATTGGTGAATAAATTTGATTCCTAAATTATTTAGTAGACTTTAGTAAGTTTAAAATAGATCGGCAAATCCATAAGTTCAAGCGTGAATTAAATTGTAAAAAAAAAGGAAATATATGGATAGAGTGTAGGTAATTAATTATTAAGTAACAAGGAAGGTTTATAATTTTAGGATTTAAAAAAAATATAAATATATATATAACTAAGCTTAAGGAAATAAAACGAAACGATAATAAACTAGTAATATGAGATGTATATATATATATATATATATAGCTTTAGTCAAATAATATAGTTTGGATAACATGATAATAAAATTACAAATAAATATAATGGAGGAAGTAAGTAATTATCACACTCGTTAGTTTGAGAGGATAGGGGTTTCCTGATGAACTCGACAAATATGGGCCGTCCGATTGTAGTTAGGAGAAACGAACGGCCGAGAATTATAACGTAGATGATTAAGTGATATACATCCCAGAATAAAACTCTAACTTGTTGAATTTACTTAATGACGTTCCCTAATGTATTTTGGGACAACATTTTAACCATAGATTCCTTATAAATGTAGTTTATTTTGATGTAAATTAATATGGTTTTGAATTTTTAAACGTAAGTTTCTTTTTTGTCCTTCTGCTTCTTGGTTTTTTCGATCTTTTAAAGATATTTTTTTTTTTTTTATCTGTCTTCTCATAGTTACCTATATATTATTTGGGAATTTTTAGACAAGAGTTGGGTCTAAATATTGTGTTTATGATTTTTCATAAGTTATCTTATTATTGGTTTAATGTACCCAAATTAAGGTATAGTTGATTAATGAAATTTATAGGTTGGGAAAAATAAAATAAGACTAAATTAACATTTAATAAAGAATGTTAATAAATATTTTTGGGTATAACTTTTAAGTGGAGTAAAATTTATATATATAATAGGAATAAAATAGTAACTTAGGTTAAATCAAGGAATTGAATTAATCTCCATTTATATTAATTGTATAATGTGGTAGTTAATATACTTAATTGAAACTAAGGGAAATACCTTATTTTATCAATCGTATATTGGATGTGTATATGTGTAAAAGTTAATAGAGATAATTAAATACAATAAGAATTTCTTAAAGGATGTTTTGGATAAATCCTAAGGGAAAATATATGTGTGTATATAAACATTAGAAGTAAATAAAAGAAGTAACATACCGTATGGGAAACATAATAAGAGGGAAAAATTAGGATAAACCTAACTCATACGTGACAATTAAAATATTAAATGTTAATGTGACATCTAAGTGGACTATTAGGGGGAAATGCATATCCTAAACCTCAAATAGGTATTAAAGTAAGTTAGCCAAGTGTAACTTAAGAGTTTAATTAAGCTAACCCTATGATCAAGAGTAAGTAATTGAAATAAAATTAAATGTACACTTAAGACTTACAAATTCAATGGCGTAGATGGTCAAGTCGAACCTGGAACTAAATCGAGGTTGCACGTTCGAAACCTCACATAATCCTATTTAGGAAAATTTAATCAATTAACGAAAACGTAACACGGACTTAGGCTATCCTACTAGACCTAAGTCCATGAACCAAAGCCCACTTAAACAATTCAACGAGAGTTTGGGCCACTCTCAAGATGAACTCTAAATCCTTCATGATTTAAATGAAATGAGCCTAATGAAAGATGTAATTAACAAGATCTAGCCAGATCCTTATGAGAGAGTAATTGTAAATCAGAAACTATAAACCAGTAAGAATAAATGACGTTTAGCTTTATGAGTTCCTTAGCTAATCAGTACTTGGAACACCTTAATTATAGGTTGTTAGTGGAAGTTCGCACTTTCAGGTTGGTTACTGCTACTGCTCCTACCAGGTACGATTTCTCGTACTCAGCTTGTTGTGTCTTGGACTCTATGGAATGTTTTGTACGATTTCTCGTACTCAGATACTTTTGGAGACGAATTTTATGGAATGTTTTGAGAAACGCTAACTGAGCTTGAACGAATCATGAACGGAAATTGGTTGTGTGACTAACTCATCTTGATGTGACTAATTGAGCCTTGGGTGTACAACTCACATGATCATTGGTTCCTCTTATCTGGTTGCCTCATTAGCTATTAACTGTTGAGGGTTTACGCCTCTGCACTCTGTAGGACTGAGTGTTTTGGTATTGCACTTGTACAGTTAATAATCTAGTGGGAATATGGGAAATTGTCAATCTTGGTATGTGTTGGGTATGGATTCTTTCTATTAAGTGGTGCACTCACTTTTCACCGATGACCGAGAACGGGTCGGTGGCAGCGGAGGTCTGCTATACCTCGTCCATATGGACAACTGACAGCGGAGGTCTGTTTACCTCGTCCTTGTGACAACTGACTGGCGGTGGGGGCCATCTCTCCCAATTGGTTTTATTCCACTCTTGAGTTATGGGTCTTGGATCTCTTCTTCCATTCCTAGTCCTTGTGACTACTTGGGTCTTTCTACTCCTAATTGGAACTGAATCTAACACAAGCAATGGATGTTCACTGACTTATGATGTGGTTTTTTTATTGACTAACTTTACCTTCTTGTTATTTATCTCTATCCTTGACTTGTTACCTTTGACTTGGTGATTTGGATGTGTCTTGTTCTTCTGATTTTGTTTTAAGCGTTTGACTTCAATATATTGTTTATTTTGAGAGTTATGTTTTAAAACTTTTGTTTTGGAGAGTTGTACCAGTTCCATTCCAGGGAACTGACTCACCCCTCTCGGGGTGGGCTGCTTGGTTTCATCTTGCAGGTACGAATTGTTATACAGGTGGCCACGAAGAGTATGAGTGATTGGGATGGGGATTAGGAATTGTGGAGCGTTGATGTATTTTTCTATTATTATGTATACGTTGGTTTTCTCGAGTTCAGACCGTAGCATTTATAATTCTATAAGTTGTAATTGGTGAGGTTTGGTGCCGGGTGTTTGGAACCCGATGATCTGTAATCGCCTTAGTATTTTATTTCCGCTGCATTTATGTTAAATAGGGGCGTTACAGAAAGTGGTATCAGAGCGTAGTTACGCTCTGAGCCCGAGGAAACAAGCCGAGTGAAATACTTAGAATATAGGTGCCCTTAAAACTGGGGAATTGGGGTAGAATTGGGAAGTGAGGATTCCAGAAAGGCACGTTACCCTTACCCCATAATTCACTTTACTTGCTTTACATTACTACATTTATTCCTGAATGCTCTATCAATGCACCGTCCTTATTGAATTTCACACCTCTACTACTAAGATGGTTTGTCTTTATAGAATCAAAGGAAATTATAGGGCGTTGTGTGAGACCTTGAAAATATATATATAAATTGGGTTGAAATGTACTGTGAATATCTAGATACTCAAAATGACTATCATTGATGTTGACACGACATGGAGTCTAACCCCACTTGATTTGAGTTTCTTTATAGGAAATATAAACGTGGAACCAGGTCTTTGGAAATAGCATGTTTATTGTATTAGCCATAGCGTAGTATTACAAATCTTTCTAAGTTTCTAATAAAGGATGATAGAGAATCATGCCTAAGGTGATAACTTGGAAATAAAAAGTGTGTAATATAATATTAAGGATCAAATACGTAAGATTACCTAAAGGTTAGAAAATCTATAGGAAAAGAATTAAAAGATAATGGATTAGTGGTGGATCCATAACCCACAGGTTTCAGGATTAAAACTTGGTTGTTGATGGATTATGTTCATTGAGAGTAAAGGTAAATCTTTAGGATTTTATGAAGGGATTTGGAAATTGGTTTATAGAATAAACAGTTGAAGGTGAAAGTTGGAGAAATAAGGTATCCATATTGTTAGAAATCGAACTAGTGGGCTAAATATATGTTTTAAAGATACTACTATCAAAATGCTAGGAAAGAGTAATTAGGGATTCATGCTTAGTATTTGTATCGGTATAAGGTAAAATAGTTAGTACCATGTAGTTACTCAGGAAGGGTTATTTGGAATTTTCATGGTTATCTACTGGGAAGTAATAATTGTATAAATCTGGTATTTGACGCTTTATGAATTTGGTAATCCTGGTGGAAGGTTGAACTTGGTCCTGGCCAGATCAAGGGATACTGGACACAAAATGGGGTTGAGAGGTAATTCAACTTTGGCACTGGCCATGTCAAGGTTGGGTGATCCTTGAAACTTCCTAAATCTTGATAAAAAAAGGGAGTAATTTATTACGCAATATACACCGTTACCTTGGGAATTACACTAAGCGAGAGAAGTTTTTAAATGGAGTATCATAATATAAGTTGGTAACAGTGTATTTTACATGAATTATTATTTCTTAAACAAATAGTTAGTTATAATATACCCAGGGTATTCTGTCACTGACTAACATCCTGATAATCTTATTCAATCGGGAATATATAGTCAATTATATTACAACCTAATAGTAGTATATTATTCTCTATCTTGAATGGTAACTAACAAACCATGATAAACTTCAGCCTGGAACATTTGACATTATCATACTATCATATAACATATAGATATACACCCACCTAACCCTAGGTTGAGAGGTAATTCATTACACAAAAATTATTATTTCTTAAAGATATAGTTAGTTATATTAAAACTGTATAGTTCATCATTAACAAACATTTTAATAATCATACATGTTTAATCAATAATACAACGATGTACCCACATCTATTCACATGATATTCCCCTGTATTCATTCCTTCTATGGGTTCTCGCTAGTAGCGGTACGAGGGCGTACCTTAGCTCTTTTAAGGGGGAGGAGTAGTGCATACTCTTCCTTCGTCACCTCATCCAGATTATGCCCTGTTTGTTTATTAGCAGGATGATGTGGTGGTGTGTCTATGTACTTGGTTTATACATTGTGTGCTTCTTGATTTCTGTCTATGCAATATCTTGGTTTGGTTTGATTTTGAGTAATCTTGAGTGGAATTTGAAAATGGAAAAGAACGGGAATAAAGGATTGGTATGGAATTACATTTGTTATGGATTATGGATTGGTATGGATTGGTATGGAATTATGTTTGGAATTATAATTGGATGAACATCCTGGAAATTCTTGCCAACACACCTGAAGCGGTGTGAGTAGCTATTAGTTGGTTTTAAACTTCGAGACGAAGTTTCTTTTAAGGGGGGTAGACTGAAATACCCCATAAATTAATCTAAATTAATTTAGGGGATTTCCTTTATTGAACCCTAAATAATACTATTAAATATTAAATTATTATATGGTATTATGAATTTAATAGTAAGATTTATAAGTCAATAAATCTTGGAAAAAAATTTCAAGACACTCCAATTATATTAGAAAAGATTTTAGAAATATATGGAACATTGATTTGTATCATAAAAGTCAATATAAAATCATAGTTGAAATATCCCTAATAATTATAAAAATAATTAAGGTCTAATTATATAAGGCTAACATGTTGCAATAATGGATTAAGTAAATATTTACATGAATTAAGGTTTCAATGAACCACAATTATATTTATAAAAATAAGTATATAGTCTAAAAAGATTTATCAAACCTAACATGAAATTCTAAATTAAGGGGATCATTTAAAAGGAGGAAATTATACAATAAAAATCGGTGTAACATGTAATATATACTATTACATGAAATGACACATAAATTATTATGAGGAAGATTGAGAGGTTATTTAACGAGCTAATATAATTATGAATCTCCTCTAATCCTTTTCATATTACCTTCACTCATGTTACAACAAAAAAATAACAATTAAAATAAATATAACATAAATAATATCCTCTCTTCTACTCTCTTCATTTTCTTCTCATAATAATCAAGAAACTTACATGCTGGCCCCTCTCCTTCATATTCCCGTCATACAATAACTTAATTGACAAAATATACATTCCAGAAATTTCCCTTACATGAAATAGAGACACAAATTAATATTAGAAAGTCCGAAAGTTTATTTAACAAACTAATTTAATTGTAAACATTTAATCTTCTCTAACCCTTTTCATTTCCCCTTCATTTATGTTACAATTAAAAAAAAAATAAATATATATATATAGAATAAATGTAACTCATGCCAGCACATTTGTTCACATTCTCCTCATTCATAACGCAATTCTCTCTTTCACATCCTTTCATTTCCTCTCCACTCATGGTTGTAGTTATATTGGCAGATGAACAATTTGTCGTTTTCTTCTTCCTCTTCATATAACCTTTTACTCATGAGAGAATATTTATGCTCAGCATCACTCTCTATTTTCCTTTTATTCACGATCAAACTTGCAATTAGAAACATAAATACCACCGCCCCTCTTCATTTCCTTCAACTGTCAATCAATCTTCTTCCATACTTTCTTCACTCACGTCGTCCACACCTCTCTTCATTTTTTTCCTCTGTATCTCCACCGTTGTTCATTCCCTTCTTGCAACCAAAACTAGCGAGCAGCGAACATATGCTCTGTACTTTCCTTCATTATGTTACTGTTCCACGTCTGTGTAAATCACTAGAACTTATTCTCTTTACGGCAATTTTTGTAATCCAAAGTGGCGAGCAAGAGCACAGCCCTGCATGTCTTCATTCTCTGATTGCATCTACACCTCCTTTCATCTTCAATCACCAACTGAGGCACCTTGCTTTCCAGATCTCACGGCACCTGAAAACATTTCTCTCTCGAACGGTAATATACTCCACTTTTCTTGATTTCCTTGGCTATTATAGATATAGTAATTTATATAAGCGGTAAAAACTAATATAAATTAAAATGGTTGTATTAAGGGTATAACAAATTTAGTGGTTAATTAGATTTAGGAATAATTAAGGTGTGATTAAGTGGGTAAAAGTTGTTGCAGCAATTAAGCAAAAATTTACCATTATATGTGGTGTAAGTTGAGAGTTTAAGATTATGATTTTATAAATGGTGTTAATTGGGGTAATATAAAAGAAACAATTAGTTGTTTAATTACTTAAGTTAGATTCAATCGTAAATAGGAAAGAGAAAAATAGAAAAGGAAATTAGTAAAGTGCAAGAAAGAGAATATAAATAGACTTATGGGGTTAAACCAATACAGAAAATTTATTAAATCAATGGACAGTTAATTTGTTAAAAGAAGTGAGAAAGAAAAGGTTTATTGAAAGGAATTGATTTTCAAATGCTAAATTAATAATTTAATGATGCTAGTAGTCACGACAATAATTGATGTTGGTAAAGAATTTTGGTACTTGTTACAAATGGAGCAAAATTAGATTTTATGGTGGAAACAAAATAATAATAATAATAATAATAATAATAATAATAATATAATAATAAATAATAGTAATAATAATAATTATAATCATGATAATAATAATATCGTTTTAAAAAAGTAATTTATGATTTAAAATACATATATATGTATATACCTATGCTTAACGAAAATAATGAGTTAATAGGTAACAAAAAAGTCAATAAATTTAGGGATTTAAAATAGTAAATAAGATGTTCGGTTAGATATATAAATTATTAAGTAATAAGTCAAAATGGGAGATTTGTTTAGAGGAGTAATACATAATAAAATATTAATTGTTTTAAAAGGGTTAGTAATTTGGGATTTAAAATATTTATGTAGTTACATTGTTGGAAATTTAATATTCTGGGAAAATGTTGTGGTTAGTGGGAGAGATTGAAGGAGTACTTAATAATTATTAAGTAGTTAAATGATTAGTAACGCTAGAATGAAAATTACATATTTAGACATAAAAGGAATTGAGTAAAATGATAGTATTATGGAAGTAGAAGATTACGTGGTTAAATTGGTGAATAAATTTGATTCCTAAATTATTTAGTAGACTTTAGTAAGTTTAAAATAGATCGGCAAATCCATAAGTTCAAGCGTGAATTAAATTGTAAAACAAAAAGGAAATATATTGATAGAGTGTAGGTAATTAATTATTAAGTAACAAGGAAGGTTGATAATTTTAGGATTTAAAAAAAATATAAATATATTTAACTAAGCTTAAGGAAATAAAACGAAACGATAATAAACTAGTAATATGAGATGTATATATATATATATATATAAGCTTTAGTCAAATAATATAGTTTGGATAACATGATAATAAAATTACAAATAAAATATAATGGAGGAAGTAAGTAATTATCACACTCGTTAGTTTGAGAGGATAGGGGTTTCCTGATGAACTCGACAAATATGGGCCGTCCGATTGTAGTTAGGAGAAACGAACGGCCGAGAATTATAACGTAGATGATTAAGTGATATACATCCCAGAATAAAACTCTAACTTGTTGAATTTACTTAATGACCTTCCCTAATGTATTTTGGGACAACATTTTAACCATAGATTCCTTATAAAATGTAGTTTATTTTGATGTAAATTAATATGGGTTTTGAATTTTTAAACGTAAGTTATAATTTTTGTAAGTTCTGATTATTATGGAATTATTTAGATAATTTAAAAGATATTTTTATGAAATTAATTTTTTTATAATATGTCTAAAATCATAGTTACTATATATTAAATTTGGGAATTTTTAGACAAGAGTAAATGGGTCTAAATATTGTGTTTATGAATTTTTCATAAGTTATCTTATAATATATGGTTTTAATGTAACCCAAAATTAAGGTATAGTTGATTAATGAAATTTATAGGTTGGGAAAAATAAAATAAGACTAAATTAACATTTAATACAGAATGTTAATAAATATTTTTGGGTATAAACTTTTAAGTGGAGTAAAATTTATATATATATATATATATAAAGGAAATAAAATTAACTTAGGTTAAATCAAGGAATTGAATTAATCTCCATTTATATTAATTGTATAATGTGGTAGTTAATATACTTAATTGAAACTAAGGGAAATACCTTATTTTATAAATCGTATATTGGATGTGTATATGTGTAAAAGTTAATAGAGATAATTAAATACAATAAGAATTTCTTAAAGGATGTTTTGGATAAATCCTAAGGGAAATATATGTGTGTATATAAATACATTAGAAGTAAATAAAAGAAGTAACATACCGTATGGGAAACATAATAAGAGGGAAAAATTAGGATAAACCTAACTCATACGTGACAATTAAAATATTAAATGTTAATGTGACATCTAAGTGGACTATTAGGGGGAAATGCATATCCTAAACCTCAAATAGGTATTAAAGTAAGTTAGCCAAGTGTAACTTAAGAGTTTAATTAAGCTAACCCTATGATCAAGAGTAAGTAATTGAAATAAAATTAAATGTACACTTAAGACTTACAAATTCAATGGCGTAGATGGTCAAGTCGAACCTGGAACTAAATCGAGGTTGCACGTTCGAAACCTCACATAATCCTATTTAGGAAAATTTAATCAATTAACGAAAACGTAACACGGACTTAGGCTATCCTACTAGACCTAAGTCCATGAACCAAAGCCCACTTAAACAATTCAACGAGAGTTTGGGCCACTCTTAAGATGAACTCTAAATCCTTCATGATTTAAATGAAATGAGCCTAATGAAAGATGTAATTAACAAGATCTAGCCAGATCCTTATGAGAGAGTAATTGTAAATCAGAAACTATAAACCAGTAAGAATAAATGACGTTTAGCTTTATGAGTTCCTTAGCTAATCAGTACTTGGAACACCTTAATTATAGGTTGTTAGTGGAAGTTCGCACTTTCAGGTTGGTTACTGCTACTGCTCCTACCAGGTACGATTTCTCGTACTCAGCTTGTTGTGTCTTGGACTCTATGGAATGTTTTGTACGATTTCTCGTACTCAGATACTTTTGGAGACGAATTTTATGGAATGTTTTGAGAAACGCTAACTGAGCTTGAACGAATCATGAACGGAAATTGGTTGTGTGACTAACTCATCTTGATGTGACTAACTGAGCCTTGGGTGTACAACTCACATGATCATTGGTTCCTCTTATCTGGTTGCCTCATTAGATATTGACTGTTGAGGGTTTACGCCTCTGCACTCTGTAGGACTAAGTGTTTTGGTATTGCACTTGTACAGTTAATAATCTAGTGGGAATATGGGAAATTGTCAATCTTGGTATGTGTTGGGTATGGATTCTTTCTATTAAGTGGTGCACTCACTTTTCACCGATGACCGAGAACGGGTCGGTGGCAGCGGAGGTCTGCTATACCTCGTCCATATGGACAACTGACAGCGGAGGTCTGTTTACCTCGTCCTTGTGACAACTGACTGGCGGTGGGGGCCATCTCTCCCAATTGGTTTTATTCCACTCTTGAGTTATGGGTCTTGGATCTCTTCTTCCATTCCTAGTCCTTGTGACTACTTGGGTCTTTCTACTCCTAATTGGAACTGAATCTAACACAAGCAATGGATGTTCACTGACTTATGATGTGGTTTTTTTATTGACTAACTTTACCTTCTTGTTATTTATCTCTATCCTTGACTTGTTACCTTTGACTTGGTGATTTGGATGTGTCTTGTTCTTCTGATTTTGTTTTAAGCGTTTGACTTCAATATATTGTTTATTTTGAGAGTTATGTTTTAAAACTTTTGTTTTGGAGAGTTGTACCAGTTCCATTCCAGGGAACTGACTCACCCCTCTCGGGGTGGGCTGCTTGGTTTCATCTTGCAGGTACGAATTGTTATACAGGTGGCCACGAAGAGTATGAGTGATTGGGATGGGGATTAGGAATTGTGGAGCGTTGATGTATTTTTCTATTATTATGTATACGTTGGTTTTCTCGAGTTCAGACCGTAGCATTTATAATTCTATAAGTTGTAATTGGTGAGGTTTGGTGCCGGGTGTTTGGAACCCGATGATCTGTAATCGCCTTAGTATTTTATTTCCGCTGCATTTATGTTAAATAGGGGCGTTACAGGGATTGTATCGTATGTATTGCGAATTTGGAAGTCCAAACTGTATCGGTAATTTAAGGATTGTAGTAGACTCGGTATAGTATGTGTATTGGAGTTGTAATTGGATTATGGTGGAATATGCAATGGGAAGTATTGTATTGCGTAGAGTACTCGGTATGTTCATATTCATCAGACCGATAGTATGTAGGATTGTAACTCGCCTTGTTAGTCACGTGGGTGACTAACGGCATTGTACACCCGCCGTTGAGTATGTAATGTCCGCTGCGAAGGTAAGTATTGTACAATAATGACGGTATTAGCGGTAGGGGTGTTACAGCCCCTGCTGAGTATGTTATCACATGCCCCGTCATTCCCCCTCAAACCCCTCAATTATTTGGTCGAGAGCTTGAGGTTCGTTACATGCAATACCGTTTTAATATTAAAACTGTAAAACAATTAACAGTAATATCCATACAATAACACAACCATCAACACACAATATATACCACAAGTATAACCAATGAACCACAAAGCGAAACAACGAGAATAACAAACAAGTATTAACTCTCGTCCTTGGTATAGAAACCAATATTGTTCGCCATTGTACAAGTCTCAGCTGTATTAATTGTTCAGTTATGCCTAGTGACAATGTCTCGTTAAAACGACATGTCTCTAGTTACCCATATGTTATGGAGGGTAACCCACGGCAGTAGCCACTCCAACGGTAGAGTCTCCGACCAACGAGCCATTCTAACTCACGGGAAATTTTCTTGATACTTGCGGACCCGTACGCGGACATCCTGGTATCGTTTTTGTGATCACAGCACGCACCAAGAGCCACATCCTCTTGGCTTTATTATCTTTCATTAATTAATTATACCATCGCATCGCTTTACCAATTTTTTTCCTAACACAGTAGACTAAGGTCATTAGTCCAATCCGGAGTCTGTAAACTCGGGATCCAGTGTTAGATACAAGAGCGGCGTATAGAAAGGCCAATGCTCCGTATAAAAGTCTCGGATAATATGTATATCTTATTATCCTAGTGCTACAACGTTTTTCTGACGATCCTTATATTTCATATAAGATAGCACCATAGCCGCTAGTTCGTTTTATATATATAGGTCCATATATACGAACCAATACTGTTAACTCAACAACAGTAAATAATAAGCAGCTATAAATATACAATTCATGCATATTAATTAACACATTCAGACAAACAATCTTATCACAGATCACACAGAAGTCTGAACTGAGGAAGCCCTCAGAGACAATCAGAGACACATAACAACATACCGTTCACCCTGATTGTATTACGGTGGAGTATGAATCAGCAAGATCCTATGCTCCGTGTGTCGTCTCTAACAGTCTAAACAATAAATAATGCTACTGATTAGCATCCCGTATAACAACACAATTCTACGGTACCCCGTACCGTCACTAACAACTCCCGGTTAATCCCCTGTTATTAACTGTCAATGTTTGTCGGGTTTTCGGCTTAACTCGAGATTAGAAAAGTGTTATATTACATGCGTAGCCTTGTCTCGTATGTTAATGTACTTATTGTTGAACTTTGTTATCGCATGTAACTTAATGTTTGTTTGTACATCATATAGTTTGTTTCTATATTGCATGTATGATTCTTTGTCATGCACTATACATCTCACCTTAGTATTTATTTTTCTAAGGTTTGTCTCTTTTTTTTTCAAGTTTCAATGTGGTATAATTCATATGTAAACAATACTTTGAATTATATAAATCCTTATTATCCCATGTATACTCTTAATCATTAGAATTCCATATCTAATGTTTGTAATTCTTTTCCCTTTATCATATGTCATTTTAATTATGAAAATACATGGTCATTAAACCATATTATATTTTTCCACCATAACATATATTTATTTATATTCATGTATTATGGAACTATTTCGTATATGGTAAGTCTTATAATATATATTCATTCTTTTTAATGAATACCTCTTATAGTATAAATGTTATAATTCTTATAACATTAAAACCATATTATAAATTCCATTTTAAAATATCAACATTTCCGAACAGCACCTATTTTCTTAAGTATTTACAAAATCCACCACATAATTAATGTAATGTTACATAATAGTTATATAACTTATATTATGACATTTAAGTCATTAAAACAATTATAACCTATTGTTGTAAAATGTTTTTTTTTAAATACCAAACAGCCCCTTATTTTTCGGTTTTTAATATAAACCACTAAACTTCTATAAATCACAAATCAATCCCAACTTATATTTCATTGTTTCATTTATAATATATACCTTATATTATAATCCTTAAACCTTAAAAATAATCATAACCTATAGTTTTTAAAGGCTATAATTTTCGAACAGCCCCTAGGACTGTTTTAATTAAATTCCCACCACCAAACTTTGTATATTTGCCAAATCTTCCCAATTTATAATACATAGTTTTCTAATTCCATTAAAACCATATATTATACATATATCTTTATAAAACCTTATATATAACTTCAAAAATTACCAAACTATACCAAAAGGTTATAAACATCATTACTAACCTTATACTTTCTCTTAATCTCGGTTTTACCACATATGTTACCCATTGTAACAATATTATGAAATATCTTATATTATACTTATATAATTCATATAAACTCCAAATTTAACCAAATCAACTTCTAAAAATTCCTAATAACGTAAGGTTTGTACTAAACTCCATTTAGTACCCCAAGTTTTCGGAAATCACAATTTAGCCCCATCTCTTATAAATCTTTAAAAATTTAATACTTATCTTAATATAAGGTTGTATTTTATTTTCTTAAATTCTCCAAACTTGGTCAAAGTCTCCTATATAGTCAACGTTGACTTCTAATACCAAATTGGACCCAAATCTTTCGGTAATTACAAAACTTCACCTATACTTTTCTATTTTTACAATTTTGACCCAAAACTTTATAAAATGTTATAATTTTTATTAAATTCATTTAAAAACCCTAAATTCCTCTAAATTAAGCCCACAGCTTTATAATTTACCAATAATTACGGTTTGGCTCCAAACTTAATTATATAAGCATAAATCTAACTAAATAAGCTTATAAACTTAAATTAAAATGGCCTAATGACATGGCCTTATTACAACCTTGAACTTGCAAAATAAATTACACATTAAATGTCTCAAATATAGTATATACTCACGGCCTCACTTTAATTTAATTATTTTTCCACATAATGTCATAATTTGACCATTATGTTAATTAAATCTCTTAAATGACTAGCTTAATTTATCTTAATCATTTTTTTCCATTTTTAGGTTAATATAACCCATATTTATAACTCCACTCTCGGCAATATTAATATATATGCTTAGAAATTATAAAATCATAAGTTTTAAGGTGTTTATACCTTGATTTGTCCTTGTATGAACTCGGCCACTTGAAGGAAAATTCATCACATCATTTAGACATGTTTAATACACCAAAACAAGATATGGTTATACTCCAAGCTTGAGCTTAACCATAAGGAATAATTAATGTAAGATTTAAGGCAAAAATCACCTTAAAAATGCAAGGGAACTTCAAGAGGAATTCGGCCTGTTTTAAACACACCACAAGGTGTTAAATTCACCATATAGACATAGGAAATAGCTAGACAACAACAAGCTTCCTTGGTTATAGGTTTTACCTTGGAAAAATGCCTTAAAGAAGGGTATTTCCTTTGGATCTCGGCTACCCTTGTTCCAAATGGCTAACCAACTGATTGAACATGTAAATATGAATATTATTAGTGTATAAACTCATAAAAATCAAAGGAAGAAAATCAGATGAAGAGTAGAGAAGCTTAAGGTATGTTTTTACCTTAAAATGAGATTTTGGGAAACCTTGGTCCCTATACTTGCTTCAGCCAAATTGGTTGGTGTTCTAACCTTAAAACACTGAGAATAAGCCATAGGAGTTGATGAGCCACGAGATCTAAGTGTTGGTAGTGAAGAGATGAAGAAAAAGAGCCAAATAAGCCTTAAACCATTACCTTTGGAGCTTAGGAGTTAGATCTACCTTCCATGCTCAAGAACTTCGGTTGAGAGGGTCTTGAAGGGCTGCTTCATCGGCTGGAAAGAAGCTAGGAGAAAGAGAATGATTGAAATGAGTATTATTTGATTGAAAAAGCACTTTGGATTAGTTTATGTTTTGTTAATGTGTGATGACTCATCAAAGGGATAAGAAGAGATGAGAGCCATCGGTTAATGGAGGGGCTATGGTGTGGTCACACGGTTTTGGAGCCAATTAACACAATAATGGAGCAAACGAGAGTGTATTGTTTAATCAAAAGGTAAAAGGTGGTCCCTTAATTTAGGGAGTGGTGTTGGAGACTTGTCTCTTGAATGTGCAAGTGGCTAATTCAAGCCTCTCTTGCTTGTGGCTGCCGATCTCATGTGGTCCAAGGGGTCAACTTTGACCTCTTGACCATTCTTAGTCAATGTTGACTCAAGCGGGCCCCCTTTTAGGGTTTTATTAATATTTTAATATTAAATTTGTAATAATTTGTAAATTTTGGAATTAAATTCCTAATATGATATAATGTGATATAATATCATATTTAAAGGTAATTATAACCTTTAAGCCCATTAAAAACCTATTTAGAAGGCAATTTCACAAAAATGTGCTTTAAGGTGTTTTAGTGCACATTTTGTGTTGCAAGGTGCTTCTGGGCTTAGTTTTCTTTGATAATATTTTTTTTGTGTTCCTTACTTCATTATAATACTTAGGAATCCACTTTAGATCCTACTTGAGGTCATACAATCTTTATGGTGTCTTAAAGCACATTTTTGGATTTACCGATCTTAAGGCATGTTTTGCCTTGTTGAGATCTTTTAGATTGTCCCCCAATAATATTTAGATGTTTATTAATCATCTTAGATCATTATTAGATCATTTAATTAAGTTTTTAAGGTTAGGGGTATTTCAGTGTGTGTGTGTGTGTGTGTGTGTGTGTGTGTGTGTGTGTGTGTGTGTGTGTGTGTGTGTGTGTGTGTGTGTGTGTGTGTGTGTGTGTGGGTGTGTGTGTGTGTGTGTGTGTGTGTGTGTGTGTGTGTGTGTGTGTGTGTGTGTGTGTGTGTGTGTGGTGTGTGTGTGTGTGTGTGTGTGTGTGTGTGTGGGTGTGTGTGTTGTGTGTGTGAATTGCTTATTTTTTAGGGGATGACATGCGTATAATTATTACACAGCTAGTGCATTCTGGGTTTTACCATGCCAACCCATAAGATTCCTTATAGGACTACAGACGGTACGAAATGACATTTCAATTGTATGGTGAATACAAGTATGTAGCCTCTTACATGCCTGTTTAGCTTCAGCATCACATGTAAGGACACAGTCACTATTAGACATGATCATACACAACCACCATGTTTTAAACATTCTTACACAACAACCCACAAGAGATTCCTTATAGGGCTACAGAAGGTACGAAATGAAATTTCACAATTTTATGAGGAATACAAGGATGTAGCTTCTTACAATGCTATTTAGCTTCAGCATCACTTGTAAGGACATAGTCATTATCAGACTCAACCACCATATTTTAAGCAAAAATAAAAAAATCTGAAGCTTGTGCTTTCTCTATAAAAGAAGTAGAGTTGCTGCTGATTCTTTACAATTCATATTTCCACACCACTAGCTCCTCCAAATTCACAACCCAATCACATTATCATGAGTCACTTATCAAATGGCGAAAACAGTTCTAATATCATATGGAGCATGAATCCCTTTTGGATATAGAAGAGTCATGGGCCACAGTGATGTTTCAATGTTGGGGCACGAATAACTCCGCAACCAAGAAGAGTCTGTTGGCAGTAATGAGTGGGTGGAGGTGTGTGATAGCTCCATATTATGGGAACTCGGATCCTCCCTGATTCATATAAAGGCAGCAGTGAGTTTTTCAATGAAGTCTGTTGGCAGTAATGAAGTGTATGTCAGTTTCATATTATGGGAACTCGAATCCCTCCCGATTCATATGAAGGCGAGAGTGATGAGTCGGTTGGCAGTAATGATGTTTGAGAATGTCAATTATGTTTTTTTCCCTAAAGATGTTGTACATCAAATGACATCTTGTAATATGTTATGTAACTTTGTTGTGATTCAAGATGTTCAATAAAGTTGTTTCAAATGTTCATTTGCATTATTCAGTGAAAAAATCGCCATAACACATTCCAACGGAAAGTTTGGATAGAAAAAAAAAATTGTACTACAAGTTAGTAACAAAAAAATGACTGTAAAAACTGTTTCATATATTGATTTTTATTTTTTAAAGAAAAACAGGAGCCCCAATACATTACAATGTATTCCGGATAGTTCGGCAAAAAAAAAAAAAATTGTACTGCAGTTAGTAAAATCACTATTTATTAAGTATAAACTTCTTTAATTAAATAACAAGTGGATATCAATCAATGAAAAAAGTTGCACCCACAATTCGTTACATGTTTACTTAATGAATAATGAATGTGATTAAAAAAATTGTACTACGGATTAGTAATTCTGTACTACGAATAGTATCCCCATCATCTCCGTCTCTAACCCTGTTGACTTCCATTAATCTTCTCATGATACACCGCACCACCCACCAACCCCATCCTCGCCGCCTGCTCGACGCCCAGTCGCCACCTATACTCGTCGCTTAAGAGAAACTGCCACCGTCTTCAGTCGACACGCCCCTATTGCTGTCGCGGGTAACCACTACTCTATAATTTTTTTTTCCAAAATTTTCAACTTAACTCGCTTGTATGCATAAATTGAGTTCGATTCACCCTATCTGGTTAAAAGGATAGCATCGATATTGTAGTGTATGTTTGGATACAACAGCGAAATTTTGTGGTTTTCTCCTCCCCTCTATCTTTTAGTATATGGACCTGGATGGATTGGTGCTGGAGGCAACTGACAGCCAATCCTATGTATTTCGATTGGATATGGCCGTGCCGAAGTAAGGGATTTTGGAGTTTTACGGGTTGTTAAGTCCTAGCATTCAAAATATTTCCTGGGGAGGAAGGGTTTATAACAAGGATATATTCCTATTGCTTACCATAAGATTCAACGTTTGATTTCTTATGGGTCATTGTGACCATCATACTGGACTAATGGTCTATAAAAAAAAGTTAGCAAATTCTAGTCTGCTGAAGAAAGTAAGGGTAACTCAGAAGAAAGTAAGGGTAACTATTCGTTGTTTGTGGCTAACTTACGATACCTAAAACAATTAAATAACCATTGTTCTGGCTAAATCAAATCAAATGAGTTTGCTGAATAGATGCCTTGAGTCATTTGAATTTGAGCAAATGTAGGGAAGCATTATAAGGTGCCCTTCAAAGTTATACAGTGAGGTGGAAGAGCATAATATAATCCAATCTGACTGAAAATTTCATTGTTTGGTGTTACTTTGTAAGGAATATCAACGCCGACAGTCTTTACTTGGAATGTTGAATAGAGGCTCGAGCATGTATGTTGTTCGTCATGGTTGGGTTGCAAAATTAGAGATGGATAGAGATGCGAGCATGTATGCTCTTGTTCGGCATTCAAAGTTGCAAATGACAGAATCATGTATGCTCTTTTTATTTTCTGAACGACAATCATGTATGCTCATGTTCGCCGTTTAGGGTATGCAAAATTACAAAATAGATTGCAAAATTACATAATGAATAGAGAGCATGTATGCTCTTGTTCACCGTTCAGGGATGCAAAATTACAGAAAAAGGAAATGCTTAAAGATGTAAAATCAGAGAATGAAGGGCGTGAGCCTGCATGTTCTTGTTTGCCGGTTATGGTTGCAAAATTAGAGAAGGAAGATAGTAATTAGCATGAGTGTAAGAGAATGAAGACAGTTCCACAAACCTCACTGCCTTCGTTATGAATTTGGTATTGAAGTGGTACACTTTCACAACAAGAAGAAGGAAGAAACAACAGCCGTTTTATTCCTGTTAGGAAACAACGCGCCCCACGCGCTTTATCTTTTCGCCCCTCCTTCCCCAAACTTCCGATTCTCCCTCCCGCTCCCTTCTACCGGTAACCCTGGTTTTGCTCCTCCGCCCTGTTGCCTGAGCCGCCGTCAAAGGCCCAGCCGCGCCGCCAGGCCCCCGCCTGGTGGCTAGGCCCCGTCGATTGGTCGGTGCTTCCCCTCCTTCCGCCTCCCATCTGGTCCTCTGCTCCTCCCCCGATGGCTCGCAAGCGGCCTATCACTCGCGCCTGCCTAGTGGAACCTCCCCCTGCCCCGCCGTCGACGCTTGGCTCCCCAGCAGGCCTCCCCCCTGAACCTGCCCAGCCTCCCAAATCCGGTTCTGGTACCGTTGTCGCAGCGGTCTCCTCCCCGCCTAGTGTTACGAAAGCAACAGATGCTCTTTCTGCTGAATCGAGTCCGTTGGTTGCGAAGACGGTTGATCCCCTGGTGCCTGTTGCTATTGCGACTGAATCCCTGTTGCCCCCGCCTGCTGAAGATGCGATATCCCCTGTTGTCGGTGTGCTAGGTGGAACAAATGGTCGTTTGGAAGAGTCCGCTAAGACTCCGTCTGCGGTCAATCTGCAGTCAACAGGGGGGACTCTGGGTTCCCCTAATAAGTGTGGTGTTACTATGCCCTTGAATAACAGTTGTGGTGTATCTAGTAAATCCTGTCCCACGGGTGAAGTCCCAAAGACCTGTGCGACCCAGCAGACAGTGGTGGTTGACTCCTCAAGTAGGAACTCTCATATTATCATTCACAATAATAGGAGTGTCCAGATTGCCCTGGAGAATTGTCCCTCTCAGGCGCCGGCCTTGGATCTGATTGTCGAGCTTTTGGGACCCCTGCCCGACTTGGCTCTGCAAGACTACCTCAATCGGCCCGACCCCTGCGCGCTGATTCCGGTGGATAAGGATTTCCCAGCCCTCTCCAGGGCTCTGGGCCCCATAGCGCAGGCCTTAGGAGGCAATGCCCCGCCTGGAGATCAAATTGCAATTGCTAAACGAACACCCAGGCCTAACATTCCAAGCAAAGGGAAAAACCCTATCAAGGTAGGTACAAAATCTAACCCTTCTTTTCTTGATATGCTTCTTGCAAAACAAAAGTCGAACTTTGGCATGTCGTTGCGTGTGGATAATAAGGATGATATAGACTATGATAGTCCATTTGTATCAATTGAGGAGGATGACTTATTGCCTGAAATTGATTATTGGAAGAATGCGTTAGTGGGTCATATCTGGGGGAAAAAAATTGGCTTTAACATTGTCATAGAATTTGTGAAGAGGGCCTGGAGCTTTGTGGCTACCCCTCAAATTCTTTTCCATGATGAGGGATGGTTCTTATTCCGTTTTGACAAAGAGGAAGATCTCCAACAAGTTCTAGACAAGGGCCCCTGGCTCATGTACTCGTCCCCTCTGGTTCTTAAAAAATGGTCCCCGGACTTTTCCTTTAATCCGAAAGACCTTAATCACATCCCCGTTTGGATTCAACTCCTAGGCCTCCATAGTAGCCTTTGGTCCCAATCGAGCCTTAGAAAGATCTGCTCTAAAATAGGCTCTCCTCTTCATACTGATCAATCCACAGCTTCAAAAACTAGAATCTCCTATTGCTAAACGGAAAATTGTAGGGATAAACTATATACATAAAAAGAATAAAATACTAAACTAATCCTACAACTCTACTACGGGTAGCAAAATAAAACCCGGTCGGAGTATAGTGTAAATATATTACGACCGAGAGTATCGAACCCAAGGGACTTATAGAAAATTAGTCCTAATCCGGTAATAACCTATTCTATAATAAAGGGGGGAATGTGAAATATTTTCTAACCCTAATTGAAAGTAACTAAACTAAGTGGTGTTTACAAGGAAATTATTCTTGATCTAGGGCTTAAAACCATCTAAGTATCAATATGAACTCGAAACATAACACAAGCCTTCGAATTGACCAACAATTGAATGCGCCGGACATCCTGCCGGGCACCAGATGCACGGCACATTCAAAGACATTGAATGTGCCGGACACAGGAGATCCGGCATTACACCCGACACGTTCAAAATGTAAATGCCACTCTCTTGCTCCGCAATGAAAACAAGAAACTCATCCCTATTAACAAATCGAGCATATATCATGCCGCGAAATGAACAAGGAAATGGGGGAAAATGGATTAATTCTCACTCTTACCACTAACCCTTAATTCATAAGAGGAGAGTAGGAAGATCATTAAGAGAGTCTAACCTATTCTACTTGGGACTTATCTTCCACAAGTAAAACTTGCATGAAGAGAAAAGGAGATCAACCAATTCTCTTTCAATAAGAACCTTACTCTTAATAAACTTGAAAATTATATTGAGATAATCATAGTGTTTACAAGAAGGAATTCATCCCTAACCAAGAACTAACAAGGATTTCTACTTCACCATCCACTCAAATAAAGAAGAAATACATAAGGGAGAAGGAGATTGGTTATAGCCTCAACCCTGACAAGATCTTCTCTTCTTCTCGTGGATGGATCCGTAGAAATGCCTTGGACACCAACACTTGGAATGTGGGCGGAAATGGAGTAATGAATGGAGTATAATATGGTGTTGAAGTGTGTCAAATTGTAGCCTTCCTCGGCCTATTTATAGGCATCAAAATGTCTCTTGCCGGGCGTCGTGCCGGATCACCAATAGCCGGCACACGTGATAAATGCGCCCAACTGTTAACGGTTGAAACCGTCAATTCCGCGCGAAACAGTGCCTATGCCGGGTAGGAGATACTCGGCATCACACCCGGCACTAGCTAAATCTCCAACGGTCAATAACGGCCATCGTCTGGTCAACCGTGGCGACTCTTCACTTATGCCGGATGGGATCTACCCGGCATCATGTCCGGCAAGGTCTCTTTTCTATTCTGTACTTATGCCGTGCAGAAAGTACCCGGCATGGAGTCCGGCTTCAACTGAACTTTTGCCTAGAAAATCATTCCTTGCACAGAAAACTCATAAAAACATAAGTCTTGTACAAATATTATACTTTAACACATAATAAGCATAAATAACATACATATAACTTTATTTAGATAAATATAATACTAAATCTAATGCATAAAATATGATAAGTCTGCGGCTTATCACCTATGCTAGGGTCCATGTTGAAGTGGACATTAATCTTGATCTTGTTAGTGAAATTGAGATCCGCGCCCCTTGTGGCTCCTTAGTTTAGAAAGTTTTCTATGAATGGGAACCTATCACTTGCTCCTCTTGCAATCTTCTTGGGCACTCGTCAGCTCGCTGCCCAAGTATTGCCCGCCCTGGACCTACCTGGGTGCCTAAACCACTCTCCCACAGCCTAGCCCCGGGGATGAGCTCTAAATCATTGTTAGCCCCCCCCACCAAAGCCTTAGCGCTTAAATCTCAGACTACCTTAGCCCAGCCTGCCCTAGATGAGAGGGAGACTCCTCAGGCTGCTACAGTTCAGCCATCTGAAGCCCAACCTGCTAGGTTGCCTACTGAGCCCCCTTCCACTAGTCTGACTGCTCAACATGCTATTGTCCACGACCCTGGCTCCCCCGTTTGCTCAGGAGGACCTATCACCTCCTCTACCCCAAATATTGCTGATCTAATGATGTCCCCCTCTCTCCAGCTTGTGCTCGCAACCAATAATGAAAACCCCTGGCAGGAGGTCCCCACTATGAGAAGGAACCCTCCAGCTAAGGCTCTAAAGCCTACCCCTGAGCACCTCTCCCTCCAGCTCACCAATTCGTTTGCTATCTTTGATAAGGGCATTGCCCCCCCGGTCACCTCCTTTACCCCTTCTCTATGAATCTGGCCGTATGGAATGTTAGGGGTTGCAATGATCGGCCCAAGCTCCTTGAGATCCAAAAATTTGTGGCTAATAACAAGCTTTGTGCGTTTGGCCTCCTCGAAACCCACTTTTCTATTCACAACCACCAATCTATTCTAGTGAGGTTCTTTCTCGCTTGGAGTTTTGTCCACAACTATGGGGCTCACCAGGATGGCCACATCTGGATTCTCTACGACCCTACCATCATCACCCTTTCTCCCTTTCTTTACTCGGACCAAATTCTTTCCTGTAAGGCCTCTATCTACGGTACTATAAATTTTACCATCTCGATAGTCTATGGGAGAAACAACCCTAGTCTCAGGGCCCTTCTATGGGAGGATATCATCAACCTCACTCAAACCATTATAGGCCCGTGGGTTGTGGCTGGGGATTTCAACAATATCCTCTACGCTCAAGATCGGATCAACAATCGTAATCCTCACCCGAGAGACTACCGTGACTTTGTTGATTGTGTCTCCAGGGCTGAGTTGCAGGACCTTTGCTTTTATGGGCGGTTTTTCACCTGGTGGAATAACCAGTTAGACCATAGGCGTGTTCTAGGAAAAATTGACCTAGTCCTTGTGAATGAGGAGTGGATTCTGAACTTCCCCACTAGCTTTGCTACATTCCTTCCTCCCCTGGTTTCGGACCATAGCCCAATGATCATATCCCTCCCCGCTCCCAAATCCCGTAGGAGAAGCTTTAAATTCCTCAATATTTGGACCACGGATCCCTCATTTCTCCCTCTTGTCTACGAAGCGTGGGACGTCCCATTTAGGGGGAGTCGCCTCTACACTATTGTTCAAAGGCTTCACCATCTCAAAGCCGGGCTCTCTATGCTCCATAAAAAAGAGTTTGGTTCTATTGGTGACAAAGGTCATAACATTAGAACTGAGCTATCTGACGTCCAAAGAAGCTTAGACCTTGACCCATGGAACCCGTCACTAATCTCCCAGGAAAAAACTCTGAGGCATAAGCTCCTTGCTAGGGACTCCCATGAGCTACTGTTCCTCCGTCAGCTCTCGAAAACCCGCTGGCTTAAGCTAACGGATTCTAATTCCTCCTACTATCATAGAGCCATAAAAATGAGAAGGAATAAAAACTCTATAGCTTCCATTACTAATGACCTTGGGGAAGTACTCAATACCCCTTCTGACGTGGAGAAGTGCCTAGTTGACCACTTTCAACAAACTCTAGGCTCTAGCGCTCCCCTCCGTTGTTCCCTTACTGATCTTAACTTGGACAACTGTAGTCTCCTTGATCATTCCTCTTGGGCTCCCCTAACCCAGCTGGTTGATAATAGTGAAATTAAATCAGCTCTCTTTTCCATTGGTGATGACAAAGCCCCGGGCCCGGATGGTTACACTGCCAAATTCTTTAAAGCAGCCTGGGCCCATATTGGTGAGGACATTTGTGATGCAATAAAGAGTTTCTTCCACAGCGGAAGGCTACTCAAAGAAATTAACGCCACACTCATCACGCTTGTTCCAAAGACGGACAATGCTTCTTCCCCTGGGGACTACAGACCTATCTCCTGCTGCAACACCCTATATAAAATCATTAACAAAATTCTTGCGGAGAGGCTCAAGAATGTCCTCCCCCCCCATTGTGAATACTAGCCAAGGAGCCTTCATCAAAGGTCGGCTTATCTCAGATAACATTCAGCTCTGCTCTTGCTTGATGAAAAACTATCAAAGAGCTCACATCTCCCCTCGATGCACAATGAAGATGGATATTAGGAAGGCCTTCGACACTGTTGACTGGATATTCCTCCAGGACACCCTCTCCTTCCTAGACTTCCCACCGGAGTTTAGGAACTGGATTATGCAATGTGTCACCACCACCTCCTTCTCCATAAACATCAATGGCTCCCCCTCAGCTTCTTTCAAAGGGGAACGAGGGCTTCGCCAAGGGGACCCCTTTCTCCATATCTCTTCGCGCTTGTAATGGATATGCTTTCCCGTCTGCTTGATCAACTACACTATACTCCTGGCTTCCATTACCACCCATCTTGCAAACCACTTCGTATCTCCCATCTTTTCTTTGCTGACGATGCCCTATTATTTTGTAGAGGTGATCAATCCTCCATTACTCTCATGCTTAACAAGATTAACCTTTTCTTGGATGCCTCTGGGCTTATGCTCAACCCCTCCAAGTCTGATTTATTCCTTGGGGGGGGGGGGTCTCTCCCGTGCTTACTAATTCGCTTATCCAACACACTGGTTTCAACAAGGGGTCTTTTCCCTTCCGCTATCTGGGCATTCCCATCACTGCTAGGAAGCCTAGAGCTGCTGACTTCAATCCCCTAATTGACAGCATTCACAAAACTATCACCTCTTGGGGTAGTAAATCTCTCTCGTTTGTAGGCCGGCTCATGCTAATCCAAAGTACACTCTTTGGTATTGTGGGCTTATGGGCCTCCTGCATTGCTATCCCTAAGGTAGTCATTAAAAGAGTTATCAAATGCTTTCGGTCCTTACTTTGGTCAGGCGAGGCAGATAGTAGCTCAGCTCCGCCCGTGGATTGGAGCTCTATCACTAACACTAAGAAAAATGGTGGTCTTGGGCTTAAGGACATCCACAAATGGAACATGTGCTTCATGCTTGAGACTATCTCCGCCATTACCCACGACCAAGAGCGCCTATGGATCCATAAGCTCTTCCTGCCTAACCTTCCCATATGGATGATCACTGCTAAAAGGAATGATCCGTGGATCTGGAAAGCTATTCTCCATGCTAGGGCAGGGACTGGTGGATTGAGCAATGTGGGTCTCCCAATGATGCCTATTCTCTTTTCCACTCCTACCCTACCCGTCCTAGGGTCAGCTTGTTCTATAATGATGTCACTATTCCCTCCTAGGCCTTTCCCTGGTTCATTGTGGATAACCCTTAAAGGTAGACTGAAAACCTGTGATAAGCTCCAATCATGGGGCATTTGTCTTGCTAACAGGCGCTGGCTCTGTGAGCATGCTCAAGAGACTAGCGACCATTTATTTTTCCATTGCAGGTTCTCTAACAGGGTTTGGTGGACCATTTGTGACTGGTTGGGGATCCCTACAAACCGGAGAAGCCTCCGTAGCTGCTCAACATGGATCAACCGCTATTGTAAGAGACTCCGTCCAAGAGATTTAGTGAAAAGAGCGGCTGTCGCCAATGTTGTCTACCACCTCTGGATAGAAAGATGCAAACGTGCCATGGCCAGCCAAGCCAGGGACCCCTCTCTCATAATATCTGACGTCAAGGCGGGTATGAAAGCTATCATATGGACAAAGATGAATACATCCACCACAGATTTTGATTGGCTAGACAGGGTCCTCTGCTCCTAGGAGCTCAGTGTATTTCTTTTAGTATATCTAGTTGTTTTGTAATTTAGGCAGTTGGCTTTTGGAATCCTTTTTGTCAACGCTATGCTGTTTTTGCTTATACCTAGGAGGTTTTGGTAAATCTACCCTCCTATTAGCTATGAGGGCCTCTACTAGTTGTCAGATATATAGACATTCTATGTATCCATCTATTATGTAACTTTTTGCCATTCATATATACATCGTAAATTTCAAAAAGAATTTGGTATTGAATTTGATTGGCATGGTATTGTTTTACATTCCCTAAACTTGGTGGAGGTGGCATCTGGGGCCGGGAGTGTCCATTTTGAAATTGTTCATCTATTGCTTACCCGTTAAAAGTAAATTTCAATTGAATTTGCTCAATAATGTATGGTTGAATGTTATAAATGTTTATAGGATGTTATAAGACACGCTAATGTTGCCACAGTTTGACATGCGATCATGTGTTCATTTGCATCCTTATTTACAATTCATTAATCGTAAGTAATTTGTTTTTACTGTATATGTTTTCCTTTTTTATTTACATCTATATCAGTATGAAACCTACATAGTTTGACACTTTTATTTCTCCGGTTTGTTTAGAAACTAACAAAATATGCAGTTTCTTAGAGCTACTTCTCTTGCTATTTTCTTCTCGTTATTCTAATTTTTCATTTAAAATTTATACAAATCTACATAATATAAAGTTCTTATATCTTTGTGCAAAGGTGAGGAAGATCTCTTGATCTTTTCAGCTCGTGTAACACACTTAAACACCCAGTTTATAATAACACACTTAAACACCCAGTTTATAATAATCCAATAGGTAAATCTCTGTCTTGTTTTAATTTTACTCAATCTGATGTTGTCATTTTATTTGCCTTTTAGTTGGAATATTTAAGTTGAATCTTAAATTAATGTAATAAAATTTCAAATAAACTCCAACTCGAAACAAGTTACAAACAACTCTTACCGCCATTCAAGCAGTCTCTAATGAACCAAGCGTTCAAAATATGGTTCAAGGAGCTATAGACTATATCGATAAACACATAGCATGAGCGTACTTCGCCCCTTAGAGGCCTAAGAGACAAACGTGAGCTATCCTAGACTTAGATAGATTTTTTTTACCTTTCGCTTTCCTTGGATATCTGTTTCAATTGTAATCTTTTGATAAAGACAAAAATGTGAACTGTTACATGTTCTCATCTGAATACAAACTTCTAGAATGATCTTATTGATTTGGCTGCTTCTTTCTTGATTAAAGAATTGCAATTTGATAAGAGACATAACCTCACTCATACACTAACCCGTGTTCCTCACTCGACACCTAGTCCTATAGCCTAGACTGCAAAAACTAACTGTGACTCATTTATTACCCTTTCCCGACACATCGGTGAGCTGTCCATCACCAGTCTATAAATTCACTTCTCAGTCACCGCTTTCAGCCATCGCTAACTATCACATTTTCTCGTTTCTTTCTTTCACCCTCATACACAGCTCACCCACATCAATCATGAATAACGATACTTATAGTTCCTCAGGATCAAATGAGCAAACAGTCTATTCAATGATTAGTAAATTCATGCGAACCAAACAGCCCAGGCAATATGTATCTCGAAAATATCTCTGTCCCAACTCACAATCCTCCACTGCATGGTCTACCAATGTCAATCCTAATCAATCTGTCAAGAATTGTTCATTCACCTCCACAATCTCAGACACTTTAACGACATCAGAATCCCCCAATATCAAGAGCTATTACGAAGATGAAGTTCATGGTCTAGATGTCTCAACTTCCGCCACACCCAATCGTCACACCACATAAATGTCTCAATCATCTTCTGATCTCTAATCTATGAAATGTTATGGTCTTTTCAATAACTTGTGTTGTGTAGCAGCCCCCTATTTTGTTGTATGACAAAGGGGGAAAAGAAAAGATATGTACTTGTGGTTTGTGATTTCTATCTTTCCTTGTGTTATGTAATCTAATGAAAACTCTTTACTATGGCCCCCTAAATAAGGTTGTTGTTATGGTTTATCATCTATCCTCAACTCTTAACAAACTTAGGGGGAATCATTCTTAGGGGGAATTCTCTCTTCTGGAGTCAATACAAAAATGTTCAAGTACATATGGCAAAATCAGTTTTGTATCGGTTGCCATCATCAGATAGGGGGAAATTGTTAATTCAAGATCCATCAATTTTGATGATAGCAAACATGTGTTTATCTAACATGTTTGTTAAGCTTATAATTTAAATAAATCAGCAGAAGAGTGGCTTAGTACGCAAGGTTGCAAGCACACTCAGCCCACAACACGTGCTCATCCAGTTGGGCATCTATCTGAGAGACCTCCGTTAGAATTTCTAGCATCCACAAGAAGTCGAGCACCACACAACCATATCTCTCATGCATCAGACGAAGAATAAGGACGAAATACATCAGTGTGCCGATAAACTCATGCATAGTCATGCATCCTCACAAGCAACTAGCTCACAACAAAGTCTTGCTCATTAATGAAGAAGATAATGAGACAAGGCTAGGGCTATTAAGAGGCACTCATTACGCATCATTAATGGAGCCTTAGAGAGCATTGATGAAGCCATCAAGATAAGGCAAGTGGAGAGTGCAAGTGGTGACCGACCACTTGAGCACTCGCCTCCAACGTGGCCAACCACAGCACGACATGTGTCTTGACTACACCAGTAGCAGGTAGAACATCAGCCTATATTCGAGTATGGCTACTCTGTTGTGGATGAAGGGGGCAAACAACCCTAAGAGTCTAGGAAATAGATCGTTCGTTATAAGTCTAAACAAACTTAAGTGTATAAATACGATGTATAATGTCACATGCAACATACCCTTTTTGGACACACATACTAGGAGAGAGATAACAAGAGCAAGTGTAAGTCAGACTAAGTGTGTGTAGGTATTAGAAAGTTGGTGAGCTAGGTAGGTCTGGGCCGTTGAGTTAATATGTTGTGTATTTGGTAGACTGACCAGTTGGGGAACGGTTGAGGAACCGTAGGCCTGCTGTTAGGAAGGGTAGAGGACTAGGGATAAGTCCATAACTGTCCCAGAGTCCGTAGGTTGGGCGGAAGGAAATTGAGTGAATTTCTAGAGAGTAAATTCTTAATCGAAAAGGATTATTACGCTCTTCCCTCAAACTATCAAGTTGTTTATTCTGCACAACCAACACATCCACAACAGGTCGAGGGCGCATCTGGAGAGGTCACTAGTTTCACAACACCCGAAGCTCCTCTACGAGTAAGCACATCAGCAACAACATTTGCTCTACCAGGGTGGTAGAGGATCTTCACATCATAGTCGTTAAGCAACTCCAACCACCTCCTCTGTCTCAAGTTCAGCTCTTTTTTAGTGAACAAATAGTTGAGACTTTTATGGTCCGTGTAAACCTTACACGACACACCATACAAGTAGTGTCTCTAGATATTCAGAGCAAACACTACTACTGCCAACTCAAAATCATGGGTCAGATAGTTCTTCTCGTAAGGCTTAAGCTGACACGAGCCATATGAACCTACCTTCCCATGTTGCATCAACACACACCCTAGTCTCTTATGCGACACATCGCAAAACACCACTAGACCATCTATCCCAGATGGTAGGGTCAAGATAGGACCGGAAGTTAACCTCCTCTTAATCTCTTGGAAGCTCTGCTCACAAGCCTTGCTCCACTCAAACTGAACATCCTTCCAAAGAAGACGGGTCAAAGGAGAAATAATCTTCAAGAAACCCTCGGCGAACTTCCTTTAGTAACCCGCCAAACCATGGAAACTACAAATCTCAACAACACTTGTGGGCCTCGCCCACTCTATGAACGCCTTAATCTTCTCTGGGTCCACAAAATACCATTCTTAGAGACCATTAGATAGTCCAACTATTATTGATTTCCACCTGGTAAGACAAACGAAGTTTGCTGTCCATAATTTTGCTCCTCTTCCCGTCAAACATTTGTTGTAATTCTTTGGTTTTCCTCAAACTTCCATCCCTTGGGAAAACCATTTTACACTAGTAGAAAAAAGGCCTATTTCGGCGGTTCCAATGGGCCTATTTCGGCGGTTGTGAACCGCCGAAATGAGCACCGCTGAAATAGGTGTGAGCACCTATTTCGGCGGTTGTAAACCGCCGAACTAGATGTACCTATCTCGGCGGTTCTTAGAGAACAACCGCCGAGATAGGCCCCTGGGATTGACCGGTGTGAGATTGACCATGAGTCTATCTCGGCGGTTGTTAGAGAACAACCGCCGAGATAGACCCATGGTCAATCTCACACACGGTCAATCCCAGGGGCCTATCTCGGCGGTTGTTCTCTAAGAACCGCCGAGATAGGTATTTTTTTTTTTGTTTTTTTCCATCCCAGCTTATAATATATATATTCACCACATTTGATTCAATCAGACCTGTAATAATGCTTCATCCATACAGGGAGCTCCAGCACACATTTAAAAAGTTATAAAAGCTCCCAATTAATACCAACGACGCACCACAATTTGAGAGTTAACAAAACCAATGCAATTACACTTACTTTCACACTTTCAATACAAATAAAACACCATTACAATTCAAATCTACCATTACACCATCCACAAGTGTACAGAGTTATATTTACATACTCGAAAAAGTTAGCAAAACATCTTCATGATCATCAATTCATTAAACTTGTGCAGACGAACTCCGACCATTCTCAAGCATCTCAACAATTTGAGCATCATCATACTGACCACCTTTGAACACTTGTTCGTAAGCCTTGAAAAAAAATGAACATTAATCTAAAACGTACAAGTCTAACAACATGTAAAGAGCATAACTGAAACTTTCAAAGAATGTTACCATGTCTAACGAGTGCTCTGGTAAAAGGTTCGCCGCTCCTACTATGTCACTCATGAATCTCATGACATAGTATCCACATTCTGACCCCCCAGGCTGCACCGGACACTATACAAACACACATATTGACAGTTATAAACAAGTTTAAACATTATCACACAAATTTATCAATTAATAGAGTACCTTGACAGTGTTCCAAGGGATGTTACTCTTCATTGTTATACCCTGGAGTCTTAATGCAGCTCTCATGGAACTATATACATCAGCAATATATATAGTTTTAAGCATCAGTAGCAAGTTATGAAACAGTTAATGTTAAGTAAAATAATTGTTGTTTACGATAACAAAATAATTACCCCAGTATTGCGGTGGAGATCTTCGGTCTCTTGGCAGCCTTACCAAGTGAGTCAAATTGCAAGATTCGTGGGTGCTTCCCCATCACCAGCACAAGCAATGACCAATGTCGACTGTCCACAAATTACACAATGTGTTGAAATCATTAAGCAACTAACACAAACTATATGTTTTAGATAATACTAAGAGAAATAGTCAAATATCATACTCTGAATGATATGGCAGCATAATAAATGACTTGTTCGAACATTCATAGAGGGCATTCGTCATATATTGCATAAGGCTTGCGGATCACTTGTCATCTGGACTTCACTGCACATAGCAGGACACAGGAATCCAAATCTTCGATCTTCAAAGACATTGATCGCCTTATCATGCACCCACCTATGAGGCAATATCATTAGTCATTAACTTTTATTCAAACATCTAATTCATCACCAATTAATGAATTCAAAATATAAAAGGTAGAAGTCACTCACATGGCGGCCGACTTGATAATCGACACATTCAACCAATCCCTCCTGAAGCACTCCTCGAAGTCGGACATATACATCCCAAATCGATGTATATCTTCTCCTTGAACTATATAGTGAAATATCCGCTCGGGATCTTCCACAATGAGGGAATCACTATCCGGTGGTAGCACCAACAACGAGGAATGCAGAATCTGCATATTGTCGACAAGCCGGCCAATATTCTCTTCTCCACCAAAGCAGGTCTAAGCACAAAATTTGTGGATGCCTTTGATTGCACAGGTGTGGCAATTCTTTTTCCTTTGCCCTTATCAGTCTTCGGTGGGGTCATATCCTATGATATTAGTCTAATTAAGTATATGGATGCAAGGTGGTACACCAATAGTTTTATAGCAACGGTTAAGAGTAATACCTGCCCAGGGAGTCTGACCAATCGTGCAGGCCACTGCACTGTCGCAGTTTGTGCAGAACGCACGGTAGGTCTTTGTGGGATCGGCACCGGTAAACCGACGTCAGCATGCTCTGCAACAAATTCGTCTAGAAGCACTCGTGCATGGTAATGTCGGAGTGGTTCACCGTGCACAATATCACTTGGACGAGAGGGGAAAAGTTTTCCCCATGCAACCATGACCTCTTCTACTCCAATTTGTAAAAACAGATGGCACTCAGTGGGTGCCTGAGTGTTATGTGGAACTTGTTTAGATAAAAATTGAGAATTCTTCTATGATGATATTAGTGATCAAGTTAAAAATCATAATCGTCATGTACTCAATTGAAATGTAGTCTAACCTGTAGAGATGCATAGGGAAACGGATCAGCCGAGTGGACACTACTTCTCACTACCGGTGCACTCTGATGCTGAATGGGTGACTGATCAACTGGTGGTCGAGAAACCTCTTGGCTTTCATGCTGCTGTGGCTGAATCCTTGATATAGCCTGAGCGATCCTCTCGTCGACGTTCTGAGTAATCCTCTGCTCCATCTCAGCCAACACTCTCAGGTGCTCCTCGTAGCTAATCGACTGTCCCTGCTGATTCTGGACCCGGGTGCGCCAAATGCCTGGCGGATACCAACGTGCCCACCAAACCCAATGGCACGACCTGGATGATCCTTCTTACCAAGAGCGCGTGTAAGAGGATCATCATTCCTCTGTGAGGTCCAGGTGCCCTGGGTGAGCTGAGAGCTTAATTCACCCTAATATAACACACAAATACAGTTATTAGTTTAACATAAGTTCATATACAAAGGAAATGAACAGTTTGACTGAAAATGAAATGATATCACTTACCATTTGAGCAATAACTGCTCTCGTGGCTTCATATTGAGGATTTTCGGGAGTAGAGTTCTTCGGAATGTGGCTTAACTCCCACACTTTCATTCTTCTGCCACTGGCATCCAATGAGCCATCCGTGGGCAGATATCCCTTTTGCTCCCATTCTGGTACCCTTTGAGCAATACTTTTTCCACCTAAGTGGTGAGGGTACAGATTCTTCTTAGCATTTGCTTGTTGTTTCGCACGGAGAGCCTGCATAAATTAATGGGATCATGTTAAGTGAAATTGAACACAAAAAAACATAAGAAATTAAGATTAATTTATGTATGTATGACAATAAAGTGCACCTGGAACTCCGGTGTGTGACGCCTCTCAACAAATTGTAGCCATTGCTCTTCTGTTATGCCCTCGTAAACCTCCCATGGTGGTCTCACACCGTCTCCACCATGATCTGGCTCATCTGGATCTTCTGGAGTAGGCATCTTGTAGATGTACTTGTCAGCCAACTTATTCTTGTGGTCCCGGAACTGTTTCGACATCGCTGATAGCACATCGTTTTTAAGTGCGGGATCCACGGAGAAACGAGACTACGTACATGATCATTCAGTTAGTAAAGTAAACATAAATGTTCTATTATTTCACAAAAGATCATAGTAATAATGTAGAGATTTACCTGAAGACGCTGAAACATAGTATCCTTCAATGATTGAGGCACTTGCTTCCAGGTGTGGTTTATGTCGCAATATGACTTCACCAAATGGCTACCGTAAGCGGTGAAGTCATTCTTCCAATTTCCATGGGGCTGGTTGAATTGATTGAAGTCGACCGGTTTTGTAGGAGGGCCCTTGTTAGCCTTCAGCCCACGTGTTGCACCTCTTTTCTTCTGCTTCTTCGCCTCTGGTGGCACAACCGACTCCTCTTCGGTCTGCTGTGAAGGGCCAGCCTCAGTCTCGTGTACTGCTACTGGTCCTTCTTCTTCTTTCCTCCTCTCGTGACCCGCTTACTTGGTCTATTCGGCTGTGGCTCAGGTTCTCCAGTCGAGATAAGCCGTCCAATGGGGTCATCTATAGGGTGATCATCCACTGCAAAAAAAAATCATAAAGCATTTTCATCAGTTAAACTCATAACATAAATACTATGATGCATAACAATAACAGTTAAGATGATATTACAGTCTACATTCTACTAACAACATTACCTGACACGTACAAAAACATAAATCATTTCATATTTTCTACCCAAACACCCTCATCATGGTCTGATCGTGCGTAGAGCAAATCGTTTTCATCATCAATCGAATCCGGTAATCCAGTAGGAAACAAGGATGTTTCCTCTACAGTCCCATTTTCATCGTTATCCTCATTTTCATTTTCCATTACAACCGGCCTTCTTCCTGGAAGAACAACAGACCATCTGCAGTCTTTCGGATCCTCAACATACCACACTTGCTCGCAATCCTTTCCCAGAACAAATTGATCATCATTATAACCGTGTAACCGTGAAAGATCAACCATGGTAAGCCCTCCATCATTTTGGTACCCGCGTCGGTTGTCCACCCACTTGCACCGGAACAACAGAAAGGAATCAATGTCATAGTCTAGTTCCCAGATGTCCTCGATGACACCATAATACCAATTACTAACTGGTTGAGATCGGTTACCGCTGTGGTACTCAGTGGCAGCAGCTTCAATTTTTACCCCACTATTCTGGTTTATCGATTTGGCATCTTGGCGTGCAGTGTAGTATGTATACCCACTAATATCATACCCCTCAAAAGATGTAATATTAGTTTCAGGTCCGATTGCCAAACATCTGATCTCTTCGCTTACAGCTTCTGGATCTGATGATGCTAATGTCAACACATGATCTTTGAACCATTGGATAAAAACTCGGTTTTGTTCTTTTGTCAGCCAAATGTGGTTTTTCAAAGGATTTTGATGCCTTAACTCAACCATATGGGTTTCCAAATAAGGTTCAACAACCTCAAGATGTTGTAAGACAAACAAATGTGCTTGATGAATAAGTAGACGCGAAACTTGCACGATCTTTCTACCAATAACACCTTTACCCTTAAACCTGCCATAGTGTCGTGGTTTTGGGATACCAATAGACTCTGCCTCACTCAAATAATCGGTCACAAACTCCGTGACTTCCTCAGTCACTGTTGCTTCAACAATGCTCCCCTCTGGTCGATACCTATTCTTCATTCTACTTTTCAGAATACCCATGTACCGTTCAAAAGGGTACATGTACCGTAAGTATACCGGACCGCAGAACTGTATCTCTCGAACGATGTGCACAATTAGATGTACCATTATATCAAAGAAAGATGGTGGGAAATACATCTCAAGTTGACATAAAGTGATAACAATTTCACGTTGTAGATCATCTAGAGAGGTTACGTCAATTGCCTTGGAGCACACAGCGTTGAAAAAGAAACATAACCGAGTTAAAGCATTTCTGACATCAGATGGCAATATCCCTCGAATTGCGACCGGAAGAAGATGTAACATCAGTACATGATAATCGTGAGATTTCATGCCTAAAAGTTTTAAATCCTTCATCGATACAATGTTCTTCCAGTTTGAAGAGTATCCAGACGGTACTTTTACCGAGTACAGACATTTGCAGAAACTAATCTTTTCAGCCTTTGAGAGCGTGTAGCATGCAGGAGGTAGGTAGATTCGTTTCCCATTCTCTTGTGGGTGTAACTCCTTTCGTATACCCATGGTTTGCATGTCCTTTCTGATTTTCAATCCGTCTTTTGTTTTGCCGGGTATATTGAGTAAAGTCCCACTCACTGCCTCACCAACGTTCTTCACAATGTGCATGATGTCTAAGCAGTGCCTCACAGAAAGATGACGCCAATAAGGTAGTTCCCAAAAGATAGAACACTTTTTCCAAATGTTTTTCGCCGGTTTTGATGTGTTTCCAAATACATTTACAATGTCCTTAACCTTTTCGTACACTTCCTCAGAGGTCAGAGGTAGACGGGCCACACGAGTTTCGGCTTGACCATTGAACAACTTTCTCTTCGTTACTCGATAAGGGTGATCTTCGGGGAGAAGACGTCGATGACACATATAAACATTCTTCCCACAATGTTTTAAACGGTCCGAACAAGTGTCTTCCTCGCATATGGGACATGCAAATGTTCCTTTAACCCCGTGTAACCGGACAAGTTCCCATACGCAGGGAAGTCATTGACGGTACAGAACAACAAAGCCTTGAGCGTGAAATTCTCTCTTGCATAAGCATCATATACCACGGTCCCCTCATTCCACAATAGCTTCAGATCGTCGATCAGAGGGGCAAGGTACACATCAATGCTATTACCTGGCTGCTTGGGACCAGATATCAGGAGCGATAACATGATGTACTTTCGTTTCATACACAACCATGAGGGCAAATTGTAGATCACTAGCAGAACAGGCCATGTACTGTGTTGACTACTCAATGTGCCGTACGGGTTCATTCCATCAGTACATAACCCAAGCCTCAGATTCCTATCTTCATGTCCGAAATGTTCTTTGAACCGTCTATTGATGTTTCTCCACTGAGGCCCATCTGCTGGATGTCTTAGTTTCTCATCACTCTTTCTACCCTCCGCATGCCATCGTAAGTTCTTTGCATCTTTCGGATTCGCAAACAACCGTTTGAATCTGGGTATAATCGGCAAATACCAAACAAGTTTTGCTGGAGGGCTTTTTTTCTGAACGGAGGAGTACTCACCATCTTTATGCTTATACCGGGACAACGAACATTTCGGGCAATTGTCCAGATGTTCGTATTCACCCCTGTACAACACACAGTTGTTTGGACACGCGTGAATTTTTTTGTACTCTACTCCCATTGGACACACCCATTTCTTTGCCTCATACGTGGTCGTAGGGAGACCGTTCTCATCCGGTAGCATATCATGAATCAGCTCGAGGAATGCCGTGAAACCTTTGTCACTCAATCCATATCTTCCCTTCAGGTTGAACAAATTCAATATAGCTGTCAATTTCGTGTACTTAGTGCAAGTAGGATACAACGCCGTTTTGGATGCGTCCAACAACCTTTGATACTCATCCGGCCGGTCGACAAAGTTATCCTCAACGTTACCAAGCATCTCGTCAATTTGTTCATCATGATAAGTCGACTCACTGTCAACATTGACTCCGGAAGCGCTTGGGAGTTCTGACTCGTTAGTAGTATCGAATGTCTGCTCGGTTCTTGAGTTACACCGATCGTGACTGTAGGAAGATGAAGCATTATCTTCAACACGTTCTCCATGAAAAATCCATTTTGTATAATGTGGCATGAAACCACGGGTCTTCACATGGAGTTGTACGAGGTTGATGCTTGAATAATGTCTAACCACACCACAATCAACACAAGGACATGGAATTTTCTCCGCCTTTGTCCTGTCCTTGTGTTGCACTGCAGCTTTGCAAAACTCTTTCAGCATTTTGTCAAAATGTTCGCCTCTATCACCATACATCCAGTCACGCTCCATACTACATGTGCAACAGATCACAGGTGTGAGTTAGATCCTTTGTAGAATATGGCCTATATTAAGTTGCACATGTTTATTTCCTAATGGAGCATGACTGGGATGATTGTCAATTAGTCTAGCCTAACTCTAAGGTTGCAAACACAAAATAAACTACCATTTTAAATTTAAGAAATTGTTGCACTTCTAAAACAGAAACCGGTGTTTAAAACAATATTACGAATACTTTTTCTACAAAAAATTTGGCATGACCTTTGCATAATTGTACACATCCCGTGCTTATTATTCAGCACTCACCAAAGTCATCACAACCACAAACATTCCAACAATGGCAGCAACCAACAATTAAAATAAATCAATTCTTTACTAGCTAACTGAAAACCAATTGCAAATTCAGATCATCAAATCAACGCTTTCAATTCTCCACTGTATAAGTTCAAACCGGTTTACAGATTAACAAAGAATCGAGAGTTAGAATACGTACTTGTTTTTTAAGGATTTATGGACAGGGGAGACTGGTGCCTGAGAGGTAGGCTTCTGTGCGAGAGATGCAGCAATACCACTTCTGATATGTCTTGTAACACCCCATCCAAAGCCTATCGTGGTTATCGTAATCTGAACACTTAATCGAATACGTCGCAGCGGAAATAAACAACACCTGGACCTTGCCACGGTCTGATCGTTAGAATACACCGGCTTAAATACTTACATTACTTATCCAAAAACACATATCCAACTTAAACATCAATATTCTCAATACCACAACCAACCGAGTACTAGTATCTTATACACAATCCCAAACTTACATCAGCTTAATATATAACAGTCAGGTGCACAGGCGCAACCCGAACTCAAAATAAAAGTCCCCACCTAAGTCTAACCGCTCCTACTCTCGTAGTGCGTCCTCATGGGCCTCTTACCTGCAAGTGTAAAAATAGCCCCCGAGGGGGTCAGCACGAATGCTGGTACACCCTCTCATGGCCCCCAAGCTAACGGGGCTACGACGACTAATTGTCGATAGCATGGAAATTGATTACATACACAAACATAATATGAAGTGCAACAACAACAACCACAGATGAACATATATAGTTCACAAGCGATGAACGACTCAAGCGTTCCCTTAACAAGTGGGTTAGTAACCCCCTCCTTAGTTCTCATTTCCTTAATCTCAGTTCCTTACCTTACCTTAATCTCAATCTCAACCTTAATCTCAATATACAAACCTTTCCTGGAAGGGATTGGCCGTATCTAATTCGAACCTGGGATTTAGGTGATCCCACCGCACCATCTAATTGCCACCTACTCTGGACGGGAGTCCAGCGTAGCTGAGCCGGCAACCGGCCCTAGGCAACAAGTCCGAAGACAAGTCCTTAAGCGGAGGGCGGATCTGATTCAGATACCGTCCCCCTTTCACTTAGCATGCATGACCGGAGATCGGTCCCGGGTTTCCTCACTCAAGTTCCAGTTAGTAGACATCTTGAACACCATGTGCTAGCTAAGCCTTAACGGGCATTAACCAACAACCATCAACTTAACTCTTATTCTTAACTCAGTAAGTACTAAACTTGGTTAGTAACAATCTCAAATCTCGCGGGTTAGTGTAAATATAACACAATCACAACGAGAACAATATAACCGGTTGCATGCTTTATCTTGTTTTAGTCATAGCAAATAAACAGATAGCACACAAGCCGAGGGACACCTCGTTAGCAAGCAGGTCACAAGAAGGATTGTACCGTTCACCGTCGATCGTTGTTTGTTTAACCTTCTTCGGGGTCCCAATTCACAAACCTAAAACATCCATTCATTTTTAGGTTATTAGCTATTTGCACCTTGCTTAACTCACTTAGTCCCTAAGGACTCCCATTCAATAACCTCTCAAGTCTTTATCACTTAGCTTACAACCTTAACTTTAAACATTTAAGCTTAAACTTAATCTTAACTTAATTCCTTAAGTTCTTAGGGTCCCATTCATCACTACCCTACCAAGGGCATACCTCATTACCCATTACCATTTTTAGAAATTGAAATTTCTTTTTTTTTTTTTTTTTTTTTAGGCTCGACCGGACTTACCGACCGGACTTGCCAAGTCCGGTCCATTCCAGTACCCTTTTACCGTTGGAAAATTCACTCCGACCGGACTTACATGTCCGGTCCTATGTCCGGTCGATTCCAGAGACTTATAATCCGTACAAAATTCATGCCGACCGGACTTGACAAGTCCGGTCCCATGTCCGGTCCATTTCAGAAACATTTTCCCTCTCACAAAACAAGCCCGACCGGACTTGTAAGTCCGGTCCCCAAGTCCGGTCGATTCCAGAAACATTTCCCGGTAGTGTAACAGAGCCCGACCGACCTTGCAAGTCCGGTCCTAAGGCCGGTCGGCTCCAAAAACTTGTTTCTAAATTCTTTTTCAACTCCAAACTTCTCCTCATATGTCTTAATATGTTATAACCTCATTTGGGCACCTCAAATACACCTTAAGCCCTCCTTAAAATACCTTAAATTAATCATCCACCAAGATCCACCTTAGTCATTATGCATTTTCCTTGTAATAATGCTAACACTTGTAATGTTTTCCTCTAGGTTTCTAGGTGGTGGTTCATACCTAGTGTAACCACTATGCCAAATGTTTTCTTCACCACTATAACATCATCTCCCAAGCATCTCTCACTATCTAAAACTCTTTCAAACATTTACTTAAAGTTCCTTAACAAGTCTAAACTTCCATCATCATCACATTATTTCCTTCCTAGTTGTGCATCAACATTTGCCTAAGTCCTAAATACTCAAATACATTCTCTTGATTCCTAAATCTTCCATGGTGATACCTAAGTCATCATAAGTCATTAAACACCATAACTACTACCCTTTTTTTCATCAAGACAACCCATAGAACATTCCTAGTACTTCCTTAGTCATTAAATTCCCTTAGGATATCTTAAACACTTAAACTCTCCTTTAAATTTTGCCATGGGTTCTCTAGTATATAGTACCTACTAACACATTGTTTTTCTTCAACAAACAACCAACATCACCCAAATTCTCACCACAACAACTTAACACCCAATTTACACCAAAACTTCACCACATCATCACATAATGCTTAAACTTAAAATGCTTGGCACTTAGGCCCTTAAATGACAATAATCTTAACCACTGAATTTCCACATATATTTGCCTTCAACCTGCGAATACACTCAACAAGGCTCCCATTGAAATAAAATGCTTCTTGTACTTCACCTTTATATTCTTAAGCTATCTCTTTTCTCATTTGCTCCTTAGTCACAAGTTCACAAGAATAGTCATTGTTTTTCCTAGGTTTTATAGCACCTTCCCAATATAATCTCTACACTAAACTCATCATATACCCACATCTCATTCCCTTAAACAACAAAACACCTTAAGGTAAGTAATTTACCTTGTTTTCTCACAAGCTTAAAAGCTTTTCTCCTTAGGTTTTCTTTGTTCAATCTCGGTCACCAATGTGATTCTCCTTGCCAATGTTCTAACCATATCCAATGACTCCAATGAGTACTAGATAACACATTAACCCTAAGGGACAAACCCTAGGTTTAAAAATATGTTTTAAGGTATTAATGTGATTGTTTTACCTTGGTTTCTCAAGACAAACTTGGATGTGAAGCAAGAAGGACCTCTTCTCTCCTTTGAAGAGTAGAAACAAGCTAGAACAAGGCATAAACATGGAGTCCCATGAGTATATATTTTCGGTCAAGTGAAGAAAATGGTGGAAACCTAGATTTTCTTACACTTTCTTTACCTTAAGAGAATGGAGATGCCAATGGAGTCTCCAAACTTGAATTTCCTCCTCTAATGGTGGTTTGACTTGGCACCAAAATGAAGCTCTTGGAGTTTTGAAAAGATAGAAAGGAGGAGCTTGAGCTAACTAAGAAGAATATGTATTTTGTTTTGGATTTGGAGCTAAAATGAGCAAGATGTGTGCAAGAGAAGGTGGAGCTAGCATGGAGAGGAGCTTCACGTTAATGGAGAAGAGAAAGAGAGCAAGAAATCGTGTGAGACAAGGAAGAATGAAGAGTGAGGAGAGGGTAAGCAAAATGTGATATTTCTTAAAAGGTGAATAGTACTTTATGCTTTATAACTTACTTATTTTGCTTTCTCTTTACTTAGTTAGATAAGTGTGGTGAGTCACACTTAAAGAAACCGGCCCCCTTTAGTGAATGAGGGTAGTTTAGTCTTTGTTGACCAAATGTCTCACTTATATAGACTTATGTTATAAACTAGCTTAATAAATTCACTATTCATCAAAAACAAGGCACATTGTTGTGAAATTTTTGATTTCCCATTGATATAGACCTCCAAATGTGATACTATATAGTACACATATTAATTAAAGAGTAATGATGGACATTTAGCCATTCAAAACTCATTTACAAGACAATTTTTCAAAAACGTGCTTTAAGACTCCTTAAAGCACATTTTGTGTTTTAACTAGTTTTCAAACTTGGTTTTCTTTGGTAATTGACTTAAAATGACCATTAGGACATTACTAAGGTCTTAGAACAATATTTGGGTACTCTCCCATGTCTCTCCAAGCTTAGAGCACGTTTTGCTTAAACCGCTCTTTTTTGGTGTTTCCTTATATTTTCTTTGATTAGAAATGTTTCTTAATGTTTCTAAGGCATTATTTAGCCTTCTCATATCTTGGTTTATCATTTAAACACCATATCTAAGTTTGAGGTATTTCAATCTACCCCCCTTAAAAGAACTTTGTCCTCAAAGTTCACACATGTGTTTAACCATTCACGGTACACAGTTCTCTTAATCTTAATACCACCTCTTATATTCACATTCATACATCTTAAGACTCAAAGGTCAATCTCAAATACAATACATAAGTATGCAACTTACACCAATTCACATCTTAAACAACCAAACAAACGACAAACATGATCGTTTCCTAACTCAAAAGCGAGGAAGCTCTACCCCCCTTAAAAGGGGTACGCCCCGTACCCTATACAGACGATCTAGTCAGTAAATAAAGAAGGGTACTTCGCCCTCATCTTATCCTCTAATTCCCACGTGGCCTCTTCGACATCCTGGTTAGACCAGAGAACCTTCACCAGTCGTACTGACTTGTGGCGAGTGTCCCTAGTCTTACTGTCCAAGATTCTCTGAGGAGTCTCCACGGATCTCATATTTGGTTCTAAAGTCAACCTCTCAGGTTCTAACACATGGAGGGGTGGTGCATGTATTTCTTCAGCTGTGAAACATGAAAAACATCATGCACTTTACCCAGCTCAGCAGGTAAATTCAACCTGTAAGCAACCGGGCCCACCCGCTCCGTAATCTCATAAGGACCAACAAATTTCGGGCTTAACTTGCCCTTCTGCCCAAACCTGAATACACCCTTCATCGGTGATACTCGCAGAAATACCCGGTCGCCCACTGCGAGCTCCAGGTCCCGTCGTCGAACATCAGCATACGACTTCTGCCTATCTTGAGCAGCTTTCATGTTCTCCCTGATTTGCTGAACTTCAGCCTTAACTTGTTCTAAGTACTCTGGTCCTATAATGACCGTCTCACTCGACTCATCCCAGCAGAGCGGTGTACGACATGGTCTACCGTACAACGCTTGAAAAGGTGCCATCTTGATCGAAGCGTGATAGCTGTTGTTGTATGAAAACTTGATCAGATGCAATCTGTCAATCCAACTGCCCTGGAAGTCTAAGGCACATGCTCTCAGCATGTCCTCGAGTGTCTGAATAGTACGCTCAGTCTGACCATCTGTCTGAGGATGGAACGCGGTACTCAGTTTGAGTTCTGTACCCAACGCTTCTCTGGTAGCTCTCCAGTACCTCGAAAGGAATCTGGTATCTCTATCTGACACTATGGTCTTTGGTATGCCGTGATGTCTCATGATTTCTTTCTCAAATGGCTCAGCTAATTTGGTCACCTTCCAAGTATCCTTCATCGGTATGAATCGGGCTACTTTGGTAAGGCGATCCACCACCACCCATATCATGTTGAGACCTCCCCTAGCAGGTGGAAGCCCAACTACGAAGTCCATGGAAATATCATGGAACTTCCATTCCGGAACTGGCATCGACTGTACCATTCCGCCCGGTCGTCGGTGCTCGAATTTCACCTTCTGGCATGTGAGACACCTCAAGACGAACTCGGTAACATCTGTCTTCATCCCCGACCACCAGAAGTATCTCTTCATGTCTTTATACATTTTAGAGGCTCCCGGATGGATGGAAACTGAAGAACAGTGTGATTCTCTAAGTATACGGTCTTTCAGATCCGTGTTACCTCGTGGTATGCATAATCGGCCCTTCGTCTGATCAGATCATCATCATGAAGTCTGAAGTCTTATTTCTGACTCTCAAAGGTACCATCTGTCAGCTTCTGTCTGACCTCTCTCATATACTCATCAGTCCTCTGAGCCTCTCGCACCTCATCAACCAAGCCGGAGAAAGAAACTAGCGAATGGAGTGAGTGTGCTCGACGGCTCAGGGCATCTGCTACAAACATTGGCCTTCCCTTCTTTGTATTGGAGGTCAATGTCATAGTCTTTCAGAAATTCTAACCATCTCCTCTGTCGAAGATTTAACTCCTTCTGAGTGATATGTATTTCAAACTTTTGTGATCGGTGTAGATCGTGACACTAACCCCATATAAGTGGCGCCATATCTTCAAAGCGAAGACTACATCTCCAGCTCTAAATCATGTGTGGGGTAGTTCTCCTCATGTTTCTTCAACTGGCTGAGGCATATGCCACCACCTTGCCATGTTGCATGAGCACGCAACCCAGCCCTCTGCCGGATGCATCACAATAAACCTCAAAGCCCTCTGTACGTTCGAGAATGGTTAGTACCGGTGCGTGGTCAGTGAGTCCTTTAAGCGCTTGAAATGATCTCTCACAGTCATCTGTCCACAGAAATGGTGCATCTTTCTTCATCAGACTGGTCATCGGCTTCGCGACCTTGCTGAAATCTCTAACAAATCTCCTGTAGTAACCTGCCAGACCGAGAAAGCTCCGGATGTCGGTAACAGTCTTCGGCCTTGGCCAGGTACGTACGGCATCAATCTTTGCTGGATCCACTGCGATCCCAGCATCTGAGATGACATGACCTAGGAAAGAGACCTGGTCAAGCCAAAACTCACACTTGGAGAACTTAGCATATAGCTGGTTCTCCCTTAATATTTCCAACACCCTCCTCAAATGTTCCTCATGCTCAACCTTAGACTTTGAATATCAAATATCATCAATAAAAACCACACCACGACTTGTCCAGCTGCTCCCGGAACAAGCGGTTCATCAGATCCATAAACTTCGCTGGCGCGTTCGACAAACCGAACGGCATCACTGTAAACTCGTAGTGGCCGTATCGTGTCCGGAATGCCGTCTTCTCAATGTCTCCCTCCTTAATGGCTATCTGATGATACCCCGATCTGAGATCAATCTTGGAAAACACAGATGCCCCTTCAACTGATCGAACAGATCGTCAATGCGGGGTAGTGGGTACTTATTCTTCACTGTCACTGCATTCAGCTCTCTGTAGTCGATGCAGAGGCGGAGACTACCATCCTTCTTCTTCACGAAGAGGACTGGCGCTCCCCATGGTGACACGCTTGGTCTAATGAATCCCTTATCCAACAAATCTTTCAGTTGTTCTTTTAACTCAGTCATTTCTGCCGGAGCCATACGGTATGGTGCTTTGGCTATCGGTCCGGTACCAGGTAGCAGCTCAATGGTGAACTCTACCTCCCGAGTGGGTGGCATGCCGGGCAGTTCCCGTGGAAATAAGTCGGGGAACTCCGACACTACCGGTAAGTCGGGGTCGAACTCAGGGTCTCTCTCTATGTCCTGTACATAGCAGAGGTATACTTCTTCCTTTCTCCTTAATTCTCTATACATTGCCATGGCGGTGATGATCTTAGTCGAAGGCTCCCTGGGCCTCTGGCGGTATGATATTGTTACCCCAGACGGACTCCTGAGCAGCAATCTATGCTCGGCGCAGAGGATACGTCCCTTGTGCCGCTCCAACCAGTTCATCCCGAAGATAACATCAAATCCTAGCTTACTGAACTCAATGAAACTGACTGGGAAGTCTTCCCCCTTAATTCGATGGTGGCTCCTCGGTAGTAACGAGTGCAACGAACCTTCTCCTTAGACGGGAGCGTAACCGTGAAGTCGGGTAGCTCCTCAGCGTCTAGCCCCAACCTGCTCGCAAATGATGCAGAGACAAAGGTATGCGAGGCCCCTGAGTCGAAGAGAACTGATGCCTCAATCCCATTGATCGGAAAGGTGCCGGTGAGGATAGTACCGCTAGCGTCGGCCTGTGCCTCTGTGAGTATGCTTAGTGCACCTTCCGTACCGAGTCCATAACCTAATTGTGTTCACAAGCTCCATGAGTTTGATGGTATAACAAGAGTCGTAACAATTTATATGAACAACACTGTTATTTTATTCATGACCATCCTGTTTACAACATGTGCTTCAATCTTACATCTCATTTCTCATCTCATTCAACATTACATGGCTAATATTGTCTAAAGGTTAGGTTTAATCTTCCTGGTCTCATATGCGTCGCATTGATTACTGCTGACGGTGCTGTATTCAGCTTGATTCTCTTAATCCCATGGTATCATCCTTGATTCTCCTCCCAAAATTAATACATCACCTGACTTAAGTACTATCTTATCTGCACGGTCCGCACGCTTCTGCTCGCCGTATAAAAACTCCGCATCATCTCCAATGGACCAAGACACTACGGGTATCCCTCTTTCGAGAGACTCCGTTGTCTCGTCCTTATCCTGGTGTAGTCCCAGTTTCCCATCTTTTTCGTAGAAGTTTATAATGCAAATGTCTGGTTGGATGTCTGGAATCGGTTCAGCCTCCAACTGCTGAGCGATTTCCACGACTTGTGTAATAACTGGATGGAACTCTTCGGGTATTCCCGGTGGTGAGACTCCATCTTGCTTCCTTGTGGTTTGGTAATTCTTGGCATACGGATTCCATTCCTTGCCCAAGCTCATCATCTTTAATTTCATCCTTGCTCCCCCTGGGTACTCCGGTGTGTAAAAACCTCCCGGTCCCATTCCTAGTTGATTGCATCTCCTGATGATGGCTATTTGTGCGTCGGGTGTCAGGTATCCCCTTAATAAAATCATACCTGGGCGGATAACCTGACATTGCTCGGTTGGAAAGTGTATGGTTTCGATGTCGGTGTGCTCCGGGTTAGATGTAGATGGCATAGGGTAGCAGATGTTGAATCTTCCTAAAGTGGTAGTAGGTTATGTCTTACTTAAGTTCTAATCTCATCTTATTCTTACTTAACTCATATATTTCACCAAACATGCATGATAATGCGGTAAGCAGGTAGTTTTGTTACTAAATGGTTATAGTGGTACCTGGCCTCGATGAGGGCTCAGGCTCATCGTCCCGATCCACCATGTGTAGAGTGGGCCCCGTCTTCTGGGTCGCCCGTGGGTTCTTGTCCGCCGGCTGCTGCACTTTCCTCTGACCGTCAGATCCAGCTCCCTGATCGGTCTTGCCCTTGCCCTTGGTGTCGGGCCTATAGGCTCTGCTAGCAGGGTTCCGGTAACACTCATAAGCTCGATGCCCGTAGATGCCACAGAAGTTGCACTCCACCTTATTTCCCCTACAGTCGAGCCCGGGGTGGTCCTTGTTACACCATCTACAGATGAAGCGTCGCTGGTAGCCACCACCGGCTCCCCTCTCAGTCTCAGATCCTGATGTTTCACATTGTCAATTCTCATATCTCAACGGTTACTAATTTATTTCTTAACTCATTCAATATCAATTTTTCTCACCCTTTGGCGCCTTAGAGCGCAGTGGTGTAGCTGCAATAGCATAGGTCAGCTTCAATGGCTCTTCCGAAGCCTTCTCCTTTTCCTCCTTCCCTTTCGGGTTCTGATTCTTCTGGGCCTGAGGCTGGTACTTTTGTTTCTTGTACCCTCCTTGCCCTTGACTCTCTGAGCTCTTACCAGCACTCTTCCTCTTAGCATTCTCCTCGTCCCTCAGCTGGACGGTAATCTCAACCTTAGCAGCGGCATGATAGCACTCCTGCTTTTCCATAGTATTAGTCACACTTATTTCTCATAATCTAAATCTTATTCACCACTTACTCAAATTTCAATCATTCTTATTACCTGCAAGGTAGTGTAACTCGTCGGCCCCATGCCGTAGCGGAGTCGATGGCTAAGCCCGCCATAGAAGCGGTCTACCAAGATCTGGTCAGAATACCCTAGACCTGGCAGAAGACGGAGCAAGGCGGTGAACTCTGAGTAATACTCGTCCACCGTCATCTTGTCCGACTGCTTAAGCGCATCTAACTGCAAGCGCTTCTTCGTCTGGACATGGGCGGGGTAGTACTTTGCCCGTAGCAAGGCGGTGTACTGCTCCCAGCCGAACTCTGGATTAGCCACATGCTCGGCTCTCACCAGCTTCCACCAATCGCCCGCCGCCCCCTTCAGGTAGAAAGCAGCTAAGCGCACCTTGATCCCAGCAGGGACGTCAAGGGTCTCGAAGGCGGTCTCCAGCTCGGAGATGTACGCCTCAAGCTTGGCGGGATCGGTCTCCCCCTTGAAATGCGCGGGTCGAAGATCAGCAAGACTCTTCACCCAGTTTGGTTCCCTAGGTTGTGGCGGTGGAGGTGGTGCACCCACACCAGGCTGATAGCCCATGTGCCCTAAAGCGGCAGCTACGATCTCGCTCGTCGCCCTCCAGGTATCCCTGGAATATCCTCACCCCGGCCGCGACCTCGGCCTCCTCTAGGGCGTCCTGCCATCTGAACAAGCATAACTTACATTAGATTCGTACTCACCATTGTTTTGGTTAGTAAATTTATAACGTCCGTAGACGGTAAAGACAATCCACACTTATTAGTGGTCATCTGACTCTACTCACTCTAACTTCTCACACCCTTAACCCAACTTACTTCTTAACTTATATCCTAACTCGGTGGTTACTTATATCCGGTATTTCTTGATCAGAGCGTAACTACGCTCTGATACCACTTTTGTAACACCCCATCCAAAGCCTATCGTGGTTATCGCAATCTGAACACTTAATCGAATACGTCGCAGCGGAAATAAACAACACCTGGACCTTGCCACGGTCTGATTGTTAGAATACCGGCTTAAATACTTACAATACTTATCCAAAAACACATATCCAACTTAAACATCTATTCTCAATACCACAACCAACCGAGTACTAGTATCTTATACACAATCCCAAACTTACATCAGCTTAATATATAACAGTCAGGTGCATAGGCGCAACCCGAACTCAAAATAAAAGTCCCCACCTAAGTCTAACCGCTCCTACTCTCGTAGTGCGTCCTCATGGGCCTCTTACCTGCAAGTGTAAAAATAGCCCCGAGGGGGTCAGCACGAATGCTGGTACACCCTCTCATGGCCCCCAAGCTAACGGGGCTACGACGACTAATTGTCGATAGCATGGAAATTGATTACATACACAAACATAATATGAAGTGCAACAACAACCACAGATGAACATATAGTTCACAAGCGATGAACGGACTCAAGCGTTCCCTTAACAAGTGGGTTAGTAACCCCTCCTTAGTTCTCATTTCCTTAATCTCAGTTCCTTACCTTACCTTAATCTCAATCTCAACCTTAATCTCAATATACAAACCTTTCCTGGAAGGGATTGGCCGTATCTAATTCGAACCTGGGATTTAGGTGATCCCACCACACCATCTTAATGCCACCTACTCTGGACGGGAGTCCAGCGTAGCTGAGCCGGCAACCGGCCCTAGGCAACAAGTCCGAAGACAAGTCCTTAAGCGGAGGGCGGATCTGATTCAGATACCGTCCCCCTTTCACTTAGCATGCATGACCGGAGATCGGTCCCGGGTTTCCTCACTCAAGTTCCAGTTAGTAGACATCTTGAACACCATGTGCTAGCTAAGCCTTAACGGGCATTAACCAACAACCATCAACTTAACTCTTATTCTTAACTCAGTAAGTACTAAACTTGGTTAGTAACAATCTCAAATCTCGCGGGTTAGTGTAAATATAACACAATCACAACGAGAACAATATAACCGGTTGCATGCTTTATCTTGTTTTAGTCATAGCAAATAAACAGATAGCACACAAGCCGAGGGACACCTCGTTAGCAAGCAGGTCACAAGAAGGATTGTACCGTTCACCGTCGATCGTTGTTTGTTTAACCTTCTTCGGGGTCCCAATTCACAAACCTAAAACATCCATTCATTTTTAGGTTATTAGCTATTTGCACCTTGCTTAACTCACTTAGTCCCTAAGGACTCCCATTCAATAACCTCTCAAGTCTTTATCACTTAGCTTACAACCTTAACTTTAAACATTTAAGCTTAAACTTAATCTTAACTTAATTCCTTAAGTTCTTAGGGTCCCATTCATACTACCAAGGGCATACCTCATTACCCATTACCATTTTTAGAAATTGAAATTTCTTTTTTTTTTTTTTTTTTTAGGCTCGACCGGACTTACCGACGGACTTGCCAAGTCCGGTCCATTCCAGTACCCTTTTACCGTTGGAAAATTCACTCCGACCGGACTTACATGTCCGGTCGATTCCAGAGACTTATAATCCGTACAAAATTCATGCCGACCGGACTTGACAAGTCCGGTCCCATGTCCGGTCCATTCCAGAAACATTTTCCCTCTCACAAAACAAGCCCGACCGGACTTGTAAGTCCGGTCCCCAAGTCCGGTCGATTCCAGAAACATTTCCGGTAGTGTAACAGAGCCCGACCGACCTTGCAAGTCCGGTCCTAAGGCCGGTCGGCTCCAAAAACTTGTTTCTAAATTCTTTTCAACTCCAAACTTCTCCTCATATGTCTTAATATGTTATAACCTCATTTGGGCACCTCAAATACACCTTAAGCCCTCCTTAAAATACCTTAAATCATCCACCAAGATCCACCTTAGTCATTATGCATTTTCCTTGTAATAATGCTAACACTTGTAATGTTTTCCTCTAGGTTTCTAGGTGGTGGTTCATACCTAGTGTAACCACTATGCCAAATGTTTTCTTCACCACTATAACATCATCTCCCAAGCATCTCTCACTATCTAAAACTCTTTCAAACATTTACTTAAAGTTCCTTAACAAGTCTAAACTTCCATCATCATCACATTTTTCCTTCCTAGGTGCATCAACATTTGCCTAAGTCCTAAATACTCAAATACATTCTCTTGATTCCTAAATCTTCCATGGTGATACCTAAGTCATCATAAGTCATTAAAACACCATAACTACTCCCTTTTTCATCAAGACAACCCATAGAACATTCCTAGTACTTCCTTAGTCATTAAATTCCCTTAGGATATCTTAAACACTTAAACTCTCCTTTAAATTTTGCCATGGGTTCTCTAGTATATAGTACCTACTAACACATGTTTTCTTCAACAAACAACCAACATCACCCAAATTCTCACCACAACAACTTAACACCCAATTTACACCAAAACTTCACCACATCATCACATAATGCTTAAACTTAAAATGCTTGGCACTTAGGCCCTTAAATGACAATAATCTTAACCACTGAATTTCCACATATTTTGCCTTCAACCTGCGAATACACTCAACAAGGCTCCCATTGAAATAAAATGCTTCTTGTACTTCACCTTTATATTCTTAAGCTATCTCTTTTCTCATTTGCTCCTTAGTCACAAGTTCACAAGAATAGTCATTGTTTTTCCTAGGTTTTATAGCACCTTCCCAATATAATCTCTACACTAAACTCATCATATACCCACATCTCATTCCCTTAAACAACAAAACACCTTAAGGTAAGTAATTTACCTTGTTTTCTCACAAGCTTAAAAGCTTTTCTCCTTAGGTTTTCTTTGTTCAATCTCGGTCACCAATGTGATTCTCCTTGCCAATGTTCTAACCAATATCCAATGACTCCAATGAGTACTAGATAACACATTAACCCTAAGGGACAAACCCTAGGTTTAAAAATATGTTTTAAGGTATTAATGTGATTGTTTTACCTTGGTTTCTCAAGACAAACTTGGATGTGAAGCAAGAAGGACCTCTTCTCTCCTTTGAAGAGTAGAAACAAGCTAGAACAAGGCATAAACATGGAGTCCCATGAGTATATATTTCGGTCAAGTGAAGAAAATGGTGGAAACCTAGATTTTCTTACACTTTCTTTACCTTAAGAGAATGGAGATGCCAATGGAGTCTCCAAACTTGAATTTCCTCCTCTAATGGTGGTTTGACTTGGCACCAAAATGAAGCTCTTGGAGTTTTGAAAAGATAGAAAGGAGGAGCTTGAGCTAACTAAGAAGAATATGTATTTTGTTTTGGATTTGGAGCTAAAATGAGCAAGATGTGTGCAAGAGAAGGTGGAGCTAGCATGGAGAGGAGCTTCACGTTAATGGAGAAGAGAAAGAGAGCAAGAAATCGTGTGAGACAAGGAAGAATGAAGAAGTGAGGAGAGAGGTAAGCAAAATGTGATATTTATCTTAAAAGGTGAATAGTACTTTATGCTTTATAACTTACTTATTTTGCTTTCTCTTTACTTAGTTAGATAAGTGTGGTGAGTCACACTTAAAGAAACCGGCCCCCTTTAGTGAATGAGGGTATTTAGTCTTTGTTGACCAAATGTTATATAGACTTATGTTATAAACTAGCTTAATAAATTCACTATTCATCAAAAACAAGGCACATTGTTGTGAAATTTTTGATTTCCATTGATATAGACCTCCAAATGTGATACTATATAGTACACATATTAATTAAAGAGTAATGATGGACATTTAGCCATTCAAAACTCATTTACAAGACAATTTTTCAAAAACGTGCTTTAAGACTCCTTAAAGCACATTTTGTGTTTTAACTAGTTTTCAAACTTGGTTTTCTTTGGTAATTGACTTAAAATGACCATTAGGACATTACTAAGGTCTTAGAACAATATTTGGGTACTCTCCCATGTCTCTCCAAGCTTAGAGCACGTTTTGCTTAAACCGCTCTTTTTTGGTGTTTCCTTATATTTTCTTTGATTAGAAATGTTTCTTAATGTTTCTAAGGCATTATTTAGCCTTCTCATATCTTGGTTTATCATTTAAACACCATATCTAAGTTTGAGGTATTTCATGTCTCTGCAAGGGAGCAACAAAAAATAAATTAAAAAAGAAATGCATCAACAAATAGGGAATGAAGCTAAATTATGTACTAGCACTTATATTTAAATACATAATTGCATTTATTAAACAAAAAATAAGGTTTAGTTACTTACTTGTGCACAGAGGAGGAAAGAGGAAAAGTAATGGAAGAAGGCGGGAAACAAGAGAGGTGAATAACGGACCTGATAAAAAAAATTAGATATTGTTAGACATATACACATACATCAAACAATTAATTACGAAGAGATTTTTAAAAAAAAACGGCATGATTTTGCATAATTTTACCTATCCCATGCTATTATTAAGCATTCACCAACCATTCATCAACACAAATTTCCATCACAAATCAAACTAATACCAACTTTATCCATCAAACAAAATTTTAATAATTTGTGGAAATAAAATACAAAGTAAAATAAAGACACAACTATGCCTATTATTAAGCATTCACCAATTATTCAACACACAAATTTCAATCATAAACCAAACTAATATATACCAAATTCATTCATCAAACGAAATTCCAATAATTTGTGGAAATCAAATACAAAGTAAAAGAGAAAAATGATACGTTAGATTATATTACCGGTTCGAAAATGAATTGCTCTCCGCTCCGCTTTCAATCTACCATCAAATGGTAAAGAAGCTCCTTAAGTATTTATCTGTAGAGACACAAAAGAGAAAAATGATAAGTTAGATTATATTACAGTGAGTGAAGAGAATGAAGAGTTAAATTAAAAAAAAATACCGGTTCATAAATGAATTGTTTTCAGCCCCTCTTCTCAATCGGGCGTGCGAGACTTGTGTAGCAACACCAATCTCTACAGAGGCAACGCATAAAGATTGAACAACATTCAGATCAATTAGAATAATTTTATATTAAACTTAACGACTATACAATACTCATATATATATATATATATATATATATAATATATAAATACATTCTCACACCTCTACTTCAAACCGCTACTAAAACGGCTAATACCTCACTACAATATTTTTCTACTATGACTGCTTGTTCACGCTCTTATTCAATTATACACTACGAAACGTTCTACTCTTTTTCTACTTATCATTTCTACACTTTTTTACTACTTTTATCTACTATAATCATCATTCTGCTCACTCATTACTTTATACACTCTTTCTTCTTTACTATTTCTTTCTTCTAAACTCACTACAAAATTTGATTATTTATACTTTGCGTTTACAACTTTCATATTCACTTGCTCACACAAGCACTGTACATATACATTTCATAACACTTTCTCTAATATTTACAACAAATTAATTTATTTACGTACATTTTGCTACTAATTTATAAAATACGAATTAAATTAACTAAGTGAGTTTAAACTCCCATTATTGTTAGTGAATTTAAAATAAGTTTAACTCACAGTAATTGAATTAACTAAGCTCGAAAAACTAACTAAATTCCTTAACAATATTTTTTTTGACAACATATAAATAATATTTACAACAAATTAATTTATTTACGTACATTTTGCTACTAATTTATAAAATACGAATTAAATTAACTAAGTGAGTTTAACTAACTAAATTCACTAATACAATGGGAGTTTAAACTTATTTTAACGTATTTATTCTAATAATATATGATGAAGATATATGAAATTGATAATAAACAACTTATTAATTATGTCATGGTTTATTATAGTTATTACAATTTATATTAAAAATTAGATAAACAAAATTCCTTACAACTCGTACTAAATAATTGATTATACATATTGATAGCCTTTTTATAATATAAATTTGTATTTATTATTATACTATTTTTATATTCAGTAATATATACGTTTCAATTTTATAATTTTACAATTTAACGCACTAATTTATGCATTACCTCTTTAATCACATACTCTTAATTTACATTAAGTGTTTCTCTCATGGACGCTAATATAACTCTAAACAATGGGAGTTTCTCCCATAAATTCTATTGTACAAAGTGGAAATGTTGAGACAAAGACTCCATACAGGGAATAGACAGATCGATTCACAATAGTCCGGGAATTTTTCCAACCTAACTATACTTAAAAGAAGGGCCAAAAACAGCACAAAAATTCACTCGGACATTTCGTCGAACACCTTGTGTGCATACATAAATTTAATAGTTTTAACAACCAAATCTTGCAAAAATTTCACACACACAATAAATATCATCATCCACAATCATAATGTGACAACAATCTATAACTTTTAACAACAAATTAACAATTAAATAAGCAAAATCGAAACAAAGTTAGGGTTGCTCACCTCGTTCGCCTCTGTTAAATGGCGGAATGAGGCCGGCGACGCCACACGAAGACCACCACCGACGGCGCGACACCGGCGACAGCGAGGAGGACGAGGAGGGAGGGCGGAATACGGCTGTGGTGGCGGTGTTGGTCGCAATCGCCGCGAACAGAGAGAGGAGAAGAGGGGTAATTAACCTAGCTAATGAAATCGTAATTGTTACGAAACGGGGTTGGGAGGTTAATTAAAAGGACCTATTTCGGCGGTTCCTTGTTAGAAACCGCCGAAATAGGCCCTTTTTAATTATTAAAAAATTAAAGAGACCTATTTCGGCGGTTCCTAACAAAGAACCGCCGAAATAGATGATTAAATTTAAAAAAAAAAGAAAAATAGAAACACCTATTTCGGCGGTTTCGTTTAAGGAACCGCCGAAATAGGTCTCTTTAATTTTTTTTATTATTAAAAAGGGCCTATTTCGGCGGTTCATATCTAGGAACCGCCGAAATAGACCCCTTCTTTACATACGGTATACATCTCGGGCCCCTATTACGGCGGTTTTATCTACAACCGCCGAAATAGGGGCGCCGAAATAGACGTTTTTTGTACTAGTGTTAGCATGCAGTTATTTGTACCATGTTCGATCTTCCGACAGTCAGGGGCGGAGCCAGAAATAGAAGTTGAGGGGGGCGAAGACAGAATTAAAAAAGTTAGGGGGGTCTTTTACCACCCCTGTCTCCGCCCCTGCCCACAGTAGGAGCAAGTCTCTCTATTTATCTTTGAATAGTTTTTTTGCCACTTTATCTTATGTTGAGTAGTCATCACTTCACAGAAAAATAAATCTTTAATCGATCGAAACGGATCAAACAACCTTGCTCTCATACCATGTTTAAAAAATGAAACAGATTGTCGGAAATCTGTTTTTAAAAATTCATCTTCCTAAAGAATGAAATGGATTTTTTACAGTTCTATTGTAAATCCTACAGAGCACATGCCACTAATCAAGATTATATAAGGGCCGAGTCCATGCTAGCAAGAAAATAAGACTACGAACTACTAATATTAACGAGAAACTTGATAAAAGATAGCTAAAGGAAGACTAAAATAAAGGAAGACTAAAATAAAGGAAAGACTAAAATAAAGGACATATTACATGAGGTAAGACTAAAAAAAAAGGAAGGATTACATATAATCCTAACATAGTTAGATCAGTTTACTACTAAAATATAGGTTATTGGTAACGGAAAAAAATCATTACAAAAAATTAAAATCATTACTAATCCATTTTGTTGTATCGACTTTTATTCGTTATTAAAAATGATATCACTACTAAAATATAATTTTATAATAGTTATAGGATTGTTGTGGTATCAAAATTTTAAAATATTTAGTACTATTTTTTTGTAACGAAATATGGTCACTAATAACAACCTAGTGGTTATAATCCTCAACTCATTATTAATGAATTATAAACGATAATTATATTATTCAGTTTGTCTGTCGTCAACCATTAGCTACGCCTATGACCAAGTTAGGACCAAATATACGTAAAACATAATCGTCTATCCAATCAACCCTAGAAAGATATCCCTATCATTAGGTTTTCACATATGTAATCAGTTAACTTCTTTGTCTTTTCTCTATCCTATATACTATCCAAATCACATCTGTCGGAATCTAAATCAAAACCAGGGGTGCCTATAATATACAAAGTACTAACATAACATGCGAAAAAAAGGCCAAACATATATCATAATACACACGGCGGGGATTGGGTTGGCTGCCTGTCACGGGTCTCTTGGCAGTTGGCACCATCTATTTTTTTTTTGATAATTAGTTGGCACCATCTATTCTTCTTCTGTCTTTCAAGATATATAATATACTACTGATGAGAGTACTCCAAAGTCCGGCCAAGTTGAATTCCAATAAGCCAAAAATATGTTAGTCCCGTGATCAGTGGTCTTATTTAGGATAGACTACTCCTGTCAATTGTTTTCAAGCGTTTATTCTTTTCCTTTCTTCCATCAATGTATATCTCTACTGAAATTAAGAGTGTACTATTCAGAATGTGAACTTGTTTGCTTTCGCGCGTGCAACCATGTCATCTGCAGTTGATGTTGGGACCCATACTGATGTGGGAAACAGTTAGCCCCAATCAATCCTAATATATCAGTTGTATATATCTCTCATGTGTGTATGGCCCTAAGCTGACGAACAAAACCGTTGAGATAGAAAGGTTATAATGGAAGATTTTAGTCCGGTGTGTTTAGGCTTTTGGCTGGTGGAATATCATTTTATTAGTGATCTTGCTTCTTTGTTCTTCGTTCATGTTGAAATGAATAAAGTTAATTAGTTGATAATAAAGAAAGATTCTAGATATTTGTATTTATGTGGGTAATAAGTTAAAGGTTTTTAGGAAATATTATAAAGTGTTGTATTTATGAGAAAGATATGAAAAGTGCAAGAATTAGAAAAGTGTCTAAATTTAATATTATTCTAGAGAGTTCTAGAGTTATTAGGGAGAAGTCTATAGTCACTTATCCTACTATATAAAGGGAGCCATATACACTGTTTTTCATCAAGCAATACAATCTCCTATCTTCTCTCAATATTTCAGCATGGCATTAGAGCTAGAAAAAGAAGAAGAGAAAGAGTGGTGAAAAAGAGAGGAAACGTTTGAAGGAAAGAGAGAGAGAAAAAACAAACATCGATGAAACAAAAAAAGAGAGTTTCTTCGTTTCAATGTCGAATTTCAACCTACCTTTTGTATTCCCTCGTCTTATAAAAGACAACTATGAAAATTGGAGTTTAAGGATGAAGGCTTTGCTTGGAAGCCATGACGTTTGGAAGGTAGTTGTAACACCCCACTTTTCCAAGCTTTTTTTTTTCTTTTTTAACAATACAGCGGAAGACTTACAAGACTACCCGCGGTGCTACCGCCACACCCACACTCACTGTGGATGCTAAGGCTATCTACCACCACCATATTAAACTAAGTTGAAACTTTTAAACTCTTATACATGTATATTTGAAAACCAAACCATAACTTTTAACAACTTGTACATCCGTAGACTAACATCTTTTGTTAAAACTTATCACTAGTTTACACAAGGAGATTAAACCTATTACAACCAGGCAGTAAAAAAATACTACATTGTCTTCTAATTTTAGTCTCTAGTCTCTTTAGCTCCTCTCTCTCATTCAACTTCTTAACCGGTTCATGTGGTCAGACATACAATCACAAAGAAAAGACCACAGGGCACATGCCAAAAAACAAACATCAGCAAAGCTGAGTAATTGTTGCCACCACATGTAAAATACATTTAGCTTATAAATCTCTTTAAGAAATCAGATGTAACATCAAAGAACCACACCTACATATATCACCAGAAACCACAACAAATATTACCAAAGTGCATAAGTATACACTCACAAAATATCATGTAATAACCACAAGATTAAACACATCACATCAGAACCTTCTTCACCACATGTACATTTACCTTCAAGTATACAATACCATAACAACACATGTGTAATAAGCATTATCATATCAATATCCATCCACTTCCATGACGAATACCAAGTTCCACCACAAGTTCAACATCCACAAAAACAATGGCCGTATGCCCGGATTTATAGAGTCCGACCTCTTCCAATGGCCGTATGCACAGATTTATATAGTCTGACCTCTGTACCTCACCCCATGTCCTTAAGTGTGCACACCCCTATAGATCATCAGCCTATAGAGTAGATCATGATGGCTTGCCCACAATTCATTGGTAGTGGGTAAAATCAGTGTTTGGCCTCTGAGGGCTCATAAACTTGTGTAACCAGATTCCAAAGTGAGTACCAGGTGATTAAGCAGTCCAACCACGTAACCTTCATAAAACATCCACACAACATACCAAGAAAATTCAAATCATATAGCCACCATTAACCAAACAAAAACCAAGTTAGAACACATCATGAACACCTTGAAAATACCTTAAAAACAACCCCTTGTTTAAGGTCTTAACTCTGTATAAATTCGGCCCAAATTTTAACCATTTCAATATCAACATCTTATGAGTATTGGATCATGAAATCAAAGCAATAAACCTTTGAAAACCCCTTCATAAATTGAATAGAGACCGGAAAGATCTTAAAGCACGTTTTTAGGTATTGTCTTACCTTTAACTCATAAAACCTCAACTGGAGAACTTACCCACGAACTGGAATATTGTAAAGGGATAAGTACTCATAATTTTTAGCTAAAAACCCACGGAATTTGTTCACGAAAATCACACACCAAGCTGGCTTCAAGTTAAAGCACTAAATTCACAAAAACTGACATCAACCGTTCAAGGTTTGTTCACCAAGGTTCCCAGAACTTCTCGGGGCTTATTATACATCACAATTACCATTAAAGAGTCTACTTTCACACTACGAAATTATTTAGAAGAGATACCCAACATAAGCTTCCGAATATAGCACAAACAAAAAGCGTCACCAGAATTGACACATGAGGAAAGAATGGTGGAGCACAAGAACTACCTGACTACTTCTTGCCATCCCTTTTCACCAAGAGTTAGTTACTTCAAATAGCTAAATGGGGATACCAAGAAATCCCAAAGTGTAACACCCCATCTCAATCCAATCGTGGTTACTGCAAACTTAACAACATATATATAAATGTCGTAGCGGAATTTAATACACTCCAGGACCTTGCCACGGTCTGACTAACAGAATATACCGAACATTAGTATACTAAAATCTTAACCAATTATCCATATCTTATTACATCTTACTAACATCTCATACCACTCACTAAACGAGTATACATGCACAACTCGTATAACTAAAGGAAAGCAACCCAAGGTAATTCTACCCGATCCTACTCTCAGGACGGTCATCTTCTGTCATTCACCTGCAACATATAAACAGCAGTCCCCGAGGAGGTCAGCACCTTTGCTGGTATGATTCTCTTAGGCCCCCAAGCTAACGGGACTACGACGACTAATTGTCGATAGCATGGAGTTGATTAGATACACAACATAAATAAGAACTACAATAAAACAACAATCCACAAATGAACAAGTATAGTTCACACACAATGAACGACTTAAAAGCGTTCCCTTAGTAAGTGAGTTAGTCTTTTAACTCCTCAATTTATGATACCTCTTAATCTCAGTCCACTCTTACCTTACCTCAGTCTTAATCCTTATCTCAGTCTCAATGTACCAACCGTTCTTTAATTAGAATTGGTTGTACTTTGCCTCAAATCTTATATCTTAGATCTTATCTCAATTAAGACAACCATTCTTTAATTAGAAATGGTTGTATTTTAACTCGATGTTTATTTTTGTCGGGTCAAAAGCAACCCTAGCCAATGAGCTATTAACTCCATTGGTTGAATAAACAACTTATCTTAAGTTTAGGATTTAGGTGATCCTACCGCACCATCTTAATCTGCCTCCTACCCTGGACTGAAAATCCAATGTAGCTGAGTCGACATTCGACCCTAGGCAACAAGTCCGAAGACAAGTCCTCAAGCGGAAGTCGGATCTGTTTCAGACACCAACCACCTTTCCTTAACATGCATGACCGGAGTCAGTCCCGGATTCCTCACTCCCCCCAAGTTCCAGTTAGTAGAAATTCTTATAGACGAAGTGTTGGTTAAACCTTTCCCGGGTATTAACCAACCAACAATTTTGGGAGTGATTTCCTTATCTCAAACCAATGTTTCTAAGTAATGTTAGTAACTAAACTCATAGCCAGGTGTGTTAGCACTATGTAAACACACAAGTAAATAAATGGCCCGGTTGCATGCTTTAACTTGTTTAAGTCATAGCAAATAAACAGATAGCACACAAGCCGAGGGACACCTCGTTAGCAAGCAGGTCACAAGAAAACCATACCATACACCATCGGTCGTTCGGTTGCTTACTCTCCTTCGGAGTTCAAATTCCCAAGTCCTAAAACATTCATTCAGTTTTAGGTTGTTAATTAGATTATCCCAACTCAACTTGCTTAACTTACTTAGTCATTAATGTTCCCCATCTAATACCACTTAAGTACTTACAACTTAGCTTTAAACACTTAAATCCATCACTTAACTTAATCCCTTAAGCCCTTATATTCTTATCTTTCTAATCATCATTACCCTATTAATGGCTTAATACTAATACCATTTAGCATCCTTCAAATTCCCCTTTATTTTTTTATAACTTAAGGGTCGACTGACCCACCGACCGACCCAACCCCTGGGTCGGTCCATTCCAGTAACTTTTCCCATTCTCTAAAACTTACCCGACCGAACCAAGGCCAGCCCGACCAACCCAAGACCCTCTAGGTCGGTCGATTCCAGAAACATTCTGGCTGGCTTGACATGGTCCGGCCAACCCAGACAGGGTCGGTCCCCTGGGTCGGTCCAGTGCAGAACTTTCCCAAAAATTGTCTAATTGTTCCCAAACTCTTCCACAAGTTCCCCAATATGTCCTAACATGTTCTAACACCATTTGGTACCTTATTCACACCTTAAAACATCCACTAAAACCTCCTTAACCACTTACTCAATTCTTACAAGAAATTCCTAGCACTTGTTACTTAATTCCTTACGTTTCCAACAGATAATTTACCTAAGACCTCAACTAGAAAAAATATTTCCTTCCCATCAATGTAACCACTCCCCAAGCATGATCACTCATTCCCATTTCCTTTTCACAAACTTCTAAAACTTCCTCAAGGTTACTTACTCTAGCTCATGCTTGAACCTTCACAAGGTAACATGCCTTATTTCCCTTCCAACTTGCAGAAGTTTCCTACCTCCTCGTATCATGGTTTTGGTGCCTAAAATTCACCCTTATAACCCCTAGTTTCTCCTAAACATCCCTAGGTCATCTTTTACTCTTGTGATCTTAAGTTCACAACCCTCACATCCAACCTAACACTTGTTTACACTTTTTAAGGCCTTTACATGTCACCAAACAAGGCCTAAACATCATCTAAAACCATTACCATCCAATCCCCCATCATTAGAAGCCTTAAAACATTTTTTTTTCTTTTCCTCTGCACTGGACCGCCCCTCTGGGGAGGTCCCAGGGGCGGTCCACAACAGAAACCTCATACGCTGCAGAATTTCACTGGACCTTCCCACAGGGGCGGTCCTTAGGGGCGGTCCACAGCATAACTCATTTTTCAAAGTGTTTTTCTTCTCATTTTGAACTCCAAATTCACCCCAATCTTTTCCTAATCATTCCTCATGTTTCCCCACATGTTTTAACATCATTTTAGCACCTCAAAACCCTCTTAAACCATCCAACAATCTCCTTAAACATTTATTCAAATTCTTACTAAATTCTTAACACTTGGTTCCTTCACTTCCATTAATTTAACTCTTAATGATCCCATGTACAACCTAGGTCATCAAAACTCACAACAACCACTCAATCACTTTGCTTTCTACTCAAATTTCTCCATAGCTTTTCTAGTATATTATCATGCCCGAACACATAGTTTTTCTCATTCAATCATCTCACACACATCATATCTTTTCTCATCATATTACTCACCCAAATCAACCCATTCATAACAAACTAAATATAGTGCAATAATCTCAAATTGCATAGCACTAAGGCTCTTAAATGACATGGCTCTTAGGCCCTTAAATGATTTAAACTTAAACACTGAATTTCCCACATATAAAAGCTTTCAACCTGCAAATACACACATCAATGCTCCCATGGCAATATAAGTGTTCTCATCATTCACCTTAAGCTCATCTTACTACTCATTTTCCCATTGGCTCCTTAATCAAGTTCACAAGCTTGTTCATATTCTTTTTCCTAGGTTATATAACCCATTACATAATGTAAGCTTTAAGCTACATTAGTACTTATCTAAACCTCATCCCTTAAAACCTTAAACCACCATTAGGTAAAACATTTACCTTGTTTTTCCAAGCTTTTCACACTTTCCTCCTTGGATTTTCTTGCTTGACTTTCGGCAATGAACTTTAATTCCCTTGCCAATGTTCTAATTCACATTCAAATAATCTAATGAGCACTAAGAAATATTCTAACACCCCTCTCCTTAAACACGTAATAATCTCTCACGTAGCAATAAATAAAACGTCTTACAGCGGAAGAAAATAATAACAAAAACAATACTCACTCGGGTGTCACCGGTCATTACTCGCCCATGCGAGCAACGAAGCCAAACTATATCCAACAACCAACATAAACAAACTGCTAACCGCCGTGATAACGAGAATATTCCTATACATCATACTAAGTCCATACTCATAAACATCGACAAGTGAGCGTCTACCCAAATCCCAAATATACATAACCTTACCATAATACAATTCACCATCTTCCTTGTGATACAAACAAAACCCATGTGCGGTATTCAAAATAAACTCTAATTGCCCTGTTCCCGCACTTCGGCTTCGACAATAATCAACAACCTGCATAATGTTGTAGTATCAGCGATAGACGCTGAGTATGCCGGGCCTGGACCCTAATGGTCACTTAGTCATTTTAACCATCTTATTATTAGATTGGTTTCATGCTTTTCCATTTACAGTTATAATCAATACTGTAATATATATGCATAGTATACATAATCATCCATCCAAACATTCATAAACACTTAACCATCCATCCAATTCAAACAGTCATAAAATATCTCAACAACGATTGTATATCGAACGTATTGAAATATTAGCAGTATAATGTACAATGTACAATCGCCGTAGCGTACACCATCCATTGTTAATTTAATTTGGCCTTTAAGGCCCCATCCATCCAAACCATGTTTAATTAATACCAGTTGGGCGTCATGTTAAGACAACCCGATAACCTCACCATGGACAGTAGTCCTCCCGTACACACAAAGGTGCTCATTTCGCCAGAGGTCCGGAGGCCCCTGACTATTCTCTTTTGTCTCGTAAGACGTCCATATAAAAGGCCATAGCCACCTGACCCACGATCCAAATAGGGCTCGTTGGGCATAAACCTGGAGTGGAACCCGATTGGGAACCCCTCAGTGATCACAAATGCGCAACCAAGTAGTTTGTAAACTACCAGGATTCCTCACCTCAACTCATACCATCTCTCTCTCATAATGTTTAAGATATGCTCTTAGTCTTATGGAGAATAATTATTAATTAGCTGCCCAATGGGTCTCACGCATACCTAGAAGTAATCTAGGTTATATTCATGTTCGAGATCCATGCTCTAGAGACCGACAATGTCGTGACTCATCCCTAAGTGTTTTACTTAGGTTGCCATATACTTAATATTAATACTATGGTATTATATCAAGTAACCGTCTTGTCATCACAATAACGTATATGTATGTTTATATAAGTCGATCTATAGTCGACGTAGTGTTAGTCCCGTAGGACGCTCGTGCATAAATAATTAATGTAGTGGCACATAGTCACATACATGTAACCAAAACACTTAACACACAAGTGATATCAACCAAATCCGAGCCCAAGGAGCTTCCTTAGGACGACCCGGATCAAACCCCTTTACATACCGTTCACCAAGACCTAGGATGCGCAGTGTAGTCCACTAGCTCGTCAAGCGTCCTCGTTTGAAGTATAATCTAAACGGTATTAAAACTATAAGTCAGTCTCCATGACTAACTACATCCGGTATTTCCGAATAACTAGTAACCCCGACAGTTCATCTCCGGATTTCTACAGTTATTTGTTACAGGTTTCTCTAAACCGGTCGGCTTTGTTACTAAAACTCGTATGTCAAAATATTTCGACTATTAAGTTTAATTCATTATATTTCTATAATCTTATCCACCATCAAACTTAGGTATATAACCTATAGTTGCATGTATGCATGCATGACTTATTATATTGTATTGTTTTCCACCATCCATTATAATACATTGTATTATATACTCCATTATCTTAGCAAATAATATTTTCATTCAAAATCTCATAACTTATAGTTTATAAACTATTTCCATGTAATAACCACCACCATTATATTATATGGTTTCCAACCATAATATATATCCATCCTTATATATATTATTCTTGTATATGTATATATTTACCATGTAGGTAAGTTTCATGAGTTATTAAACTCTTACATCATATGTTACATTTTATCATCTTATATTAGATGATTATTCCCATTAGTTGTATTATATTATACAACTTATATTAAGATTATTATCCTACTACCATGTAACATTTTATGTTGTATTATTATAACTCCTAAGGTTTAATCAATAAATACCTTAGTTTATAAATCTTATTTATTTATAGTTTGTCACATGATTTAACGTGTATATTCTTACTTGTATTAATTCCATTTAAACCACATTAATACCATATAACTGTTATAACATTTATAACATAGTAGACCATAGTCTAAAATTCATTTTTCCCAAACTCTTATAATTCGGTACAGCCCTTCCTTTTATTTAAATTCTATTTTGACCACATAACATTTTGTAATGTTATACCTTATACTAATATCATATAATATGATATTTTTATTTCCTTTAACTTATAACCTATAGTTTTTATACAAAACTATTTATTATTGCCGCATGGGCACCATATCAAAACCATATTCTTTTTCATATACCATAGTTTCCTTTATTTACAAAATCATCCCATAATTTATACCATGTTATATATACCATATAATATAACGCTTTAAACCTTAATATAAATATAACCTATGGTTATATATACTATAAATTTCCGAACAGAACCCAATATGTTCTATATTATTTTTCAACCCTTCCACTTTCTATAATTGCCATTTGGCCACTTTATAACATATAGTTTTATCATATCTTTAAAACTATATATTATACATATATCTTCTTAAATACTCTTATATAATTCTAAAAATCACAAAATTTCACCAAATGGTTATAATTATTATTACTAACCCATATACCTTCGGTTATTACCATTCCACCACATATATTTATCCAAAGTGTCATAATGACATAATAACTATATATTATACATATATACTTTATTTTAATTCCAAAATCAACCCAATAAATTCCTAAAAATTCCTAATAGCCCATGGGTGTTTATAATACCATTATACACCCTTTATTTTCAGTAATAACATATATACCACATATGTCATAAAATTGTTACAATTAAATACATAACTTATTATAAAACCTTAAATAAGTTATTTAACTTATCTAATTTGGTCAAAACCTACCATATGGTCAAGGTTGACCACCCTAATATTTCCTTGACAATCAATCTCCACATATTACGGTTTATACCCATATCTTTTCAGAAATTAAAATTTAACCCCAAACTTTATAAAATCTTATAATTTTTATTTAAACTCTTTTAAACCTCTAATTTTCGGCTTTATTATTATATAGCCCCCAAATTTAATTTAATTATGGTTTATACCACATTTCTATACTGTAATATATATTCACCACCTAAACTTAAATAAAACCTTATAAATGCATAAATAAAATGGCCTAAAGTACATGGCCTTATTACAAACATTAGCTTATAAAATGAATTACACATAAATGCCCAAAAATGCATTAAACTCTCGGCCCTTACCATATATTTTCCATATTTACCAATTTTCCACATAATGTCTTAAATTTGACAATTATGTTAATTAATTACTTTGATAAATTTATTAAACCATTCCTTAATCACCTAAGGTCAAAATAAGACCTTAATAAACCACTTCACTCACGGCACAAATATATATATGTATAAACACATATTAATATACCAAGTGCAGGTTTAAGTGATTTATACCTTGTTTTTGCCAAGTTAAAGCGTTGTTTGGTCACGGCTGCTTAGGAATAATTTTTCCATAGCTTAGTTTACATGTTTTAAAACAGCAAATAAGGTATAATTAGTCTCCAAGCAAGATCTAACCATAAGAAGTGTTTTAATGTATATTTCAAGGTAAAATTTACCTTAGAATACCAAGACAAGCAAGGGTTGTCTTCGGCCTGTTTATACAGAAGGTAAAGAGCATCAAAAGAGCTACTAAACCAAGGCTTAAAACTGACATAACTTAGATTAGAAGATGGCTAATTTTTACCTTGATTAAAATGCCAAAAATGGTGTTTTTGGCTTAGATCTGGCTATACCTTGAAGCTCTTGATAGATCCACTGAATAAGTATGTTAAGAAGAAGATTAGAAGGCTAAGAGAACAAGTTTTACAACTGGATTGGAAGGGAATCAAAAGATAAGTGCTTAAAGCACATTTTTATACCTTAAGAACAATATTAGATTTCTCCACATCCTTCCCTTGTTACAGCCAAGATTTGCCCTCCTTTTGACCTCCAAAACAAGCTAGATCCATGGATGGAAATGATTGATGCTTAGATCCATCGAAAGAGGAAAGAAATGTGAAGAGAATGAACATAAAATGGCTTAATAAGCTTACCTATGTCAATTGGTGTTCTCCTCTGTTCTTGGAATGTTCTCCACGGTTTAGAGAAGCAAAAGAGAGGATGAGGAGCCTTGGTGTAGGCTGGGAAGTAAGGCAAATGAGAGAGGTAGGTCAAATTTCTCTTAAAACACATTTTTGCTTTGTTTATTGTATTTAGTGTTTGGTGAGTCACCATGTATTATTGGCATCGGTTATTGGAGGGGAAAGGAGCCTCTCACATGTTTTTTTGGAGACTTAATCAATCAAGGAGCCAAAAGTGTGATATTTAGACTATAATATAAGAAAGGTAAAAGTGGTCCCTTGAATCATGGAATGTGTTGGAACCTTGTCTCTTGTGCTTGCAAGTGATGAATTTAGGCTCCCCCTGCTTGTGGCTGCCGACTCCATGGGGTCAAAGGGGTCAAACTTTGACCTCCTGACCAATCTTAGTCAACGTTGACTCAAACGGGCCCCCTTTTAGGGTTTTATTAATATTTTAATATAAAATTTGTAAAAATTTGTAAATTTCTGGAATTAAATTCCTAATATGATATATTAGGATATATTAGCATATTTAAAGGTAATCATAACCTTTAAGCCCATTAAAAACCAATTTAGAAGGCAGTTACACAAAAACATGCTTTAAGGTGTTTTAGTGCACATTTTGTGTCTCAAGATGTTTCTGAGCTCTATTTTCTTTGAGAACAGTTTTGTTGTGTTCCTTACATGATATTTGATCTTTGGAATCCAATTTTATATAAAATAGAGGTCATTAGACCTTTAAGGCTTCTTTAGAGCACATTTTTGCCCTACTTGACCTTGAAGCATGTAAATGCTTGTTCTTTGTGTTGGAGTGTTGTACAACGATTGTAATATGTTTAGTTATGTGTTAATAAGCTTAGGACAAAGTTTTAGGTCCTAATAAGTTCATTTGGGTATTTATTTACCCTAAACAGTCAAAGGGTGCAATGTCTTGCTTTGTGTTGACCATCGTTGTTCTCAATTGACTTTTAAGGCATGTTTAGGCCTTAATTAATGTGATTAGATGTTTAATCCATGTTTTATTAGTTTGGGGTATTTCAATCTACCCCCCTTAAAAAGACTTCGTCCCGAAGTCGCTTAATCAAATAGGTCTCTATATAAATATATAACTACACATTATTCCCATAATGTATATCTTTGTGATATATCATTTACACACATCGTATTGTGCTTATACAGAGCATAGCCATCACTTTGTGGCGTTAGTTCAATCATATATGGATATAGGTGATCCATCAGCACCTATTTTTCTTATCAATTCTACAAACCCTGACAACCTCCCCGAGGTGTCCATAACATACCATCGTTCCACATTCCATATCTAATGATTCATTTCGTATCTAGGCGATACCATATGTAATCATTCTCCAAAGCAATATAAATATATATATCACAAGTAGTATAAGAAAAGTACTACACACATGGGTGTATATACATCATTCAAACAGGTATCTCATAAGATACATACATACAAGTGCACATCACACACTAACAAACCAACAACGTACGCCCCGCGTACCAAACATAACCAACAAAACATCGTATGCCCCGCATACCACAAACTACTGTATGCCCCGCATACGAAACAACAAACCACAAACTACTGTATGCCCCGCATACCAAACAACAAAACTTAGTGCACACATGTGCACAGCCAAGAGGCTCTACCCCCCTTAAAAAGGGTTACGCCCCCGTACCCCACAAGTATACAACAGCCGCTCAACATGGAGCGCTGGATACTTGGCTCTTAAAGAGTTTACCACCTTGTGGATTATCCTCATATCAGAGAGACAGGTATGACGCTAGCCCTTCCGGGCTTTACAATACCTAAAGGGTGAGGCACTGAACTATTGTGCTCGCTCCCAAGTTCATTCTAATGGGCCCACTCGCTCCGTATTGAGGTGCAGACCCATGAATCATAGGCTCAGTTTGCCTCTTTCCATTGTTGTGTATCCTCTCGTTGGGATCACTAGCATTCATGCGTGTGTCTTCTCTCACTGATATTTAGCTTGAGGTATTGTAACACCCCTACCGGTTATCCTATGCTTACCGTCCAATCATCCCATAATTTAGAGTTACTTGCAGCGGAAATACTACCTACTACGGCGGGTGATACAACGCCGCTAACCGCCCATACGGCCAGCAAGGCTATTACTACTTACAGTGACGGTCTGATGAACATAATGTACCGAGCTACTATATTGCATACCAAATACAAAAGATAACATTCTTACTTTACCGGATCACCGAGTATTTAAAGCGTATAATTACATCCCTTTCCAATACTCCCAAAAGAATGAGTTTTAACCTCTACTCATCTATACCAATCATAAGCCTTTCCCAATATCCAAAAAGGTGTACCCCATGGTACACCGGCTAATCAAAAGCTACAGCCATGTACTACTCAGTACACCAATCATCATTCAATGTTTACAATAAAAAAGAAATCAAGAACTAGCTACATCTCTTCATGGCCTTCATCCTTCTCTTGTACCTGCATGTAGTAAAAATGGTGCCCCAAGGGGCTCAGCAAACGCTGCGTATAAACTCCGCATATACCGCGTGCTAGCTAGGGCACGCCGACTATTTGACGTCCACTAAACATGCAGTTCATTATTTTAATACATACATGCTTTTCATACAACATACATGCATTTACAATACATCATACAATTCAAGGCATCAATACAATAGTGCATACATTTCCTACCTTCACATTGTTAGCCAAATTACGCATCCGGGTTAATCGGAATGCTTTTACTCTTTTACTCGTTACTTACTCTTACTTACACTTACTTACTTTCATTTACTTTACTTACTCATTCTTACTTACTTACTTATACTCAAGTTAAGTCGTCGGGACCTTCGGCCCTGGGGACTACTCCGTCCCACCTCCGGGATTTACTTGACTCACCAATCCGGGATGCTACCCACTTAAGGGACTTGGGCCGCGGACCAGTTTAAGAGTCAGGAATCGGATCCAACCTCTTGTGTCTCCTCATCCTCACGCGTGGCCGAAACTATATCAGACTTCTACTCATTCCAATTTAATTACCAATTTAAGTTAGGATGGTTAGCTTGTTAGGAATAAGTTAGAAGTCCATTCACACAAATAATCGGTCACGATGCAATACAACATACATACACACATTCATTATCATCCATACATTTCATGAATTATACAAACTGAGGTTTAAAGAAAATATACCACAATATACAACATTACATATTCACAAGTAAACATGATAACTCCGATTCGTGCATTTATCTTATTTGGTGATCAATTAGCACACAACACACAAATCAGAGTAACCAAGATAGCATACGGGGCATGAGGAATTCATACCGTTCACCGTTGTACGTGTTTCCAAACGTCCTTCCGGTGTCACAAGTCAAATCCTATTACGTACATATACAATTGAATGATCAATATAACTATCATTAACTTTACTCGATTACTCCTATGTTACTAATCCATACTTACTAAGTCTTTACATTCCTTACACTTGTATTTCCTTTACTCACCTTTCATGACCCATCCATGGTTTACTTACATATATACATACATATGTATAGGTGGGTATATATGTATAATATATATATATACATACTAGTTATAAGCTTACAGTTTTTTTTTCTTGTAAGTATTAGGCCGTCCGACCCACCGTCCGACCCAAGCCCTGGGTCGGACCATTCCAGTAGAGTTCGTCCTCTGAAATTCGCCCTGTCCGACCCAGCACTATTCCGTCCGACCCATACCCTCTGGGTCGGACCGTTCCAGAAGGTTTCGGTCCCGTGTCCCTGCTCCGTCCGACCCACTGTCCGACCCAGACTCTGGGTCGGACGAAGTCAGAAACTTTGACCCTTATTTTTTTGCCTGTCCGACCCACGTCCGATCCACGGTCCTGGGTTAGACCATTCCAGAAAGATTGATTACCGATTCTTAAGCCCCGTCCGACCCACCGTCCGATCCAGACTCTAGGTCGGACGGTAGCAGAACCTTGCTACAACCCTTATTTTCTTTAACCAATTTCACCCATTGTTTCCCCAATCTTCCTACATACATCCTAACATGTTTTAGTCTAATTTAACCACTCTAAATCATGCTAATTCATTTCCTAATTCATTACATAATTCTATACTAACTCATACACACAATTCTCTAAGTTTTTATTCAACACTCACCTTGTTTCCTCCCTTAATGCATTTTGTTACAGATTTTGATACTAACACTCCCCTTCTACAACTCCCTCTTCTAATGTCATTTCTAACACCTCTAATACATTATAACTACATTAACTATCTCGCCTAATATACCCTCTATCTTTCTCTAACAAATCTGTTACAACCTATGCCTCTCATCACCTAGTTTCTAATCTCTTAAGTCCACTAGTTTCTAAGTAAATTTTGCCATAGTCTCCCCTATATTTTTATACTATCACCTCATTGTTTTCATTCATATTTACATTATCTCACCTGTTTTCAACAACGAAAAATATACAAGCTCCCACATACAATACCAATACTAAAACACTCATAAAAATTCCTACACTCAACAATAATTCCCAACTATGTTTGTGACAGTTTTTAATTGTTTACAAAGGTTCAACACACTTGTTTCCTCCTACACATTTCACTACTAATACACTACCATTTAACAATACCAATTTTCACTTCTAGAAATCTGTTACATTATACATTACTAACTACACAAGAGAATGTGATTTACCTTCTTCTTCTTCTAGTTGTTTTTCTCTTCTTGCTTCTTCCTTCTCTCTTTCCTTCCTCTTCCTCTTCCCACCGGTTTAGCAACCAAAATTCTACACTACAGCCCACATATACATACACACTTCAATACTAAAAGTGAACCCTAACCATTATTGAGTTTTAGTGTAGGTTTTAGGGTTTAGAAAATTCATTACCTTCCAAGGGTGCAAGTGCTGTTTGGGATAGCTCAAGAACAAGACTTCTCACTCTCCAAAAATGCCAAAAATCGGCTAGGATACAAAGGAGCAAGCAAGAGTTTAGCTCAAATTTTGTTTTGCTTTTAAGGCTAGAAAAAGATGGAGTTTCAAGAAGATTTTTACCTTAAAAGAACAAGGAGAAGAAGGTGGTGCTAATGGTAGTCTTGAAGCTCCAAATGGGGCATACCCATAAAAACGAAAATGCTCTTTTCCGGATTTTGAAAAGAGGGAAATGTTGCTCTTGAGGAGAGGAAGACAATGGTGTAATTTTTATAATTTTTAGAGGAAGTTTAAGGGAGTAACAAGATGAGAGAAGTAGAGTTTTGTGAGTGGGTCTTCAAACCTCCATAGAAATCGCATGGGGGAAGAAGAAGAAAGAAAAGAGAGAGTGAGGGGGATGTGTACGTGAGTGTAGAGAATGGGTAGGAGAGAGAGAGTGTGAGTGAGTAAAGTAGGTGCTTTTTACTTTTTAATTGTTTTGTTGTTTTGTAAATTAGAGGGAGTAATGAGAGGGTGTGAGTGAGGGGTCCAAATCGGACACACACACAGCACACACATACATTTTACTTTTTATTTTAAAAGTGGACACATATGTTTTGGTTATTTATATTTCTACCCCACAACTTCCCCTTTTTGACAGTTTTTACTAATCTCTCGTTTTATTGATTTTATTGGTTCTAAAACTTCACTAATATTTATTAATGATTATTTAGTTGACCAAAACTGTTACGAGTCTATTTGACCCGCTTTAAGACACGTTTTCCCGGTTACCTCGAAAAACGCGCTTTAAGGTTCGGTAATGCTTTTAAACCGTTTTAAGGATCCGTTTCCTTCGGGATTTGCTCCCTCATGATTATTTATACTTAATTAAGCTTCTAAATTATTCATTAGCCTAATTAATCACTATTTTTAATTACGGGGTATTTCAGGTATAATATGACATTGGCTATCGTTAGTACTTAGTGCTCTTTGCACCTGTGTTTGTAATATTAAGACGTACCAGCCTTCATGTCCACGAAGATGATGATTGTCATCCGTGTCTCCTGGTGGTTTTGTTCCGAAGTAACACACTGTTGTATTTCTTTGATACACACTCGTGTTGATATTCATTGCATCTTTCTGTATTCCCACTAGATTAGTAACTGCACAAGTGCAATACCAAAACACTCAGTCCTACAGAGTGTAGAGGCGTAAACTCTCAGCAGCTAATGTCTAATGAATCCAACAGATAAGATGAGCGAATTATCATGTGAGTGGTACATTCCAAGTCCATTGTTCCTTGCTTAAGGTATCTTCTAGTATATTAGCTTTGTCTCTCATCATTGCGTAGTCACGCGTTTATGTCCACATCATCTGGTAGATTTCCTCTGGATTGCAAGAGTTTGCTCGATCCTTATGAGAATTCTACATAATATTAGGCCATAATGGGTTCCATGTTTCTTTCCTTAGTGTTCACGTCCTTGAAAGGTTTCCTTGTCTTCACTGTATACTGTCTACTGCTCTGTGTTGAAGGTTCTTTATTTCTCTAGCCAGTTGGTTTAACTGCGGCTCTTCTTGTCCATCTTCGAGGTATTCTGCATCACTGTCCTTAGTATGGAGTTAACTACTTCTCGTGTTCCTAATACTACTTGTCTACATGCATGGGGTACCGTACTGATACATTACTACTTACCCGACTAACTCATAAATAAGTCTGTCAGGCCCACATGCTCCTATCGGAGTGCGGTCGTCCCATGTTTCATTTAGTAAACTGGTAATGTCTGTCACACGGGTATTGTGAAGTATTCTGTTGTCAAGCTCCCTTTGATGGATATCCTTTAGTTGTTTATTGGTTCATGTTATTGGCTATCTTGTTGTAAGTGATATTGCCCTAGTGGCATCGGTGGTAATTCGTGCCATAAGCCAGCGTTATTCAGCTCGGTGTAAGTAAAATTCGTGCTATATTTAGCAAACTGGTCCTCCTATCTCAATCTCATTGAGTACACACATATTCCTTTTCTCCCTGTTTATCATGATCACATCTCATCCATAGTTCATATTCGTTCCCTCATCCGTTTAATTGGATGTATTGCAGATTGCGTAATAGCTTGAGCAACATGGCTCTCCACTTCCCAACCATCCTCACTGACGGTGGTGCATATACAAAGGGTATGCTTGTCCATAAGGACTAAACATTCATCACTGGTAGTGATTAGCATTTAATACGGGTATACCCTGATGGTATTTGGCTAATAAGCCATGTCTGAAAATTCTCGAACAATTAAACTGGTGTGGTTTACAATCACTGTGGCTGTATAATTTCTCCAGTTGCATAGGTTTCTAATCTCAGGGTTCGTATGAAAAATATGAAAATATATTTGTTTTTAATATATATAATAAAAGATTAAAAAGTAGTAGTTGTAGTTGCAGTTGCAGCACTTGCTCTGTCAAGTGCGCAAGGCAGATGGAAATTTCAGTGGTTTACTTGTCATAGCGCTTGCAATAGCAAGTGCGCCATGCAGGTGGAAATATTGGTTCAGCAATCACCAGTCTCATTGACTCTGTGTCGTCGAGTATGGCTACATGATAATGTAAGCATTAACATCCTGTTCATATATATAATCCGTCAAGGTTCCAAGGTTACTCGCATCGAGTCCACATAACTAGTCTCAAAAGTCATACACCAAAGGCAAGTGGTCAATGACACACCTCTACATACTTATAACATATCTCCTTCTAACATCCAAGGTAAGTACATAACACAGTAAGCAAAAATCTTCCACTAGCGGTCTCATGGAGTTCAGGGTACTCATGCCCTATCTACTCCCTTGCTCTCTGGGCTCCAGCATCAGTAGATGTCTGGCCATCCTAACCGCCTCGTGGTACTCCAGATCCTCCAATTGAGGTCTTCTGAGTATTCCTTGGTGGCTTGTAGTTACGGCTCCCAGGGTTCATCCAACACTCGAACTCCCGGTGGCCCTCTTTCTTGCAGCACCGACACTCAACTTTGCGGCCATTGCAGTCGACCCCATGATGGTCCTTCCCACAACGCTTACAATAGAAATGGCGCTGGGGCTGTCCGGTGCCTGATGGTAGTATTTAGTTTAAGTTTAAATCTGATGATATAAAGGTTAAGGTTATAATTGAATTTAAGAGGTAGGTGTTCTCACCCTTAGGAGGCGCAGATCTCAAAGGCTGAGCATCTATAGCTGGGCCGGTCAACCGAAGGACGGACTCTTTCCCCTTCGCTCCCTGGTGGCCCTGCTGCCCTTTCTTTTGAAAGAATTTCCTGCTTAAGGTTTCGGGTCAGCATTCATAAGGTATTTATTATGGTAAGTAATTTAGAATGGGATAAGTCTTTACTTTCCCTTCTTCTGGCTATCGCCTAGAGATGCTCCTCCACCCTTAGACTCTCCCTCATGGTTCTTTCTCTTCTTAGTCCCGAGAGTCTCTTCCCGAGTCTGGAGCATTAGCTCCGTCCTCGAGGCAGCGTCATAACACTCCTAGATGGTAGTGTAGAGGGTAGCACCCATCGCCATCTGGATGCGAAACAACAATCCCCCCCGGAACTTCTCGACCTTCACGGTCTCTGAGTAATCAACACCGGGGATAAAGTCCAGCAGACCAATGAATCGAGCGTAGTACTCATCCACGATCAGACCTCCCTAGGATAATGTCTCGAACTCATGGCGCTTCTTCTGCTTGAGATGTGCCGGGCAGTACTTCCCCCTCAGCAACTCGACAAAGGCAGCCCACGAAAAGTCGGGCGTAGCCAGGTGATGGTCCTTGACCAACCTCCACCAAGTGCTGGCTGCAGAGGTGATCATTTGGGCGGGTGGGCCGGGTTCGGGCCGGGCCAGAGGAAAATTTTAGGCCCGTCGGGCCTATTTTCAAAAACCAAGCCCGGTTTTTTACATGCTCGGGCCGGGCCGGGCTAGGCCCGGTTTTTTCCAGACTTTGCCGAAACCCGGCCCGCCCGGCCCGGTTTTTAATTTTTTTATTATAAATTAATAAAAAAATTTTAAAATTAATATATTTTAATATAGATTTATATATTATATATATAACTTATTTAAAATTAATTATTATATATATAACTTATTTAAAATTTATATATTATATATAATTTTTGTATATATTATATAAAAATTAAATTGTATATATTACATTTTAAAATATATAATAAATAATATAAAATCGGGCCGGGCCGGGCTTGCCCACGGGCTCAAAAAATGTGCCGCGGCCCGGCCCGGTTTTTCATTCGGGCCTAATTTTATGTCCAGGCCCGCCCGGAAGCCCTATCGGGTTTGGGCTCGTCGGGCTTTTTTACGGGCCGGGTCGGACCGGGCTGCCGGGCCGGACACATTATGATCAGCTCTAGGCTGCATCCTTCAGATGGAAAGCAGCAATGACGACCTTCTGATTGGCAGGTACTTGCAAAGCTTCGTAGGCCTTCTCATGTTCAACAATGAAACGCTCTAAGGCTACGGGGTCTGGCTCCCCTGAATATGTAGGTGGTCGGGTCTCGCTAACTGACTTCAGCCAGTTCGTTTCCCTGGGCTGTGGCAGGTGGGCTGGTGCTCCTCCAATCTGAGTACCAAGCTGTGCGAGAACGGCAGCAATCGTCTCAGCAACACCTAGAACCACGGGGTCACCGCCTCCACCTCTACCAGTACCACGCCCTCTAGTTCCCCCAAACATCTGTAGTACAGTATGTCACATAAATACTCGGTAATTTACCGTACACAACCAGTAGATACTGAATTGCCTTAAAGGCTAATATGTCACGCAATTTGCGTTACTAAACACAATATCTTTTAAGACGAGTCGTCTCGTACCTCACTAACGTTTCCCGTAATTTCCCAAGTCCTAAGCTCACTGTCTTAGCCTATTTCCTCGTCATCAGAGCGGTACTCCACTCTGATACCACTTTTGTAACACCCCTCTCCTTAAACACGTAATAATCTCTCACGTAGCAATAAATAAAACGTCTTACAGCGGAAGAAAATAATAACAACAACAATACTCACTCGGGTGTCACCGGCCATTACTCGCCCATGCGAGCAATGAAGCCAAACTATATCCAACAACCAACATAAACAAACTGCTAACCGCCGTGATCACGAGAATATTCCTATACATCATACTAAGTCCATACTCATAAACATCGACAAGTGAGCGTCTACCCAAATCCCAAATATACATAACCTTACCATAATACAATTCACCATCTTCCTTGTCATTCAAACAAAACCCATGTGCGGTATTCAAAATAAACTCTAATTACCCTGTTCCCGCACTTCGGCTTCGACAATAATCAACAACCTGCATAATGTTGTAGTATCAGCGATAGACGCTGAGTATGCCGGGCCTGGACCCTAATGGTCACTTAGTCATTTTAACCATCTTATTATTAGATTGGTTTCATGCTTTTCCATTTACAGTTATAATCAATACTGTAATATATATGCATAGTATACATAATCATCCATCCAAACATTCATAAACACTTAACCATCCATCCAATTCAAACAGTCATAAAATATCTCAACAACAATTGTATATCGAACGTATCGAAATATTAGCAGTATAATGTACAATGTACAATCGCCGTAGCGTACACCATCCATTGTTAATTTAATTTGGCCTTTAAGGCCCCATCCATCCAAACCATGTTTAATTAATACCAGTTGGGCGTCATGTTAAGACAACCCGATAACCTCACCATGGACAGTAGTCCTCCCTTACACACAAAGGTGCTGATTTCGCCAGAGGTCCGGAGGCCCCTGACTATTCTCTTTTGTCTCATAAGACGTCCATATAAAAGGCCGTAGCCACCTGACCCACGATCCAAATAGGGCTCGTTGGGCATAAACCTGGAGTGGAACCCGATTGGGAACCCCTCAGTGATCACAAATGCGCAACCAAGTAGTTCGTAAACTACCGGGATTCCTCACCTCAACTAATACCATCTCTCTCTCATAATGTTTAAGATATGCTCCTAGTCTTATGGAGAATAATATTAATTAGCTGCCCAATGGGTCTCACGCATACCTAGAAGTAATCTAGGTTATATTCATGTTCGAGATCCATGCTCTAGAGACCGACAATGTCGTGACTCGTCCCTAAGTGTTTTACTTAGGTTGCCATATACTTAATATTAATACTATGGTATTATATCAAGTAACTGTCTTGTCATCACAATAACGTATATGTATGTTTATAAAAGTCGATCTATAGTCGACGTAGTGTTAGTCCCGTAGGACGCTCGTGCATAAATAATTAATGCAGTGGCACACAGTCACATACATGTAACCAAAACACTTAACACACAAGTGATATCAACCAAATCCGAGCCCAAGGAGCTTCCTTAGGACAACCCGGATCAAACCCCTTTACATACCGTTCACCAAAACCTAGGATGCGCAGTGTAGTCCACTAGCTCGTCAAGCGTCCTCGTTTGAAGTATAATCTAAACGGTATTAAAACTATAAGTCAGTCTCCATGACTAACTACATCCGATATTTCCGAATAACCAGTAACCCCGACAGTTCATCCCCGGATTTCTACAGTTATTTGTTACGGGTTTCTCTAAACCGGTCGGCTTTGTTACTAAAACTCGTATGTTAAAATATTTCCACTGTTAAGTTTAATTCATTATATTTCTTTAATCTTATCCACCATCAAACTTAGGTATATAACCTATAGTTGCATGTATGCATGCATGACTTATTATATTGTATTGTTTTCCACCATCCATTATAATACATTGTATTATATACTCCATTATCTTAGCAAATAATATTTGCATTCAAAAACTCATAACTTATAGTTTATAAACTATTTCCATGTAATAACCACCACCATTATATTATATGGTTTCCAACCATAATATATATCCATCCTTATATACATTATTCTTGTATATGTATATATTTACCATGTAGGTAAGTTTCATGAGTTATTAAACTCTTACATCATATGTTACATTTTATCATCTTATATTAAATGATTATTCCCATTAGTTGTATTATATTATACAACTTATATTAAGATTATTATCCAACTACCATGTAACATTTTATGTTGTATAATTACAACTCCTAAGGTTTAATCAATAAATACCTTAGTTTATAAATCTTATTTATTTATAGTTTGTCACATTATTTAATGTGTATATTCTTACTTGTATTAATTCCATTTAAACCACATTAATACCATATAACTGTTATAACATTTATAACATAGTAGACCATAGTCTAAAATTCATTTTTCCCAAACTCTTATAATTCGGTACAGCCCTTCCTTTTATTTAAATTCTATTTTGACCACATAACATTTTCTAATGTTATACCTTATACTAATATCATATAATATGATATTTTTATTTCCTTTAATTTATATCCTATAGTTTTTATACAAAACTATTTATTATTGCCGCATGGGCACCATATCAAAACCATATTCTTTTTCATATACCATAGTTTCCTTTATTTACAAAATCATCCCATAATTTATACCATGTTATATATACCATATAATATAACACTTTAAACCTTAATATAAATATCACCTATGGTTATATATACTATAAATTTCCGAACAGAACCCAATATGTTCTATATTATTTTTCAACCCTTCCACTTTCTATAATTGCCATTTGGCCCACTTTATAACATATAGTTTTATCATATCTTTAAAACTATATATTATACATATATCTTCTTAAATACTCTTATATAATTCTAAAAATCACAAAATTTCACCAAAGGGTTATAATTATTATTACTAACCCATATACCTTCGGTTATTACCATTCCACCACATATATTTATCCAAAGTGTCATAATGACATAATAACTATATATTATACGTATATAGTTTATTTTAATTCCAAAATCAACCCAATAAATTCCTAAAAATTCCTAATAGCCCATGGGTGTTTATAATACCATTATACACCCTTTATTTTCGGTAATAACATATATACCACATATGTCATAAAATTGTTACAATTAAATACATAACTTATTATAAAACCTTAAATAAGTTATTTAACATTAATTTGGTCAAAACGTACCATATGGTCAAGGTTGACCACCCTAATATTTCCTTGACCATCAATCTCCACATATTACGGTTTATACCCATATCTTTTCAGAAATTACAATTTAACCCCAAACTTTATTAAATCTTATAATTTTTATTTAAACTCTTTTAAACCTCTAATTTTCGGCTTTATTATTATATAGCCCCCAAATTTAATTTAATTATGGTTTATACCACATTTCCGTACTGTAATATATATTCACCACCTAAACTTAAATAAAACCTTATAAATGCATAAATAAAATGGCCTAAAGTACATGGGCTTATTACAAACATTAGCTTATAAAATGAATTACACATAAATGCCCAAAAATGCATTAAACACTCAGCCCTTACCATATATTTTCCATATTTACCAATTTTCCACATAATGTCTTAAATTTGACAATTATGTTAATTAATTACTTAGATAAATTTATTAAACCATTCCTTAATCACCTAAGGTCAAAATAAGACCTTAATAAATCATTTCACTCACGGCACAAATGTATATATATATATATATATATATATATATATGTATAAACACATATTAATATACCAAGTGTAGGTTTAAGTGATTTATACCTTGTTTTTGCCAAGTTAAAGCCTTGTTTGGCCACGGCTGCTTAGGAATAATTTTTCCACAGCTTAGTTTACATGTTTTCAAACAGCAAATAAGGTATAATTAGTCTCCAAGCAAGATATAACCATAAGAAGTGTTTTAATGTATATTTCAAGGTAAAATTTACCTTAGAATACCAAGACAAGCAAGGGTTGTCTTCTGCCTGTTTATACAGAAGGTAAAGAGCATCAAAAGAGCTACTAAACCAAGGCTTCAAACCGACATAACTTAGATTAGAAGATGGCTAATTTTTACCTTGACTAAAATACCAAAAATGGTGTTTTTGGCTTAGATATGGCTATACCTTGAAGCTCTTGATAGATCCACTGAATAATTATGTGAAGAAGAAGATTAGAAGGCTAAGAGAACAGGTTCTACTACTGGATTGGAAGGGAATCAAAAGATAAGTGCTTAAAGCACATTTTTATACCTTAAGAACAAGATTAGATTTCTCCACCTCCTTCCCTTGTTACAGCCGAGATTTGCACTCCTTTTGACCTCCAAAACATGCTAGATCCATGGATGGAAATGGTTGATGCTTAGATCCATCGAAAGAGGAAAGAAATGTGAAGAGAATGAACATAAAATGGCTTAATAAGCTTACCTATGTCAATTGGTGTTCTCCTCTGTTCTTGGCATGTTCTCCACGGTTTATAGAAGCAAAAGAGAGGATGAGGAGCCTTGGTGTCGGCTGGGAAGCAAGGCAAATGAGAGAGGTAGGTCAAATTTCTCTTAAAACACATTTTTACTTTGTTTATTGTATTTAGTTTTTGGTGAGTCACCATGTATTATTGGCATCGGTTATTGGAGGGGAAAGGATCCTCTCACACGTTTTGTTGGAGACTTAATCAATCAAGGAGCCAAAAGTGTGATATTTAGACTATAATATAAGAAAGGTAAAAGTGGTCCCTTAAATCATGGAATGTGTTGGAACCTTGTCTCTTGTGCTTGCAAGTGACGAATTTAGGCTCCCCCTGCTTGTGGCTGCCAACTCCATGGGGTCCAAGGGGTCAAACTTTGACCTCTTGACCATTCTTAGTCAATGTTGACTCTAACGGGCCCCCTCTTAGGGTTTTATTAATATTTTAATATAAAATTTGTAAAAATTTGTAAATTTCTGGAATTAAATTCTTAATATGATATATTAGGATATATTAGCATATTTAAAGGTAATCATAACCTTTAAGCCCATTAAAAACCAATTTAGAAGGCAGTTACACAAAAACATGCTTTAAGGTGTTTTGGTGCACATTTTGTGTCTCAAGATGTTTCTGAGCTCTATTTTCTTTGAGAACAGTTTTTTTGTGTTCCTTACATGATATTTGATCTTTGGAATCCAATTTTATATAAAATAGAGGTCATTAGACCTTTAAGGCTTCCTTAGAGCACATTTTTGCCCTACTTGACCTTGAAGCATGTAAATGCTTGTTCTTTGTGTTGGAGTGTGGTACAACGATTGCAATATGTTTAGTTATGTGTTAATAAGCTTAGGACAAAGTTTTAGGTCCTAAGAAGTTCATTTGGGTATTTATTTACCCTAAACAGTCAAAGGGTGCAATGTCTTGCTTTGTGTTGACCATCGTTGTTCTCAATTGACTTTTAAGGCATGTTTAGGCCTTAATTAATGTGATTAGATGTTTAATCCATGTTTTATTAGTTTGGGGTATTTCAAATATGCCTAAACTCATAGAACTCATTCTTAGGTCAAAATGTGTGTTTTAAAGCTTAAAAGTGGATGATTACCTTTGAAGTCTCAAGATAGACTTGGGTATGAATAAAAGAGGACCTCCACTAGTACTTGGTGATCAAAACAAGCTAGTTCAAGGAGTAAAACAAAACCCCCATGAGAAAGAAATTTTCGGTCATGAAGAAAAATGAAGGAAAGTTGATTTTTCTTTCACTTTCATTACCTTGGACGAATGGAGAACCAAAAGAGCTCTTCAAACTTGATTTTCCTCCATCAATGGAGTTTTCTCATGGTACCAAACTTGAGCTTTGAAGGATTTGAAATGATAGAACGGAAGGTCTTGCTCCAACTAAGAATAATCTATGCTCACTTTTTGATTTGGAGCTAAAACGAGTATTTGGTGAACAATTGAAGGTGGTGGTTCCATGGATGGAGCTCTCACGGTTTTGGAGCCGAGAAGGGGAAGGAAAACCGGTGGAGGAAGAAGAAATGAAGAGAGAGAAGAAAAAGGTAGGCTTAAGTGAAGATATTTTGTTTTAAAAGGCAAATAGTACTATTCTCTCATTTCCTCTTCTTTTCCTTAAGTTGCTGGCACATATGGTGAGTCACCAGCCTTAAAACCACCCCCCCTTTATAGATAAGATATTTATGGCCTTTGTTGACCAATTAATTAAGCTAAGTTGACTAAAGCATAATTTGGGCACTATTTGGTTACTATTCACAATTAGTGCACATATTTGTGAAATTTTTGATTTCCCATTGATTTAGACTTCGTAATGTGACACTAATTAGTATACATGTTGATTAAGGTGTAACCATGGGCATTTAGCCACTCAAAACCCATTTCTAAGAGAATTTTCAAAAATGTGCTTTAAGAGTCTTTAAAGCACAATTTGTGTTTAAGCTTGTTTTTGAGCTTGGTTTTCTTTGGTAATTGATTTAACATGTCCATTAGCATGTTACTAAGGTCTTAGAATAATATTTGGGTGCTAATCAAAGTCACTCCAAGCTTAGGGCACATTTTTGCTTAATTTGCCCTTATGGCGTTTTCTTGTGTTTTCTTTGGTTTAGATTGTCTACCAATCTTCCTAAGGCATGTTTTAGCCTTATTACATCGTATGTTGATGTTTACTTATCATACTTATGTTTGGGGTATTTCACAAAGATTCGTCTGGAAAGACCTCCAAAACCTCCTACTCTTACACGGCTTCTGCACTGGGAAGGAAATTGGCTTTTGTTTTGGTATTCTTGGGTAGATGGCTTGCTTTACCATATAATTCGTGTTTCTATGGGTTTAATGAGGTAGGAGAAGATGTGTGTTGTGTGTTGTGTGTTGGAAGGCCTAGGCGTAGCTCCTTTCTTATAGGCAGAAGAGGAGAAGTCTTAAGGCAAAGGAAACCTTATAAGCGTGACACCTCATGAAACACCTATCGACCTTTGTAACTATTGATTGAATAAGTAGTGTGAACACATCTAACGGCTAGGAAGAGGTATGGAAGGTTGTGGATGCTGCAGGAATCATCATGAGCTGAAGATAAATCATGACATGTAATAAATGACATTAAATGGCATTAATGAGTGGCCGAAATTTTAAAAGGAAGTGAATACACTTCAGGTTGTAACTCACTTAAGGCTCCACTTAAAGGTACAAAAGGAATTAAGGCATTTTAAGAGCAAATAAGGAACATCTTGTTTTACTTTGACTTGAAATCTAGCTAATGACCTTGTGACACCTCCTACTAGCTTTATTCACCTCCCTACTTGCTTGCTAGCTTGTGTGGACAACTTTTTACCACTCATTTTGAGACACCTCGCGCTTCCCGACACCTCGTGCTTAGGTTAACTAGGTTGCCACCTCGAGCTTCCTACCTACTAGGTTGCCACCGCGTGCTTACCTCAACTAGGTCGCCACCTCGTGCTTACCAATATTCTTAAGGTGTTTCCTAAGAAGAAAAGTGATTATGATGGAGTAAAACTAGCTATGGGGGCATTTTCGACTACTAGAATTTTACCGGGTTTTATAGAATTTCCTAAGGCTTTCCATTTCTGGTTATAAGGGGTTTCTAGGGTCTTATTAAGTTTTCAAGGCCTTCCTAAAGTTTTTAAGGTCATCTCCATGATTTCCCGAACTTTCGGGACTTTAAGGAACTAGGGTTCTAGCATTTTCGGGACTTCCGAGAATTAGGTTTTTCTTTCTAACTTGGGGTATTTCAGTAGTTAAAAAAGGATGTAATAAGTCCGTGCATATTTTACCTACATCTACTCCTGGTCAAAGAGAAACTGCGCAAAAGTTACAGAAGAAAGATCAACAAGCACTCACACTCATCTATCAATGTTTGGATGAGGTGATGTTTGAAAGAGTGGCGAGCGCGACAACGGCGAAAGATGCATAGGAAATTTTGAAGTACTTGTATCAAGGAGCTGACAAAGTAAAGAAGGTACGCCTTCAAAAGCTATAGGGATAGTTTGAAGGACTCTGGATGAAAAAATCTGAGTCGGTTGCTAATTATTTCTCAAGAGTGTTGGTCATAGTCAATCAAATGAAGCGATATGGTGAAAAAATCGAAGATGTTAGTGTTGTAGAGAAGATCCTTAGATCTCTACAAATGAAGTTTGATCACATTGTTGTGGCGATCGAAGAATCCAAAGATTTAGAAAAGATGACGGTTGATCATCTCATGGGTTCACTACAAGCCCATGAAGATAGATTCACCAAGAGAAAGGAGAAATCAGTCGAGCAAGCATTAGCCACTCAATCCACGATGACAAATGATGATCATGAGAATAACTCAAGAGGGCATGGCCGAGGATGAGGAAGAGGTCGAGGATATCAAGGACGATGTGGAAGAGATGGTCAAGATCTCAATGAAGACAGGGGTCAAAGTTCAAGGGGACGTGGACAAGGAAACTACCAAAGGGGAGACAAGTCAAAAATTCAGTGCTATAATTGCCAAAATTTTAGGCATTTTGCACGTGATTGTTGAAGTGCACCTAGATCCAAGAATGAAGATGTAAATTTCATGGGAATAAAGGAGGAAGGTGTGTTGTTGCAGTCCAACCAAGTTCAGAAAGAAGGAAAGACAGATTGATGGTAACTTGACAATGCAGCAAGCAACCATATGTGTGGAGATAAGAGTAAGTTCATGGAAATCGATTATTCAATTACCGGATCTACCACATTTGGAGATCATTCCAAAGTTCCAATCAAAGGGAAAGGTACTATCATGATCCGTACAAAGAAAGGTGAGCATCGATTCCTTGGTTATGTTTATTACATTCCAAGGATGAACAGTAATATTTTGAGTATTGGGCAACTCATGGAGAAACAATATGAGATTAATATGAAAAAATCGCATGCTCTACCTTCTTGATAATCATGGGAAGATGATTGCTCAGGTTCCCATGATGTAAAATTGAATGTTTATTCTTAATCTTGAGAGTGATATTGCTAAGTGCCTTAATACCTGTGTGAAAGATGACTCATGGCTTTGGCACTTGAGACTTGGACATGTAAACTTTCTAATTATCAAAAAAAAAGAAAGTTTGAAGTTGATGGGTGAAATGAACATGGTGAGAGGCTTGCCTTGCATCAACGACCCAGAGAAATTTTGTGAAGGTTACTTGGTTGGAAAACAATTCTGAAAGAGTTTTCCAAAGGAGTCCTTCACAAGAGCACATAAACCACTTGAGCTAATTCATGCTGAAGTTTGTGGGCCCATCACACCGATGTCTCTTGGTAGAAGTTGGTACTTTTTGCTCTTTATCGATGATTATAGTAGGAAAACATGGATTTACTTCTTGAAAGAAAAATATGAAGTTTTCCTCATGTTCAAGAAGTTTAAGGCCCTTGTTGAAAAACAAAGTGGTTGCTATGTCAAGTCTCTAACAACTGATAGGGGTGGAGAGTTTACCTCTAATGACTTTAATGAGTATTGTGAAAAGAATGTTATTAGAAGGTTTTTAATAGTGCCAAGGTCTCCTCAACAAAATGGTGTGGCGGAAAGAAAGTATCAGACCATCCTTGACATGGCACGAAGCATGCTGAAGAGCAATGAGATGACAAAAGAGCTATGGGCTGAAGCCGTGGATTGTGCAGTGTACTTATCCAACCAATGCCCTACAAAAATTCTTTCAAACATGACCCCAGAAGAAGCTTGAAGTGGAGTTAAGCCAAATTGGCCCATTTATAGGTTTTCAGGAGCATTGGCCATGTTCATGTACTGGATCAAGAGAGGAGCAAGCTTGAAGATAAAAGCAAGAAGCACATCTTCATTGGCTATGATCAATGCTCAAAAGGCTACAAGCTTCACAACCCATGTCTTGGAAAAACCATTGTGAGTAGAGATGTGGTCTTCAATGAAGAAGACACTTGGGATTAGAGCCTTGAAGATTAGGAGAAATATAACTTCTTCCCACTTCTCGTTGATGAAGTTCAAGAGGTAGAGCAAAGTGAAGAGCCCGTGAGACCACAACAATCACCCTCTTCAAGCACATCATCAACTCCCTCAAGTGGAAGTTCGAGTGAAGGACCATTATGGATGTGAAGTCGGCATTCTTGAATGGTCTCATTGAAGAGGAGGCGTATGTCGAACAACCTCAAGGTTACGTGATTAAGGGCCATGAAGGAAAGGTGTTGAAGTTGAAGAAAGCTTTGTAAAGCTTGAAGCAAGCTCCACGAGCTTGGAACAAACAGATTGATGAGTATCTCCAAGGAAATGGGTTCATTAAATGCTTTCATGTATCTGCCCTCTATGTGAAGATATGTGAGGATGGGGACAACTTGCTTGTTTGCATATATGTTGATGATTTAATCTTCACAGGGAGTAATCCAAAATTATTTGGAGAATTCAAGAAAATCATGACCAAGGAGTTTGAGATGACGGATCTTGGTCTCATATCCTACTATCTTAGCATTGAGATAGAACAAAAGGATGATGGGATCTTTATCTCCCAAAAGAGCTATGCGAAGGAGGTGTTGAAGAAGTTCCAGATGGAAGTCTGTCACCCCACGAATACACTAGTTGATTGTAGGATGAAGTTATCCAAGTAGGACGATGGAGACCAAGTGGACCCTACCACTTATAAGAGCCTTGTTGGAAGTTTGATATACATGACCTGCATAAGGCCCGATATACTTTTTACGGCTGGGCTCGTTAGTCGCTATATGGAGTCTCCAACAGTGACACATTTCAAGGCAACTAAGAGGATACTACGATATCTGAAGCGCACAATTGATCATGGTTGTTCTATTCATCCACTGATGAGTATAAGCGTGTTGGATAGAATGAAAATGATTGGGGAGGAGATATTGTGACCGAAAGAGCACTACTGGTTTTGTATTCTACATGGGAGACACTGCTTTTACTTGGAGTTCGAAGAAACAACCAATTCTGACTCTCTCTACTGATAAGTGTCCAAATGAGCATGTTTTATGGGTGTATTTCATATATTATATTAGCACTTTTCTTGCTCATTTCTCACTTATCATATGTTTTCCCTCTAGTTTATGGTTTATTGGTTATCTCACAAATTTATTGGTTAAACATGAGGAAAACGAAGCTAGAAGCAAAGTAGACGAAGAGACGAACGCGTGGGCGTAAACGAATCTTAAATCGGAGCTGAAACGAATATTTTAGAAACAAGGGAGTCCGTGGAAGTTTGGCCGGACAGAGGGCGGACAAGGGACAACATGTCCGTATCACGTCTGCTCAAATTTGGCCGGACAAGAAACAAGGGAGTCCGTGGAAGTTTGGCCGGACAGAGGGCGTACAAGGGACAACATGTCCGTGGTGTGTCCGCAGAAGAAAGGCCGGACAAGGAGAATTGTGTCCGTGTGTTGTCCGAGGAGAAAAGGGCGGACAAGACTGAGTCACGTCCGTGGCCTGTCCGTGGATATAAGGCCGGACAGGAAACAGGGCTGCATGTGAGACGTCCGAGGAAATAAGCAAGGGACGCCTCTAAATGCAACCCAGATCCAGAAAATTGACGCGACTCATTTCTTTCGGTGTTGTCTATCCGATTGTCTTCTTCATTTGCGGCGCCTACAAACACATCCATCTAACTCCATCAGCGATATCAGGCGCCGCCCCACTCCACTCCGTAAATCCCTCACGCGTTGTTCCAGCTCTGTCTTCTGCCTCCTCCTTTCTCCTATAAAACCCACGCTCCTTCTGCTCAAAAATATCATCCCTTCCTAAATCCAAAGTTCACCAAAGTTCATCGAAGTTCATAAAACCATGATCCATTGCTCACAACAGAATCGAACACCACACCTACGATCCATTCCATCCTCTTATCCCCCACTTCTCCATTTTATTTTCTTTCTTCATTCCACCACTCAGCAGAACCAGGATTAAAAGAAGAGAAGAAAAGCAGCTGGAGCAGAAGCGAATCGCAGTCCCGTTTCCTCCGGCAGTCTCCAAAATAATGGCTATTTCTATCTTTATTTTATTTCCATCCTTGTTAATGTCTGAGTAATAAACTTAGCTTCCCGGGTTTGGAAGCGAGCCTATTTTATATAATTATGTTATGTAAACTTTCCACTATAATTTATCTAAGCAGTATTTTGATTCTTGTTCTTAATGCGCTTTAATCTTGTTGTACAATTATTAAAGTGATATTTGTAGTTTCTTGTTAAAATGCGATGCTGAGACAAGGTTCTAGACATAGGAAGTCAAAACGGGTTAATGACTAGAAGCGTGACTCGCCTATAGGTTAATCTGTCTCCAATAGGAATTGGTAATTAAGCGATTAAATTATAATGACTTGGGCAAGAATTGCGGCTTGTTGTTTAAGTTAATCTGGGTTTATTGTACAAGAACCGGTCAATGAACTAATTAAGATTCCTGAGTTTATTGCTAAAGTGGGAAAGTTTATATTGATATAATTGGATAAAATAGGTGAGCAGAACAACCCAGGATGCTTCTTTAAAAACAAAAAGATTTACAATTGCTGTTTCTTTTCTGTTTTGACTAATTGTTTTTATTATTGTCTTTTGAGTTAGCTTTTAATCTTACTCTTTCAAAAAATGATAAAACCTGTTTACTAGAAATCTCAGTCAATTTACTACACTATCAGTTATCCACAGCGAGGTCCCCAAGAGTACGACAACCCACAAATCCACTATTCCATAAAATGATAGGTACACTGCCTAAGTTGTAGAAGTAGTCACATATTTCTCCAACATCTACGTGTCAAGCTGAGTATATATGTAGCTGCTACTTCATGTGTTTGTCATGCTATATGGCTGACGAGATTATTGAAAGAATCAAAGACACAACAAGATGAGGCAACAAGGATCTATGTTGATAACAAGTCAGCTATTACCTTAGCCAAGAATTCAGTGTTTCATGATAGGGGCACGCACATCGACATGAGGTATCATTTCATTTATGATTGTGTTTCCATTAATGAAGTACAGCTCAAGTTTGTCAAGATACGTGACCAAGTTGCATACATTTTTATGGAACCACAGAAGCAAGATGTTTTTATGAAGTTGCGCACTATGCTTGGAAGTTCAGAGGAATTAACATTATGAGGGTGTGTTGAAATTAATAAAGTTAATTAGTTGATAATAAGGAAAGATTCAAGTGATTTGTATTTATGTGGGTAATAAGAAAAGTGAAAGGTTTAGGAAATATTCTAAAGTGTTGTATTTATGAGGAAGATATGAAAAGTGCAAGGATTAGGAAAGTGTCTAGATTTAATATTATTCTAGAAAGTTCTAAAGTTATAAAGGATAAGTCCAGAGTCTCTTATCCCACTATATAAAGGGAGTCATGTACACAGTTCTTCATCAAGAAATATCAAGCAACAATCTCTTATCTTCTCTCAATATCTCAACAGTTTATTTGTTTGAGGTTGTAATACTTTCTTTTTAGTTTGTTTGGAAATGTATTGTTTGTTGCTTTTGTATTGCAGCTACGGTTTGGTAAAGATTCTAAAAGTTTCTGTAGTGTTTTTCCTAAGTAAGTAACGCACAAGGGACACAGACGCTGTGTCACCAACTCGCTAATATCTCATTCAACAGAAAATGAAAGATAAAGTGTGTTTGGATGATTTACGTGAAATCTCATGTCTCACTATCACGTATTGGAAAGAATACACCCTTTCACTCTTAGAGAATAGACTTTTTATAGAGAAACACGTAATTCAATTATTTTTCATAAAATCTTAATTGAATTACACTTCTCTAGGTTTCTCTCTAATCACACGAGTCAAAACCCTCACCTTTTTCTCTCAATCAAAAGCACACCTGGATTTAGCCTAATTTCCACTATTTATAGTTGTGGCCATACAACATGATATCTAAGATTTTATCCTTAAAGATAAATATTCTTCAAAGGATAAAATCTTAACAACCGGTTAAAATAATAGGAGAACAATATTTTCTCTAATTATGTACCATATGTAAAATCATACAAGACTTAACGCTTTAAGTCGATTTACTTCAATGAGATCTAGATCAACAATCCACAATCCTTGGTATGCTCAAGACTCAAACTTCTATGTCTGTGACTCTATCTCAATATGTGACATAGTGTGATGAATCAAAATGAATTCGCATTAATATTTCCCCCCTTTTTGTTTAGGTAAAATCTAAGTCTTGAATTTGAGTGGTTTCCCTTGAGTAACCGCTTCTATTGTAATGTTCTTCATCGAGTCAGCGGAACAGTGATAGTTCCCCCTCAACTTGCACTTGCAAATAAGTGCAAAAAAATCTAGTAACATATTCATAGAAGTAGAGTCGTAAAAGCTAGCACAGCTAAGATCAACATTAATTCGAAAGCATAGTCAAGACACACATTTTCCCCCTTCTGCCTAATCAAAAGAGGACCCCAAAATCAAATGTGCAATCATGAAAAAAAAACAAATGGACAAGTTTGTTACATAGTAGGACCACACTATTCAAAGTATTTTCCATAAGAAAAGGGAAGTTTCTAAACGGACTCTTCTAGCTTAGAAGAGGAAGACTGATCAGAGCTATGAGCGACAACATTGGATTCAAGAACTATAATACGCTTTTCAAGCGCATTTTGGTTGGAAATGAGGGTATTTATCATGGCTAGGAGAGTGGATTCATGAGATGTGGGTTTAAAAGCAAAAGGTTAAGAGCTCTGGTGGCCTAGGGGATTCTTCAGCTGCCATCCAGTAGTAGTTGCTCCACCGCCATCTTAGCAAGGGCGAGAGTGTCCAAATAGTGAGAAGCCTTCAATTGTACTGCTTCCATATCATGAAGTGGCGCTTGATAGAAGCAAAATACCTTACACACCCAGAGAGGATAAGGAATGATAAGCTTCTGTCCATTGACTATGCGCCTTCAATGATCTATCATAACTCGTGGTAAGAAGATTTCCCTCTTGTGTTCCAGACACTACGTGATGACAAGGTCAACTGGTGTAACACGTTCCCGCATATCACCCCTTGGTGCCACAACTTGATAAGCAAACATATGCAGAAGTCTAGGACTTACATCAAAATCCCTCTATAAAACGTTTCCTAGCCCTGTACTGGACGTCCCCAACCCACAATGCCTTTGAACCTCCCTTAATGGTGCCACATCAAATTTTTGAGTATTGAACTCAGAAAGTCCTGTGAGCCTCGATTTTTGAACCCTATCCTATGTTGATTCAGGTTGATTTGGATCTGGTTGGATTCTAGGTCCATTTATAACCTAAGCTTGATAACTATGTCATATAACACTAGTTATTAAATCCTAAGTTAGCTCACTGGAACCTAATTAGAGTCGCCACCTAATTTTGAGCTAGGGTAAATTAGGAAAGGGGAGTTCGGGTTCGGGGGCTTGATATTCGACTTATTTAGGGGTCAATTACTTTCATTACCCCTCGATTTGATTTTTCCTCTACTTAGTTAAATTACGAGTCTTTTAACCTAAGTGCGCGAACTTCTGATTTTTTTATATTTTATGACAGAAATTAAAAGTGAAAAGTGAAATTACCTAAGCTAGGGTTTCGGAGGCAGAATTAGGTCAAATTTTTTTTTGTCCGTGGCCACAGACCTACTGTCCGAACCCACGGACCTCAGTTAACCTAATTACTCATAAAAGTCGAATTTAAGAGAAAACGAAATTTTGAAAAAGTCCGGGGCCACAGACAGGATGTTCGTGGGCCTGGACATTGTTTTGAAAAACCAAAATTCTGAAAAATTTAAAATCCCGCCGCCGTCCGTGGTGTCCGTGGCCACGGACAACCCGTCCGTATTCCCGGACCATAGGTCCGAGGTCACGGACCACCGACGGATAGGGGTTTTCTGGTGCTTCCTAACGGTGTTTTCGGCTCAAAATTTATGGACATGTAGCCTGAAAGATGTACAATACGTTAGTAGTAAAAAGTTTTCAATTTGAAGTCAAATTAAGTACGAAACTTAGTGCACAAGTTATCAGGTAGAAACAAAGGAAAACGCTAACTCAGGAGCCGAAAAAGCTCGGTTTGATTCCAAATTTCAACAGAGAGTTAATGGAGTCGTGGAGAGTCAGGAAACCTGAACTTTAACCTGTTTTACTTCTAGATTCGAGGTGTTTCTTCACGTCAGGATTATTCGGAGGCCTCGTTGATGGCGGATCTGGAAGAACTTCGAACCGAGCTTCTGACTCCTTGTTGTTCTTGATATTCTTCACGCCCTGATGGTGTTTTGGTGAAGGTTTGATGATTGTTGATGTTGTGGGAATTGGAAAAAGTGTATTGGTGTCGATTTTGTGAGATTTCGATGGAATTTGGGGCTCAGATGTGTAAAAACCTGGGGAGGTTGTGACGGCTAAGTTTTTTTGAAGTGTTAGGGTTCTTCAAGTTCTGATTTGATCAAGGGATAAGGTTCCTTATATAGGCTCCCTCAAAGATAGAAAAATCCGGTAAAAACTGAGATTTACCGACGTTTTAGCTCAAGGGCTTCCAAAAGGAATTTGACTATGAAATTTTAAACATGGGTAAAGGATGGTATTTCTGTTTTTTCTAAAGTGGAATCAAATTTTTTGGATATTGGAATATTTTTAAATTCAATTTCTCGTCAGATTCAATCAGAAACTTCTAGAAAATTATTGGAAATTCAAAAAATCAAAATTCCAACACCATTATGCCCAAAATGTCATCCTCTATTGTGGGTTAAAATTTCAAAGCATTTTGAATTGATTAGACCCTTCTTTAGAGGAGAGAAAAAGCTCATATGGGGCTTAGGAGCCTCGAAAAATTACGAAAATGCCCCTGAAGATGACTAAGCTGTCCCTAGTACTCTAAAATGTGCCGATCGAACTGGGAACCCTCGCTACTTGAACAAACTAGCCTATTAGTAGGGAATCTCTTCCGGGGGGTTAAAATTTTGGGTGTAACAGATTGCCCCCCGTCAACTAAACTTTGTAATGGAAATGAAAAGGCTAGTTGATGCTTGAGTGATACCCCAAAATTTTGAATCTTAAAATACCCCGCATGCAGTTGAAATCCGACAAATTGTGTCGAGCTGTTCTATGGCACTGACTACCTATGAGTAAAGTGGAAGGATGTCGAGCGATTCAAAGGCGTCGACCACCTAAAGGTAAAAATGAAGTAAATAATGTCGGACTATTCTAAGCGCCCGACTACCTATAAGGATGATATTGATAACATAAAATCCCTAGACTTGCGGTTTAAATATGTGTAAATAATAATTTTTTATGACTAAAATATACCTTAAGATAATAATTACCTATATGTTATAAATTTTTTTTCTTGACAAATAACCTATAGTTTTCGGTCTTAATTTATTTAAGGTTATACAAAATTTTATACCAAAGTTTGAAGCTTAAATACAAACTTAAACTTATAAACCTTATTATATAACACTTACCCTTAAATCAAGACAATTCTTTGTACTTGATTTTCTTGAATTCCAAGCTCTCTAATGCTATATTGAGTATGTAGAATTCGAACTCCTTGTACATATGGTAGGAGTCTATTTGTTAAATCTAACAAGAGCTTTATAAATAATATTGTAGTAATTTACAAGAGTTTACCTTAGGAATTTAGCAAGGTATTTGTGACAACTTGGAGATGATGTAGATCCAGTTTCCTTCATGACAATAATGAAGAGAACATATGTTTAGAATTCCTTAAATTTTCAAATTAAATTATAATGCATTTTCTTGAGATTTTCACATGAAAATATGAAATTACTTGTATTTGTTGTTCCTTGTATTGTTGTTAAATCAAGAAGCCTCCTTAGAACACCTAAGCTTGGCGATTTTTGATGAGATTGCTAGGATGATTTCTTGCTTCAAGACTTGATAGAATTAGCTAGGAAATTACATTAAAATGGTGTTAGGAATTAATACACCATTAATGGAGTTTATTAACACTTAGGAATTAATTTAGGAAGTGAAGAAAAGAGAGAACAAGATTGTAACGCCCCAACTCAATCCAATTGTGGTCTCGCAACTTAACAGCATATATATATACATGTCACAGCGGAATTCTTTACAATCCAGGACCTTGCCACGGTCTAACTACAGAATATACCGAACATTAGTACAACAATCTTAACCATTTACATATCCTTCTTACAATCCTCTCACAACCTATACATCTTACTAACTCAACTGCCGTACGAGTGTACATGCACAACTCGTAGGTCACACTTAATCCTTAACACTTGTATCCTCTCCTTACTCTTGCGAAGGCCGCCTCCTGATGTACACCTGTGTAGTAAAAATAGCCCCCAAAGGGGGTCAGCACGAATGTTGGTACGATCCCCTCATGGCCCCCAAGCTAACGTGGCTACGACGACTAATTGTCGATAGCATGGAGGTTGATTAAATGCACAACATAATAGTAAATGCTGTAAAAAACAATCCATATATGAACAATCAAAGTTCACACACAATGAACGACTTAAATGCGTTCCCTTAGTTAGAGAGTTAGTTATTTAACTCCTTAAGTATTGTTCCCTCTTAATCTTAGTCCATCCTTATCTCACCTCACTCTTAGTCCTATCTTAATCTTAGAAACAACCATCCTTTAATAAGGAGTGGATATCGCTTATCTTAATCTTAATTATACAAACCATCCTTTAAAGAGGAATGGTTGCAATTCATCTTAACCTTACCTTAATCTTAAACTTAACAATACAAACCATCCTTTAATAAGGAATGGTTGCAACTTATCTTAACCTTACCTTAGCCTTAATCTTAACTTAATCTCAATATACAAACCGTTCCTGGAAGGGAATGGTTGTAGCTTAATTCGAACCTGGGATTTAGGTGATCCCACTGCACCATCTTAATGCCACCTACTCTGGACGGGAGTCCAGCGCAGCTTAGCCGGCAACCGGCCCTAGGCTACAAGTCCGAAGACAAGTCCTTAATCGGAGGTCGAATCTGCTATAGATAACGACCCCCTTTTCTTAGCATGCATGACCGGAGATCGGTCCCGGGTTTCCTCACTCAAGTTCCAGTTAGTAGTAATCTCAAGACCCTGTTTGTTGGTTAACCTCTTTCGGTTCATATCGTCCCTTATTAGGGGCGTTCCTCAGTCTCACTCAATTCCTTACTAAACATTGGTTAGTAAGTTCTCACGGTATGTTGTGTTAGTTTTCATACATCACACAACAATACAATAGATATAATATATTCCGGTTGCATGCTTTATCTTGTTTAGTGAGCACACAAAAACAAATAGCACACAAGCCGAGGGACACCTCGTTAGCAAGCAGGTCACAAGAGAACTGTACCGTTCACCATTGGTTGTTCGGTTGCTTACTCTCTTCCGGAGTCCAAATTCCCAAGTCCTAAAACATTCATTCAGTTTTAGGTTGTTAATCACTTAACTTAATTCAACTTACTTAAATTACTTACCTTACTTAACTCTTAATGATCCCAACCTAACACTTCTTAAGTCTTACAACCTAATCTTACAAACTTAATCTTAAGTGAATCGCTTCTCCTCATCACTTATACTTATTCATCCACTTAATTATCATTGTTACCCACCAAACATGTCTTAAACAACCTTATAACATCAATACCTAATTATCCTCATCATTTCCCATCCTTAAACAAGGTTTTTGGCCAAAACAGTGGCATGTCCGAACTTGTGTCCGGACTTCCCAAGTTCGGACGCAAGTCGAGACTCAAAACTGAAAACAGACGCATGTCCGAACATGTGTCCGGACTTCGGAAGTTCGGACATGGGTCGAGGAAAATCCTAAGTAGAAGCAGGCACGTCCGAACTTGTGTCCGGACTTCCCAAGGTCGGACACAAGTCGAGACTCTGAAAATTTTCACGCAACAGGGCCTGTCCAAACGTCCATGTCCGGACAGATGTTCGGACAAGGCAAAACACTCATTTTCTAAGCCTTCAAACACTTAACCAATATTCACCAAACTTCTCCTAAACCCTCATAATGTCATCTAACATCATTTAGGCACTTAAACTCACCTTATAACTTCCACCAAACTCTCCAAAACAACTTCCAAAGATCTTCTCAAACATTTCCTAAATTCTTACAAACATTCCTAACACTTGCCATATGCTTCCTTACATTTCCAACTTGTACATTTTGTCTAAAACTTCAACTAACCAAAGTGTTTCTTTTCTACCCATATAACTCCTCCTTAACATCATTGCTTGTTAAACCTTCCAAGGTTATCTTGCATGTCCATGCACAATTTCTCTTCTTTTCACTTGTTACTCATCACTCTTAAACTCTTAAGCTTGCTTATACATTTCTTTCCATTATCTTAATACCTTGACATTGTTCTTCATTTACCTTAACCATGCAACACCCTCCTTAGACATTTCCACTTCTCTTATGCAACTTACTCACCATTCTCATGATCATACCCTCTTATACGTTTCTAGTCATTTTCCTTGACGACTTACAATATCCTCCTACCATTTTCACTTCCATCACCCAAGTCCACACATTACCATTCAACTAAACCTTACTAGTCCACCACTAACATCACCACCTCTTACACAAACTTCCCGAACTCTCATTGTTCTTCTCTTAGTTCATACCTAAATCACCTTAAAGCATTATACACCTTTCCTCCAGATTTGCACAAGTCTTATCATTCCTCATACCGTGTCTTTGGTGTGTTCAATGCACCCATCTAAACTCTAATTTCCTCACAGACCATTCTAGGTCATTCTAAACCTCAAGAACTCCTTAGTTAACTCATTTCCACTCAAATTCCTTTGTATGACTCCTAGTAAATCCTAGGTCATATTAGTTCTCCACCATCACCTAAACACTTATTTTCTACTCAAATTTCGCCATAGCTCCTCTAGTATATTATCATGCCCAAACACATTATTTTTCCTCATTCAACCATCTCACACACATCAAGTTCTTCTCATCATATCTCATCACCCAAACCAATTCATTCACAACAAACTCAATATATTGCAATAATCTTAAATTGCATAGCACTAAGGCTCTTAAATGACTTAAACTTAAACACTGAATTTCCCACATATAAAAGCTTTCAACCTGCAAATACACCCATCAATCTCATAGTAGTTATAATGTTCTTAAAATCCACCTTAAACTTATATTACTAATTCATTCTCATTAGCTCCTTAATCACAAGTTCATAAGCTTGTTTAAGTTCTTTTTCTTAGGTTTATATACCCAATACACAATGTAAGCTCTAAGCACATTGGTCACTTATCTAAAACTCATTCCTTAATCTTAAACACCATTAGGTAAGCATTTTACCTTGTTTCTCAAGCTTATTCTTAATCTCCTCCTTAGACCTTCGTTTGCATAGATCTCGGCCACCACTAAATTCCCCTTGCCAATGTTCTAATCAATATTCAATGACTCATATGAGTACTAAGCAATATACTAACCTCAAGGAATAAAAACCTAGGTTAGAAATGTGTTCTAAGGCATAAAAGTGGATGATTACCTTTGAAGTCTCAAGGTAGACTTTGGCATTGAATGAAATAGGACCTCCACTAGTCCTTGGTGAATAAATCAAGCTAGAACAAGGCATAACAACATAGCCCCATGAGAAGGAATTTTCGGCCATGTACAAGAAATGATGGAAACATGGTTTTCTTACATTTTCTTTACCTTAAGAGAATGGAGAAGCTAATGAGCTCTTCAAACTTATTTTTCCCCTTCAGTGGCGTTTTCCCATGGCTCCAAAATGAGGCTTTTCAAATTTTGGAAAGATAGGAAGCAAGGCCTTGGTCTAACTAAGAGAAATCTATGCTTAGTTTTTGATTTGGAGCTAAAATGAGCAAGTTATGGACAAAGCAAGGTGGTGTTGCCATGGGTGCTGCTCCTACGTGAATGAAGGGAGGAAGAAGATGGTGGAACCGTGTGAAGAAGAGAAATGAAGAGAGAGAAGAAGAAAGGTGGCTAATATAAGATATTTGCTTTAATAAAGCAAATAGTACTCTTTTACTTATCTCTTCTTTTCCTCCTTATTTGACTACTTATGGTGACTCACCCTCCCTTAGAAAACCGGCCCCCTATCTTAAATAAGGCTATTCATGGTCTTTGTTGACCAATTAATTAGCTTATATTGATTAAAACTTAAACTAGTCACTATTTGGCACTATTCACTGATTAGTGCACATATTTCTGAAATTTTGATTTCCCATTGATTTAGACCTCCTAATGTGATACTAATTAGTAAACATGTTGATTAAAGAGATGATGGACATTTAGCCACTCAAAACTCAATTCTAAGACAATTTCTCAAAATGTGCTTTAAGACTTCTTAAAGCACATTTTGTGTTTTAGCTTGTTTTCAAGCTTGGTTTCTTTGGTAATTGGTTTAAAATGACATTAGCATTAGAATATTACTAAGGTCTTATCATGATATTTGGGCACTCACCCAAGTCTCTCCAAGCTTAGAGCACATTTTTGCCCTAATTGCCCTTAAGGCATTTTCTTGTGTTTTCCTTGGTTTAAATTGTCTACCAATCTTTCTAAGGCATATTTTAGCCTTTCTACATCATGATTTGATGTTTACTTAGCATACTTAGGTTTGGGGTATTTCAAAGATAGAAGACTTACCAATCGGTTATGTCATGGCAAGGGAATGAATCAAAGTTCACGTAAGCTTTAGTAGAAGAGAAAGAAGGCAACTAGAATTTGATTGATATTTTTTAATTGTCATTATCTCATATCTTTGTTTATGTTTATTTGATTACTAAATTAGCCACATAATTCTCTTAGTAGCTAGGCTAGGCATGCGGCTGGGTGGAGTATAATGGAGTTAAGCATCTTCCAATCATGTAGTACCAATCGGCTAAAAGGAATAAGGAATTTAATTGGAATATTAAAGGATTTAGCTTTGGAATTTATTGAATACTTAATGTTATTATTGCTTAGGATTTATAGCTTGATTTATTGCTAATTGTCTATTCTTGCAGGTGGTACGATCGACATTATGGAGCAACTAATCAGCTCCAAATGTGATAAACTTACGGCTAAGTGGAGTAAAGGCTAATGGAATTGTTATTAATTGTAGACAAAGTCATTATATAAGTTAGGTATATGTCTTCCTATGTTAATTAATTAGCAATCATACAACATTTAATTCCCCACCATCTAGTCCATTATCAGTAATCATATGACATTTTGATCAAATAATTTTACTTGTATAATTGTCTAGTAGAAGTGTGACTAGACTAGCATGTTAATATCATATTTTTTTGTCAAGCTAATCTTTGTGATTTTACTGCAGGGTGTACCGTGGGTGAGAGCTCCAAATTAATGTCATGTTGATACCTTATCAATTAATTTAGGTAGGAATGAGTCACCATGTAATATGACATGTTTTTAAATTAAAACTAGCCAAAAATGGCCTTAAAACTCGCCCACATGGTGGTCAAATGGGACTGATTTTTCATTGATTTTTGTTTTTGTACACTATATTGTACTAAGACCATACTAATATGTGTAATTGGTTCCAGCTTTTAATTGGTACATTTTTATTATGGTAAAAGATGAAAGTTTTAAGGTAAAAATGCTGATTTTAGGTACCTTTTTGTCCTAAAAATCACCCCCATTTGTACTATGAATTTAGTACTGCCATCAATTGATTTAAATGGTCATTTTATCCACTTTTAAGTTTATCAACTCGTGGCTCCTTAAAAACTTTAAGGCAATTGTGTAAAACGCATTTTCGTGACACCCGAAGGTGCGTTTTTGTGCTTTAAGGAATTTTTGGAAAATAAGTAGTCGCTATGTGTTCCAAGTGTTTATAAACATTTTTTATAATCAATAATAATATGTTAAGGTGTTACATTGAGTTATATGGGGCTATATAAACTCATAACACAATTCTCGGGCTACTCGGCAAAAAGGAGCGTTAAGAAACTCCCCCGAGTATTTTGTCTTTAATTGAGAATTTATCTGAGAACCTTGTCTTAATTGTTCATTAGGTACTATTATACATTTTGAATGAGGTGTAATGCTTTACTTTATTTATATGGTATTTCCGGGACTTTCGGTCCTTAAGGGGCCTTTAAGAGAATTCCCGGGTATTTCGTATTTTTACTCAGTTCCAACTGAGGACTTGTGTTTCAAAGGTCATATAATGATCCTTGGTTGACTTTATATGATTTTCATAGCTTATATAATTTGTTTACTTAAGGTCGGGCTTTAACGCACGTTTTTGACCTTAAGGAGTTTAGGTGCGTTCTTAACGCCTGAGTGTTTATATACTCTCTTTAGGGTTTAATAATCCCCTAAATAATATATATATCATATTATTTAGTTATTTAAATGTTAGGGGTATTTCACAAAGAGCCAGCAATGCTATTACAGTCAACACGAGATGCTATCCCTAGCTGGCGATACAACCACGCAAGAGTACCTGCTCCCCATGCGAACCTCTTTAGCTTCGTATTTTTACCCATGGGAGTAACTAACCATAACGGTAGAGGGCTTATGCGTGAATGGCCCTTGTTAGCAAAGATGGTAGTAGCGAGAGCATAGTAGAGCCAACCGCACGCCTGCTTCATAGGTACCCTCTGGCCGGTCGAACACCACTCTATAAGTGGACATATCTGAACAACACCAGTATGCCACATGAATTTCATCATCTGGTCAACACCCTCCTCAAAATCTAACAACTTAGCCATCGTCTTGAAATACCCCGACCTTAAATATGGCGATTAAATTATCCTAATAAGTATTTAAGAGCCTAATGATTATTAAGAAATATTGGTAAGGGAAAATAAATCCAAAAGAAATAAAGAAACGCTTTAAAAAAGCGAAAAACGCTAAATAAGCATTAAGTAACCATAGGAGGTATGAAACCTCGTGTAACACCACTACCGTTAATCATATGCTTACCGTCTAATCGTCCTGTTAATCCTATCAGTTCGCAGCGGAATTACTACTGTTACTACGGCGGGTGATACAACGCCGCTAACCGCCCATACGGCTAGAAAGGCTATTACTACTTACAGTGACGGTCTGATGAACATAGTATACCGAGCTACTAAATTACTTACCAAAATACCACATACCGAATACTTACATCAACGGACTACCGAGTATTTAGAGTATATTCAATTACATTTCCTTTTCCAACCTACCAAAAATAATGAGTTTACCAACTACTCATCTATACCAATGCTCCGTCCTTCCACTATCCAAAAAGGTGTACCCATGGTACACCGGCTAATCAAACTACAGCCGTGTACTACTCAGTACACCATTCACAAATTCATTGTTTACAATTCAAAAAGAAGACAAAAGAAATAGAACTGAGTCTTCAACATCTTCATCCTTCTCGGGTACCTGCGTGTGTAGTAAAAACATCGCCCCAAGGGGCTCAGCAAAAGCTGCGCATGAACTCCGCATATACCGCGTGCTAGCTAGGGCACGCCGACTACTTGACGTCCACTATACATGCGGTTCATTACTTTCATACATACATGCTTTGCAAACAACATACATGCATATACAATTCATTACACAATTCAAGACATCAATACAATAGTGCATACATTACTTACCTTCACGATGTTAGCCAAGTTACGCATACAGGTTAATCGGAATGCTATTTACTCTTTTACCCATTTTACTTACTTTCTCTTACTTGCACTTTACTTACTTTCATTTACTTTACTTACTCATTCTTACTTACTTGCTTATACTCAAGTTAAGTCGGTATGACCTCCGCCCTGGGGACTACTCCGTCCCACCTCCGGGATTTACTTGACTCACCAATCCGGGATGCTACCCACTTAAGGGATTTGGGCCACGGACCAGTTTAAGAGTCAGGAATCGGATCCAACCTCTTGTGTCTCCTCATCCTCACGCGTGGCCGAAACTATATCGGACTTCTACTCATTCCAATTTAATTACCAATTTAAGTTAGATTGGTTAGCTTGTTAGGAATCAGTTAGAAGTCCAATAGCAATCACAATCGGTCACAACACAATACAACATACATACGCACTCATATTCATTCATACATTTCATGAATTATACAAACTAAGATTTAAAGACAATATACAACAATACACAGCACTACATATCCACAAGTAAACATGATAACTCCGATTCGTGCATTTATCTTATTTGGTGATCAATTAGCACACAACACACAAATCAGAGTAACCAAGATAGCATACGGGGCATGAGGAATTCATACCGTTCACCGTTGTACGTGTTTTCAAACGTCCCTCCGGTGTCACAAATCAAATCCTATGATATACATACAATTGAATGATTAATCTAACTATTATTAATCTTGACTCAACTACTCGTACGTTTACTAATCCATACTTACTAAGTCTTTGCATTTCAATACTTACATTTTTATTTACTTACTCCTAATTACTTAACCATGGTATACTTGCATTTATATGCACATATGTAGGTGGGTATACATATATACATATATATAATTATTATTTAACTTAATTAAAATTTTTTTTGTATGACTCGACCGACCCACCCTGGGTCGGTCCCCAGGGTCGGTCGGGTGCAGAGACTTGTTTACAGAAAATTTCAGTCCGACCGACCCAGCCAGGGTCGGTCCACTGGGTCGGTCGGTTACAGAAAGAATTCGACTAAAAATTTCTACTCGACCGACCCAGGCAGGGTCGGTCCCCTGGGTCGGTCGGATGCAGAAACATTTCCGACCAAAAATCCCACTCGACCGACCCAGGCAGGGTCGGTCCTCTGGGTCGGTCGGATGCAGAAGTTTTCGAGATTACAGATTTTCGGGTCGACCGACCCAGCTAGGGTCGGTCCTAGGGTCGGTCCAGCCCAGTACCCATTTTAATTACTTGTTTTAAACCTTAAACTTTACTCAATTCACACCCAATCTTTTACTACACATTTCCATAAGTTCCCTACATGCCTAGGCACCTTAAAACACTCCTTTACTCAACTACTAAACTCATTACTCTTTATATCCCAACTCACCACTTGTTTTCTAAATTTCATTTCAGCCCACACATTATTTCCTCACTTAGTTGCATTATGCTACAGATTTTGACACTTACTCTCCCCTTCTCTAACTACCTCTCCTAATGCCATTTCTAACACCTCTAATGCACTACAACTACATTAACCATCTCTCCCAATCTTCCCTCTATCTATCTAAATCAAAATATGTTACAACACATATTAGTCACCTAGTTTCTAGTTCACTAAGTGTTCTAATCCTAGGTGAATTGTGCCATAGTCTCCCCTATTTCTTACACTCTCACCACATGTTTTTAGTTCACAATTCCACACTTATTTCACCTGTTTGAAAACAGCAACAATATACAAGCTCTCTTACACAAACACCAATACTAAACACTCTTAAAAATTCCTGCACAACACAATCAATTCCCAACTATGTTTTGACAGTTTTTATATGTCTTTTAAAACTTCCACACAATTCAATTCTTCCTCTACATTACACTATTGTTCACTACCATTTCACAATACCACTTCTACTCTTTAAAAATCTGTTACACATACATACACAAGGCTACACCAAAGAGCACAATTACCTTGTTTTTCTTCTAGCTTTCTTTCTCCTTCTTTCTTGCTTCTTCCTCCTTCTTTCTTTCTCTCCCTCTACCGGTTATAGTCTCTCAACAAATCTAACATTACAACCCATTCATAAATACACCATTCAACACTAAAACTAACCCTAAACATTAATTAAGTTTTAATGTAAATTTCTAGGGTTTAGGAATATATTACCTTCCAAGGGTATGAGTGATGCTCGGATAGCTCAAGAACAATATTTCCACCCCTTCCAAGAGGCCAAAATCGGCTAGAGTACCAAAACACCAACAAGGTTTCAGCTTCAATTTCGTTTTGCCCATAAGGGCTAGAAAAAGATGGAGTTTTGAGAAGATTTTTACCTTAAAAGAACAAGGAGAAGGAGGTGGTTTTAGTGGTAGTCTTGAAGCTCCAAATGCTCCATACCCATGGAGATGAAAGTTCTTGTTTTCGAATTTTTTGGAAAGAGGGAATACTCTCCTTGATGAGAGGATTCCAATGGTACAAGTTTTGTAATTTTTGGAAGGGATTTGAGGGAGTAACAAGAGGAGAGAAGGGAGTATTTGTGTGGGTTTTCTTATTTCTCCATGGTTGCCGGTTGGAGAAGGAAAGAATTCAGAGAGGAGGGAGATGGTTTACGTGAGAGAAGAGAAGGGAATGGGTAGAGGAGAGAGAGAATGTGAGGTAGTAGTATAGTTAAGTTACTTTTTGCTTTTTAATTCTTTTTGTCTTTTACAAATAAAAGGGAGTTAAGAGTGTGTGTGTGGGGGGGATAAAAATCGGACAGCACCACAGCCCACATGGGTTTTTAAATTCTTTTTGCAATATTGGACACACTAGTTTGGATTATTTATGTTTTCTACCCACAACTTCCCGTTTTGACAGTTTTTACTAATTTCTCGTTTATTGATTTTATTGGTTCTGAAGCTTCACCAATATTTATTAATGATTATTTAGTTGACCAAAATTGTTACGAGTCTATTTGACCCGCTTAAAGACACGTTTTTCCGGTTACCTCGAAAAATGCGCTTTAAGGTTCGTTAGTGTTTTTAATCCATTTTAAGGATCCATTTTCTTCGGGATTTGTTCCCTCATATTTATTTAGACTTAATTAAGCTTCTAAATTATTCATTAGCCTAATTAATCACTATTTTTAATTACAGCGTATTTCACCTCGGTTAGCATATTATAAGGATTCTAAAGGTTTAATAAGACCTAAATAATGTAAGGGAACAACTCCCGAAGAAAACGAAACCAAATAATGTATTAAAACGCTAATAGAGCTTTAGCGCACGTTTTTCGAGAAAACTCGAAAACGTGATTTTAAGTGGTCAAACGAAACCATAAAAATTATAAATCATTAAATAATAATTAATAAGCATTAACGGAAGCTTAATAATTAATAAAAGTAAAGAAATGAGAAAATTCCGGAAAACGGGTTCCGGTTAGTAAAAACTGTAACAACCGGAAGTAGTGGGGTGAGAGTGTAATTAAATAAAACTAGTGTGTCCACTTTTGTATTTAAAAAGCAAAAAAAGTGAGTGTGTGTGTGTTGGTCGCAGCCCCCCTCTCTCACACACCCTCTTCACTTCCTAATATGCTAAAAGACAAATAAGAAAAGTAAAAAGTAACCCCACACCCTCTCTCACCTCACTCTCTCTTTTCTCTTTCTCCTTTCTTCCTCACCAACGATTCCTCCCTCCTCTCTCTGCTGGGGGCGATTTCTTGAGCTTCTCCAACAACAACAATGGCTTCCCTTCTTCATCCTCATGCTCCATTCTCATGTAAGCTCCAAATCGAAAACAAATTACATATTTGAACTCCCCTCACTCTCCTCTACACTTCTCTCTTTTCAAAATCCAAAAATGAGGAAGTTCATTTTCGTGGGTATATCCCATTGGGGAAGAAAATAGCATCAATGTGTAGCTTGGAGTCCCCTCTCTCCATTAAGGTAAAAATCTCCATGAAAACCTTAAGTTTTCTTCATCCTTTGGTAACCGATTTTTGCCCCATTGTAACACTCCATTTTCTCTCTCTCTTTTGAGCACAATATCAACCTTGCAATGGTGGTGGATTCACCTTCTTGAACCAAGGGCTAAAACCCCTCCTAAACCACTCCAAAGGTAAACCCTAGAAATCTTGCTTTAAGAATTTCAATGAACTAGCACTAATTTAAGGGTTAGTATATTAATTACAATTTTTTGTGTGCTTGGATGATGGGAATGGAGATTGGCAACTCCATTCCCCCATATGGCCGATTTGGGCAAGAAAGAGAGAAGAGGAGAAGTGGAAAAGAAAAGAGGAAATAAGAGCTTAAGGTAAGAGCTCTTTCTTGAATGGTAAATTTAATGCATTAGAGTAATGGGAATGGGTAAACCAATTTAGAGAACCCAAATTATTGTATTGGTATTGTAATATTGGAGTTTTGAGTATTTGGGAACTAGTAAGTAAATTGTAGGCCTTAGAGCCAAGTATTGTGTATTTGTATTGACCTTGTTGTTTGATGGAAGTATTGGAGTATTGGTATTGACTTGGGTGCTGGTAGGACCCTTGTATGGGTGTGGCTAGAATAGGAATGAACTTGGTGAAGAAAGTATGTGCATGGCTAAGTAAGAAAAGTAGGTGAACTATGGCAAAAATTTGGTAGGAATTGTGCATTATTGAATGACTTGGTGAATGGGAGAACCAAGGTGTGTATTGGGATTAGTAGAGATGTTTTATAACCATGGAATGGTGGTTGGGGTATGAGGATATGAGAATGTAAAATCTGTAGCAAGAGTTGTTGAATTGTATTGGAGAAACTAGGGGAGTTTAGGTGCAAGATTTAGTAAAGTGAGGGTGAACTCGAAGAGTTGAGGTAATGGTTTGTAGGCCTTGGGAATGGCATTAAGAGATGAAATTATGTATGGTGAAAGAAAGAACTAAAATCTGTAGCAAACAAAACTAGAAAGGATTTATGTAAGTGTTGAAAGGAAAATGTGGAGAATTGGTGTGTGAATTAGTATGGAAAGGTGTAACAGATTAGCAATGGATTTAAACATGTTTAGGTGACTAATTAGGTGCTCACACATGTGGGATTAAGTGTAGGAACATTTGGGAATTTAGAAAGAAAGGAATTGAACAGAACAAGAAAAATGCAAAATCTGTAACATACCTGTTGTGGCCCGGGACTTAGGTCCAGGACCAAGTCTCGGACCACCCTCTGAAAACACCCCGAGAGTTACTGGCAGGCCTGGTCCGGGACTTGAGATAGGCACAAGGTCCCGGACCATAGTGTCAAAACTAGCCGAGAATTTAAGCAAGTGAGGGTCCGGGACTTAAATGGAGTATAAGTGCCCGGACCAAAATAAAAATCTTGCCGAGAGTTACAAGCGCCTGGTCCGGGACTTGAGTTGGGGACAAGGTCCCGGACCATACTAGGAAAATTACCCGAGACTTGAGACCAGTGTTGGTCCGGGACTTAGGACCCGGACAAGGTCCGGACCAACACCAAAAATGAATTCTAAGCTTATTAAATGGGTTTTAAGGGAGGGTAATGAATGGTGATGTTGGTATAGGATAAAAGGTACTTAATTCATGATAATTAAGGGTCATTAAAAGTATAAACAAGTTGGAGAAGTAAGTAAGGAAGTTGTAAGAATATGAACATTAAGATAAACCGAAATAACGGGATAACGGGGTAAGTACGGGAGTAGTAAGTATGTATTATAATGCTTGGTCTTAATTGAACCATTTGACATGTAGTCATTGGTTCGTGGATGAGGACCAAGGAACAAGAGGGAACCAAAGGAACAAGGGAACACCCGGTAAAGTAAATTCCAGTAAAAAGGTATGATTTCTTCATGCCCTGTATCCTAATATGGTTACCCCAATTTGTGTGCTTATTTGATCACCTAATAAGATAAATGCACGAATCGGACTATGTTGCACTTACTTGTGCTTGTTTACATTGTTCTCGATATTTGTCTTGAACAATAGTTTGTATAATTCATGAAATATATGAATGATGATGAAGTGTATTTGTACCCGGTATTGTATTTGTGTATTGTATTGTATCTTGTATAGATGTGCACTTGAACAATGTATTTGCGTATGTGGCTTGGATGTTGACTTCTGCTGATTCCTAACTACCTAACACCTAACTTAAATGTGAGTAAATTGGAATGAGTAAGAAGTCCGATATAGCTTCGGCCACGCGTGAGGATGAGGACACACAAGAGGTTGGATCTGATTCCTGACTCTTAAACTGGTCCGCGGCCTAAACCCCTTAAAAATGGGTAGCATGCATCCCGGATTGGTGAGTCAAGTAAATCCCGGTGGTGGGACGGAGTAGTCCCCGGGCCGGAGGTCCCGACGACTTAACATGAGTAAGAGTAAGAGTAAGTAAGTATGGATGAGTATGAGAATGAGTATGTATGCGTATGTATGGAGTAACGAGTAAAAGAGTAATCTCCACCCGATTAACCCGGGTGGACCAATGAAGCTAACAAGTATTGTATTGTGTATGTAGTGAGTATGTGCAGTTCGGAAGAAGGTAAGTATGGGTTGGATGGTTTATATTGTACTCCCTGTATGTAATGAAGTGTGTGTATGTATGGATGCCTTGCGTAAGTATTGTAGTAATGTGTATGAAAGCATGTATGCATGATGTGTGAATAAATGAACTGCATGTGTACGACCAAGTGGTCGGCGTACCCTCACTAGTACGCGGGGTATGCGGTTATCATGTTCAGCGAAAGCTGACCCCTTCGGGGGAACGTTTTTAGTGTGCAGGTACCCGATGCGGATATGGTCAAGGTAAGAGACCGGTGACTACACTTGGACAGTTAGTAGAAGAATGTAGAGGTGTACTAAGTGGCACACCCTTGTACTTAGGAAGTAAGTAGTTGTGAGGAATGGGTAGATGTAGACTCTTAATGAGTATCTATGAAATTGAAGGAGGTGTTGTATTTGTATAAGGATCTCAAGTAAACTCGGTGTATTGTATCGTAATGAACTTATGGGGTATTGTAATGACTGGGAAGTTCTAGTATTTGATTTGGTAATTGGAGTATGTATTGTAAGTGTGTAGTACTCGGATATTCCGGTCCATCAGACCGATGCTGTATGTAGTAGTAGCAGTAGTAGTGTTAGTCACGTGGGTGGCTAACGGCATTGTATCACCCAACGTTGAGTATGTAAGTATCCGCTGCGTGAGTCTGGATTGTATAAGAAGATTGGACGGTAATGACAGTATTAGCGGTAGGGGTGTTACAAAAAGTGGTATCAGAGCGAAGTATCGCTCTGATGACTGGAAATACCGAGTTAGGAATTAGAAGCTTAGGGCTAAGGGCTGAGTGTTAGCATTAGAGATAATGCTGGTTAGGAACTACCGGTGAATACCGGATACCTACAATACCAGACCCGCCCTCCGCAATCCCACTGTATAACTTGGGAAAGAATGCCAGAGAGAAGGAAAGACCTCTCATACTCGGGAAAACCCGATCTGGCAGAGTAATGAGACATTCCTACAAGAGGAAGAACCTGACATATAGTAGATTCCAAGAAATGGAAGACCCGAAGATGTATCCCGGTTGAACAACAATACCCGCACTTAATAGCGGGGTGGAATAAGCACTCCAACCACAAGGAGGCTACAACTTGCAACAACATGGGGTGACATACCTAGCAGTCGCAGAACCTGGCTAACCAACCAGCAGCAGGAAAAGAAGCACTAAGCGCAACGGGGCGGAAAAAGGAACTGTAACGGAACCCGAGACACAAGTCTGCGGGACAACAGTAATAGCCAAGCAACACCACCAACGGTATGCTAGCTGGCTAAGGACATAGTCGGGAGTGTTTGACTCCAAAACTACAATGCCGAAAAGGTTACAAACCTGGCCAACATAGCTCAGACAGCTACAAGAACATTCACAGATATAATCAGATGCAACTACAACCGTAGTGCCTAAACCAACTCAGGCTCAGTAACCACAACAAACATGTGGGAACGAGCAACAAGGAAGAACACAACCAAATCAAATGGGGATCTCCAAGGATTGGAGAAGTACCCCGACCAAGACAACCATGTCAAGATCAATGAGGAGCTACTTAAAAGGATCGAGTATCCCAAACGTAGATCAATATGATCAAGGGAAGAGTCAACAAGACTATTAAATACAAGTGGAAACCATACCAAGACCGGTATAGGTTTAACCAAAAACCAACAGTACCACGCACTTGCCACGACAAGTGCAGTAAGGGCAGGAATATATAAAGGACCTCTAACACACTACAAGCACATTGTAATGTACCGAGACCGCAAAGAAGCGATTACCGAACCACGTATCCTAAGAACAGGAAGAATGGAACCTTGGAAAGGCCTAATGGCCTGACCATTGTATTAAGGACATACCAGTCAGCGAGAAGCTGGACTTGGTCAAGACCTCAAACATGGTTGTGCCATGAAGAACATCTATTAACACTGAACTATTATTTCAAACCCAAAATTTTTCTTTCAAAACCATAACCTTTCTTTTAAACCTTGGATTTTAAAACCAAACCAACATAATTACGATGAGTATCATAGAATGATACAAGAGGAGTCAACAATAGAATACTTCACCTAGGCGTGTGACGAGCACTACGAGTGTACTTAATTACGGGATGTGGGATGACCGCAATCCGAAGGAGCTTGCGGGCCTGACATATAGTTAGGTAAGTGGTAACGTATCAACACGGTACCCCATGTATGTATACATGTGGTGTACGAAACACGGGAAGTAGTCAACTCCGCTCTACGGACCAGGAGTAAGTTCAAACCCGAACAGCTGGACACCTCAGACGATCAAGGAGAAGCAACTCAGCTAAGTAATTAGCATAAAAGAACTCAGAGAATCCATCTGAGGTTAAGGAATAAGAATTAGAGGTGCAAAAAAAGCACAGACTAATAAGTATAGACATTGGATATGTCTCAAAGACATCAAGAAAATACATGACAGCTGGGAAGTGTACCCAGCCTGAACACCGTAAGGCAAATGCCTAATGTGAACACCACAGTGTTCAATGAACGGGACGAGGATCCCAAGAACAATTGCCAAGACTACCAAGGAGCGTAATCCATCATTGGAGAGAATATTAAACTTAGCCTAGAACACTAAGAGAAAGTATAAACAGTCTACCAAGAGCGGGAGACGTTATAACCCAAAAAGGGAATAACTCAAATACAATACCACAAGGCGGTATAGTAGAAACAACATATCATAAACATTAGCCGGATGTAACGGCATAACTAACAGCACTCAGGAACAATCCTTGAAGAGTGTCTGAGATAACAACAGTTGAACAAGCGTCATGATAAGAGCACATGAGCTAGAAGGAACATTCGGTTAGGACACCGAAGGGATTTCACTTAACAGGAAATACCATAAATTACCAGAAGGCCCGAATTAACACCAGATTACCTAAAGGGTCTCCTATGAACGGAAGCGTGATGTCACGACTTACCATGGAGCCTAGTAATACCTCCAACCTATGGGGTATACAGGGAGTGGAAACATGTATAAGCAACTTGCAAAGAGCATAGCTTACAGCAATAAGGCTTAAAAGCCATCAACCAACTATGTTATGTAAACCTTAACGGTTGCATAACCCACACCACTTGGTAATAAGACTTGCAAGAGATATTGTCTCATACGACAAAGAAATCAACAACTGGACCATCAATTCAAACCCAACATCCTGAGTGGCTCGTAATAATGGCCAACTCAGTGTCACCGTCACTAGAGCATCAGTCTAGTATACAGTTGGCAAGCTTTAGCTACCTTCATGCTTTCTGTAGCAATGGTAGCACAGAGGCAAAAGAATCGTGATGATGCCAACATTGGCCTTGCCCACATTTGGACACTACGGGAAACCCGAGGAAAAAATACCTCTCATTAACGAAGACCACCAATGGGGAGAAGATGTGAACCTTAGGAAAGGCTTCCATCTACTATAACTATAAAGCTTACGCATATAGATATTGCCAAGGTAGGATGGGATAAGAAAATGAGATTTCCAAAACCCTACGCCTAAAAGAGGCTTTGGACTGTAAAAGCACAACACTTAAAGAACATAGAGACTCGAAGGAGCAAGTATACTCCATATGCACCCAGGCATGTGGTGAACCATTGTATAAACACCAACATGGTAACCTTGTCATGAGACCCATGAGTGGAAACAAGCCCCTCAACAAGAACCTTCACTTGTCAGTGATAAAATACCCTCCAATGGAGAATGGGACCAGAAAAACCTCGAAGTTTGTGGGATGTTCCGGTTATGTACATACAAGTAAAACTACATAGCTAGAGCCTATAACCAATGCTCAGCACTGGGAAGATAGTAATTGTCAAAAACAGTCAATGTGAGTACACATTGAACACCATGAATGACCAACGCTCAAGAGAGCTTGTAACCCGATAAATTACTTCATCCGTTATCAACAAAGATACTTGGTAAATGGTATCACAAATGATGAATAGAATGTGAGGTAAGCTAACCTACACATAAAACCTAAGTTGAATAAGACATCTCCACATTGGGAAGATAATAAGATTGCGGTATGCTACGACAACCGTCATACACACAAACACAGGAAACTCCTAGTGTATTTACACTATAAGGAAATGGTGCCAATGACAATGGCGATAAGTGAAGAGGAACTACCACAGTTACAGAAACAGTAAAAACAATGTGGTACAGTGAGTAAGAACACGGTGCGCAACAAGCGACCGCCATGAGGAAAGTAGCAGATAATGACACGGAGTATAAGTATGAGATGACAGACAGAAATATTCTTTCCTATCACATAAGTGACTTACTGTCAAGCGTTTACGCCTCTGCACTCTGTATGACTGAGTGTTTTGGTATTGCACTTGTGCAACTAATGATCTAATGGGATGGCTAGGGATATGGAAAATGTAAACCGTAGTAAACCTTCTTTTCACCAACGAACATGACATAAGCCAGTTAAGCAAGCTTAGCAACAGACCGTGCGGCCTGAGGCCAAAGAAGCACGAAGAGTGTGAACAAACACACTAGATAATCAAAGATGTGAATTGAATTGGAATAAAATGTGGAAGGAGACGTAACAAGTCACTAGGACCGACACAAGAAATGCAAGGAGTAATACAAGTAAAGAACTACACTTGTACTGAACCAGAAGAACTGGTATAATTCAGAAGCTATTGACAACAGAGGAAGCACTACAACTAAGTAGTGACTCAACCTCGCCCGACAATAAGTCAAAGGAACTTAATGAATAATCATGGGAGTACGAATAGAATACATATTAGATTGCCAGAGAGCTGGTTACAAATCTAAAACTCATGGAATCTAAGAATGGTAAAAGAATACCACAATTGCTTAGCAAACCTTATTCCCATAATAGACGGATAAAAAGGTGATGTATAGCACATTAAGGATAACATGAAGGGTAAGTAACCCAAGTTATCAGGGTCGCGCAGCAGAAGTTGGTGGGCCCTAGCTAGGAGATAATATACCTAGTAAGTATAGTAGAATGGCTATTAATGCCTTGAAGCCTAATAGGCTGGAACCGAATTAATTATGAGTTAAAAACTCATATAGGAATCCTTGGTGCAAGACTAAACCATTGTTATCATTAGGACCCTTTGACAAGGGTATATTATGTAACAAACCGTAAAGAAGCTAAAACGCTTCATATTGCCCAATTGAGTAAACCAATGTTTAGTAATAATAACATATGGTAGATTACATGGGCGTAATCCCTTTTAAGGGGGGTAGAGCAAAAATCGCATAATGTGAATTTTATGAATAAAACACATAAACTATAATGTGCTTAGCACAAATGAGAATTGATTGGATGATTGGTACTATGTTAAATAAACATAAGTATCCATTCATATTGAAATTATGGCAATTAGGCACGAGAGATGCAAATACCATAGGATGGATATACCTACCTTGTAACACCATGTAAGAGTATTAGTAAAAGAAAAGTAACGAGTAGTGGACGGATCTCCACAGGTATTGTAGCCTTTGAAGAAAGAAGTAGTACGAAATAAATGAGAATAGTAGATGAGTGAAGTCTAAGAGTAGTGTATACCTATGTAAGTCATTGGAAGTAAATCGAGGACAACTAAAATTTACAAGTATGGTAACCCCTAGTTAGAATATTTGAAACAATGGAGAGTAATGGATGGAAGTAGTGAAGGTTGATGAAATGAGCACTTAGGTATTGAATCTCGAAGTAAAGTATTTGGGAAGTAGAGTGAGGATGATTGATGGATTAAATTCCATCCCTTGGAGTTGTATGAATTTGTATTTATGACTAGATAAGTAAAAGATAGAAAATGGACAAAATCAAATTATGTGTTGTTTGAAACCGACGTGGGAAGTCGAACTTGATCCTGATCAGATCAAGGGAAACCGAACACAAATTGGGGTGGAAAGATAGTTCAACACTGATGTTGATCACATCAGGGTCGAATGATTCTTGAAGCTCCCCTCAAGTGGTCACAAGAATCACACATAGGATAGAAGTAATGAATATAAATTGGAACTTGGAGTTGGATGCTTTAGAAGATTTTTAGTTAGCTGTTGGGAAGGATTTTCCTTAGACTGAGTGTAACACCCTAACTCAATCCAAACGTGGTCTCGCAACTTAACAGCATATATACATATACACGTCACAGCGGAATTCTTTACACACCAGGACCTTGCCACGGTCTGACTACAGAATATACCGAACATTAGTACATAACAACCTTAACCAAATACATATTCTTCTTACAAGCCCCTCACATCCTATACATCTTACTAACCCAATTGCCATACGAGTGTACATGCACAACTCGTAGGCCACACTTAACCCTCAACACTTGTACCCCTTCTTACTCTCGCGATGGCCGCCTCCTGATGTTCACCTGTGTAGTAAAAACAGCCCCCAAAGGGGGTCAGCACGAATACTGGTACGATCCTCTCATGGTCCCCAAGCTAACGTGGCTACGACGACTAATTGTCGATAGCATGGAGGTTGATTAGATGCACAACATAATAGAAAGTGCAGTAAACAACAAACCAAATATGAACAATCAAAGTTCACACACAATGAACGACTTAGATGCGTTCCCTTAATTAGAGAGTTAATTGTTTAACTCCTTAAGTTGTATTTCCTTTTAATCTCAGTCCATCCTTATCTCACCTCAATCTTAGTCTTATCTTAAATCTTAGTAACAACCACCCTTTAAAAGGAGTGGATGTAGCTTATCTTAGTCTTACAAATACAAACCATCCTTTAAAAAGGAATGGTTGCAACTTATCTTTACCTTACCTTAATCTTAATCTTAACTTATTCTCAGTATACAAACCGTTCCTGGAGGGGAATGGTTGTAGCCTAAGTCCAAACCTGGGATTTAGGTGATCCCACCGCACCATCTTAATGCCACCTACCCTGGACGGAAGTCCAGCGTAGCTGAGCCGGCAACCGGCCCTAGGCTACAAGTCCGAAGACAAGTCCTTAAGCGGAAGACGGATCTGCTATAGATACCGACCCCCTTTCCTTAGCATGCATGACCGGAGTCAGTCCCGGGTTTCCTCACTCAAGTTCCAGTTAGTAGTAGTCTCAAGACCATGTTTGTTTGTTAACCTCTTTCGGTTTATATCAACCCATATTAGGGAGCGTTCCTTAGTCTCATACATTTGCTTACTAAACGTTGGTTAGTAAGTTCTCTCGGTATGTTGTGTTAGTTTTCAAACATCACACAACAATACAATAAACATAGTATTCCGGTTGCATGCCTTATCTTGTTTAGTGAGCACACAGAAACAAATAGCACACAAGCCGAGGGACACCTCGTTAGCAAGCAGGTCACAAGAAGAACTGTACCGTTCACCGTTGGTCGTTCGGTTGCTTACTCTCTTCCGGAGTCCAAATTCCCAAGCCCTAAAACATTCATTCAGTTTTAGGTTGTTAATCACTTAACTTAATTCAACTCATTTAACTTGCTTAACCCATAATGATTCCCACCTAACACCTCTTAAGTTTTACAACTTAATCTTACAACTTAACCTTAAACTTTTAAGTTTATACTTATCTTAATCTCTTAGGTCTTTACACCTCTAATCATCAATGCCCTCTTAACGGGGTACCATTAATACCACTAAACTTCCTTAGGGTTTTCTTTTTCTTTTTTTTTTCCATTTTTAGGGTCGACCGACCTTACCGACCGACCTTACCTAAGGTCGGTCCATTCCAGAACTCATTACCGTTTGAAAATTTCACCCCGACCGACCTTGCAAGTCCGGTCCCCAAGGTCGGTCCATTCCCGAGAGTTTTCCTCGTTGAAAATTTAAGCCCGACCGAACTTCCCAAGCTCGGTCCCAAGTTCGGTCGATTCCAGAGACTCAATTCGTACACAAAATACAAGCCCGACCGAACTTGCAAGTCCGGTCCCCAAGTTCGGTCGATTCCAGAAACTCTTTCCGGTAGTGTAAACTGAGCTCGACCGACCTTGCAGGCCCGGTCCCTAAGGTCGGTTGGCTCCAGAACCATGTTTCTAAATTCCCATTTGACTCCAAACTTCTCCACATGTTTCCCCATGTGTCCTAATACCATTTAGGCACTGAAACTCACCTTGGAACTTCCACCAAGCTCTCCAAAACAACCTCCAAAGATCTTCTTAAACATTTACTAAATTCTTACAAACACTCCTAACATATCATATAATTCCTTACATTACCAACTTGTAACCTTACCAAAACTTCTACCAACCCAAGTGTTCTCTCCTTAACAGTTTGAGCACCTCATAAACATCATTTTCCATCCCCAGTTCACTTACTAAAACTTCCTCAAGTCACCTTGCATATCCATACACAAATTCCTCTCCTTTCCTTTGGTTACTCATCACTCTTAAACTCTTAAGCTTGCTTATACATTTCTTTCCATTACCTTAATACCTTGACATTGTTCTCCATTTACCTTCACCATGTAACACCCTCCTTAGACATTTCCACCTCTTTATGCATCTTATTCACCACCCTCATGATCATACGCTCTTTTACATTCCTAGTCATTTTCCTTGACATTTGACAACATTCTCCCACACCTTTCTCTTCCATCACCTAAGTCCACTCATTACCATCTAAACTAAAACCTTATTGTTCCACCACTAGTATCATCACTACTTAGCCAAGCTTCCCAGACTTTCATTGTTATACTCCCTAATTCATATCTAAATTACCTTAAAGAATTATACACCTTTCCATCCAAATCTTTGCTCAAGTCTTAGCATTCCTCATCACATGATTTTGGTGTGTTTAATACACCCACCTAACCTCTAATTCCTCCTAGACAACTCTAGGCCATTCTAAGCCTCAAGAACTCCTTAGTTAACTCATTTCCACTCAAATTCCTCTTAATGATCCCTAATAAATCCTAGGCATATTAGCTCACCACTACCACTTAAACACTTTGTTTTCTATTCAAATTTCGCCATAGCTTCCCTAGTATATTATCATGCCCAAATGCATTGTTTTCCTCACTCAACCATCTCACACACATCAAGTTCTTTCTCATCTTATTTTCTCACCCAATCCAACTCATTCACAACAAACTCAACATATTGCAATAATCTTAAATTGCATAGCACTAAGGCTCTTAAATGACATGGCTCTTAGGCCCTTAAATGACTTAAACTTAAACACTGAATTTCCCACATATCAAAGCTTTCAACCTGCAAATACACCCATCAATCTCATAGTAGTTATAATGCTCTTAAGACTCATCTTAAACTTATATTACTAACTCATTCCCATTGGCCCTTAGTCACAAGTTCATAAGCTTGTTTAAATTCTTTTTCTTAGGTTACATAACCCATTACCTAATGTAAGCCTTAGGCTACATTGGTACTCATCTAAAAATCATTCCTTAAACCTTAAACCACCATTAGGTAAATAATTTACCTTGTTTTCTCAAGCTTAACTTAACTTCCTTCTTAGACCTTCTTCTTGCATGAATCTCGGCCACCACTTAAACTTCCTTTGCCAATAATCTAACCAATATTCAATGACTCACATGAGTACTAAACAATACACTAACCTCAAGGAATGAAAACCTAGGTTAGAAATGTGTTCTAAGGCATAAAAGTGGATGATTACCTTTGAAGTCTCAAAGTAGACTTGGGCATTGAATGAAAGAGGACCTCCACTAGTCCTTGGTGAATAAAACAAGCTAGAATAAGGCATAAAAACAAAGCCCCATGAGTAGTAATTTTCGGCCATGTGGAAGGAATGATGGAAACATGGTTTTTCTTACATTTTCTTTACCTTAAGAGAATGGAGAAGCTAATGAGCTCTTCAAACTTGATTTTCCTCCATCAATGGAGTTTACTCTTGGCACCAAAATGGAGCTTTGAAGGATTTGAAAAGATAGAAAGATAGGTCTTGGCCTAACTAAGAGAAATATGTGTTTAGTTTTTGATTTGGAGCTAAAATGAGTAAGTTGTTGCCAAAGCAAGGTGGTGGTGCCATGGGTGCTGCTCCTACGTGAATGAAGGAAGGAATAAGATGGTGAAATCGTGGGAAGAAGAGAAATGAAGAGAGAGAAGAAGAAAAGGTAGCTTATAAGAGATATTTTGCTTTAAAAGCAAATAGTAACTTCTTACTTTTTCCTCTTCTTTATAACATTATTTGACTACTCATGGTGACTCATCCTCCCTTACAAAACCGGCCCCCTATTAATTAAGGCAAGTCATGGTCTTGTTTGACCAACTAATTAGACTTAAGTGATTAAAGACTAAACTAGTCACTATTTGGCACTATTCACAAATTAGTGCACATATTTCTGAAATTTTTGATTTCCCATTGATTTAGGATTCCTAATGTGATACTAATTAGTAAACATGTTGATTAAAGAGTAATGATGGGCATTTAGCCACTCAAAACTCAATTCTAAGACAATTTCTCAAAAATGTGCTTTAAGACTTCTTAAAGCACATTTGTGTTTTAACTTGTTTTCAAGCTTGGTTTTCTTTGGCAGATGGTTTAAAATGACCATTAGAATATTACTAAGGTCTTATCATGATATTTGGGTACTCACCCAAGTCTCTCCAAGCTTAGAGCACATTTTTGCCCTAATTGCCCTTAAGGCATTTTCTTGTGTTTTCCTTGGTTTAAATTGTCTACCAATATTTCTAAGGCATATTTTAGCCTTACTACATCATGATTTGATGTTTACTTAGCATACTTAGGTTTGGGGTATTTCACTGAGAATAAGGATTTGGCTAGAAGCTTATACCGGAGAAGATATAGTAGTGTAGCATATTGTATTATTCCAAGGGCAGCGGGACATAGAGGAGTCCTGTGTCTAGATGACCTGAGTTCCTACGGGACTGTATGTATTTTGCATTGCTTTGGGGATAGCTTTGCATTGTATATATGTGAAAACCTGGTAATGTGGAACCGACAGTTGGTAGTAATGTGGATTGGAGTAATTATAGTACATTTGTATGGTATGGAATGTAGAGACCTTGAGTAGTGGATTTGGGAATTAGTAAGGAGGAAGAATGGATGACCCTGGTATTAGACATGTGAGAATGAGGAAGCATTGTAAACTTATAACCTCGAACAACTTTGAGGACAAAGTTCTTAAGGGGGGTAGATTGAAATACCCTGACCTTAAATATGGCGATTAAATTATAATAAGTATTTAAGAGCCTAATAATTATTAAGAAATATTGGTAAGGGAAAATAAATCCAAAAGAAATAAAGAAACGCTTTAAAAAGCGGAAAAACGCTAAATAAGCTAAATAACCATAGGAGGTATGAAACCTCGGTTAGCATTATAAGGATTCTAAAGGTTTAATAAGACCTAAATAATGTAAGGGAACAACTCCCGAAGAAAACGGAACCAAATAATGTATTAAAATGCTAATAGAGCTTTAGCGCACGTTTTTTGAGAAAACTCGAAAACGTGATTTTTAAGTGGTCAAACGAAACCATAAAAATTATAAATCATTAAATAATAATTAATAAGCATTAACAGAAGCTTAATAATTAATAAAAGTAAAGAAATGAGAAAATTCCGGAAAATGGGTTCCGGTTAGTAAACACTATAACAACCGGGAAGTAGTGGGGTGAGAGTGTAATTAAATAAAACTAGTGTGTCCACTTTTGTATATAAAAAGCAAAAAAAGTGAGTGTGTGTGTGTTGGTCGCAGCCCCCCTTCTCTCACACACCCTCTTCACTTCCTAATATGCTAAAAGACAAATAAGAAAAGTAAAAAGTAACCCCACACCCTCTCTCACCTCACTCTCTCTTTTCTCTTTCTCCTTTCTTCCTCACCAACGATTCCTCCCTCCTCTCTCTGCTGGGGGCGATTTCTTGAGCTTCTCCAACAACAACAATGGCTTCCCTTCTTCATCCTCATGCTTCATCCTCATGTAAGCTCCAAATCGAAAACAAATTACATATTTGAACTCCCTCACTCTCCTCTACACTTCTCTCTTTTCAAAATCGAAAAATGAGGAAGTTCATTTTCGTGGGTATATCCCATTGGGGAAGAAAATAGCATCAATGTGTAGCTTGGAGTCCCCTCTCTCCATTAAGGTAAAAATCTCCATGAAAACCTTAAGTTTTCTTCATCTCCTTTGGTAACCGATTTTTGCCCCATTGTAACACTCCATTTTCTCTCTCTCTTTTGAGCACAATATCAACCTAGCAATGGTGGTGGATTCACCTTCTTGAACCAAGGGCTAAAACCCCTCCTAAACCACTCCAAAGGTAAACCCTAGAAATCTTGCTTTAAGAATTTCAATGAACTAGCACTAATTTAAGGGTTAGTATATTAATTACAATTGTTTTGTGTGCTTGGATGATGGGAATGGAGATTGGCAACTCCATTCCCCCATATGGCCGATTTGGGCAAGAAAGAGAGAAGAGGAGAAGCGGAAAAGAAAAGAGGAAATAAGAGCTTAAGGTAAGAGCTCTTTCTTGAATGGTAAATTTAATGCATTAGAGTAATGGGAATGGGTAAACCAATTTAGAGAACCCAAATTATTGTATTGGTATTGTAGTATTGGAGTTTTGAGTATTTGGGAACTAGTAAGTAAATTGTAGGCCTTAGAGCCAAGTATTGTGTATTTGTATTGACCTTGTTGTTTGATGGAAGTATTGGAGTATTGTTATTGACTTGGGTGCTGGTAGGACCCTTGTATGGGTGTGGCTAGAATAGGAATGAACTTGGTGAAGAAAGTATGTGTATGGCTAAGTAAGAAAAGTAGGTGAACTATGGCAAAAATTGGTAGGAATTGTGCATTATTGAATGACTTGGTGAATGGGAGAACCAAGGTGTGTATTGGGATTAGTAGAGATGTTTTATAACCATGGAATGGTGGTTGGGGTATGAGGATATGAGAATGTAAAATCTGTAGCAAGAGTTGTTGAATTGTATTGGAGAAACTAGGGGAGTTTAGGTGCAAGATTTAGTAAAGTGAGGGTGAACTCTAAGAGTTGAGGTAATGGTTTGTAGGCCTTGGGAATGGCATTAAGAGATGAAATTATGTATGGTGAAAGAAAGAACTAAAATCTGTAGCAAACAAAACAAGAAAGGATTTATGTAAGTGTGTTGAAAGGAAAATGTGGAGAATTGGTGTGTGAATTAGTATGGAAAGGTGTAACAGATTAGCAATGGATTTAAACATGTTTAGGTGACTAATTAGGTGCTCACACATGTGGGATTAAGTGTAGGAACATTTGGGAATTTATTAGGCAAAGGAAGGAATTGAACAGAACAAGAAAAATGCAAAATCTGTAACAGACCTGTTGTGGCCCGGGACTTAGGTCCAGGACCAAGTCCCGGACCACCCTCTGAAAACACCCCGAGAGTTACTGACCAGGCCGGGTCCGGGGCTTGAGATAGGCACAAGGTCCCGGACCATAGTGTCAAAACTAGCCGAGAATTTAAGCAAGTGAGGGTCCGGGACTTAAATGGAGTATAAGTGCCCGGACCAAAATAAAAATCCTGCCGAGAGTTACAAGCGCCTGGTACGGGACTTGAGTTGGGGACAAGGTCCCGGACCATACTAGGAAAATTACCCGAGACTTGAGACCAGTGTTGGTCCGGGACTTAGGACCCGGACAAGGTCCCGGACCAACACCAAAAATGAATTCTAAGCTTATTAAATGGGTTTTAAGGGAGGGTAATGAATGGTGATGTTGGTATAGGATAAAAGGTACTTAATTCATGATAATTAAGGGTCATTAAAAGTATAAACAAGTTGGAGAAGTAAGTAAGGAAGTTGTAAGAATATGAACATTAAGATAAACCGAAATAACGGGATAACGGGGTAAGTACGGGAGTAGTAGTAAGTATGTATTATAACGCTTGGTCTTAATTGAACCATTTGACATGTAGTCATTGGTTCGTGGATGAGGACCAAGGAACAAGAGGGAACCAAAGGAACAAGGGAACACCCGGTAAAGTAAATTCCAGTAAAAAGGTATGATTTCTTCATGCCCTGTATCCTAATCTGGTTACCCCGATTTGTGTGCTTATTTGATCACCTAATAAGATAAATGCACGAATCGGACTATATTGCACTTACTTGTGCTTGTTTACATTGTTCTCGATATTTGTCTTGAACAATAGTTTGTATATTCATGAAATATATGAATGATGATGAAGTGTATTTGTACCCGGTATTGTATTTGTATTGTATTGTATTGTATTGTATAGATGTGCACTTGAACAATGTATTTGCGTATGTGGCTTGGATGTTGACTTCTGCTGATTCCTAACTTCCTAACACCTAACTTAAATGTGAGTAAATTGGAATGAGTAGAAGTCCGATATAGCTTCGGCCACGCGTGAGGATGAGGAGACACAAGAGGTTGGATCCGATTCCTGACTCTTAAACTGGTCTGTGGCCCAAACCCCTTAAATGGGTAGCATCCCGGATTGGTGAGTCAAGTAAATCCCGGTGGTGGGACAGAGTAGTCCCCGGGCCGGAGGTCCCGACGACTTAACATGAGTAAGAGTAAGAGTAAGTAAGTATGTATGAGTATGAGAATGAGTATGTATGCGTATGTATGGAGTAACGAGTAAAAGAGTAATCTCCACCCGATTACCCCGGGTGGACCAATGAAGCTAACAAGTATTGTATATTGTGTATGTAGTGAGTATGTGCAGTTCGGGAGAAGGTAAGTATGGGTTGGATGGTTTATATTGTACTCCCTGTATGTAATGAAGTGTGTGTATGTATGGATGCCTTGCGTAAGTATTGTAGTAATGTGTATGAAAGCATGTATGCATGATGTGTGAATAAATGAACTGCATGTATACGACCAAGTGGTCGGCGTACCCTCACTAGTACGCGGGGTATGCGGTTATCATGTTCAGCGAAAGCTGACCCCTTCGGGGGAACGTTTTTAGTGTGCAGGTACCCGATGCGGATATGGTCAAGGTAAGAGACCGGTGACTACACTTGGACAGTTAGTAGAAGAATGTAGAGGTGTACTAAGTGGCACACCCTTGTACTTAGGAAGTAAGTAGTTGTGAGGAATGGGTAGATGTAGACTCTTAATGAGTATCTATGAAATTGAAGGAGGTGTTGTATTTGTATAAGGATCTCAGTAAACTCGGTGTATTGAATCGTAATGAACTTATGGGGTATTGTAATGACTGGGAAGTTCTAGTATTTGATTTGGTAATTGGAGTATGTATTGTAAGTGTGTAGTACTCGGATATTCCGGTCCATCAGACCGATGCTGTATGTAGTAGTAGCAGTAGCCTTGTTAGTCACGTGGGTGGCTAACGGCATTGTATCACCCAACGTTGAGTATGTAAGTATCCGTTGCGTGAGTCTGGATTGTATAAGAAGATTGGACGGTAATGACAGTATTAGCGGTAGGGGTGTTACACGTCTCCTTAAGCTCACTGTTTGTCGGACTCCCCACAATCGGATGACCAATGATTGGGATCCTCAGTATCTGCCACACATCATGAAGTGTGATCGTCATCTCTCCAAATGGCATGTGGAAAGAATTGGTGTCCGGCATCCACCTCTCCACAAAGGCCGAGATCAAAGACATGTTGTTGAAGCCCCATGTGACATCTAGCAGATGCTCCAACGCTGAGTACTTAATCATATTTCTTGCCCTTTTGCAAGTAACCCCGCTAAACGGCCAGTTCGTGATTATAGGTTTTCGGGGTTTAAATCCCAAAACACCCCGGTCCTAGACAATTACACAAATTTTACACACGCATGAAGAAATAGTTAAATCTACTTGCCAAACTGAAAGATAAGATAGTATATACCTTAGTCATTGACCAAAGGTCAATGGCGACATGCCCACCAAAGGTGGTGAGGACACTAGTCAGCAGTGGACCACCGGGTACTGGCACTTCAGTAAGCCTCCAGAAAGGGGGAATAACGGGCTCCATAGCGAGAGCAGCTTCCTCATCAGTCGCGCTCTCCTGATCAGGGTCATCCTCGTTGTAACACCCCACCTCCAAATACATTGATCGTCGCCCTAAGTCCATCTCGTTCATTAACATCGCAGCGGAAAAGTTCTACTAAATTGGTGTTACCGCCGTTAGTCACCCACGTGACTAACTAGGCCTATTCCCTACAAGTCACGGTCTGACTAACCGGATAATTACTCGAGCATCTATACAATACAACTCATAAACCACAACTTATACCAAGTATCTCATATCCTAATACATCATTCTAACATCTCATCAATTACTAAACGAGTGTACATGCACAACTCGTGTAACAAATGTAAAAGCGACCCGAAGTACTCTACCCCCTCCCACTCTCAGGTTGAGTCCTCGTCTGGCACCTACCTGCAAAGTTAAATCACAGGCCCAAGGGCTCAGCATATTGCTGGTACAAAAAAACGTGCAGCCCACAAGCTAGCAGGGTTACACACGACTACTTTGTCGTATACATGCAATTGTTTATTCATACAAGTAATAATAAGAAGTACGATAACAAACAACACATTTATGTGAAATATTCACAGCTCAAATGAATCGAACGTCGTAATGGACGCCCATTAATGAGTAAGTTAGAATGCTAACTCTTGAGGCCTGAGAATTGTTTAGTTCTCGTGTTTGACCACACCTTATAAGTGTCAACCGTTCTCTTAATAGAACTGGTTGTTCTCTAACTGAATGTTTGTTATTTTTGTCGGGTCAAGGTAACCCTAGCCAATGAGTTATTAGCTCCATTGGGTTAATAAACATTAATTCTTAAGTTATGAGGGGTGTAGGCTTGACCCTCCCGCGCCTCCTGAATTTGCCTCCCATCTCGAATTGTTCACTCGAGATGGTCGGGTCTGTTTGTCGACCCTAGGCGACAAGTCGTAGACGAGCCATATGCGGAAGACAGATCTGATACAGATGCCGACCTCCTAACCTAAACATGCATGACCGGAGTCAGTCCCGGATTCCTCTCAAGTTCCAGTTAGTTGAAGTCTCATTGACAATTTGTTAATTAACCCTCTCTCGGTATTAACCAACTAACAATAGGGGGTACTTATAACCTTATACAATTGTTTATTAAACATAGTTAATGAACAAGCTCTAAATCGAGTCGTGTTAGTGTGCAATGGACACACCACAACAATACAGTAAATCGGTTTCATGCTTAATCTTGTTTAGTCGTATCACAATAACACATAGCACACAAACCGAGGTAGACCCTATTAGCAAACAAGCTACAAGAATCCCATACCGTACACCGGAGATTGGCTAGCTCTTAACACCGCATTCGCCTAATCCGCCGAACGCCTCCGACTATCTAGATCTGTAACCAGAACTAGTATTAGTATCCTGTGTCTTAGAACTAATTTGGTTCTCTTTTCAACTTAAACCTCTTCCTAGGTTAACCCGGGTATAATAGTATACCGTTAAACGGGTTCGTTCTTTTAGGAGCATTTTCAAGCTCAATTCTAATTCATTAACATACTAACGTCGTTAGAAGTTATTTAGTTGCACAATTAGCAACCTTAGACTTATACGGACCTTGTATTAGGTTTTAGTATTTTTCACTATTCACCGTATTTTACTATTCATGCATACGTATTTTACTATTCACGTATACGTATTTTACTATTCACTTATACGTATTTTACTATTCACGTATACGTCTCGTATTTGATTATTCATATATACGTAGTTACTATTCATGTATACGTATTTATTATTCATGTATACGTATTTACTATTCATGTATACGTATACTATTCACGTATATGAGTACTATTCATGTACACTAAAATTTTTCGTATACGTCCGTATGATACTCGGTATCACACGTATTTATTTCTTTTTCCAATATAACTTGTATCTTCATTAAAAAATACTTTAAGTATTGATTTCTCTTACACTTATTAAATTACGGGTATACCCCTCGTATACCTTAATTTATATACGGGTCTCATTTAACCCTGTCTTAACTTTGTTTCTTTTACAACTTGTTTCTAAATTCTTTATTTAATTTCCTTAACCTTCTAAACAAATAAAAATGTGTTATTTACATTCCTTACCCTTAGTTTTCTTTCAATTTCTACTTTACCCATAATAAGTTCTAAACTTGTTATTTTTATTTCTAATTTCTTCAAAAGTCTTATTTAATTAATTTCTTTTATACTTTTGGTCAATTACCAAAAATACCAAGTTTGACCAGTCTTTTATGGTCAAACCCCCTAACTTTCCATTATTTACAATATTACCCCTAAAGTTAATTTAACTTAACTTTTTATTCCTTTATACATTTAATATCTAATCTTTTGCTACAAATTTTATTCTAGCTCCTCTAAACATTTTATAAACTGTCATTGACCAAGTTTGACCACGTTTGACCACTTTGACCAGGGAAATTACCATTTTACCCTTGTGGTCTTTTCTTTTATCCTAACTCATTTATTAACCAATTTAACTCCAATTAATTTCTTATTTCGTAACTAATTTTCCTACAGATTTTTGAACATCAAAAATCATTTAAACATCTCTAAACCACCAGATTTAGTTATCTAATATTATAGTATATATATATACCATCTTTTATTAACCTTAAACACACCTAAAACCTTATAAATTCATTATAATACTTATAAACTCTTTATAAATTGTAAACTTAACTCTACAATTATTTTCATCATCTAAACTCTCAAAAATTCCATATTGACCTCATATTTTCGGTAATCACCATTAGGTACTAAAACTTCTTAAATTTTACATATAACTCTTAATTATACTAATTCCTTTAATTTAATTAAGTTAGATATATTTTTTTTTCCTAACTCAATTAATACATAATTTCGGCCATATATAAACCATAGTTTATGAATTTTTTTTATATTATGATAGCTTATATGAAGCTTATATCATAAGGGGTTTAAATCTATTCTTAGATTAATAAACATTAACTTTTAAAGCTAAAAATTGAGATATTAATCACCAAAATTTTGGTAATAAATAATAAGATGAACAATATGTTAGATCATATATAGATCAACAATTAGAACCTTGAAATAGGTAGTTGTAGGATTTACCTTGTATATTAACCTTTAGCTCAATATTAAGCTTGTTTTCCTTAGGAATTTTGACAGCAATTTGCTAGAGTAATTGGCTCCAAAATCATATAATAAGATGAATAATAAGAAGGGTTAGTAACCCTAGGCACTCGGCCTTGATGAAAATCAAAGAAGGAAGAGTTTCCAAGAAGGCAATGTTTTACCTCGAGAATCAAAGGCACTTATTCGTGGTTTTTCCTGAGAATCTGGAAGCTCATGAGCTATAGTTGTAAAGCTCTTGAAAATAGGATTCCAACGAGCTATCAAGCTTGTGATTTGGAATTAGGACGAGAAAGTTATGATTTCTACAAGGCAATGTGTTCTTTAAGGCTCAAATCTAAGAACATGGAGTTTTTTGTGTTGTTTCTTCAAAGAGAGGATGAGCTACGAACTTGGGAGCTCTCATATGGCAGGTAAGTGTCTGATTAATGATTCACTAAGGGGACAAGATGATTTGGCAATTAAAGAAAGTCTTAGTTGTTGTAATAGTAAATTTAAAAGCATTTTGGACTTGGTGACTCACCCCCCATGTCGGCAGCCCTAAGGCTTGTTTGATCTGATTTTTTTTTTGTTTTTCCTAATATTTATGTAACATTTTAAGTATTAATCTCGTTCATAAGGACTTATACCATGTGTTAGGTATGTTACATAGCCAAAATGCCTTAAAACACCATTTTATGTGCTTCCGGGTTCATATTGATTATGCAATTTGTTTTGGCTAGTTTAAATGTGTACTTAATATATTTACAACCTTTAGAAACTTTGTTCATGAAATAGCATGTTGCTCATTCCAATTTAAACCAAGTCGTTTAGTGGTTTCTCCTTGACTTTCGTCAGTTTAGTACCTGTTTACTGTGGACTTTGTATACTTAATTTGTGTGTATACACAATGGATCCTATGACCATTTAATTGTTGTTCCCTTATTTCTTTATGGTATTTAGGCCATTATCCTTTTCGTTCCATGTATACATGCTTAAAGCACTTTTTTTCTTTAAAGCACATTTTCCTTTAAAGCACATTTTTGTGCTCTAAGGTGCGTTTTCGGTTTAAACGCTAATTCCGCTTAATGTGTATTACTAATCTTAGAGGTATTTCACATTTGAAATCTCTTGGGAACTTATTGGTAGTTCCCTAATTTATTTATACTCTTTAAAACACCTTTTGCTCTAATTGTTCCTAAAACTTGTTTTGGTATAAATTGTTGTTTAACACTTCTTCTAATGTTTCTAAGGCACGTTCCAGCCTTAGTATATCCTAATTAGATAGTTCATTAATATATTAAGGTTTGGGGTATTTCACTCGTCTAGGCCCTCATCCTCAGATGTCTCCTCGGCCTCCTCCTCATATATGTCCATGTCAACGGGTGCTGCAGCATCCAGAGGGGTCCGGGGGTCATGATAGCTACACCCAGCAGAAGTCTGTGCCTCTGCATGCTCCACACGGTGGTCATGATAGCTACCACCAGCATGATAGCTACCACCAGCATAAGTCTGTGCCTCCACATGCCCCTCGTGGTGGCTACTCTGACCCTCTATATTGTAACTGGAGCTATGGAGCTGGGCCAGATCAGCAGATGACCAATCACCTGCAAAGGATGAAGGTTCAGACATCCTTCTCCTAGGTATGTGTACGACTGGGTCAGAATCATGGAATGACTGCGTGGATGGGTCCATGATGGGCTGTTGCTGTGAGTGATATGACGAGTGACGAGGCGGCTCAGCATGACCCTGCTGTGGCTGGAAAGATGAGTGTCGTGCAGGCTCAGCATGACCCTACTGTGGCTGGAAAGATGAGTGCCGTGGAGGATCAACTGCGGCAGCCCGCTCACGACGGAACGAAGCAGTCATTGGCTGCTCCACATTCCTGTCCTTTTTTTTTTGGTGTAGACGTTCATCAGAACATTCTTTAGCTTATCCATCACTGCACAAGTTGAAGCAACCCAGTTAAGATTAGTTACACAAGTAAGTAATAATAAATCAACATAACAATTATAGTATAGCCCCAAAACTTTCCAAATTCATCATTGTAATCCTTAACTCTTATCTAACTTAGCCAAAACTTATAATATAACATATTAGGTCAATATTATCTCTAAATTACATAAGACTTTTGGACCTTAAATTATCTCTAAATCAACAGAACAATATTAACTCTTATCATTCTAAACACATTGTAAACTTAAAATGCAGTAAATAAAATAGTAGGCATTCGGCTTTAATTGTTACAACACTAAAACAATACTCTTTAACCTGAAAATTTCATAAACTTGTCATTTAAGTTCTTAAACCTTATTTTAACTTACTCAAACTTATGATATAAGTTCATAAACATAAATATATCATTATAAATATGTTGATTAAAGAGTAATGATTAAAACTTAAACTAGTCACTATTTGGCACTATTCACTAATTAGCTTATATTGATTAAAACTTAAACTAGTCACTATTTGGCACTATTCACTAATTAGTGCACATATTTCTGAAATTTTTGATTTCCCATTGATTTAGGCTTCCTAATGTGATACTAATTAGTACACATGTTGATTAAAGAGTAATTAGTACACAAGTGTTTGGATGTAACAATATACTAGAGAACCCATGGCAAAATTTAGTGAAGAGCCTAAGTGTTTAAGTTGTTCTAAGGAGATTTCATGACTAAGGAAGTACTAGGAAGTTTTAGAGGTTGTATTGATGAAAAAGGGTGAGTTGAAGGTGTTTTCTTGAGTATTTAGGACTTAGGCAAATGTAGGTAAACAACTAGGAAGGAAATAATGTGTTGAAGGATGGAAGCATAAACTTGTGAAGGAACTTTAAGTAGTTGCGTAAAGGAATTTGAGATGATGAAAGATGCTTGGGAGATGATGTTGTGGTGGTGAGGAAACATTTTGACATAGTAGTTACATTAGGTATGAACCACCACCTAGAAACCTAGTGAAAAAAACTTTACAAGTGTTGGCATGATTACAAGGAAATTCATAATGACTAAGGTGGATGTTGGTGGGTGATTTAAAGTGTTTAGTAGTTGGCTTAAGGTGTATTTAAGGTGCCCAAATGAGGTTAGAACATACTAGGATACATGAGGTGAAGTTTGGAGTTAAATGGGAATTTAGAAACAAGGTTCTGGAGCCGACCGACCTTAGGGACCGGACCTGCAAGGTCGGTCGAGCTCAGTTTACACTACCGGAAAGAGTTTCTGGAACCGACCGAACTTGGGGACCGGACTTACAAGTTCGGTCGGGCTTGTATTTTGTGTACGAATTAAGTCTCTTGAAAGGACTGACCTTGGGACCGGAATTGCAAGGTCGGTCATGCTTGGAATTTTGTACGGTAATAGGTCTCTGGAATCAACCGAACATGGGACCGGACTTGGCAAGTCCGGTCGAGCTTAAATTTCCCACGGGGGAAAACTCTCGGGAATGGACCGACCTTGGGGACCGGACTTGCAAGGTCGGTCGGGGTAGAATTTTCAAACGGTAATGTGTTCTGGAATGGACTGACCTTGGGTAAGGTCGGTCGGTAAGTTCGGTCGAGCCAAAAATATTAAAAAAAAAAGAAATTTTAAATTCTAAAGATGGTAATTGGTATTAGGGTATGCCATTAGTAGGGTAGTAATGGTTAGGACCCTAGGAACCTAAGGAATTAAGTTAAGTTAAGTATAAACCTTAATGTTTAAAGTTAAGTTTGTAAAGTTAAGTGGCAAAGACTTAAGAGGGTGTTGAATGGGAATCTATAGGGACTAAGTGAGTTAAGTAAGGTGCAAATAACTAATGACCTAAAAATGAATGAATGTTTTAGGTTTGTGAATTGGGACCCCGAAGAAGGTTAAACAAACAACAGTCGACGGTGAACGGTACAGTCTTTCTTGTGACCTGCTTGCTAACGAGGTGTCCCTCGGCTTGTGTGCTATCTGTTTAATTGCTATGACTAAGAAGCATGCAACCGGTTATATTTGTTCTCGTTGTGTATGTGTTTTCTTTACACTAACCCACGGGACTTGAGATTGTTACTAGCTAAGTTTAGTACTTACTGAGTTAAGGATAAGAGTTAAGTAAGGGTGACTGTTGGTTAATACCCATTAGGGTTTAACTAACACATGATGGGTAAGATTTTACTAACTGGAACTTGAGTGAGGAACCCGGGACTGACTCCGGTCATGCATGCTAAGGAAAGGGGGACAGTATCTGAATCAGATCCGCCCTCCGCTTAAGGACTTGTCTTCGGACTTGTTGCCTAGGGTCGGTTGCCGGCCCAGCTACACTGGACTCCCGTCCAAGGTAGGTGGCATTAAGATGGTGCGGTAGGATCACCTAAATCCTAGGTTTGAGATTAAGCTACAACCATTTCCTTTCTAGGAACGGCTTGTATACTGAGATTAAGATAAGGTTAAGACTGGGATAAGATAAGGAACTGAGGATAAGGAAATCAGGACTAAGGAGGGGGTTACTAACCCGCTTGATAAGGGAACGCTTGTGTCGTTCATTGTGTGTGAACCACGTATGTTCATCTGCGGATTGTTGTTTATTGCACTTCATATCATGCTTGTGTACTTAATCAATTTCCATGCTATCGACAATTAGTCGTCGTAGCCCCGTTAGCTTGGGGGCCATGAGAGGGCGTACCAGCATTCGTGCTGACCCCCTTTGGGGGCTGTTTTTATCTTGCAGGTAAGCGCCCGCTGAGGAGTCACCCTGAGAGTGGGGGTGGTTAGACTTAGGATGGGTCGTTTATTTTGAGCACGGGTCGCGCTTGTGCGCCCGTCTGTTATATATTTAAACTGATGTAAGTTTATGTTTATGACTTAAGAACTTGAACTCGGTTGGTTGGTGGTATTTTGGTCGGTTGTATATTTTTGGATAAGCGTAGTAAAACAGTAAGGTTCGGTATATTCTAACGATCAGACCGTGGCAAGGTCCGGTGTTTGTTATTTCCGCTCCGACGTTGTTGATTAAGTGTTTAGTTTTGCGATAACCACGATTGGCTTTGGACGGGGTGTTACAGCATAGACCGACTCAAAGTGAGTATTGATTGACTAGAAACCCATAGATCGGGTAGTCTCATAAACAATGAAAATATGCAAACACACACAAGCTATCGATCAAAGTATAACGATAACGCAAATTATGAACTCCTTTGTATGTGAGGAGATGCACGGGTTGAGTAAATACCCGATAGCGGTTAGAAAACCATATTGAAACAACCCACGGAATAAATAAGAGTGGTGAGGTAAATGAACCTCCGTAATGAGGATTGAAGTTAGTTAAAGATGTGAACTTATAAGAAAGGTAAAAGAGACCTAAGGGACTAAGTAACTCCCTTGAGACATGGTCGACCTCCTATATGAGGACTTTACCTGGTGTAAGAAGATAACCGAAAATACAAGTGTATGTAATGTAAGGGTAACCCTTGAACCTAAGATTGCCCGAATTTAGGTAATGATCCCAAATCATTAGGAACATCGAGAGAGATGCTCCGAGATTAATTTATATAATTATATAATAACTCCGAGAGAGGAGTGCATCGGAAAGAGAGTAGTCCGAGAGTAGTCGGACCTATATGTAAGTAGTAGGAACTAAGAGAGAGTTTCGGGAGCTAGTTGAACTATGCTCGAGTGTCATGTGTTTTGGCTTAAGTAAGTTTTAAGAGAAACAAGCGTGACGTAGGAGACCTGTAGTGTCTCGAGAATCTACAAGAGCTTGAGTAGTAGTAACCCAAGAGTGTGGGTGAGATAAAGAGTAAGTAACCCATGAGTGTGGGTGAGATGACTTTGAGTAACCCGAGAGAGTGGGTGAGTGTACGAACGAGTAACCCAAGAGAATGGGTGAGGATAAGAATATGTAACCCGAGTGAATGGGTGAGTTATTGAATAAGTGACCAAGGCATAGTGAGGTAGAAACCCTCAAGGCCTAAGAGTCAATTAACACAACTAACAACCTTGTTATGTTAGTTAAGGATTGAATTCCATGGTTGAATGTGAATCCTTGTGTAGTGTACATATGTAATGTAATGTTATGTTGCATGTTGATTGAATTAAAATGAATCTCATGCTCTCGACAAAAGTAGTCGGTGTACCGCGGTTAGCACGCGGTATATGCGAATTTCATATGCAGCTTTAAGCTGAGCCCTTAGGGGCATCGTTTTTATTCACAGGTACACCGGAGACGATACCTTTCGAGTGTAGGATGGGGTTGGTGGATAAACATGGGTAGTTAGATTTTAATTTACTTATGTACTTGAATGAGGTGTAAGACCGAATATGTTGTCGGCATCCGTATATTGTAGGCTCGGTATAGTAAAGAAATGAAATGAGAATTGTATTAGTATCGTGTACTCGGTTGTTCCAGTCCATCAGACCGTTACTGTATGTGAGATAGGCCTGGTTAGCCATATGGGTGGCTAATGGCGTTGTACCACCCTTCGTTGTAATAGAGATCCGCTGCGTGAGTAATGGTAATTTGTCACTATTTTAGAGGTAATGACGTGTTTAACGGTTGGGGTGTTACAAAAATGGTATCAGAGTGAAGTATCACTCTGATGACTGGAAATACTGAGCTTAGGAAATACCGAGTTAGGAATTAGAGACTTAGGGCTAAGGGTTGAGGGATAGCGTGAGAGATGCGCTAGTTAGGAACTTCCGGTATGATCTGGATACCTACAATACCAAACCCGCCCTCCACAACCCCTATATTAAAAAGCTCAGGAAAGAATGCCAGAGAGACGGGGAAACCCGACCTAGCACTTATTAAATATGTCTACATTAACCAGAACCTGTCATGCGGTAAATCCCGAGAACCGGAAATCCCGGAGCGGATCCCGCTGGAACAACAATAACCACACTTAATGGCGGGAGATCGAGAAATCCTAATCCAAGGAGACCGGAATCTGCGGCAGCATGGGGCGACATACCTAGCAGTCGTGAGAACCCAGCTGGCCGAGCAGCAGCGGGAAGGAAAGCACGAACCGTGCGACAAGGCGGATTCATGAGAAATAACGAGAACCGGGACACAAGTCCACGGACCGCCCTAGTTAAGTAATACCACCAACGGTATACCAACCAACTAAGAACCTAGTCAACAGTAGATACTCCCACCCTGCCACACCCGAAGAGGTCGCAATACCTAACGGGCATAGCTTAGACAGCTACAGGCATAACTACGGGATGCACCCGAATAGGACTACAGAAGTAGTGCCTAAATAAAATAAGTTTTGGTAACCACGGTAAATGTGTGGGAGCGAGCACCAAGAAACGACACAGCCCTAGTAATCAAGGAACTCCGAGAGTGGAGAAGCACCTAAATGGATGACAGTCATGTCCAGATGAATGAGAAATAGCTTAAGGAGTAGTGATCCAACTAAAGGATCAAAGGAAGTGCCGACAAGGCTACCAAATACAATGTGAACGATACCGTGACTGGTATGAGTTAACTTAAAAACCACCTGTACCGCGCACTTGCCCCGGCAAGTGCAGTAAAAACGGAACTACTAAGAAGAGCTTTGACAAGCGACCAGTACTTAGCAAGTACCAAAATGGTAAGAGAAACCAATATGGCAAGACAACCCTAAGAATTCTTAAAGGAAACCTTAGAAAGGCCTAACGGCCTGATCACTGTATTAAAGAGCATACCAGACGGTGAGAAGCTAGATCTGGTAAAAACAACCGGCATTGAAATGCCGTGAAGATTTTATTTTAAAACTCAAACTTTCTTGAAACCATTAAATTTTCCAAAAACCCCCAAGTTTTAAAACCAAACCAGGGAACCACAATAAGTTATCATAGAACGATATAAGTGGATTCGGTGACAGAATACTTCACCTAGGCGTGTGACCGACACTACAAGTGTACACAAACGAGACATGGGACGACCGCACTCCGAAGGAGCTTGCGGGCTTGACAGACCAATTATGAGTTAGTCGGGTAAGTGGTAATGTAACAATAAGATACTCCATGTATGTATACAAGTAGAGTACGGAACACGGGAAGTAGTCGACTCCATACTACGGACCTAAAGATGAGTTCAAACCAAACAGTTGAACACCACGAACGATCGAAGAACCCAAACAAGCTTACGAAGCGAAAGGAGTCAAGAACCCATTCCAAGAGAATGACCAAAGAGTTGAGAGTACATGAAGCACAGAGTTTTAAGTATAGACATTGGATATGTCTCAGGAAATACATAATAACTGTAATGAATACCAGCGTAAACGATACGGCAAATGCCTGAAATGAACATATTAATGTTCGATAAACGGGATAGAATTCCCACAGCATACCTCATTGAAGAGAATAATGACCTAACCAAGAAGGTAAAGAAAAGGTACCAATAATCTACCTAAAAACGGGAGACACTACAACCCTAAACGGGATAGTTCGAACTATATGCAACCGCAAAGCGGAGTGAAGAAACTGAATATACCCATGAATTCAGGCCAGATGTGATGGCATAACTCAGTAACACCCAGGAGCAATCCGTGAGGTGTGCCGGAGTCAACAGTAGTTGAACGAAACATCGTGTTGAGAACACAAGTGTTAAAGCGAACACTTGGGTAGAACCCGAAGGGATCCCACGTAACAAGGGATACCCTAAATTGCCAGAGGGCATGAAATACAAAAGGGCCTTCCATGTACGGAAGTGTGATGAGAAAACCATATCAAAGAGCCCAGAAATACCTCCTACCCATTTAATGGCATACGGAGAAGAAGAAACCTGTATAAACAGCCCGCATGGAGCATGGCGAGGCAATGTGACTTGTAAGCCAGAAAACCAACTACAACTTGTAGATCCAAACGTTGTAAAACTTATGCATAAAGGCTTAAAAAGGAATTGTGGAGAACGAACCACTACCTTAGAGTGGGGGATACCACTTGTTATTGTGGGGCCTAGGGAGCGGCAATTGCGTGAATCCTCCAGAGAAAGGCTACCACCTAAGTATGTAATGTGAAACCGCTAAAGCGGTGTAGTGAAACCTGAGCATGTGTATATTGCCAAGGAGTATATGAACACACATAGTATGTACAAAGGCTTTGATAGCAATGGAAGGAAACCGAGAGAGCAATCGGTTAAGAAGTAAACACAGTACGTGTGCAATGTGAGTCGCAGAGTAAACAATGCGCAAGAAGCGCAGAGAGATTTAAAAGAGTAGCGTATTTCAGTGAGCCAAGTGAATGGCAAGCCATAGCATAAATGGCGAGAGTGCATGAGCGGAAGCTAAACTAGTTGCGGATGCCATTGTGTAAGCGAATGCTGTAATGGGTAAGAACATGGTACACAGTAAGAGACCATTGTAAGAGTATAATCAGATAATGATTTGAAGCTGATGAGAAAATATGGTAAAGGAGACATACTCATTCCTATCTCATGAGAGATTTACTGTCAAGGGTTTACGCTTCTGCACTCTGTATGACTGAGTGTTTTGGTATTGCACTTGTGCGGTAATGATCGAGTGGGAGAGCCAGGAATTGAGAGATGTCAACGAAGCCTGTTGAGTGAGAATCTAGAGAGATAACCGTGCGGCCGTTGGCCAGAGATGCACAAAAAGAAATGTGGGCCGTAACCCACAAGTCCCAGGACCGATGCAGAGTAGTATGTATGAGGAATTCTTGTACAGAAACAAGTAAACAAACATAAAAATTAAACGAGGAAGCACTACATACTAAGTAGTAGCTTGACCTCAACTAACAATAAGTTGGGAAAAAGTAAGTGAATAATCACGAAGGTATACAGTGTTATACGAAATAGATTTCCAGAGAACTGGAGAGAAAATCTATAACTCATCGAATTCGCATACGGTAAGAGATACCAAGCGACGATTGAGAAACCTTTATTTCCAAGAGACAAAGGGATAGAAAGGGACTGAATAATATATTGAGAATACCAAAGGGTGAGTTAAGCTCTAGTTATCTGGTCACGCAGCAGAAGCTTGTGGGCCGTGATTCAAGGTTAAGTATACCTAGCTAATGTGAGTAAATGGCTATCATAAACTCCTTGAAGCCTTATAGGCTAGAACCGAACCCGGTTATGAGTTAATTAACCACATTGAAGTTAAACACTTCATGATATTTGAGTTAGTGAACCAATGTTCAGTGATAACATATGGTCGATTACGCGGGCGTAAACCCTTTTAAGGGGGGTAGGGCGAGAAACCGCCTAGAGTATGTTTTACGTATAGGTGCGTAAACTACTATGTGCATAGCACAAAAAGAATTATTTTGATGATTGGAACTTATGTTACATAAACATGTGTACCCATTCATCGTGTAAGTATGAGTATTGTGCATGAGAGATGCGAGTAATGTGTATATAATAAATATGAAAAGAGGAGTAGAGAAACTCCTGGGGAAAGAGAATCCCTATAGTATTTGCCTATTGAGATTAGACATGAGATATTATGAGTATGAGTAGGTATGAAACCGATGTGTAACCTAGTGGGAAGTGAGTTTCCCTAGGTAATTTTACTTGAGAATGACTGATGGAGTGAGTTCCATCCTTTGGAGTTGTATTTTTTATGTTTTAAATTGAGTAACAATTTGAGGAAATGAGCCATGAGTAGTGAATGCTTAGGTAAAGTAAGCAAGTAAGTTGAGAATGATGGATGACCAAAGTTCTAGGAATTGGAGATAAGCTAAGATGGATTGTTTTATGAATATGACTAGAAAGAGTAAAAGATAGAAAATGAAAACGTTTGACTATCTGATTGTTTAAAACTGACGTGGGAGGTGGAACCTGATCTTCTAGTGATCAAGGGAAGCTGAACACAAATTGGGGTGAAGGATAGTTCAACACTGATGCTGATCACATCAGGGTTGGATGATTCTTGTAACTTCCTATAAGTGGTCACAAGTAATCACACTAAGAAAAGAGGCAACTACCATAAATTCGATTTGGAGTTGGGTGATGTTTTAAAAAGAATTTCAAACATAATTTGAAAAAGGATTTTTCCTCAAGTATGAAGATGGAAATGAAAATTGGTTTTTAAACCGCTATCACCCGCCGATGGCTACGGCCTTAAGTCTTGATGACCGGTAGAACGGTGGGCGTGTATTAGTTTTGAAACCATTGCACCATACGTGCGACGGTCCTAAGTGACCGGTTGGGGCGGTGACAGTGTGTGACTTTTCCAAAGGCAGCGGGACGGGGAGAGTACCCTGAGACGATCCTGTGTTGAGTGAGTCAACCAGAGTGCCTGAGGATATGTATATGTGTAACGTTTTGATCAAAACCGAAGGGACCGTGGGCCAGAGAGAGTAAGTGCCCATTTGTCATGAAACGGCCGTGGACCAGAGAGCGTAAGTGTCCAACGTGACCGGTACCTGAGGGATCAGTTGAAATACCCCGAACTTAAATATGGTGATTATATTATTCTAATATAGTATTTAAGGGCCTAATAGCGCCTAAGTAATTTTGGTAAGGAAAATAAATCCAAAAGAAATGAGAAAAACGCTTAGAAAGCGGAAAACGCTAAAACAAGCGTTAAATAACCATAGGAGGTACGGGACCTCGGTTATCAACATTCTTTCTATTTCGTTCAATTTGCTACCTTATAGTATCGTAAGGATTCCTAAGGCTTATTCATGCCTAATTAGTATACGGGAATAATTCCTGAAGAAAACGGATCCAAGAAATGTATTAAAACGCTAAAAGAGCTTTAGCGCACGTTTTTCGAGGAAACCCGAAAACGTGATTTTAAGTGGTCAAACGAAACCGTAAAATTATAAATCCTTAAAAAATAATTATTAAGCCTTTATGGAAGCTTAATAACCAATAAAATTAAAGAAACGAGAAAATTCCGGAAAACGGGCCCGTTAGTGAATAGTATCCAAAACCGGGTAAAATAACAAGCGTTTTCTGTAAAAGACGAAAACGCTCCAGCTTACTAATATAGTGGGGCCGGTTTCTATTAAGGGAGTCAACCCACTCACACACACTCTAAGCTAGTAATAAAGAAAGAAAGAAAGAGAAGGAAGAGAGAGGAAAGTAAAAAGCAAAAACATAAAACACTTCCCTCCCTCTATATCCTCTCACTTTTCTTCTTCTTCTTCCTCACCTCTCTCCACCGATTTTCTTCCCTCTCTCTCTGTGCTGGGTGAAAATGGAGCCTCCATGGCTGCCTCAACTCCCTCTCCTTGTACAAGCTCCATTCATGCTCCAAACTCAAAAATAATTACATATTTGTAATCCCCTCATCCTCCTCTACATTTCTATCTTTTCAAAATTCCAAATGGAGGAGTTTGACCTCCATGGGTTTTGGGCATTTGAAGAGTAACCACATATTCCTGGAGCTAGGAGTCTCCTCTTCCCTTAAGGTAAAAAGATTCAAGAGAAAAACTCATTTTCTCCATTTCCATGCCTGGCCGATTTTGGCTTCTTCTAATGCCTTGTTCTTCTCTTGTTTTGGAGCATTGTCTCAACTCTCCAATGGTGGAGGAACTCTCCTTTGTATTCAAGGCTTAAAAACCTCTCTCAAAAACTCCAAGGTAAAACCTTAACTTGTGGTAATTTAAACCCTTCATTTAATTAGCGGTTTCAAAGGGTTAGAAGTTAATTATATTCTCTTATGTAATTTGGGTGTTGGGATGGAGTTTGGTAACTCCATCCCCCACAAAATCGATTTGGACAAGAAAGAGAGAAGGAGGAGAAATGGAAAAGAAATGAAGGAATCAAAAGCTCAAGGTAAGAGCTCCTTCTTAATGCTTAATTTAATGCATTAGTGTAATGGGAATGGGTAAACAAATAAAAGAACATAAACCATTGTATTAGTATTGTAGTTGTGGAAGTTTAAGTGTTTGTGGGCAAGTATGTGATTGTAGGCCTTGGAGCCAAATAATTGTATATGAGTATTTGTATTGTGGATTGAGGAAGTATTGGTGAATTTATATTATAAGATTTCTTGTATTTCTGGTAGGACCCTTGTATGGGTGTGGCTAGAATAGGAATGATTTTGGTGATAAGGGGTATGTGCGGATAAGTAAGAATTGTAGGTGAACTATGGCAAAATTTTGGTAGGAATAGTACATTTGTGGATGACTTGGTGAATGGGAGAACCAAGGTTTGTATTGGGGATAGTAGAGATGTTTAATGACCAGGGGATGGTGGTTGGAGTATGAAATAAGAAGGTAAAAAATCTGTAGCAGGAGGTAGTGGATTGCATTGGAGAATTAGGAGGAATTAGAGCACAAGACTTAGTAAATGGATGTTGGACTTGGGTATTGGTATTGGGTTTGCTAGGAAATGTATTTGGGATACTAGGAGTAGCATTGGTAGAGGGGAGTATTGAATGGTAGAGGTTAAAATGAAAATCTGTAGCTGAGGGTAAAGAAAACAATGGTAAGAATTGAAAGGAAGTGAGGAGAAATTGTGTATGTGGGTTAGAGAAGAGTAAGGAATTGTTGGGTGAAGTAAGGCAATTTGGAGGGCCTAGATAGTGTGTAAACATGTGGGATTACATGTAGGAAGATTGGGAAGTAATGGGTAAAAGAGAGGACTGAAACAAATTTTAAAACTGAAGTACTGGGCCGGACCGGACTTGCGACCGACTTGCAAGTTCGGTCGAGCCCAGAATTACAAAGACGGGAAACCTTCTGGAATAGACCGGACTTGAGACCGGACATGCAAGTTCGGTCGGACCAGAAAATTTCTCCCGTCTGAAACCTTCTAGAATGGACCGAACTTGCGACCGGACTTACAAGTTCGGTCGGCCAGAAAAATTCCGCAGATGAAAACTTCTGGAATGGACCGACTTGCGACGGACATGCAAGTTCGGTCGGACAGAAAATTCTCCGTCTGAAACCTCTGGAATGGACCGAACTTGCGACCGGACTTACAAGTTCGGTCGGCCAGAAAAATTCCGCAGATGAAAACTTCTGGAATGGACCGAACTTGCGACCGGACTTGCAAGTTCGGTCGAGACAGAAAAATTTCCATACTGATAGCTACTGGAATGGACCGGACTTGCGACCGACCCTACAAGTCCGGTCGAGTAAAAAAATATATATATATATATATATATTTATTATATGATTATAACAATCATATGTATATATATATATATATGCCTATACACATATGTGCATATATATGAAGTAGTACACTATAAAGGAAGTAGTAAAGGTAAGAAAGTAAGTATATGAGTAGGAAAACAAGTGTAAAAAGTAACCAAGTAAGTTGAGACTATGAAAACATTAAGTACACCGGGATAACGGGGTAAGTACGGGAGTAGTAATTATTTGTGTATCGTAAGAGTATGGTATTAATAATAATGTTGGAACATTATCAGTGGAACAAGTGTGAACCAAGGAACGAGGGAACACACATGTTATAGCTAACTCCGGTGAAAGGTATGATTTCCTCATGCCCCGTATGCTAACCGAGTTACGTTGATTTGTGTGCTGTATGCCGGCTAATCAAGACTAAAGCATGAAAACGGTTTATTGCCTTTCATTATATGTCTTGTTGTATGTTGTGTGAGCTAACCCTTCTTGATTGATTGTGTGGCTTCACTTGGTGCGTAGTACGACTCCTAGATGAGTCTTGTTGTGTGGTGGCTCGTAGTAAGAGTCATGTTGTGAATTAATGGAACCATAACAACGCGCTAAACTAACGAATCAACAAACGATAACGCAACCCAACGAAACTCACAAGAATGTGAGAGAGTGTACGGGAGTAATACCCTCCCGATAACGGTTGGAGAATTGAAATGAATAATCCACAAATAATAAGTAGTGGAAGTATATCAGTAACCTCTAATAGAGGAATTAATCTTGGTGCAAGACATGAACCATGAGAGCAGTAAAGAATGATGAGGGATCTCCAAACCCCTTAGCAATTAGTCGACCCATTACGAGAGGACCCGACTGATGTAAGTATGTCCCGAACGTGAGAGTATTCGATATGTTGGGGAAACCCTTAAATCTGAGGACACTAGTCGGTTGTAATTCCCTAAGCTGGTGGAGGTTATCAAGAGAGATACTTCTAGGCTAATCCACGAGATTGTATTGTGCTCTGAGAGAAGAGTGTTGGGAATTTGAGTAGTCCGGTAAGAACGGACATTGAGTATTTGAGGAGCTAAGCGTATAGCCCTCGTATTGTAGGTCCGGTGGCGAGCCTTTTGTATGACTCCGCCCAGAGACCAAAGTAATGAGTATCGAGTAAGAAGCAAGTATGAGTATGTAATGATTACCGAGTATTGAGTACGTACGAGTGAGTATCGAGTATTGAGTATGTAAGAGTAAGTATGGAGAATTGAGTAGTGAGTATGCACTAGTATAGTAACGAGTACAGAGTAAGGATTGGGTACGAGTAAGGTATTGAACATGGAGTGATGAGTATGAAAGAGTAAGGAGTAAGTATGAGTAGAGTAACGAATATCGAACACAGTACGAAGAGTAATGAATGTATAACAAATACGAATGGTCGACTATTGAATTGTCTTCCTTAGTAAGTATTGAACCTGTGTATTTATGTAGGTATCTTTGATTGTATTGCTGTAGTATGAGTATGTATGTATGCATGTAAAATGAACTCCATGTATATCCGACCCAAAGTAGTCGGTGTACCGCGGTTAGCACGCGGTATATGCGGATTTCATATGCAGCGTAAGCTGACCCCCTAGGGGGACCGTTTTTAGTGTGCAGGTACCGAAGCTGTTCACCGTTCGAGAGAGTAGGACGGGGACTGCTACATAAGCATGGGTAGTTGAGAAAAGGGAATTGTATTTGTAACGTAGTATGAATTTGGAAGTCTAAACTGTATCGGTAATGTAAGGATTGTAGTAAGCTCGGTATGGTATTGTATTGGAGTTGTATCGAATTATGGATTGGTATGCAAGGGAAAGTAAAGTATAGTGTAGAGCACTCGGTATGTTCATATTCATCAGACCGATAGTATGTAGTATTGTAATCCGCCTTGTTAGTCACGTGGGTGATTAACGGCATTGTACACCCGCCGTTGAGTAAGTAACATCCGCTGCGAAGGTAAGTATTTGTACAGTAATGACGGTATTAGCGGTAGGGGTGTTACAAAAAGTGGTATCAGAGCGAAGTATCGCTCTGATGGATGAAATACCGAGTTTAGGAAAATACCGAGTTAGGAATTAGAGACTTAGGGCTAAAGGTTATGTGTTAGCGTGCGAGGTACGCTAGTTAGGAACTTCCGTGTGAACCGGAAACCTACAACAACCATACCCCGCCCTCCGCAACCCACGGTATTAAGATGGAAAAGAACGCCAGAGAGATGGAAAGACCTCTCACACTCGGGTAAAACCCGATCTGGCAGTTGCAAAGACAAACCTTATTAGAAAAGAACTTGCCATACGGTAGAGTCCAAGAACTGGAAGTCCCGAAGGCGGTTCCCGTTGAATGACAAGGACCGCACTTAATGGCGGAGGAATGAAGATCCTAACCACAAGGATAATGGAATTTATGGCACCATGGGGCGACATGCTTCGCAGTCGCGAGAACCATGTGTAGCCAGCAAGAAGAGAAGCACAATCGTGCAATGAAGCAAGGAGGATGGAGTAACAAGCCCGAGACAAGAGAGTCTACGGAATGTAATGTTCGATAATACCAACGACGGTATGCAAACCGACTAAGGAATTAGTCGAGGTTGGATTAACACCAAACGTGTACGCCAAGAGGCTGCAATAACCGAACGACATAGTTCAGGTGACAATGGAAGTAATCATAAAGCATATACCCATAGGACTACAACGTGGTTCCTAAGGATAAGTCGAGTCTCATTAACCACAGTGAAGGTGTGAGGCACCCGGATGGACGACGACCATGTCAAGTACTCTGAGAAACGACTCAAGAGATCGATCACCAAGATCAAAAGATCGAGGGAAGATCTAATAAAACCACCAATCATGGATGGAAACGATACCGCCACCGGTATACATTAACCGAAAAACAACCTACCCGCGCACTTGCCTAGGGCAAGTGCAGCAACTAAAGGATGGTTGGAAGACTCTTAACAACCCGCAAATACTTGCTAAAGTACCGCTATGACGAATGGAGCAAAAATAGGATCACCAATCCTGAGTATTTGAATAATGAAACCTCGGAAAGGCCTAACGGCCCGACCATTGTATTGAGAGTATACCGGTCAGCGAGAAGCTGAACTTGGTGAGGACCTGAATCATGGTAACGCCATAAAGAATTTCTTTTCACACCTAACTGTTGTTTCAAAACCCAAATTTCCTTTCAAAACCACAAATCCATCTTTTAAACCTCGGATTTTTAAAACCAGACTAACGGAAATACGGTGAGTATCATAGAATGATACAAGAGGAGTTGGCAATAGAATACTTCACCTAGGCGTGTGACGAACACTACGAGTGTACCCAAATACGGGATGTGGGACAACCGCACTCCGAAGGAGCTTGCGGGCCTGACATGTAGTTAGGTAAGTGGTAACGTGCCAAGACGGTACCCCACGTATGTATACATGTAGTGTACGAAACACGGGAAGTAGTCAGCTCTGTTCTACGGACCATAAGTAAATTTAAAACAGAACAGTTGGATACCTCAAACGAGCAAAGGGAACTCAGAGAAGCTTACAAGCTAAGGAGTCAAGAACCTACTACAGGGGGATGAGTAAGAGTTAAAAGTGCGAGAAGCACTAACAACTGAATAAAGACATTGGACATGTCTTGAAAATATTACAGTAAAACATGATGACTGGAAGGGATACCCAGTCCAAACACCGTAAGGCAAACGCCTAACATTAACACATCAGTGTACGAGGAACGGGATAGAATTCCCAGAACAACTGCCACAAACACACAGGGTGATGTTACAAGGTACCAGAAATACCGTTCATCACCGGAAGGAATATCAAATCCGCTATAACATAAGGAAAAACACCAATGGTCTACCCTAAGAACGGGATACTTTATAACCCTTAACGGAATAACTCAAATCCTGAACCACAAGGTAGGACAATAAACCGAACATTCTCATAAATGTCAGCCAGATGCTGCCATATAACCAGTACTACCCAGGAGCAATCCATAAAGGGTATCAAGTCAACACAGTTGAACAAAATATAGTGATAAGAACACCACAATTGGAACGAACATACGGTTAGAACACTGAAGGGATCCCATTTGACAGGGGATACCCCAAATCAATAAATGGTATCGATCAATACCAGGATACAAAAGGGTCTCCAACAAACGGAAGCGTGATGCGAAGATCTTATCATGGAGCCCAGTATCACCTCCAACTCAGCGATAGCTTACGGAGAAGTAGCCACTGGGGAACAGCCTATAATGAGCAGAGCTCTAGGCAACATGGCTAGTAGGCCATGAAACTGTTACCACACAACCCAACGGTTGCAAAACCAATGTGAGCTATACGGAAAGTGGTCAAGGAAGACACCGATAAAGGAGTAACAACCAATAATTGAGGATGCCCCTCATAAATGTGAGACCACAAGAGTGGAACACATGGATCCCAAGAAGGGGATACCACCCGTAACTGTCGGGAAATATATTCCTTTCAGAACTACTAGTGTAGTCAAGCCTGAGCATACAACTATTGTCGAGCAATGTGAAATAAGCTTCAACAGCAATTGTTGACAACCAAGGAATAACCGGTTATAAAACCAATGGTGCTCGGAGAGCTCAGAAAAATAAAGTAATACCATATTCTGTGTTTGCCAAATACATGGGGAACCATCGTATAAATGATAGAGATGCATGAGCTGAAGCTAACGACAGTGGATGCCATGTAAACCAATACTGTGGAATCAGTAAGAACATGGTGCGCATCAGGCGACCAATATACGTGAATAATCACCAGTACTATAGAGTTTTTAATACAATGGTAGACAGACCGGGCAACAAGCCAGAAGTCTGTACCAAATGATGAAGCACCACCTGAAAGAGTAACGATCAGTCCTATTGCGACCTCATAAGAGACTTACTGCCAAGAGTTCACGCCTCTGCACTCTGTATGACTGAGTGTTTTGGTATTGCACTTGTGCAGTTAATGATCGAGTGGGATAGCTAGGAATATGAGGAAATGTAAATCGTGGTAAATCCTTCCTTTCACCAGTAAACATGGCGTAAGCTAGCTGAGCAAAATCTTGGAAACAAACCGTGCGGCCTAAGGCCAAAGAGCATGAAGAGTGTGAAAGTAAGTAATGAGTAAAAGAGTAAAAGCATTCCGATTAACCCGGATGCATAATTTGGCTAACCTTGTGAAGGTAAGTAAGATGCATGCTACTGTATTGTTGCCTTGGAATGTGTAATGTATTGAGCATGATTGTATGATGTATGTAAAACATGTATGTATGAAATTAATGAACCGCATGTTTAGTGGACGTCAAATAGTCGGCGTGCCCTAGCTAGCACGCGGTATATGCGGAGTTTATACGCAGCGTTTGCTGAGCCCCTTGGGGCACCATTTTTACTACACGCAGGTACAAGAGAAGGATGAAGGTCGTGAAGTGTTGGAGCTTGTTCTTTTGCTTTCTGTTTGGTCGTAAACAATGAATTATGATTGGTGTACTAAGTAGTACACGGCTGTAGCTTTTTGACTAGCCGGTGTACCATGGGGTACACCTTTTTGGATGTGGATAGAATGGAGCATTGGTATAGATGAGTAGGTGATTAAACTCATTCTTTTGGTAGGTTGGAAATGGGAATGTAATTGAATATACTTTAAATACTCGGTGATCCAGGATTGTAAGTATGTCATATTTTCGGTATTGGTAAGTAATTTAGTAGCTCGGTATATTATGTTCATCAGACCGTTACTGTAAGTAGTAATAGCCTTGCTAGCCGTATGGGCGGTTAGCGGCGTTGTATCACCCACCGTAGTAAGTAGAAATATTCGCTGCGAACTGATAGGATTAAGAGGACAATTGGACGGTAAGCATAGGATTAACGGTTGGGGTGTTACAAAGAGGCTTTTGCGCTTCTTCTCAAAGATCCAGTAACACCTTAAAACACTCAGGTACGGTCTAGCCAAAGACCGTAAAGATGGGCAGCTTGGTAGGAGGCACCCTACTATCTATCTTTTTAATCTGTATTGTGCTTATACTTTGTATCTTATTCTATGATTAAAAAAAATATATATAAAAAATAATATATATATATAGTGAAATAAAAAAAAGAAAGGAGAGAGAACGAGGAGAATGAACTTGAGTTCTTCTGGCTGTTTAGAATATTTATTACAGGAACACCTTGCACATTTCTGCAGCTGAACTAAAGTGTGGGGGAGCTACACTACATACTCTGCAAAACTCTGGGGAGTACACTATCTATACCCTGCTCTTTAAATTTTCAATATTTCCTATTGCCATGTTTTGTGAACATTACCCAGGTAGTTTGCGTGCCCTGTTATTTTAATTCTTTCTATGCAATGAGGGCATTGCTTTGGTTCCAGTGTGGGGGAGATATAATAATCAAAAAGCTTGCTCTTAAGTTTGTCTCTTTTTCGACACTGTGTTTAAATTTGTTAAGTGATTAATAATCAAAGAAGGAGCCATAGAGGGAGTAGTGCCGGTGTTAACAGGTTTAAAGGGTATATACTAAAAAAAAAACACTCTGCTCCTTACTCAATGCAAAAAAATTCTGAGGAAACTATCATTTGAATTGTGTTTTAACTTTGAGTCTGGATTTGAATTGGAATGAAACAGTGGAAAAAGAACAAGGCAAGGTACTCCTCTGATCCAGACAGGCATATTCTGATCCTAAACAGGCCTCGTACACTCGGTTCTTAGGGGTGCTTCGTCACCCTGCTACCTAAGGTACTCGGTATCTGGGATAGTAGACCCAAAACCGCTACAAGGGTGGAGAGAAAAGTCTGAGGTAGAAGAAAAACGAACTTCAAAATTGAAGTATCTGTGCATTCTGCACCAAAATGATAAAAACTACTTCATTATGGATCATGAGTATGTGGCATTGAAAGGTATAATGGAATAAGATTTTACTTCATGCCCCTTGTCGTTCAAAGGAAATGTGAAAGAAAATGGTGGATTGGCTCAGGGTTAAAAGCAGAATTCTCATGGTACTGCTTCTCTTTCTTTTGAAGGACTTCAGGGTAATTTTCAGAAATGGAGAAATATTTATTTAAGAAACTTGCTGTTCTTAGTACCCTTTAAAATCTGAAAACTTTGGCAATTACATCTCCTGTGCTCTCCTTACTTGATTATTGTCTGTTTAACTTGTTTAAACATTATGTCAAAAAGATTTGTTTGAGGACAAGAAAAAGATAAGTATGGGGGAGTTTTATAAGTGAGAAATACATAGACATTTAAGGGTTTAATTTACCTTATACTTACTCACTTTCAGGATAATATTACTCACTTATCGTATGTTTTCCTCTAGTTTATGTTTTATTGGTTATCTCACAAATTTATTGGTTAAACATGAGGAAAACCAAGCTAGGAGAAAAGTAGATGAAGAGACGAACGCGTGGGCACAAACGGATCTTAAATCGGAGCTGAAACGAATATTTTAGAAGCAAACCAATTGTCGTCCGAACCACACTGGTCCGGACAGTGGATCGGACAAGTCCAGAGTGACGTCCGTGGTGTGTTCGGGTTAAAAAGCACAGACAAAAGAAGAGGAGTACGCTGTCCGAGGATAAAAGCACGGATAGAGGGCGGACAAGGACAATGTGTCCGTGGCATGTCCGGGTAACAAAGGGCGGACAAGAGCAACTGTCTGTGGTGTGTCCGCGGATAAAAGGCCGGACAGAGAAGAGGAGTTCGTGGCCTGTCCGGGGAAATAAGGCCAGACAACACTGCAGGCTGCGGTAGAGACGTCCGTGTAAAAATGACCGGACAAGAGATAGAGACGACCGGGGATTTAAACAAGGACGCCTCTAAATGCAACCCATATCTCCTGATAATTAATTGAGCCGACCGTCTTCCCCAATTTTTCTTGCGGCGCCTGCAAACACATCTATCTACCCCATCACCAATATCAGGCGCCGACAGTCCTTAAATCCCTCACGCGTTGTCCAGTTCTGTCTTCTTCCTCTTCCTTTCTTCTATATAAACCCACTGCTACTTCATCAGAAAAAATGCGCACGTTCCGGCACCACATGAAATACCCCAAACTAAGAAAATATGGATTAAATATCAAATCACATTAATTAAGGCCTGAACATGCCTTAAAAGTCAACTGAGAACAACAGTGGTCAACACAAAACAAGATGTTGCACCCTTTGACTGTCTAGGGTAAATAAATACCCAAATGAACTTCTTAGGACCTAAAAATTTTTCCTAAGCTTATTAACACATCACTAAGCATATTACAATCGTTGGACAACACTCTAACACAAATAAAAAGCATTTACATGCTTCAAGGTCAAGTAGGGCAAAAATGTGCTCTAAGAAACCTTAACGGTCTAATGACCTCTAAATGATATAAAATTTGATACCATGATCAAATATCATGTAAGGAACACAACAAAACCGTTGTCAAAGAAAACCAAGCTCAGAAACACCTTGTGACACAAAATGTGCACTAAAACTCCTTAAAGCACATTTTTGTGTAATTGCCTTCTAAATTGGTTTTAAATGGGCTAAAAGGTTATAAATACCTACAAATATGATAATATATCATATTATATCATATTAGGAATTTAATTCCAAGAATTTACAATTTTTACAAATTTAATATTAAAATATTAATAAAACCCTAAAGTGGGGCCCGTTTGGGTCAACATTGACTAAGTTGGTCAATGTTGACCATTGACCACGAATTGGACTACATAAAATTGGTGGAGTGAGTCTCTTAACAGACCAAGAGACAATCCCCATGTGACAATTAAATATACCACCTTACTTTTGCATAAAATAAGAAAAAGTGAACTTTAACATATAAAACATAAAGTGAGCTTACCACTTGCTTACCCATGTGATAAGGCAGCCGATTGAGGAGCCTCCTTACTCCTCATTATACGGTTGGTTGCAAGGCTAACAAGACAAGAGTGATGAGTCACCTTTCATTAATTGCTTAAAGTAACATTATTACTCCATTATTCAATCAAATTGGAATCAATTATACACCACCTTTCTCAATCATGGCCGGCTGCCTCCTTGCTTTGTCTCCAATGATTTTTCAACACCAATCAAGCCTTGGTGAGTCATCAAGTCACTAAAATCATAAAAAATGCAAAAAATGTGATTTAAGCCAAATTAGGTCATTTTTCCTCATTAGTCCCATTCCAACCATGGGACTCCTTGCCAAACCCTCTCTTTGGCTTCTCCTTGACCGAAGGTAAGTGTCCAAGCTCCATTGATGAGAGCTCAAGCTCTAGGTAAGCTCTTAAGGCATAAAAATGCCCATTTTCTTCATCTTTCTTTCCTTTTTCCATTGATCTAGACTCCAACCATTTCTATACATTCATGTAGTGTGTTTTGGAGGTTAAAGTAAGGTTCATTCTCGGTCATAACAAGATCTAAGGAGGAAAGTTCAAGTCTTGACCATTTAAGGTAAAAATGTGCTCTAAGCACATATCTCTTCTTCCTTGTGAATTTCGGTTGTAAACCTTGGTTCCCTAGCCTTATTTTCTTCTCCTTGTCATGTGGATTCAGTTGGTATACCGAGATCTACAAGGAGTAGCTAGATCCAAGCCAAAAACACCATTTTTGGCATCTTAAACAAGGTAAATCTAAGCCATCTTCCAAGCTAACTACCCACGGTTTTATACCTTGTTTTTAAGAGTGTTTTGATACTCTTTCTTTACTGGAAAAATAGGGCAGAGATAGATCTACAACAAGCTTGAAGATCTAAGGTAAAAATTCATGATTTTCATGACTTAAATTACTTCTCATGGTTAGCTCATGTTTGGAGTTTAATCATGTCTTATTTTCTACATGAAGACGAGTAAATCAAGCTGTGGAGAAATTCTCCTTAAGGTGGCCGAATCCAAACAAGGCTTTACCTAAGCTAAATCAAGGTATAAATCACTTAAACATTAACCTTGTTAAGTTAATATGTTCTAAAGCTATTTCTAATTAAATTGTCGTGAGGGAACATGGTGACATGGTCATGTTTGACCTTAAAATGATTAAGGAATGGTTTAATAAATTTTATAACTAATTAAACAAGCATAATTGTCAAATTTAAGACATTATGTGGAAGTTTGGTAATTAAATGAAAAATATATGGTGAAGCCGAGATTTATGAGCATTTTTGGGACATTTATGTGTAATTTATTTTGCAAGCCAATGTTTGTAATAAGGCCATGTACTTTAGGCCATTTTATTTATGCATTTACAAGCTTTTATTTAAGTTTAGGTGATATATAATTAGTACCGAAATGAGTAAGGGGTTAAAGTGTAATTAAAATAAATTTAGGGGCTTTATAAAAATAAGGCCGAAAATTAGAGGTTAAAAGGAGTTAAAATAAAGTTTATAGGATTTTATAAAGTTTTGGGGTTAAATGGTGATTTATAGAAAGTTTGGGTGCAAACCGTAATTATAAGGAATTAATGGTCAAGGAAATATTAAGGAGGTCAACCTTGACCATATGGTAGGTTTTGACCAAATTAAATAAGTTAGATAGCTTATTTAAGGTTTTATAATAAGTTATGTATTTAATTGTAACAATTTTATAACATATGTGGTGAATATGTTTGTAACACCCCATCCAACAATAAACACATAACAACAATCTGCAGCGGAAAATATTCTTCATCACATTACTTAACTCGTTGGTGTTACACGCCGTTAACCAGCCACTTGGCTAACAAGGCTATTACATATACATTGTACTGGTCTGATGGACTAGATTCCCGAGCGTCCACACATTACTGACCCTTCCATTAACAATAGAAACAACATACACCTTCCAACTGTACCGAGTATTCACATACTAATGCCAATAACAATTTCGGTCTTACTACACCTACTGCATATATATACAACTTAAATGATTATCCATGTACAACGACTACCCCGTCCTACTCTCGAACGGCTTCCAGCTCTTTGTACCTGAAATAGGAAGAGAAGAGAAAGGGTGGCCCCCAAGGGGCTCAGCACCTTTGCTGGTATGGTAATCCCGCAGCCCACATGCTACCGGGCCACGCACAACTAATTGTCGTCTTAGCATGCGGTTGATTACATTTAAATCATGCATGTAACTTAAAACACACAACACGAATCATCCCGCCTCAATGGGCTCAACAAATAGATAACATATCCATACTTGATAGGTCACTCATGGTATTCATTACCCCTAGAGTGTTTCTCCTCTAATGGAGCTACTTCCTTAATAGACGACACTTACCCGTTATTCGGGTTATCCTTAAACGCCTCTTATCACAAACTGGGATTCATATCCATGATCCACATACTCCACATTTTACAACATATAACATACACTACATATCAACACATAACAACACTTTTCACGTTTCAACGTGCACATAATAACATCGCAATAGAAATTGCATTATATCAACAACACATAACATAACGTGAGCGGTTCTCTTAGGAACCGACCTAAACATTGTTAATTCACTGGTGAGGCTAGAGAATGATGTCACCCTCATGATAAGCTCGTTATACAACACTCATTACCGTCCTAATTGTCGGACGAGTAACTTAAGTTAAGATGGTTCGGGTTTTGTGGCCCGAACACACCACACAAACACATGTTCCCCCTAAACCGATCATAAGTCAGAATAGCTAAGCTTTGGAATAAGCTAATGGGAGATCATAACCCGTGAGGGAAACAACCATAACAGAGAGAAGGGTAAGGCTAAAAAGGATACCCACTCCCAAACAACGCGCGACCGGCCTAACCGGATTCCTCACCACTGTTAGTACATACTTACTTTTAGATATTAGTTAGAACCCCACTATGGAGTCTACCACATCTACACACCATACAGTATTACAACTGGGTTAAACACACAAGGGAGATCCCTACATTCACATACACATATCACACAATTATCACACGCATAGCCGTGGTTAGAACGTCCCATGGTTCGGGTCGTTAAATCCGAATACCGAACTCTCATGTGATCCTAGACTCAGTTAACTAAGGTTAACACTTCCGAGGTTAAATGGTATCGGAGTTGAACACGCCACATAAATGAATTACTGTAAACTCATTATATGTTTAATCTTACAACGTGGCAAACATACAGAAAAACACATCGGCATACAAGCCGGTGTAATCCGGTAGGACACAGGTTGCAAGAAAACCATACCTGTCACCGGAGTCCACTCTACCATGTCCACCTATGTTCCTCGAGCAATTCTCAAACAACTGATAATATTACATGTACTTTTATTAACATCGGGGTAACATGATTGTTTAAAGTCTAATGCTCATAACTTATCCCCGTTAACTTAGTTAAATAACTTCACATTTTAACTTGTTTTACTTTTACATTTTAATACAACTTTTCCCACACTAAATTGTCATTATAACTCACTTAACATGTCCTTAACAATCTTATAACATCATTACTTAATAATCACCATTTTTAGACAACTTTTCCTAACCTTAAACAACATTTTTGGCCAAAACAGTGGCATGTCCGAACTTGTGTCCGGACTTCCCAAGTTCGGACGCAAGCCGTGACTTAAAACTGGCGACTCCCTTCTGTAAGATTTCAGTATATTTCTTTTTGCTTGAGGGCAAGCAAAGATTAAGTGTGAGGAAGTTGATAAGTCGGGAATTTGTCTAAGTTTACTAGACTAATTCATGCTTAATTTTCTACATTATGACATTAACTTCCCTCCGTAATGCTTTATTTACTCTTTATTGTTATATTTGTCTCCAATGATTGATTTCATATGTTTTCAGGATAAAATGCTCAACAAAGTGCTTAAATGAAGATTTTAGAGGTTGGAGCAACATGGGAAGTCAAACCAGAGTCAAAGGCAGATTTTCATTGACCACTGCTGTGTTTTATTGAGGGTCCGGGTTTGGAGCTGGGTTTATAAACCCGGACCATCTCTTCGTAGAGTCTTCTGCCTAGTCTCAGACGTGGTCCGGGTTTGCATACTTGTTTGCAAACCCGGACCATCCTTGAGCGTAACCTTCTGTCGAGTTTTAGTGGTGGTCCGGGTCTGCAGTGGAAAATATTCTTCATCACATTACTTAACTCGTTGGTGTTACACGCCGTTAACCACCCACGTGGCTAACAAGGCTATTACATATACATTGTACCGGTCTGATGGACTAGATTCCCGAGCGTCCACACATTACTGACCCTTCCATTAACAATAGAAACAACATACACCTTCCAACTGTACCGAGTATTCACATACTAATGCCGATAAAAATTTCGGTCTTACTACACCTACTGCATATATATACAACTTAAATGATTATCCATGTACAACGACTACCCCGTCCTACTCTCGAACGGCTTCCAGCTCTTTGTACCTGAAATAGGAAGAGAAGAGAAAGGGTGGCCCCCAAGGGGCTCAGCACCTTTGCTGGTATGGTAATCCCGCAGCCCACATGCTACCGGGCCACGCACAACTAATTGTCGTCTTAGCATGCGGTTGATTACATTTAAATCATGCATGTAACTTAAAACACACAACACGAATCATCCCGCCTCAATGGGCTCAACAAACAGATAACATATCCATACTTGATAGGTCACTCATGGTATTCATTACCCCTAAAGTGTTTCTCCTCTAATGGAGCTACTTCCTTAATAGACGACACTTACCCGTTATTCGGGTTATCCTTAAACGCCTCTTATCACAAACTGGGATTCATATCCATGATCCACATACTCCACATTTTACAACATATAACATACACTACATATCAACACATAACAACACTTTTCACGTTTCAACGTGCACATAATAACATCGCAATAGAAATTGCATTATATCAACAACACATAACATAACGTGAGCGGTTCTCTTAGGAACCGACCTAAACTTTGTTAATTCACTGGTGAGCCTAGAGAATGATGTCACCCTCATGATAAGCTCGTTATACAACACTCATTACCGTCCTAATTGTCGGACGAGTAACTTAAGTTAAGATGGTTCGGGTTTTGTGGCCCGAACACACCACACAAACACATGTTCCCCCTAAACCGATCATAAGTCAGAATAGCTAAGCTTTGGAATAAGCTAATGGGAGATCATAACCCGTGAGGGAAACAACCATAACCGAGAGAAGGGTAAGGCTAAAAAGGATACCCACTCCCAAACAACGCGCGACCGGCCTAACCGGATTCCTCACCACTGTTAGTACATACTTACTTTTAGATATTAGTTAGAACCCCACTATGGAGTCTACCACATCTACACACCATACAGTATTACAACTGGGTTAAACACACAAGGGAGATCCCTACATTCACATACACATATCACACAATTATCACACGCATAGCCGTGGTTAGAACGTCCCATGGTTCGGGTCGTTAAATCCGAATACCGAACTCTCATGTGATCCTAGACTCAGTTAACTAAGGTTAACACTTCCGAGGTTAAATGGTATCGGAGTTGAACACGCCACATAAATGAATTACTGTAAACTCATTATATGTTTAATCTTACAACGTGGCAAACATACAGAAAAACACATCGGCATACAAGCCGGTGTAATCCGGTAGGACACAGGTTGCAAGAAAACCATACCTGTCACCGGAGTCCACTCTACCATGTCCACCTATGTTCCTCGAGCAATTCTCGAACAACTGATAATATTACATGTACTTTTATTAACATCGGGGTAACATGATTGTTTAAAGTCTAATGCTCATAACTTATCCCCGTTAACTTAGTTAAATAACTTCACATTTTAACTTGTTTTACTTTTACATTTTAATACAACTTTTCCCACACTAAATTGTCATTATAACTCACTTAACATGTCCTTAACAATCTTATAACATCATTACTTAATAATCACCATTTTTAGACAACTTTTCCTAACCTTAAACAACATTTTTGGCCAAAACAGTGGCATGTCCGAACTTGTGTCCGGACTTCCCAAGTTCGGACGCAAGCCGTGACTTAAAACTGGCGACTCCCTTCTGTAAGATTTTAGTATATTTCTTTTTGCTTGAGGGCAAGCAAAGATTAAGTGTGAGGAAGTTGATAAGTCGGGAATTTGTCTAAGTTTACTAGACTAATTCATGCTTAATTTTCTACATTATGACATTAACTTCCCTCCGTAATGCTTTATTTACTCTTTATTTTTATATTTGTCTCCAATGATTGATTTCATATGTTTTCAGGATAAAATGCTCAACAAAGTGCTTAAATGAAGATTTTAGAGGTTAGAGCAACATGGGAAGTCAAACCAGAGTCAAAGGCAGATTTTCATTGACCACTGCTGTGTTTTATTGAGGGTCTGGGTTTGGAGCTGGGTTTATAAACCCGGACCATCTCTTCGTAGAGTCTTCTGCCTAGTTTCAGACGTGGTCCGGGTTTGCATACTTGTTTGCAAACCCGGACCATCCTTGAGCGTAACCTTCTGCCGAGTTTTAGTGGTGGTCCGGGTTTGCGTACTTGTTTGCAAACCCGGACCAATATAAGCGGAGTGCCAGATGTTACGGAGATAAACGGAATTCGTGTTCTATCTTTAATATCTCTTATTATATCTTTTAGTATATCTTTTAGCAGTCGCTTATTTAGATTATATTGGAGATAGAATAAAAGATAGATTTCTGTTTGTTATAAAAGGGGAGTCTGGCCAACGTGAGAAGACACACTTACAGAGACCATAATTAGTCACGATACAACACAGAGAGAATTAGCTTATTGGAGAGGGTTCTGATTGGGAGTTTGGAGCAGAGCACAAAGAGGAGTTCATCATGGAGACTTCACCAGAAGTCTCAGAACAGAGTTTCTTCTTGTTCTTTATTACTATTGTGCTTATTCTAAACATGTCAATGGCTGAGTAGTTCCTTTAGATTTCAGTTTGCTATGTATCCCTAAATTGACTATTCCTGTTCCTTTGTGATTTAATGCAATTTGATTAAGTAAAGTTATTTTCCTTGCTTAATTTCTTTAATCTTTATAATTTGGCCAATTATAAGGATTAGTATTTTGTTAGCTTATATGTGACGACTGCGGCTTTCAATTGAATACAGGAAAATAACCGGTTAGTTTAGAGATGGTAATTCCTCTAAATTGCTAATTGACCAATAAACTAGATTATTCTTAAGGCGGTTAGTAAACAGTGGGTTTGTAACGAGAGTTAAAATTCAGTCTTTGCTAACTAGTATTTGCTAAGCGAGAGACCGGAGGTAAATTATCTTTGTTCTAGGGTTTTACTCAGAATTGTCTTATAAATCACTTAGGGATAGGAATCACAAATTTAGGGTGCAGTAGTAAACCGGGATCTCCTTTCCAAATCAGTTTTACAACATTTATTTTCCTGCTTGTTATTGTTTGCATTCTGTTTACAGTTTCTAATTATCATCAAATCAAACCCCAATTTCCTGTTTTAATTTGTCATTAATAAAGATTTAAACTAGACACATCGCCTCCTCTAGTTTGATACTTAGGGAATTCTCTCTATTAAAACTTGCTAGAATTGACTGGTACACTTGCCGTTAGGTTTTATCCCAACACCCGCACACCACCAATTCTTTGTATGCAATGCATATGAAACAAACAAAACTTAGTGCACACATGTGCAAAGCCAAGAGGCTCTACCCCCCTTAAAAAGGGTTACGCCCCCGTACCCCACAAGTATACAACAGTCGCTCAACAAGGAGCGCTGGATACTTGGCTCTCAAAGAGTTCATCAACTCGTGGATTATTCTCATATCAGAGAGACGGGTATGACTCTAGCCCTTCTAGGCTCCACAATACTTAAAGGGTGAGGCACTAACTATTTGTGCTCTCTCTAAGTTCGTTCTAATGGGCCCACTCGCTCTGTATTGAGGTGCAGACCCATGAACATAGGCTCAGTTATCCTTTTTCCATTGCTGTGCATCCTCTCATTTGGATCACCAGCATTCATGCGTGTGTCTTCTCTCACTGATATTCAGCTTGAGGTATAATATGACATTTGACCATAGTTAGTACTTAGTGCTCTTTGCACTTGTCTTGGTAATACTAAGACGTACCAGCCTATATGTCCACAAAGATGATGTTTGTCATCCATGTCGCCTGGTGGTTTTGTTCCGGAGTAACACTCTGTTGTAGTTCTCTTTTTTTTACACACTCGTGTTGATATCCACTTTATCTTTCTGCATTCCCACTAGATTAATAACTGCACAAGTGCAATACCAAAACACTCAGTCATACAGAGTGCAGAGGCGTAAACGCTCAGCAGCTAATATCCAATGAGTTAAACAGATAAGATGTGCGAATTATCCTGTGAGTGGTACATTCCAAATCCACTGTTCCTTGCTTAAGGTATCTGCTACTATATAGCTTTGTCTTTTATCCTCGCGTAGTCACGCGTCTCAGTCCACATCATTTGGTAGATTTCCTCTGGATTGCAAGAATTCGCTCGATCCTTATGAGGATTCTACATAATATCCGTCCGTAATGGGTTTCCATTTTTCTTTCCTTAGTGTTCACGACCTTGAAAGGTTTCCCTGTCTTCACTGTATACTGTCTACTACTCTCTTGTGTTGAAAGTTCTTGATTTCTCTAGCCCGTTGCTTTAACTGTGGCTCTTCTCGTCCATCTTCGAGGTAATCCGTCTTA